>OY728150.1:1473027529-1474239434 GCA_963277665.1 Viscum album
AACATGAGTTATTTTATACTTTCTTAAGAAAATTGTCAATTTCATTATGATTTTTATATCACTTATTACCATTTCATGAACACTATGTAATTATTTAAGATAATAACGGTCGTTTTAGTGATCATCGCTACTTGAGTCAAAAATAAACTCTTTATAATTAGAAGTTTGTTCATGGGGTAAAATATCCATTATATCCAGAATTATATTGATTTTTTAGATATCATATATATCATATATATACATTTTATACATTCATTTATAATATTACATAACATATAGAGGTAAGAAATGAAATGCACCGTTCATGGAGACGGTAAGCCGTACGTACGCATGAACGCTACTTCCATTTCTATTTCGTATTTAATTGAATTAAAATATAATGATACATAATAGTATTATAATTCCAGTATGGTATCATATATAATATCATTAAATCTATCCTTTATATGTACCACATTGGGTATTAACGAATCAAATCACTTTGAGGGGGGGTAGTCCGCACATCCTAAAATGAAGATATCGTGTTTACCCATAATGGAAACCATAAAGGTATGATATAAATGAAAAATAAAGAAGCTTAAGGAAAACATAAACATATTATATGTCATATATATATATAGTGACATCTTAATGGCCACCTTTGAATGTGTTAAAATAATATTGAACAATCATCGTTTTAATGAGACAGAAATTCACCATCCACAGAAATAGTACGGTCTTCATCAATTAGATGTAGGTGTGTGTAAGTGTATCTAGAATCCTTCTTATAAGAACATCCTAGTATATGTAAGATACTGGTTTTTTTACAAAAGAAATTAATTAAAAGAGATTAGGGGGTTGGAGAAGCAAAATAAAACAAAAGAGCACAGGTGAAGACGTTAACTTAAAATCGGGTAACTACATTTGGTTTGAACCAAAAGGGTTTCATGAAGAGATTACGGCCTATGGTAAGGCTTCTAGGATTCGTATAGGTATGTGGAGAGACAAACGGATCAGTGATTTTCTGAGACAATGTTTTTAGAGGTGCGGGTAATGTGGTAGAGGTGGGGGCCTTTTATAAGAGGAGAGGAGGGCACTCTTGGAAAGATATAAAAGGTTACATTATTTTCAAATGTTTTCCAATTTTAAAGGTCCCACATTGATGTATTTCGAGTATAAGGTGATAAGAGTTCGAAATCCACCCATAAAATAGGGTTTTGACATTTTTAGGTCTTATATTTTACATTATCATTTCATTTTATTTTAATCGTTAAATAATGAGGTAATCACTGCATCATCATGATGTGATAAATAATTTAATTTATTTAATGTATAAAAATTATAAAACAAATACTATGATGTATTAAATCTTTTTAGATTTCCAATGACTATTTATAGTCAAATATCTGAAATATATAACCCCATGTAAAAATTGTTTTAGTAAAACAATACATGTTTGTGTCATTTTTACTTTTACATTAAATAAAAGGCATAAATGTCATTATCTTACCCAAGTGGCTCCATGTGGTCCCAAAAATCACCCCATGGGTTTACATGGTCGTTCATGACTCATCCAATAGGGTTAGGACAATTTTCAAGATATTTTCATTTTATTATAATATCATTTTTACCTTAAATAAAACTAATTACCTTTAATCGCGATTAATAAAACTTAAAAGTTACTTTTCATAAAAAATTATATTCATCCCATTGAACCTTAATTTACATAATAAAGAAAATATTTTATATTATATTTTTGAAATTCAAATCACATAAGTGGTAAAGTTCCATTTAAATGAAAAATCAGTTTTTGTAACTACCACTTTGTGGTTTCACTATTCATAAAAAATTAAGGTTTTTCCAAAAAATACCAAAATTTCACCCTAAGATATATTTGATATACTGAATTCAAAAATGATTCATTTTTTACCAAATTCATATCATTGAAGTTGAATTCCTTAATTTTATAATTAAATTCCGCTATCAAATCAAATATCGTGTTTTTAAGAAACAATATCTATCAAAAGATTGACACTCGTTTATGTCCAATCTCAAAGTGATATTAATTCCAATGACCAACATTGGATTAAATGGTAAATATATATTCTAATTTGACATTAAAACCAATTAAAAAGGTAATCTAATCATATAAATAAATTAGATTAAAAAGTGTTTTTGAATTAAAATACAACATTTTTCACTATTCATTAAAAAATGAACTTTTTTGGACAAATACCAAAAATTTACACAAAGTAAATTATGATGTCCTAATTCTAAAAAAGAATTTTATATTTTCAAATATAACACATAAAATTTAAAAAAGTGGATTTAAAAGAGGTTCTCCATCAAAAGGCGGTTAATCGACCTTTTAAAGAATATTAGAATGTTTACGCCTAAAATTGTATTCATTCGCATTTTTAATCCTCTAAAATTTATTGTAAAAAGTAAAAAATATATGAAAAACATATTTAATCATTTTTTATTTTGTTCTGTTCATTCTCGTCCTTACAACGGCTAGGTGTTAACTACCATTTAAAATAAAATTATTTTATTATTAGAGTGCAACCTAAGATTTTAATGGAACTCATTGTTGCGTATTGGGTAAGCCATCGAGCATATAATTCTCTTTAAATTAATATTAACATTTTATTAAAAAATATGGATAAATATAAAAATGTCATATTCTTTATTTACCTAGGGTGTTACAATCAGTGCATCGTAATGTTAGTCAGTTTGCATGTCAGTGTGTATAAATGTCAGTGAATCAGCATATTAGTGCATCAATGAGTTACAATCATCTATATCAGTTATTCAAGGGCATCGGCATTGGTGAGTCATTGTGTCAGTAGGTTGAGGAATAATAAGGCCGTGGTGTATGTAGGTCACAACATCTATAGGTCGAAGCGTCATTAGGTCATTGCATATGTAGCTCAGTGTCGGTAGCTGAATGCCCATAGGTAACATCAGTAGCTCACACAACGGTGAATCAACATCTTTGATTCACCCATCGATTAATCAATTAATGTTTTTCTAGTTTGCTCCTGTTTTCCAGTTTCATCCATCTAATGTCATATTTTAGGTAAAACCGTGTTTCAAGCCTTTTTTGGGTGTTTTGATGGGGATTTATAAAGGATAATATATATATATGTATATATATTTAATAATAAAAAACTATTAGGTATATGAGATACTCAAACCATATAATCCTGACCACGATCCCATGATTAATGGATTTTGAAAACAATCTTACTTTAATATAGTATCTGGCCCTTCTATGCCTTGATATTCATTTATCCTTTCTATTTTCCACTAAATCTTGGTTGTACTAGAGTTTTTCTCCCAACATTAGTTATGCACCTATCCTAGATCACCCACCTCCTCATTTTTCTTAGGGTTACTTGTTACTCACAATATCATTTGTTCTTGGCACAATGAAGTGCTTTGGTCGCCTACTGTTTCAAGAAGGGATTTTGTCTATCTCTATTTAATTGTGGATCATGTGGGTGGGTGTACTAATTATTCCTTTTTAATAACAGGTGAATACACTTCATTAAATTACTAATAAATAAAAAGGGAATATTATCAATAGATAAAGTGGTCAACGAAATAACAGGAGGAGAGTGGTTTGACGGTAATTCTTTATTTTATTCTATTAGATGTGTTTCTTATATTTATTTTTGTTGGTGTAGGCCTTCTGAAAATCATTTTCATTGGTGGTCCATTCTTGAGAACTAGTATTATATTATTAATTATGGTTCTTCATAATTGGATGTGACATTAAATCATTTAATCACATACACTCATCTAGTAGAATGGATTCCCTAGGATCAAACCTAGTGTGTAATCACCCCATTTATTCTAATATTTAATTAAAGGAACCCTATAGCTAAACCTCAACATGTTTTTATGGTGTAATGGTATTTTTTGGGGGACATTGTGTATGTGGTGGTATAGGGGTTGTTTTGGTATCCCATTTTGAGAGACTGTTTTATTGCTGAATGGATGGACTTGTAGGTAGTGGGACTACCTGTCTGTGTTGTGGGCATCAAAAAACAATGGTCAGTGGGACTACTTCAGAGAATTTTTTTATGTAATAGTGCTTCATGGATGGGTTGTTAGAGACGGATTGGTTGTTATAAAATTGATTAATAATAGTCGGTAGTGGTTGAGTAGGGCAGTGTAGTGGGACTACAACCTGGTTTTGGTGCTATTTTGCAGTGAGACTACACCTAGTTCTGCTAGTTATTTTGATATGGTTGTGGTATGTAGTTTCCCAGAAGTGATGGAATAAATTAATGTTAATCCCCATAATCAATATATGGAAATTGGTAAAACGCAAATGGGATGGGATATTCTTTGGAAATGATTGTTTTTGTGGTTGTTCCAATAGGGGTAGTCTCCAAAGTTTAGTGGGTGGGATTAGATGTTTGATTATTTGAATCTTGACGGTTGGGCTATGTTTTTGATTAATTATATGTATAAATAATGGTTCCTTGTGATTTATATACACACCCCACCCTAGTATAGAACTATGTACCAAACCCCCCCATTTCATGGGGGATGGTGTCTTTCCCAACATCCTAGTGGGAGGATTGATGGTTGGTAACTAGAATTCATGATCACACCCTCTTCTGGGTTCATATCATTCAGTGTATCGGGGAAATCTGTAATGGGTTGAGTCTTACCGTAGTATGAGAACCTTCGAGAATATTTATTGTGGATTGGATACATAGTTGTTTTCGGGAAATGTTTTTTCCCTATTGTTTTTAGGATGAGTCCCAGGTGACTTTGGAAAGAAGCGTGGTTGTTGTGGACTAAGGTATTGTGGCTGGGATTGTGTGTGGTTGGGCCCCAGGTGTGTATGGGAAAGTTGTGGTAGTGGGACTACATATGGAGAGAGTGGTAGAATCAAGACATTAGTTGTTTGTAATGATTAGTTAACCAGTGGTAATGTGGTGCAGGGTACACAAATGTCGATGTTCAAATACTACTACCATACTCGACATGTTTTATTTAGTTAGTGTACCTGGGTGGGGATGGGTTGGATAGTACTCCATGGTTGGCACACTGAGGGTCTACTGTATTCTCACACATACATTATTGTGTTCGCCTCTTTTGCAGTAGAAGCTTTAGTTTCCCTACTATGTATACTATTGTTCTCACCCTATATATATATATGTATCTGTATTTAGGTAACTAGGAGGACATTGAGGATGTGCTGGAATATGCTAGCTCGAACATCAAGGGTAGTTATTGTTTCTTCTTTGTCCCGTTCCTTTTGGTACTATACATTTCAGTTTTAGTCCCTGTATCAGTTGTACTTTTGGACATTCTTGTGCGAAATGATTTTTTCCCTATTTTTACTTTTATTATTTGAATCATCATGTGATATACTATCTAATATCATGATTTTGATTTCAGTAAAAAGGGTAATTCCATCTATTTTTAATGAGATTCTATACCCTTGGTTCTAGTCACCACTCGTGGGCCAATTTAATGTGGAACTCAGGGGTCATTATCTCTTCTTCATCTAAAAGAGGTAAGGTTTTGGAACTTCCTTGTGCTTTCCCTCATATTGATAAAGGCAGGTCGTGACAGTCATCCCTGATATTTCATATTTTTCACAGAAGTTTAATTAATGGGAATAAGTTTACTTACTGTAATACATTTAACAAAAGTAATAAAGACAATTTTGACTTAATAAAAATCATAGTAGACATAACAAAATCCCCAACATGGGGATTAAAATAAAACAAAACTTTTAATACCCAAATTTCTACCACATATCCTTACAACAAAAATCAACAAATGATTCCACCAATAAATATAACATCATTACAGAAATCATCCATATAAAAGTGAAAAATTATACATTCTATTTAAAATTAAAAAAATTTCATATTTACTAGCTTACTAATGAATTTATATTTCTATGACATAAAATCCAAAATTTATTGGAAAAAACACTTTTTCAATCACCCAATTTTATTTGAATTATTTTACATATGTTTATTTAAATAATAGGTTTCCAAATTTTTAATTGCAACTTATAATTATTCTATTGCTTCTCATGTGGTCAATGTTTCATCAATGAGATAATCATCACATAAATATGGGAAACAATAATTCACTCTAAAAAAAATATTACCCAACAACATTAAAAAAATCCATAATATCATGCAATGAAAACCCATTTCTATATCAAAACCATCCAAAAATAAAAATCACTTACCATATATAAAAAACATGCATCCACACTTCCAATCACACTGTATCCACAACCACATTTTCATAACACATTATACTCCCCCTCAAGTAAACACCATATTTTTACAATCCCAGAAAATATTATATAACTATAACCCAATTAAAACATGATAATAAAAAAATGCTGTTAGAGCATTTCACTACCATTAATGTTCATAAGTAAATTTATATTATTAATTTTTAATTGATAAAATTTCATCCACTACGAGATAGCTACATTACACAAATTCTGTATTATAACACAACCTATTAAATAGACATATATAATTTCCTATAAATTAATTACTCATTTTATCACCTAATAAATAAAATTAACATAGAATCATAAATAATAAATAAGTGGAATAACATCAATAATAGTGGGTTTACAGAAATAACTGTACATATTTAAAATTTAAAAAGAAAATTTTGATGAAAAATAAATGTATGTGATGACACCACATTATCCTATATATATTAGTTGATTTGGTTTATAGTTTCATCATGTGTTTTAATATCATTTTACTAGAATCTAATGTCATATTAAAATCATAGATATATTGATCAGGTATGGCTCAAGTATCCCCTTTGCCAAAAAAGAATTCTTTTTTTCTGTGAGATGCATATTTATGCACGAGAAGCACCAACATGATCAGAACCATAATAAGAATCAACATTAACAAAACACACATCATTCCTGATAAATAATTGGAGAAAACCTTATCAAATTTTTTTTATTCCACATCAAAAAACTAATTTTGGGTGACAATGATAAGGAATGATGAAGAGTAGTTTTTGTAATGTAACCATTGATCACCATGAACCATACTCATATGGACTTGGACCAAAGCCATTAAATATCATATTAATGTCTTTCAAATTATAAAAATAGGTGAAACAAAATTTGAGTAAATCATAAATAGAATAATACTTTTCTAATGGGGTTCCCATTTTATATTCATTATATTAATTTAATTACTATGAAAGAACACTCTAAAGTAGACCACAGTGTATACATTTCCACCCCAATCAATCGTGCATGTCCTACTACTATTCCCTGACCACCCTTGTATATATATCATATTTTATCCATGTAGATGATCTAATTTTTGTTAAATAATACTTTGATAAATCATTAATACAACCCACGTACCATGTGATGGCTAACCAAAAGATGAAGAGACGTTTGAACCAACACCTCCAAGAATCAATGTCACAACTTACATCGATATCATAACAATTATAGAACATAATGAAAAACCAAAACTGATCACCATAGGTGATATAATCCATAGGAATCAATTAATTCCATAATATCCTCCACTATTACATAACAATTCTCTCCATAAAGTAATATTATCCTCAAAATTAGATTTCAGTTGTTACTCTATAAAATTATCTTTGAACCTCTTCCAACCACATTCATCATCATTAAATCACATAGTAATGATCTATATTGGTCTATTCCATTACAAATTTTTATCATATTATGTCTCATGATATGGTCATATATTATTATTCACATCATTTTTAATGAATAACTCATATTTGGTCACTATCCCATATCATATTTGTTGTGGAATTTTGGAGTTCAATTACCAATATATCTGGACATATCATCAAATAATATGATGATATGTATTTATAATATAATTGTTTTTTATTACCCCCTTTATCCATTACCCCTTCTTGAATAGTATTAAAAAAACTACTGACACTGGATGCCCTCCTCCAATTGGAAGTGGTTGTCATAAAATAAGTTATGGTATAAAATTAATTAATTAGAGGGATTATGATCATTAAATTAAACTAGTTTTTTGGATAAGATCCTATCATCAACTATATCATGTAGATAATATATAATACATTTTAATATTGGAAACTAAATTCATTCAATGATGAAACTGTTGAGGATACCACTAAAAAAATACATAGGTTATGACCAATGTCACCTAATTTTCATGAACAACTCCACAAGATAATGACAGGTATGGCTAAAAATATGCTCATACTAACTTGAAATTAGTTTTTTATATGGGGGAGTGAATATATGAAAAAACTATTGGTCCCCGCAAATCACCTCTCATGAAAATGTGAATAATGAAACCAAATCCCAATGAATGAACATATAGAACAAATTTCATACATATAGAGTTACACCAACATCCCATTATCATTAATGATGATTCAATAATAAATATCATAGAAGTAAGAAACAAAATATAATATCATATATATATATATATGTGTGTGTTTGAATTAATGATTGACATGAATCGGAGAGGCGGGATGTTCTATCTCGACCATGTTGCGGCGCACTAGGGTTAGAAAATGTATTCCACAATAGGTGATTTTTTTACTCGAGATCATTTCAATAACCATAGGTATAGAGGGAGTTCAATGATAGGGGTTGGAATGATATCTATTGTGGTGAAGAATAGGATAGGTGGGAACAATGTTCCATGGAGTGATTTGGTCGTGTGGGATTTGGAAACCATCACATGCAAAGAGGTGACTGATCTGGTCTGGAATGGATAAGGATTGATCTCAACAGTTGTGAAAGATGAGCTAGGAGATAGAAAATAGCCATGGAGTGATCTTGATATGCAGGATTATGATATAGTTACATCCAAATAGGTGAATGATTTTGTCTTGAACGGATATTCAGTGGATACTCAGGGTGCGATGATGTCTACAACAACCAAGGAATGAGGATTTGGTGGGTTGGTTATGCCCAGATCAGATATGTCGGCCAATTAGGTGTGTGATATAGTCTTGAATAGATCTGTGAGGGTGTCTGATGCAGTTAATATAGGAAGATATGGTGGCTTTAAGAGATAAGAGACTTCGGATTTTAAGGCGGAGGTGTCATTAGGGGTAATGGCTAACGGGTCTTGTTCGGAGGAAGCTTCTATGACCATAGCACTTTAAACTGCAAAGGTGTGGTTGATACTCTATTTTTAAGAAAAGGAAACATTGTGTACATTATAGATGATCCTGAGGATATTTTTGAGCAGCTCAAAATGGTTGAGTTCTCAATCATATCATGTTTATTTCTTCTTAGACGATCTCAGCCTCTGAAAATCGAATAAATCCAGAAAAAAAATTCTTTGTTTTGGGGTTTTTGATACATCAAATGAATATTTCTATGATGGGTATATTTTCATTTACTCTTCCCTGGGGAAGAACAGAAAACATGATCTTTGGGATTTGGTTCCATCACGCTAAAATTGGTCATTATTCAGCTTAGACAATGGGATAAAAAATTTCACTCACTTGAGGTTGGAAACACCACCACTAAAACGTGGGTTAGTTTTTATTGGATAAAATGGATACTATGGAATCCATAAAACACGTATGATATTTCACTATATGTCATCATCCTGATTAAACATGATAATGAAACGGAAGTGCATCGATTCAAACATTTTGAGAGGTTTTTGTGGATGTTGAACTCAGTTTGACTCTATTTTAAATGATTATGCATGAAACAGATGATGATATTATTGATTTAAATATTTTTATGTAAAAAATGCCAAAATTCTATAAGTCATGTACTGTAATAGGTCATAAATCTGATAAATGTAGACTCTCCAATTTCTGCAACTTATGCTCTTTGTGGGGTGATGAGATAAGTAATTATCTCAAGAAAATAAAAATGCATCCATTCAAAATGTTGAAATTTATCCCCAACTGCATTATACAAGAACCATTGAGAATTAAGCCTAGAGTACCAGTACTGAAGATGTAATCATGTCACATGTTGATGAGAATGGTTTCCACCCATGTGACCCACCTGAGAATAAGAAGAAATCTTTGTCTTCTATATTTTCAAAAGAAGAAACTATTCAAAATACTAAGATAGGTAGTGATGATAAATAGAATAATGAGCAAGTTACAGAATATAAAATTAAAAAAGAGGTTGATCATAAGCTCTCAAAAGGAAGGCTGGTCACCCCAGGTAGCTAAAAGGGTAAGAAAAATTTATAATCTGAATCAACTGTCATTTCTAATACAATTCATGCTTCTTTAAATCCTGTGGTGGATAGAGAGGGTTTTCACCTTGTCTCATATAAGAAGAAAAAGTCTCCAGTTTTATCTTCCATGGTCATCGAGCACCTTAATGAAGGAATACATACACCATTTTTTTTATAAAATGATGTTAGTTACATTGAGATAGAAGAACATGGGAAATCGTACAAGGAGATAGTTTCTCAGGGTCATGTAAAGGACACTAGAGAGATGACAACTCCAATGGAATGGGAAGTCTCTTCTGATTCATAAAAGGAGAATCAAGACATCTCTGATTCAGAAAGCACCAATGCTGAGACTCTACATAAAAGTCTTCAATCAATTACCCCATGGGGGGAAATCCAAGAGGCTGGTGACATGGTCGAAGAAGGATAGGATGGAATATAATCTAAGAATGGGAGAGGATGATAACAGAGAGATTGAAGAAAAATATAGGTAGCTAGTATTTTTCCTTGAACACTATGCTTTGTATAACTGCACTCTCTTGAGTTTCCTCAATTTTATTTTTTTGAATAAAAGGGGCATATAATATATCATTCTCATATATGAATTGAACACTTCACTAACTTCTATAATGGTTTTCCTCTCTTTCACTCTAACAATAAATGAAAGGCTCTTTAATCCCATTTATAATTAACCATTCCAATGTGGGAGACCATTCGAAATCATATAATTATTTAATATAGAACCTCATTACCACTTATATCTGACACAACTGAACATATCATAATGTTTTTTGTATCAATTCCCTCACAACCCATTTATCATTACAGACCAATCCATCATAACTCATACATATAAAAATATATAAAATACAATTATTATACATAGAATAATTTTTTATGAAAAAACATTTTGTTACTAAATACCACTGAAAAAAAATATTTTAAAACCAATAGATAGAAAAACATGTGTGAGTAGACACCAAATAAATTAATCAATAACATCCTAGATATACTGACACATCATATAATTTCTGAAGGGATATAGGGTTAAATAGAGTAGTTATCCCTACGTTCCCTCACAAACATTTATGTTGGGTGAAATACCTAGAGGCATATTCATTTGACCACTAGATTCCAATAAAAAAAATGTGGTATATAATATAAAATAAGAAATAATAATGATATAGTAGTAATAGTAAAAACTTGTGTAAAATATATATCTTTAGACATGATCAATATTTATCATTAAACATGACTCTTATTTACCACTAGTAATGTTTGGAATGATATATATCAATTAGGAAAACCATAATCATGGTATAATGATAAAAATTTAAATTATAAATAAAAAATAATCAAACATTTTATAACACCATTTAATTTTATTTTTTAATAAATTAATATCATAATAAGAAAAATTGATTTCTGGTTCAGAATTATAATTTCAATATTTTTACCTCCTACATCTAATGAATATATTTCAATCACAAAAGGTTTTCATTATATTTTATAAATTCCATTCATAACAAAAATCCCCTAATTGAATCTATATCTTCATATACCAAGCATTATTATTTGTTAAGCCATGACATAACCAATTCAATACTGTAGTGATATAAAACCAGAATGAACAATAAAGTTTTTTTATACATTCAAAAAATCACTATATGAAACTAAAAAACATCTAAATTAACAATATGCAAAACCATATTGTCATCTCAGTACAACCATCTCATCAATAACCAACACATCTATCTACCATACATATAATTCAACATGTCTTCCTCGATCAACAGTTTCATCCTACCATCATCCACACAAGACCAATTAAATTACTAGTGTGAAGTAGTCTGTCACTTTCATATCATATAAATAATCAATGGTTTTACAATAAAATTAAAAAACATATCATTCTATGACACATAAATTTTATAATAATGGATTTTTATCCAATAAATGGAGAATCTATGGACATCAAAATAAGTTTAACTAACAATGACTGTAACATATCCTAATAACATCAAAAAATACTTTAACTTATATAATAAATATTAATAATTAAAATTTTTAATTGACCAATTTTTTAATAGGTTCATTAGTAGGCTTCACTATATTCAGTGACTAAAAATACCTAAAAATTTCTATGGAATAAACTACAACCATTTTTAAAAGTGTACAGAATATTGATGAAAATATATTATGTATTATAGATTATCAATATCTACATAAAACATTTCATTGGTAATAAAATTAATATAAATGACCAATATTATATGAAAAAAAACATTAAAAAAATTATCTGTCAGATTATCAAAACAATATCTTCTTGAAACATCATAATGTTACATAACCACATGTGTTTACTACTCCATATTCATCATATTACTATTAATAATTTTTTTATTATTAAATTTATTTTGACAATTATAGAATACACTCATTTAGGTTTTATACAATCTAATCCCACATCAATACATAACATAATGGTAATTTTCACGACCCATCCTCAGGGCCTGTGTCATGACTAACCCATGCCCGTCTTCCATAGGCCAGTGGCTGGTGACTAGAACCAAAGGCGTAAATCCCTAAACAGGGAGTACAATGCCTTTATAAAAGTAAAAAAACACAATAGAGTATGCAACATGAAGTAAACACTAATTGAAATTGAATACAGAAGAGTGTGCTGGAATGTAAATAGGCCAGTATACAAACCCAACTGAACAACATGTACAAGTAAAAAGGGAGAAATAGCTGAAAGTAATTGTAGATCCTGGATAGTCCTCCATGGTTCCTACTTGAAGGTTAGGTACAGATGTCCACCATATCACTCACGTCCGTTAGTCTCCTCCATGTTCTGACTCATTGCAAGGTCCACCTCCAGGTATCGCATAGTCGTGGTGCTCTCGGCCTTCATCAGTAATGTCCTTCATATGAATCCAACACAATGAGCTACGGGCATAGCCCATGCAGGGGTGAGTATAACAATACTTAGTAGGGACCTTGAGACCCACATGTTCTCACAATATCCATTAAGGATAAAAAAGAAGAATGATACAATCACAAAGTTTCAACAAACCCTACTTAGGTATATTCCCACATATATAACTATGATACCAATAAAATTCTGACTCCAACTCTCGAGCCCAAGCACAAACCAATTCCACAAAGGAAGTAAAGAAAATAACCACTATGATAATGGTTGAAAGACATGACTCATCTCACACAATTATGCCACAATAGTAGAGAGATATAGATGATATAATATAGACACTGGATCATCTAAGCTGTCATAACCACAGAGGATACAAGACCTGCTATGCTGTCGTACCCACATAGGATACAAGACAAGCTGTCTCATCTATGTTGTCGTACCCACACAATATACAAGACCAACTATAATTATTTTGAGCTATCGAACCCACACAAGATACAGGACCAGGTATCTCGCCTAAGCTATCTGCCCCACACAGGATACAGAACTAGTTATAATTCATCTGAACTATCGGACCCACACAGGATATAGGACTATCTATTGTGTCAGACCCACATAGGATACAAGAACAGAAGTCATAACTGTCGAACCCACACAGAATTCTGGTTTAGTAGTCGTCACGGTCGAACGGACAGAGGATTACATTACAGTAGTAATCGTTGTTGAACCCACGTAGGATTATGGTACAATAGTTATTCCAGTCGAACCCACGAAGGATTCTGTTACAGTAGTCATTACTGTCGAACCCACAGAGGATTCGGGTATAGTACTCATCGCAGTCAGCTCTAGGGTTTCCGCAAATAGCACACTCGATTCCGGGAGGGTCTGCTCCTCGAGTCAATTTTTGATAAATCAACAATGAAAAAGTCCTGATTTAATGTATTCCTTAGTTCCGCCTCATAAAAAGGAACACAACACAATAGACTGAGCGTCAATCAGACGCCGGGTCTGAGAGTTATTGTCATTTTTGTTCTAGGGGACCAATTGATTTTTAGGCTCAAACCAACCCAACCGTACTCCAATTGCATCAAAACCTCATGTGGAGTATGCCAAAAAGTACCGCTGTTCTCTAAGCCTTCCATCACCGTAGAGGGTCTGTTGATTGGACACTTGTAGCCCATGTTACAATCTAAAATAGTGATTTCAGGTTAAATGGTCCGGAAATGGGATTGACTCGTTCTGCGGGTCTGACCTAGTCCTCGAGTCAGACCCGACCCGATGAGGCGGCCCGACCTAGTTCAAAGTGGAATCCCGGCCCGAAGTGGTGGCCCAACCCGAAGTGGTGTCCTGGCCTAAAGTGGTGGCCCGACCTGAAGTTGTAGCCTGAGCCGAAGTGGCGGCCCGGCCCGGCTGGCGGTGTGGTGCCCGGACGACAGTCCTTGGGTCGACCGGTGGGCGGTCCATGTGGCGCCCGGCGGGCCGACCATGTGGCGCCCATCCAATGCTCTGTGTGGCGTCAGTCCGACAGGCCATGTGGCGCCCGGCCGGCTGGATGTGTGGCGCCCGGCCGGCTGGCCTGGCTGGCCAGCTGGCCGCGTAAAGGGAGGGGGTACTGCATCGCCCCTTGTGGTCTTTAACAGCCAGCGCGATGAGCCGGACCATGGTAACTGGAGGACCAGAAGGGTCCTGCCTTGTGGAGTGCCTCCGGAGGCTGTCTCATCCGGCCACCCTCCTTCATCCGCCAAAACCATTTGGTCACGGTCCTCTCCAGCTCCCCAGCGGTCGGGCCGACCCGCCGCCTCCGCACCTCCATCGCTACACGATGACACCACGGTTATGATGCCCTCCGCGTGGCGCAACAGTGATGTGCACCCACCGCCTAGGCCCATCCTATACGAAATGATCTACTCCACAGTGTGGCTTGATGGTTCCATGCCTCTCATCGACTGCGGCTCTCCTGGCCCCAGTTCCTCTCCGCCGTGGTGCGACGACACCGCACCCTTTTGGAAACCTGATGGATCTTATGCCGCATGTTCGTCTCACGACCAACCCGTTTCCAGCTGCCAATGCTCCACTACGTTTCCCTCTTCCGGTGGCGTAGTTGCACCACTACCGTTGTCAACCAACTAAGAACCAATGAGGGGTCGCCAGTTGGTGTTTGTTCGGCCCGCACCCTCCGTGTTAGGTGATAACAAATGTCCGAAATCAAACCACAACAAAATAAGAGGAATGCAGATTTAATTAAATCAAAATGAACCCCTAACTTGTATTTGGTGATCTCATGACAGAGACGCGAGAAGATGGTGTCGTTCCGTTGACATCCAGAAGAGATGACGTATTTTTTGGTGTCGTTCATTGCATACATCATCTTCTCCATTAACGTGGAGGAAGAGGAAGGAAGATGACCATTCCTCACGGGCATCGTCTGAATTTCTTTCCCCGATCGAAGAAGAAAGAATATTAAGTTCCTCATGTTCTTCACTGGAGAGGGTGAAGTCCTCCCAATTCATCCAAGTTCCCCAAAATGATATGTGCCAACCGCCAAAATAATAGCATTGGATATTATTTTGATCCTTGACATGCATTCAAAATAGTTCAAATTAATAAATTTATGGAGGGTGCTTAATTAATTAATTTGATGGTGTTGGCACATTAATGGGAGAAGGTGGGAGGTGGAGAGTTTTCAAAATTGAAAAGGGAGGGTTATAATTTTAAGAGACTCCATTAATTAAAAGTGAGTTACATGGGGAGTTAGGGGGTTGGTGTTCATTTGGGCCCCACCACACATTATCCTCCCATGGGAGGTTCTGTGGATAGTGGGCCCCACCTCCAACTTCCTATTGGAGATAACAACCTCCATTTAAATAAAATTATGACAGACATTATTTTATTTAACTTATCACGAATCCCAAAAATTAACTTCCACACTCAACCAAGTAGAACTGCAGTAAAGGTCTCCTTAAGTGAATATCAGTGTTGCGAGTTCATCGGTGTCCTCAAATTTCAATTCTGAGCACCGGTTCAAAAGATATAAAATACAGCCTGTACGTCTTCTAAACGTACCTGAAAAAAACTTTAGAAATTAATTTTGGGAACCACGGGCCTCAGAATCAGGTGCTGTTAGAAACTGAAGACTCGTTAAATTCCCACGTATTTAAGAAAAAAAAATTCATAGGATTTCTGGGTCATTATGTTCTCCCCACATCAGATATTTTTGACCATGTATGCTAAAACACACACTAAGGGAACAAATGGGGGGTAATGTGCATGCATATTATCCTCCTGCTCCCATGTGATATCCTGTAGGTTCCCATACTGCCAGAGAATACGCATCAGAGGAATCGACTGTCCACATAGGATCCACTCCTGTTGATCCTCAATCTCCACATGAACCTCCGTTAAAGTCTCCCCATCATCGATATCTAGCTCTTCTTGGTCGATGATGTGGGACACATTGTGAACATATCTTCTCAGATGAAAAATGAGGAAGACGTCATGCACCCAGTGCAACTGAGGTGGAAGAGCCAAGCGGTATTCCACCTTGTCTAACCTACTAAGGACCTGAAAAGGTCTGATGAATCGAAGAGATAGCTTGCTGCCTTAGCCAAATATTCATAGACCTCGTCGAGGTGATACACATAGTATGATGTGGTCTCCATCCATGAACTCTATTTGTCTCTATATTTTGGATGTACTACTAAAGGAGATGTGTGGAAATCTCTCAACACTTCTTCCTAAAGTGAAAATGGTACCATAGTACGTTATCTGAAATGGATGACATGCTCCCCACCTTCAGAAAATCCATCAGGTTCATATCCTATGTATATTTGAGAACATCATGTCTCACAGTCAGTGTTCCCATGCTGCACCACCCTGACATGATGAAGAAGTGGGGGAGTGACTGTAAGAGGCTGAAAACTTCTGATCCATCTCTATCCACAAAGGATATATACAACGCGACCAGCTTCTCTATCGCCTCTTCTAATGGTGGAATGCCTGATATCCTGATGAGTGCATTTGCTAAAATGTTTCCCTTCCTAAGAGTATAGACTTTTTTGAAGTCATAGTCTTGGAGGAACTTGATCCATCGTCGTTGTCTAAGGATCAGGTCCTCATGAGAGAAGATATTCAGGAAACTCTTTTGATCTGAGTATACAGTAAAACATTTTCCCATAAGATTGTGTCACCACATCATCAAGGGGAATACCACTGCTTCTAACTCCAGGTCATGGGTAGGGTAGTTCTGTTTGTGTAGTCGTAACTGCCGATAACTATAAATGATCAATGCTTGCTCCTACATCACGACAAACCCGAGTCTGGTCCCAGATGCATCGCAGTAAACTACTTACCCATTGTTCTCCTCAAGAAGCCTCAATATGGGTGCACTAGTCAACCTCTACCTCATCTCCTGAACACTTTACTAGCATCTCTCTGACCATAAGAAGTGTTTCCCCTTCTTCGTCAATGCTGATAGTGGTGTTGCAGCTCTAAAGAAGTCTAGCACAAAGGTAAGTCTGGCCGACTCCTGAGTGATCGACTGTACCCTCTTATACATGATTCTATCATGTTCTTCCTGGGTTTTCCTTTTCATTAATCAAGGAAATCCCCATCTCAATTTTGTAGATAAACCACAACCTTTTTTCCTAATACAATCAATCTATGTATGAACTATGGTTTCCCAGTCCATACCCAAACTAACGTCGTAAGGCCTCGACACTACCAACCGGAGGTTCCATCCAAAACTCTCACCACAAGGGTCAGATCACACCATCAATGTAACTGTGATTATCGAGTCTCATCTAAAAGGTATCTCTACAAGTGAGGGTCAAGTCAACGGCTTAACCAGAAAATCTTTGTCTTGGACATGATTCATGGAAGGAATGAATGATTGATACCTATTTCTATTAATATAGCAGCTAGTAGTAGACATAGACCGTAACTAAAATCATTCCTAGAGACCTTGGGTCACATTCCTTGACCGCATGCAGCTACTCTCTTCCCCTGCCCTCTAGCTCCATGAGCCTTGAAGGGACTACAAAGGTGGTTGGTTGTATCATGTCAAAATGTTCACCAACTCATGCTTCTCGCCTAGCTCTTCTTCCACATCTACTGCCCTATATATTAAACTGTCCATAACACATCCTCTTCATGAAACATCTCACACGTCCATTTCTATGAGACTAATTCTAGTTTCATGCTTTCCAACTGCTAACATTCACTTGTTGTATCCGTTCTGCCAATAAACATTCAACCACAAAGGTTCTCTCTAGAATCCTGACACAAGTAGGAAGGCATAGAGGAAAAAGTGATGGCATAGATATCCTTAAACACAACATGATCAGAGGTCCGAGATCTAAAGAACTGATTGATTCATATTCATCATGTACCAGGAAAGATCGGGATGCCTCGATGAATACTTAGCTACCGACACGTCATCCTGACGAAGCTGTGTAAGCTCTAGAAAACTCTCAGCCACGTCCTCATGCAAGTCCTCAGCTGCCTATGAGTCGGGCTTGCCGCAAAACATGAGGGATATCTAGTGCTGAAGCACATGTAAGGCAATTATCCTACACATGTCCTCTACCAGTACCGCTGGCTGTGTTTGCTGACCATCGGGCAATGATATAGTTGACACACTTCATGAAAGTACCATATTGGAAAATGGTCAAAGTACCGAAGCTTCATCATTATGTGGACCATCTTCATGGACACTAACTGAAAAAGATTAGTATCTATGATCAACATCTTCTCTACTAGTGTCTCAACTAGGTGGAAAACTCCAGTAATCGCCTCCATCCAGTCCTCTATTGCCTGGGAATCTATATCGCCTTGTAACCTCGGAGGCCTCTGCCGCTGGAACATGTGTAACACGCTTAGTCGATGTGCATATTCCTTCAATGTAGTTGGTGGAATCTTCTTCCCAATGGGTGGTGGTGATGCTGATACAACACCCAAAGGTTCCAACATAGTAAGAGGGCCCTAAACCAGAGGCTCGTCGCTCGGTGGGCCGTCATCGTGTACTCTCTCAGAAACCCTAGATGGTTGTCTATGCAGTGACATCCTAATGAGGAACAGATGTGCCTCAGTAAATAAGTTATACCTGGTGAGGTGACTCAAAGAGTTCACAAAGAAGACTCTTGACAACACCGACACAATCACTGTTTTCATGCACTGAGTCAAAAATCAGAAGCCAGAGTCCTGTTGTATGGATATGCCGGCCGCCGCACCAACACTGGACTCCATGGACAAAAACCACACTCAATACTCTTAACAATATTGCTTCACAGTAAGACAGATAAGAGTTCTATGTTCTTCTGTAGAACTGACTCCTCTGAAACCAATTTGTCACGACCCGTTCTCGGGGCCCGTACCGTGACTACACCAAGCCTGCCTACCATCGACCTGGGGCTGGCGACTAGCACCAAAGTCATAAATCCCTAAGATGGGAAGGCATTCCCTTTATAAAAGTAAACAAACACAATAGAGTACGCAACAGGATGTAAACACTAAGTAAAACTGAATACAAAAGAGTGTGATGGAAAGTAAACGTGCCAGCATACAAACCAAACTAAACAACGAGTACAAGTAAAACGGGACAAACAACTGAATGTAAGAGAAGCTCCGGGATCATCCTCCGGGGTTTCTACCTGAAAGGTAGTTACAAATGGCCACCTCAGCACTCACGTCCGTCAGTCTCCTTAGTGTGACGACTCGTCGCAAGGTCCACCTTCAGGTACTGTCCAGTCGTGGCACTCTTAGCCTTCGTTAGCGATGTCACTCATCTGCGTCCAACAAAATGAGGTGCAGGCATAGCTCGTGCAGGGGTGAGTATAACGATACCCAGTAGAGACCCTGAGACCTGCAAGGTCTCACAATATCCACTATGTATAAACAAAAGAAGAAAGATACAATCATGATGTATCAACCAACTATTGTTAGGTATATGCCCATACATATACCTAAGTTACCAATATCAGTTCGGCTCCAACTCTCAATCCCAAGCACAAACCAATTCCAAAAAGAAAGTAAAGATAATCACCACGATGATAATTTTGAAATACATGACTCAACTCACATCGGTGTACCACAATTGTAGAGAGATATAGATGATCAGATATAGGCACTGGATCATTTAAGTTGTCCGACCCACACTAAATAGAGGACCATCTAAGCTGTCAGACCAACACAGGATATAGGACCAGCTATCTCGTCTGAGTTGTCGGACCCACCAAGGGTTCAAGACAAGCTATAATTCATCTTATGTTTCAAACCCATGCAGGATACAGGACCAGCTATTTCATATAAGATGTCGAACCCGCATTGGATACAGGACCAGCAATAATTCATCTGAATTGTCGGACCCACATTAGATACAATACCAGCTATATATCGGACCCACACAGGATCCAGGAACAAATGATAGAACTGTCGAACCCACACAAGATTGTGGTACAGTAGTCATCACTATAGAACCCACATATGATTCTGGTACAGCAGTCATCGAGGTCGAACCCATGTAGTATTCCTGTAGAATAGTCCTTACTGTCGAACCCACAGAGGATTCTGGTACATTAGTAATTACTATCGAACCCAAAGAGGATTCTGATACAGTAGTCGTCGCAGTCAGCTCTAGGGTTTCCGCACACAACACGCTCAATTCTGAGATGGTCCTCTCCTCGAGTCAAGTGTCGATACATCAACTATCATGAAGTCAGGAGTTGATGAATCATGTAGTACTGTCTCACCAAAAGGAACCCAATGCGACAGACGTCATGTCAACCGGACGCCCGGTCTGAGAGTTATTGACATTTCTGTTCCAGGGGCCCAATTGGTTTTTAGGCTCAAACCAACCCGCCAATATTCCTACTACATAAAAACCTCAAGTGGAGTATGCCATAAGTACCACACTTCTTTAATCCTTCCATCGCTGCAGACAATTCATTTATCGGACACCCATTGCCCATGTTACAGTCGAAAATAGTGATTTCATGATAGATAGTCTGGACAGGGGTCTGACCTAGTCTGAGGGTCCGACCCGACCCGATGGGGAGGCCCGACCCGGTTGCGGCCTAGTCCAAAGTGGCAGGCCGGACCTATCTGGCGGCCCGAACCGAAGTGGTGGCACGACCGAAAGTGGAGGCCCGACCCGATGTAGTGGCCCGACCCGAAGTGGCGGCCCAGCCCCGCTGGTTGTGGGGCAACTGGTTGGTAGGCCATGGAGCACCCAGCACGGCTGACATTGCAGCACATGGAAGGCTGGCCCAGTGGCGCTCGGCCGGTGGGCCGTTGGCCGCACGGCCCGGCTGGCTGCGGGGCACGAGGCCGGTGGGTCATGCAGTACCCGGCCGGGAGGCCGTGGGGCGCCCGACCGGGGGGTCATGGGTGGCCACGCGGGCTGACCCCGCTGGCCAGCTGCCTGCATAAAGGGAGGTTGTACTCCCCCATTGGGGTCCGTAATGGCTGTCGCCCATGGGACCCGAATGGTCCCGCCTTGTGTAGCGCCTCTGGCGGCCGGCTCAGCCAGCCGCAATCCTTCATCCTCCACAGCCATTTGGCCATGGTCCTCTCCAGCTCCACGGTGGTCGGTCCAGCCAGCCGCCTCCACACCTCCACTACGGCGCGAAGATTCCATGGTTCTGCTGCCCTCTGCATGGTGCGACGGCTCCGCGTCACTTATCCGCAGTAGCCCTCCTAGCTGTGGTTCCTCTTCTGGGCGGTGCGACGACACCAAACCCCTTTCACGACCCGATAGATCTATTTCCACTAGTTCCTCTCACGGTCAACCCATTGTCAGCCGCCGATGCTCCACCACATTTCCCTCTTCCGGCGGCATCGTTGCGCCCCCGCCATCGTCAACCAACCAAGAACAAAAAGGGTACCGTTGGGCCGGGTTTGTTCGGCCGGCACCCTCCACGTTAGATGATAACAAAAGGCCGACATCAGAACACAATAAAATATGAGGAACAATTATTTAATTCAATCAAAATGAACCCCTACCTTGTATTCGGTGATCTTCTAACAATGTCCCAGGATTGTGTCATCGTTCCGTCGATGTCAGGAAGAGATTAAGTAGTCGTTGGCAGAGTTATTTGCGGAAAACATCTTCTCCCTTGACACAAAGGAAGAAGAAGGAAGATGGGCGTTCTTCGTGGGTGTCGCCTCACTTTCTTGCTCCAGTCGATGAAGAAAGAAGATGAATTTACTCGTCTTCTTCGCTGGAGAGGGTGAAGACCTCTCAATTCCTCCAAGTTCCTCAAAACGATAATTGCCAACCACCAAAACAATAGCTTTGGCTATTATTTTTATACACGACAAGAATTAAAAAATTAAAATTAATAAATTAATTGGGGGAGATTAATTAATCAATTTGATGGTGTTGGCACATTAATGAGAGAAGATGGGAGGTGGAGAGTTTTCAAAATTTAAAAGGTTGGGATAGAAGTTTAAGAGACTCCCTTAATTAAAAGTATGTAACATGGAGAGTTTGGGGGTTTGGGGTTCATGTGGGACCCACCACTCATTATCCCACCATGGGAGGTTATTTGGGGGTGGGCCCCACCTCCAACATCCCATTGGAGATGAAAAACTCCAACTAAAAAAAATTGTGACACATTATTTTATTTTATTCATCATGAAACCCCAAAATTAACTTCCGCTCTCAACCAAGGGCAACTGTAGTAAAGGTCTCCTTAAGTAAATACTGGTGATTCAAGTTCATCATTGTCCTCCGATTTCAATTCCGAGCACTGGTTCAAAAGATATAAAATTCCGAACGTACATATACTGAACGTACCAAAACGAAACTTCATAAATTTATTCTTGGCACACCGGGCCTTAGAATCAGGTGAGGTCTTAAACAGAGGACTCGTAAAATTCCCATGTATTTAAGAAAAAATTCTCCATAAGATTTAATGGTATTTATAGTAATAAAGCATCAATTTAATATGAATATCAAGATGATATCAAACAATAATGAAATAATGATATAATATTATAGAACTCATATTCCAGAAGTAGCCAATGATTCGTAATTCATTCATCTGAAAAATGGTAACCATTTACTTATCAAAAATATAAACCATGAAATATTTAAATAATTGTATATATATTATGATATGAGTGAAAATGAGATAATAATTACCAAATTCGAAGAAGTAATATCACCTCAGATCACCCATGAATCTATTTAATGAATATTGGTTCTATAGACATGATAATTGGATCAAGAGTTTATAAAAAAGATGCAGCTATATATGTGGGATTGAACGTATAAGGGTGGAATGTGAGAAATTTGAGAGGTAAATTTAATATATGTATTGGTGGGAAAATAGAACATTAATATATACAGGTATGTACCATTGTACAATGATAACGGTTTTCAATAAATCAAAAAAATATAAAGGCTAGACATAATTAAAATTTATTGATTCAAAACATTTTATAAATTCAATGCATCAATTTCCCCACACCCCCATGAATTCCTACATATTATTTTGACTATATTTCAATAATAAGACATATGGATACATTATGAAATCATGAATCAATTATCAGTAAATGAGTAGAAATAATGGTAATGACACATGTAGCTCCATGGAACGACCCAAAATAGTACACAACATAGGCCATCAAGGAATGTGATATATGAACCCAAACCACTCGTAATCCAAATTATGTTTTTGGTCATAAAAACAATTGGGTCCCAAAAATCCACGAACGACCATGATATCCAATTGAGGTTCCACATCCTGAAGGCCATTTATATTCTAAAATTGGTTATTCATATAAATTAAAAATATCCCAAATACTAGTTCATATATTTACCAATATATACTTGAGATAATTCTTATCACATCTATACGTTTTACTGTATAAGATCCACTAATCTTGTATTCATCATTTTTAAACATCCAATATCTTGAAACGAGAAAATAAGTTCCAAAAATAAACTATGATAAACACTGTTCTTGTAAAACCTACATTATTCTATAATCAACTCCAAAATAACAACACATTCATGATGTGATAGCCTAAAAATATGAATTCTATAATTATATATCATATTTTTATTATTAAATTTAATACTGTTACATAGAATTCAATGATTATAAATTGAGAAAAATGACGGAAATCATTAACTAAATAATATCTTGAATTTAATAACAAATTTTTATTTTTCCAACCTATAAAATTCTATGTAATCTAAAATAATACATCATCATATCCCAAAAAATCTTCACACATAAAATTATTTTCTCTATGTCATGTTTGACATTTTATGTCACAACAGAGGATAATGGAAAAATTATATGGTTGAGTTTAGGTTGTTATTGAATGAAAGAAAATATTACAATTTACCATATAATTAAAAATTAATGGATGATTTGGTGTAAATAAATAATAATACAATAATTCTGTTAAATTGATGACATGATCTCCACGAAATACATAATTATCTACAAGAATATAAAATATAAAATAATTGTTTTAATGGTGATAGAATTCATAATGGCTGACTTTTCATGAATTTTTTCATAGATATTTGAAATATTCATTCCATATTTCCAATACAATATAAATACTTACAAGGGAATACATTCATTACTAAATATATATTTTCACATGAGCCATACAGTTGCATAATAGGGTTATTGTTGTCCCTTCCCATCAAAACATAAGCATAATGTATTCATACTATGAGAGAAATGAATAAATTTATTATATAAAAGGAAAATATATGTTAATAAAAAAATATACATATTGAAATAATCTACGTTTTAATTAATAATATTTTATAATTAATAAGTATCAAATCATTCTATGTATTCATCCATCAAACAAACATCATATAGAGTAATGAAATATTGTTAACTAATTAGTTTCATGAAATTGATCAATGTATGTGTATATAGGTTGATTCCCATAAAATAATAAAATTAAATATAATGTACTCATATTGGAATTTCCTTAGATAGAAAAACATTCCTATAAAAAATGATGACTAAGAATGAAAAAAGAATTTTTGTATTTACCCTGTGCTTAATCACCTAAGGGAAAATAGATTTCAAAAACCTATAGTTTATTACTTGCAATAAAATCATATGGTGGAAGTTACCATCCATTGAAGAGATAATATATATAAGATGCATTTTTTATTAGTGAAAGGTGATTTGAGTTTTTAAAATACAATATGGATTATATAAATGATTAATTTAAAGAACCCATCCTTTCATGGAAATTTTTCATGTTTTTTACAAGGTTAACATTTCACTTATTTTGAGTATTTTTTTAATGAGTTATATATATATATTTTAGTTAAAAATTTGACATTTTTGGAAGGAATAGGGTTAGTTCACAGTTGGCACAATGTTTTTCAAATTAATGCACCCAAACCTTCAAAACATACAAAAAACAATGGGGATTCACATGGATTTAAAACCATTTTCATCCAATTATCCCACATAGGAGTAACCATGAACCCCCTGAATAAGCACATTTTATAACTGTATCATGCCTTTCATTAAGGCATTTAGGGTTTCTCATCCAAATTAGTTCTCCCTCTCAATCATGCCTTTCTTCTATTCATGGAAGGAATGTTTTCCTACATTAGTAGAGTATACTAATCTAGGTTTTGACAAATCTACTATATTTGGTCTTTGATCATGGTTATGGATATAGATATTATTTTTTGTCATCATATTGGTTGTTCTGTTTCAATTGGCGATTTCGCTTAGCGAGTTTTCTTCATCAATTTTGAGGTCGGTGGTATAAATTTCAAATACAAATGTGTTGATACAAATTTTCTATATGAATTGTAATATTTCAATGGTCATATATAGAAATTTAATTATTAATTGAAAAAATTAAGTGATTAATGAATTAAAGGGATCATTAAATTTTATTAATAAATTTGTTAATTAATTAATTAAATATTGTGATTATCAAATTGGTGTAATTAGATTAATTAATTAAATAATTAAATAATTATATGTTTTCAATGTGGAATTAAAGGAAAATTGGGATTTTTTAGTTGGTCAATTTTTTTGATATGAATTAATTGTCAATGAGGATTATGAGATGGTTGACTTGACATTATTAAGTTAATGGGCTATACGAATTCAGTATATAAAAATAGTTAATGGTGAAATGTGTATATTATTCAACATATTAAAAGTATAGAAACTTTTTTTATTGGTAAAAATTATGATAAGATTTTTTTGTGAAATGTTTGTAAAATGATTAAGGATGTTTAATATTTATTGATGTGATATGTGTGAAATGTGTGATTTTGTGATAAAAAAGTGTGGGAAATTTACTACTAATTCATATGGACATAATGATAAAATGAAACAAATGTGGGGGCCATTGAAAAATATTTCAAAATCCCACAGTGATAAACTGGTATATAACAATGGGACAAATAGTGCTGCTTCAAAATGCGACCTCTATGTTTGTTTGATGAATGTTTATTGGGAAATTGAATACTAATTCAATATCCATAGGGTCATAAGAATTGTTTTCTAGGACCAAAATGATGGGATTCGAATTTGGTTCAGTTTTTCAATAAATTGAATTGAAATTTAATGATTATTGAAAAGAATGGTTATGTAAAATTTTTAGACTCAGGTATGATATGACGAATGAATTGGTTGTTTGAGTTTCCATGAGATACTAGCGGGAAAATATAGTTAGTTAAATAAAATTTTGAAATTTTATAATTGTTTATTTTTAAATTAAAATTTATTCATTATATAACAACATATACTATAGATAACAATAGTGTTTTAATTTTTTTGTGTCTAACTATGTTATACTCACACCATTCTAGGAATTTTAAATTTTTAACCAAATGGACTTCATGTTTTCTAGATATGATATGGGAAATAGGATTATGTTAGATGGATGTTTTGAGATGGATAATGGGTGAGTTAAATATATTTTTTTAGACCTTATTAGCATATTTATAGTAATAATTTATTTTCTGTTTTTTATTTTGACACATGATGTATAATTGAAATGACATAACTATTGTTTAGTTTTGGATATTTTTTTTCATATTTTAGTACTCATTTGAATATTGTTTCATATAGTCATTGGTAATATGATTTGGTTATTTTTAATTTTCTTCCCTCTATATTTATGCTTTCATAAAGAGGGTATAGTGTCCTCATGATCGATACTAGACCCTCCCTACTAGTTATCATCTTGTATTATATGAAGAGCCACTCCTAAGGTCATATGTTCAACTATCCTTGGGAGCTACTTTGTGGCACCTGGGTTGGTTCATTAAAAAGTTATATCAAACATAGTATTCATTTGTTTTTTCTTTTTTATTTAAATTTGTTAAAGTTAGAATATAGTATACGATGATTTATTACTTAATTAGAATATTATTCATGGGAGTTGTTAACTCGTTTATGGGGGTTAAATCCATGTACCTGGGGTGGGATTGTCGTTATTGATGTTTTCTTTTACAGATGATGTTATTTCACCAAAAGTGATGCACATGTTGTGTGATATGATTATTTTTATGAGTTCTCTATCATTTCAGTCGTGTCCTAGGATGGTACAATAGTTGAGTATACATGTTTAATTCTAGGATCTATACAATTATTGTGACATTAATAATTTTTGCGCACGCATGGGAAAAATTGATTTCAGAAAGTTGGTATAATTGTATTTTTTTCTATATTGTGTAATTACTTTTAAAAACGTAACTAGTATCGGTAGAAAGATGTAAAATGATGAATTATGTGAAGAAATTTATTTTTCAATAGAAACAAGTATATTGATAATGTGTTTACCATTATTAGGTCTGACCTACATGTGGAATGGTTAAGGGGTAGTGTTGCCACCTTAGTTTTGACAATGTTATGGGTATTTGGGGAAGATAATTTTAGTGAATATTTATGAATCCCTATAAAATTATTGTGTTAATGATGTGTTTTGCGTCATCATATGAGTTTTTGGAATTATTAAGATATGCCTCTGTGACGATGCTTGTTGACAGGATGACATGAAGTTATGATAGGAGATTATTCACCAATAATGGAACATGAGGAGTCAAAAGTGATGAGTGATTAAGTTAGAGATATTTGTAGGGAGAACATTTCATTTTTTATGTAGATTATTTTAAAATATCAAGTGAGGGTCATGAAAAGAATGTATGATCTGACTAGGGAGTTCTAGTTGCAACACCTTGCATCTTTTATCAATGAGTGTGGCCTTGAGGTAGTATAGTTCTGGATTGAGTCCATTCAGACTATAAATGACCACTTATAGATAAATAACATCAACAGATTCAAAATTGAAGATTTTATTCTAATTGGTAATGAAAATAATGGGTGTGACATCCAAAACTACGAAGGATAAAAGGAAAATATAGAGTGGAATAAATTTTATGAGATATTCTTAGGGAACTTTTACCATGAGATAATCATGACTTTGAGAGAGGATGAGTTTGTGTGGTTGAATCAGTGGAGTATATCCATTATGTATTTTTATGGTCACATTATAATTATTCAATGCTCTTTCCCATCATTGTAAGTAGATATGCTACTACAAAAAAGTAATATTATGATGGGATTAAATGTGAAATTATATCCCTGGTTAATATATATACGCTAGAGATGATTTTGGATGTTTTGATTCCCGGAATATAATCTACAGGGATTCTAAAATCGGGTTTTGATATAGGATATGGGGTTTCTGAAAGACAGTAAAAATATATTTCTTTTGAGATAATTAATATTATTAATGATAATGTTCTCTATAGTTTTTGAAATTAGAGTTCCTACTGCGAAGAATTAGTTACACATGAACTTACAAGACTGATCAGTCGTAGATGTTCTAGGTTTGGTCAGATTTGTAGATTGTTTACATGACCACCCATAGATTTCTAATCTTGCGATTATATCAGGAATCTATAGAGGTTCTATAGGTTTCCACAAAAAATATTCAATGATTGAGTATTGATGCAGAATCAGCGCGATTGAATGGGGTCATTGGCTCCCTGTTATTATGGTTGTTGGATTTATACAAGTCATGGTGGTAGAGGCAGTGGAAGTGGTTCTTATGGGAAAGAGAAACCATATCAGAAGTGTGGTTAAGCTCAGGGGACTATGAATACATCTCAGGTAAGAGGGGTAGGACAATTTAATCTCATTAGGCATACACTAGAGTATAGCGAGGGAGAACCAATGACAAAGTGGAGGTAAAATTCATATTGATTCTACACTATCTAGTGATTTATTTTATTATGGTCCCGATTATTATTTTATTTCCTAACAACATGTGAATTTTTTGATCATGGTGGTGGATTTTGTGAAAAGAATCATTATAAAAGAAAATCCTTTGGGAGTTTGGTCGAGGGACATCTGTTTATTCAAGGGTTGTACTCTTGAGGGTGTGTAGTGTCATTTCAGGTGGGAACCTTACATCCTTAACATGTTAGTCTTTGACTTAATTATGGTTATAGACTAGTGAGTAGCATAACGATTCCACAATGGTGTTTACCATATGAGAGTTACTTTTAATTCTACTTTGGGTGAATGATATGTACATCATGGATAATGGAATATCCAAGGAGGCGTAAGACGACCAATTCATCAGTAAATATGGGATATTACATCCTAGGATTGTAGTCATTTGTGGGATGATCGAGGTGTAAAATAGTATATCATTATATGAATAATGGATTGGATTTAGAATGTGTTACATGAATACATTTTGCGGATTCTAACTAGGAGAATTATGGATTTTATAGTTGAACATATCCCAGATGTTGTAACATGTTCTATTCCACCATACATGATGTCGCTAATAGAACATTAAGATCACAATACTAAAAATGAGAGTTGATGGATATGTGGTTTATCCATCCAATTACATAGGCTTGGGATTATATATTTTTTCTTAATAAGAAGGTTTATATGACTCTATGACTATTATTTGGTTAATAGAAGTTGATACGGATGATAGTGAAGAACTGATAACATCTTTTGTGTATCGATGATTTTTTTACTATTCAATGGGTGCTTCTGTATTCTTCAATATCGACCAATGATTATAGTATCATCAGTTGCGAGTAAGACCTTATAATATAAACAATACTTATATTCGAAGTATTTATAACTTTTATGAGTTCTTTATAAGGTTGTTTTGGTTGAATAATGCTCCAATTTTGATTTTTGGACATGATGAAAAACATCTCCCAGCCATACATAGATCAATATTTTGTCATGTTTGTGGATGAACACATGGTGAAAAACTAGAATCTTGATGACCATTCCAATTATATTTAAATAATCATGAGTACACTGATATATAATTGACTATACCCCAAGCTATCTATGTGTCAATTTTGGGTTGATCAGGTACACATCTAGGGTAAAATCATCTTGGAGGAAGGTCTATTAGAGGATCCCATTATTGTTCTGGAATTGGTTTCTTTATATCATCATAAAAACATTTTATATATCTATATATTTATAGGTTACTGATACATTATCAAATTATTATATAGAAATTTTACAATTTTTATGACTAACATTAATGTATAGGCAAGAAAGGAGTACAGTTTGGATGTTTTGGATAATGTGAGAATGATTTAAAAGAGCTGGTGAAACATTTTAAAATGATACCAATATTGATGATACCCATGTTAGGAGAGGTGTATAATATTTTTGGATGCTTTTGGGATTAATAATTTAGTAGTGTTGATTCATAGAGATCAAATTGTTGAGAATGGTTCTCAGAAGATGATTCCACATGAAAGGAAACCCTCTAGGCATGACCTTGATTTAGTGGTAGTGGATTATGATTTTCAGATTAAGTATAATTATTTATTTTGTAAGAATTTTACATTTCATACAAATCAAAAAAATAATCATGTATGAATATTTACACTCATATTTTAATCACTGGTAGTGCTGGGGGATATTTATAAGAAGTCATTAAATTTTATCTTTTATATAAGCCTTGTAAAAGAAAACAATATTTCTATCACCATAAGGTAGAAAAACAGACTAAAAATATTCAGGAGTTTAGTTTTGAATAAAAAATTATGACTCTAACAGTTTAGATTAATGATGTGGTTCAGGAGGGTCATGAGAAGAAGAATCTTATGTTATTAGGGTGGTATATACAAATTTTAACCAGAATAGTGTTAAAATGTATGAGTATCCATAATTATTTCCCTTGAGGGAAATCCTTGAATATGGGGAGTCACATTCTGATTAGAAAATATAAAAGAATGATATTATCTATGTGTGAGGCCATGTTGTGGTTCCATCATTAATGTGGGAGGCGATAATATTGTAATTTCATAATTTTAAGTTGGACATGCATCTAGGTATGAAAATATTGCATTGTGACATAAGAATAATGTTTTGGTGTTCCGGTATGAAAAATGATATATTAGGGTTCATGACATGATGCTACACATGTGAATTGGTGAATGAAAAGAATCAAATATCTTTTAGATCATTATATACATTTCTCATTCAAAAATGTAAATTAGATGCAAATACCATGTTACTTTTGGTGGATCATTTATGATTCCTCGAAAGAAAAAAACTATTTGGGTGGTTGTGGACTTTTGAATAATAGTAGAACTTTTCATGATATATAAGAGACTTCGTATGTGGTTTAGTTGGTTTTTTTGTATGTTCATGAGATAGACTGAATACAACATGTTCGACGTTGTTTTATTTCATACTGTTACTCATTATTTACATCATTATGTTGAAATGATTAAATAATGCACTTGGTATATTGGTTAATTGAGTACATAAATCATCACAAAAAAATTTGTTAGTTGGAATGTAACATAATTTTTCTTTAGGATGTGTTGTTAGAATGTTTTATAGTTATTGGTAGGTCATTGGAGATGCCTCTTGAGTTGGTGGACTTCTCAAATAAAAAATTTATTAGAAAAAAATTAATATTTAAATATATGGTGATAAATATGGTAGACCATTTATGTAATCTCAATGTTGAATAGACGTAGGTGAGTTAGATTTTTGGGACCAGGTCTCATGCAAGATACATCATGTTTGGTTCAACTAATTCAAAATCATAAGGATATGGATAAATGAAGAAATAATTAAAATACAAATAGACATAATCGAACCATAGAGATTATTTATGGAAATAATGTGTTCCTTCAGCTATTTCCTAGGTAAGGTCACTGTAGGATTCAAAGACAAGGCATGTTGGTGCTCATGTTTCTATTACCATTTCAGGTTTTGGAATGAATCGATCTATTTGAATATTGATCAGTTTTTCCATTGAGGTACAGTTCCATGAATGCATTTTGTCATGTGTTTTTACATCAATGATATGACCATAAACCATGTAATGTTATTTATGTGAATGATGTTGAGGTTGATACTGATGAATCTTTTGAGGACCATCTGATGTGTGTGGTGGATACAAGTGAAAAACTATTTTGGGTAATGATTGTGATTCTAGTACATGTATTTTTATAACAAGGATGTGTTATAGTGTAAAATTTGGAGAGATATGTAGATATGCAATCTTAGTGGCATGAACATTTTTACTCAGAATCATAGGTATTCTATGGAGTAAAACTAGAGGATGAGATTTTATAAGGGTGGAAGACTGTTTGAGCCTATAATTTTCATGATATATTTTAATCTAAATCAAAGGTACTCATATAATTTTATGATTATATTATTAATGGGAAAAATATGTGGTTTATTTGGGTAAGAAATGGAGGTTTTATGAAGGAATGGAGGTAGGGCACGGTTGATTCATTATTTTCTCAAAATGTGAATCCATCACAACAAACCATGTGAAATCAAATATATTTCATTTTATAAGTTAGAAATTATTTTTTCAAACCATTATCTTTATAATGAGCAACCACGCACCCCTGCATGAAGTGGCATACTTTTTAGGCACACGAGTTGGAAGAATATTCTCACATGCACATGAATGCGAGCATATGTTTTTTAATATTATAAAAATTAGTTATAAAATTCGTGTACCACTGTCAATCACAGAATATATACCCTACCTTAACCCGAAATGGTTTCCCTCATTTTTTGAGACCCATAGATTGATTTTATGGTCGTCTAAACACCTTTCATAAAAAATTAATGCGTAAATTGAAGATATTCAGTTCTCTCAGTAATAACATCCCATCAAAATTAGTTTTCCCTTTCTCTCATGTCTATATATTATCATTTGTTGGGATATTTTCATCTATTGGTTGTGGATGTAGATATTTTTTTTGATAAATTTTATTTGTTTAGTCTTGGATCTCAGATTTGAATCTATATCTAATTCATCATTATGATCATGGTTGTTAATCTATAATTGGTTATTTTTATTGGTGATCACTTGTCATCAATTCTGAGGTATGTGATATAAGTTTTAATTCTGATAGTCATCAATCCAATTGATTATATGAATAGTTATATTTGAATTTGAAATGTTTGAAATTAAACTATGATTTAAATAAATAAATAAATTAATTAATTAATGGAATCATGTAAATAGAATAAATAAATAATTAATTAGTTACTTATTGCGGTTATATAATTTTTAGAAGGATATTTTATAATTGAATAATTAATTAATTCTATTTTATGAATTTTTAATAAATTGAAAATTGATATTTTGTAATTGGCTAATTATTTTGATAAAAATTAATTAATATTGGGAATTATGGGATAATTAACTTAACTTAATTGGGATAATAGTTTATATTATTTTAGTACTAATAAATTTCTAATTTTTTGTTTTATATAGTATTATCATGTGATTGATGTATTGAATCATGAAATGTTGTGATAATTTAGTATGCACACCATAATGTGAAATGTTTGAAAATGATTAAAGATGTTTAATATTTATTGATTTGATATGTGTGATATATATAATTTTGTAATAAATGTTTAGGGGAAATTGAGTACTGCCTCAAAACCCAATGTTGATAAATCGAGAAATGTGTGTAAGGCATGGAAAACTAAATCAGAATAACATAATGATAAATTGATATTTGTGTATGGAACCTATACTGGTGGTTCCAAATCCAACATATGAGCATTTTTGATAAATGAAATCTAGTATGTTGACTTCATCTTCAAATACCCCTAGGCTCCAATTTAAGGAAATATTTGACCAAAATGTTGTCATTGGTATAAAGTTAAAATTGGAAAAAAAATTAATAGAAATGAAATGGTAATTGATAATCATTGATTTGTTATTGTTTCAGACTATAAAAAATACCGATGGAGGTATGGGTAGTTTAGGTTTCTAGAGGAACCAAAGGGAAACATGTGGTTATTTTATTACCTTTTGGGAATGGTATTGTATTGGTTTATTTATTGTACATTATTCTATATAACAATACATACACTACTAAACACCATATATATATTTAGACTTACTTGGTTGTGTCCTACTAAGTTAAACACACACCCTCCTCATGTTACATAATTATTACTTGAATGGAATTCATGTTTATAGGTCATGATAAGGTATGGAGTCCAATGTTGGATGTATAAGTTGGGATGAAGCATGGATGAGGGAACCAAAATAGATTTGGGACCTCCTTAAAATTTTTACTATATTTATTTATTTTGGGTTATCATTTTTATCAGATGAAACGTATCAAGAATAAAATATTCAATGGTTATTTTTGGATAATGTGTTTTCTATTATTGTTAAAATGGGAAATTATTTAGTTTGGTTATTGGTTGTATCTTTTATTTGTTTATTAGTTTTCATATATTTTATAGCTTTGATAATGTGGGTATAGTTTCCCCCATGATTGATACTTGACACTCATTAGTTTTAGGAATCCTCTAGAATATTTGGAATCCTGACTGGTGTCTTGTGACCAACCAGCTCATGGTACTAATTGATGGAACCCGAGTCTGAAAATTACACCAATCCTAAAAATGTGAATTTTATATATTAAAAAAAAAACATCAAATACTATAACTAAAAGAAAATTCATGGTATAGTAGATCAGATTATCCTTATACATATGGGGAATCAAGAAAAATAAACACATTTAGGTCATCATTTTATTGGATGAAATGTCACATATAACAATTTGTCACATAAACTATTGGACTGGAGGTTTTATTTCATACATGATTTGAAATATACATCACTATTTTTATATTAAATACCATTATTTATTCATATATTCAAATTTCTAAACCCATTCCAAACATCTAACTAGAAATAATAATACTCAAATTATTGGGAATGAAAAAAATATAGGTTTTCTCAAATTCTCAATATGGGAAAGATATAAATAGATTATAATTTCAGCAAGGATATGATCATGAATATTTGATACAACATGACCATGAGTGAAATATCAATTCAAAAATATTATTTATTCCATGAAATAATTTAGAATCAATGGATGTGATATAAGAACATAATTCCATAAAACATTAAATTATAATTATAATATATCTAACATGGATACATAACTATTTATATAAAACCAATAATATTGAGTGCGTAAGATAAGAATGAAAAAGATAATTTAGATATGGATAAAAAAATTAGAAAACTAATCATTACATTCATGAGGCATAACCACAATAAAAACTCACATGTCAAAATAAAATGTACCTTCTAATAATCATCTCACAAGATATTAAATTTTTAAACAATTCATTAGTGGGTGATATAAGACCAAAAAATTAATTCATCAAAAACCAATGTTTTTCGCATTAATATAAAAAAATATCACATGTTAAGTCACCTAGGTAAATAAAATGTGATTATATAAATTATTAATTAAAATCCAACAATTTCCAAAAAAAGACCATGAAACAGATAATGTGTTTTATAAAATCTACAAATGGTTTAAATTAAGACCTCCAATTTAATCGATTGACTCGAAAAAAGAGATCATAAAAATATTACATAATAAATGAATAGTGGTGGGTGAAACCTACAAGATAACTTCATTGATTAAAGATATCATTATATAAAGAGAAAAATAAAATAAAATAAATTAATTTTTTATTTAGTTTTTAAATCATCAATGTAATAGTTATAGACACGAGTCATAATTAGAAAAAATAAATATTTTTTAAAAATTTATTAAAATAGAATTAATTATTATATTTTTACACAAAAAATTCACCAAATATATGATACAAAACATCAGTTCATAGGGAAAATAATTTAATTTAATTATAATTGGGGAATGAAATTCAAACAAAACATATTACCAAATAAAAAGGATTTTTTGTTACCAAATACCTTACATTTTCACTTTATTTCCATGAACATACTTCAAGATACAATATATTGAAGATAAACATCATTATTATCAATTCCATAATAATATTAATACTCTAAAATCATTATTACACTTTATTTTAACTAATTATATACATGTATATTTATTAGTTCTAATCCATTTCGAAAATTATGTCAGAGAAATCCTAGTAATTATAAACTAGTTTTATAATCCAAATGGTGTTAATTATTCTAAAATATTTCAGGAATTTAATATCACAATAGCTATTGGAAGATATTCATTTATTTTTTTAAATGATATAATTTTATTCAATTATGATATATTTTTAGATCGTTAATGATTATTCTTTATATGTTGACTCTAGAAAACCAGAGTAAGTGGATACATTATTAAATTGGAAATATATAAAAGTAATCAAATCCCAAAGGACAAATTTTTTTTCTTGATTTTAGAAAATGTATTCATACCTAAATCTTGCATTTTAATTGAATATAGAAAATAATACATAACATTTTCTGTGATAACACAATTATTCCCATTATCAAATCCATACATGTCAATCATTATTTACTTCATAGAATCTAATGGAATAGAAATATATGAAATGAGTGATCGTAGATTCTTAGTAATGAAATTTACATAGTTTAAGGTAACATTAATTAAAAAATTATAATCTATATATATTAGTGAATATCTAGAAACATGAGATATTTAATCATAAACAAGAACATGAACTAAAATATTATAAGAATAAATAATGATGAAATATTTCAATATAAATTACCTCTTAATGATGTCAACCATAATTCCATAGATGAGAATCATACCATTTAATTCTTTTTTTGGACATCTTACTTTAATTAGTAAGGCCTTGGCCAAATAACGAACCACGTTTTTCTCATGAATCCAACCAAGTAATTAAAGGGATATAATAAGATCATGTCATTACATTCATTATCTAACTAATTTTACACATAAATTCTGAGTTACATAATCAATCATAATATTTATATTTTAAAATATCAAATTAAATGTCAATAATTTCCACAATAAATAATCATAATCACAATCCATCTTGAGTAATATAGAGATTTCAAATAAAATAGTTCACTATAATTCAAAATAATCATATACCGTCAAATAAAATAATAAGGGTGGTATCATTACAACATTATCCCACTGTATGATAAATTTAATCATAGGTGTTTTCATTGATGAATATAAATACCATAAAAGTATCATTAAAAACACACTAAAAATTATGAGTTCTCTATGAAAATAACATTAAAATAAATATAACTTATTGAATGAAAATATCATTTTTGACTATCATGGAAACATGTAATGAAAGAATAAATTTAATGAGTGGTTAGGATAGTGGATAATTACATATATTCCTTATAATTTAAACAAAAATTTTCAAACTATAATAAAAATTTTCAAAAGTACCTTATTTGGAAATTGACATGGAGATTCTTTTTGAATAGTTGTGAAAAAATTTAATCATGGGAAAATATTCCCTTAAAAACTATATGAGTAATGTGTAAAAAATTATTAACAATATTTTTATAAAACATTTATATGGAAGAAAAAATATTTGATATTGAAGAGAGATTTAAAGAAATAATTTCAAATAAACATTTACACAATTTCATTAATTTCAAAATAATTGAAAATTGAACGATTACATAAAAAATTAATGGATACCAATATTATAATATGATATACTGTATTTATGATAGAAATATAATTTTTTCCCAATGTAGAGTTAAACATAAACAATTCTTAAATAATGATGATATTTTGAAATAAACCCTCCCATCATGTTGACTTTCTTAATATGTGTATGGACCAATGATATGTAGTATACAAATTTATTATATAAAAAATATTCTATCAAAATAATATATATTATATCACATAAGATTTAATAATAATTATTCATTTTCATTGAATTAATAATTTTTTTATAAAATCAATATTTTAGGAAATTACTAATATGTTTGTCATGTTTCATTTGATTTCATTGTTTTAGTTATTATAATATAATCAAGACCATATCATCTCCATAATATTATACATTGAATAAATATATTATAAATTAAATATATATATATATATATATATTGATCCAATATATATATATATATTAATGTTATTTACACAATTTATGTAGACGATAGTCTATAAATAAGGATAAACATTTTTATCACTTTTTGACATATTATAAAAAAATGGAGTTAAATATTATTTTAAAATTAAATAATCTTTTTTTATCTTATATATATCATAAATATAAGTTATTTACCCTTATTTTAAAACATTATAAATTCAAATGAAAAAATTCATGTTTCATTGTGGAGGTGGTTGTCCATAGTTATTCCCAAGCGATGTAATTATTATCCAACTAATTATTTTGTATGATGTTAGATCTGATATTATTATCACTAAATTTTAATAATTTCATATTCACACTTTAATGACATAATCCCTTTAACAATAACCTTCAATGAAATATGTTTGACCAAAATTATGTATATCTCTATGTGGAGAATGTAAGCCACATATACACACATGAGATATTTTAGCATCCCATTTGATGGTAAACATGTTTTATAATGAATAATTTACAATTAGAAATTAATTTTATAATAATGAGTATACTATGTTTATTATTTTTTAATAAACATCAATTATTTAGTTGAGGTAATATAATAAGTGAAAAAAATAAAGTGATCTGTTACAGTGATTACCCATTATTTGAAAGAGCACTATTTGTTCTCCCGTTTAGGTCTATAGATATGCCATTTTAAGAAATCATAACATCTATAATGTGTATAATGTTGTATATAATGTATTTTTTGTAGTGTTTGGTAAAGGAATATAGCTAAAATGCATTGAATATTTTAGGGGATGATATTCCCTTTTATAATTGAGTGGAGGAAAATTTTGGAATTTCATATATGATTAAATTATAATAAAGTCATTATGTAGATAAAATTATTCAAAATGATTGGTATTTAATTATACAGTTTTATTGTTTTTAAATCCCATTATCTAATAAATTTATTATTGGATTATGGTTTGTTTTTATCATTATCTTCTAGTATAACCACATAGTTATTATATTTTACCATTACCCAATGTATCATATTTTTCACACATAAAGAGTTATATTATAATATACAAGGTATTTATTATCTCATTAATGGATGATGGATGAAAAATTATACCTTATATTATTCTCTTTGTGAAAATTTGTGACTGAAATGAATTTATATAATTTAATAAAATATTTTTTTTAAATTATAAGCAATGTCAATTTCAAAATTGTTCATTTAATATAAAATAAGTGAAATAAAAAATTTAAAAATATAATATAATCCTTTAACATAACACTAATATTTCATATTCGTATATCATTTTTTTAATATATCTGACCCAAATTCTATCACCATTAATACTTATAAAATAACCATTTTACTTTAATAATAATTGAATTAATATTATATTAGTGGTGTGTAAGAAATTTTCTTCATTATATAATATATAAACACAATAAATAAATTATAACATATAAAATTTTATCATTAATATCAAAATTGAAATTCATATTCATTCCTACATTTACATTTCACATACGTGAACACATAAGCAATATTTAAAACATACAGACTAAATATTTTTAACATTCCTTGAATAAAATATTATATATTCCATTTTAATGAAAAAATAACCAGTAAAAAAGAATATTTAATTATATGGTGATAAGGTTCTAATTAATATCATTGGATACTACTTAATATGAAATATTATGACTTTCCATGTATTTTTAACATATATTAACCCAATTTACAATTTAAAGTGGCGATAGTTATACCAAGATTGTTATTCCTATTTACCATAAATAAATGTGTCCTATAAACCAAATATGAATATGAAATTCCATTTATTTAATATATTTTATTAAATTATGTTTTTATAAGTGAATGGACATTGTTATTAAATAAAAAATAGAAACACTATGTAAAAAAATTTATATAAATGATTTTGAAGAAAAAAATGTTTTTATAAATACTTTAATGATGAAATATATTAGAATGAAAAAAGTAATTATTAATAATTTAATATAACTTATTTTAGTGGGTAGATATTTAGAAACAAAATGTATTATTGTAAATTTAATATCTTCAATACAATTTCTGAAAAAATATATTTATTTTTAACTTTTTAATAGAAAATAAATCATTTCAAAAAAATAAATTAATTCTACACTAAGGTTAATTTGATATTTTTATTTAAAATATAATACTATTTTTATGAGATTAAATTTATATAATTTTTAGAAATTGATTTTATTATTTCTTAATAAAAATCAATAAAAATCATTTTAATAAAAGCAATTTTTTTGAATAATAGAAAAAAATTTCTAAATATTGATCACATGTTTCTTAACAATTAATAAATTTATTTTTATTTAGTATTTCGTTTAAATATATTTTATAAATAGGATTTAAAATTCATACTAAAAAATCAACATTTAGGTTATAATGTTCAAATTTAAATTATAATATTTTATAGTTTGTTAAGGAATGATTTTGTAAGTCATGTACAAAATTATACATAATTTATTGTAAATCATTATGTGTTTCATTATCCCCCCATTAAAATATTGAATTCTAAAAATTTAAATATGTGCCCAGTAATATGGGTTTGACAAATGTATATTAATTTATGTAAATCCAACATTTTATGATGGATTAATAAATATTTATCTCAAAAAGAGGCAATAGTAAATATGTATTTCATCTAGAATAACACATATACATGGTTAAAGTATGTTAAAATTATTATGAAGTGAAAATAAACACATAGATGAGAAAAATAATCTCTAAGGACTCTTATAGAGTGATAATGAACTTGGCCATCTGAATTGTAACAATAACCAAACAGTGAATTTTGGATGCATTGAAATATAATAAATTCAACAAAAACAAAATCTATATGATCAATTTTTTTTAAAATATCATTTTCATAGAGTTCTATATTTTTATTTGTATAATTACATCACATATTTCAATTTCATAAGAACATTTTATTCATTTTATTGTTCTTTTATAATTTTACATTTTATCTAGTACATCATGAAATAAATATCAATTATGTATGTTTTATTCCTAAATCACTAAATTAATGACATTATGTATAAGATAACAATTCAAAGAATAAAAATACTTTCCTAACATATTTAGTTAATTTTGAAACCAACATGGTTAGAATAATTCATTGAATATTTCATTAATCTCTAAAACCGCAACAATAACACCCAGATATCATTTAATTTTTTAAATAAAAGGATATCCTTTTGACCTATACAAAATATTTGTTGTCAAATTCAAAATAAAATTACCATTAATTATATAAGATTAATTTAATTTTCATATACTAAAATATTGGATAACATGATCAACAATTCACCTAAAAATGTTTATTATCATAAAACATAAAATTCTATGTAAATTAATTCAATCCACATCAAAATTATAAACTCTCATATTATAAATTATATCTCAGTAATCCTTTGTTTTTTAAAATCCATTATAAATTAATTTTTCATCGAATCAGTAACCATTTTCAAGGACTCTAAAACTATCCCATATACTTATTCAATATCAATATTCTTATTTTCGCAACTAAATCTTATTTACTCAATATCGGAGAAATATTAAGGGTCTTCATTCCTTTATTAATTAATTATCCAAAATATCGCCTTTTCATCACATCACATTTTATAACTATGAGTAAAATTCATTATATGACATCTAATTATTAAATAAAAAATATTACCGTAAAATTATAATATGTTTCATGGTTATTAAGTCTTGAATATAATTTAAAACATAATAATTGTATTCAAATTCACAATAATTTTAATCATTATTTATAGGAATAAGTATCATAAGATAGAATATGATCCACTATCATATTTTGAGGTATATTCCTTCAAATATTGAGGAATTTATTTTTTTAGTTCCCCATATAAATAAATTTGAAACTATAAACATTATGGGTATATTTATAACTATATAATTAATTTTCTAATGGAATTTATATCCATTTAAAATTCATACCCACATTTCCTTCAAGAATGAATAATGTTGTTTATATCCAAAACTATCTTTTGATAGAAAATCTTTTATTGAATTATTTTTCTAACAAATTTCTTTATTCATCCATGATTTTATTCTTTTTCATTCTATTAGATCAGTAATACTTGGATATATTTATTACTATCTTGATATCAAATGATACTATGTAATCATATGATGGAAATTTTTTTGAAACTGGTTCCCTTCAATGGATTAGATTTAGTCCATCAATGAAACGATTAATATAACTCATTTGATTCAACACATTGTTAGCAAAATTCCATGGAAAAAATTTTATTTTATATTCGTATATAGAAACATTTTTATAATCCTATTGGATTAGACTCATTAAATTATATATCTATATTTTTTTTGTTTATGATGAAAATATTTTTCAAAGAAACCTTCTTTAAAATCCTTTTACCCAATTTTTATAATTTGTTTATCATACTAAATGTTATAAAGGAATGAACACAATTTATTGAAATCCTTTAATATATAATAGGTTTTAATAACAACATCATCCCATTCATTATGTCCTCATTTAATTAAAATCATATCTATTGAACTTATGCATTGATCCACTAAAAAATGGTTTTTAGGGAAATTTAATGGTAGAGTTTGCAGGCACATGAAAATGTATAACATTGATACATCATGTTATAGATCATTAAGCTGATCTATACCATAATGGTTAATTTTCATAACCTATATTTTTTACCACAATATTGTAATAATGTTTTCTCCTATTATTATAGAATAAATTCAATATTTATTATCATTCATACCTTGGAAATCCTAACATTGATTTACATTGTTGAAATATTTGCCTTCATTCTTTTAGGATCCATTTATAAAATAATAACAAACTAAATTTGATCAGAAAATAATATATATATATATATAATAATCCAAAAAAAAATTAAACAGATAAACTAAATTCATTAATTTATGAACTAATAATACCATAATAATATGTGTAGTTTCTTTAATATTATATTCAAATCCTATGTAATGGTTTGTAATAAAAATATGAATTATCCAATGTATATCCACATGACTGTCAAACTATGTGTTAAACAAAAATCATTTCCATGAACTTAGTGATTACTGATTCAAATCACAGTTCACCTTTTTCATTATTAATAGTCATGTGTACAACAATTCTAGAGAAACATCAACTTATTGAATCTCTATTGAGACATATTTCCAAGAATCTCAAATAATCTTTATATTACGAAACCATTTGGATGGTATCATATACTAGTATTTATCTTCAACGCCATTTATTGGCTTATGTTCTCTAATTTTTGTTTTCTAAAATCTAGTTCCCATGGTTTCTAGTAAACATCTTCTAATATCAACTATAATTACTATGATCTTAGTATCCAAGAGGAAAAGAAAAATGTATTACATTGGCAATATATACAAGGAATAGAAAACCGAATTACCAAATATTTTAGTACTCATGAAAAATGTATAATTGAATATCTCATTGAAATTGAAATACAAAAAAAAATTAGTTCATTATTTTAGATAACCATTATTTCTCTTTATCTCATCCATATATACCAATCATATTATACTTCATATATTCATTGGTAAAGGAATGAATGAAATGTGTGATCATAGATACTCATTAAATATATCTCTATAGTGGAATAAAAAATAAATTAAAAATTCATAATAAATAAGTAAAACCAAAAAAAATAAAAAATACATTCCATTTTATCAATACAATGTGCATGAATAAGAATATTAAATGAATAAATGATAATCAAATAAATATAAATAAATAATCACATAAGCCTAAAATTTATCCTTGTATTTCATAACTACTAAAATAATAACATAGATAATAATGATATATATCTTAGTGTGGAAATTAATAATGTTAGGAAATATAAACACACAGTTAAGGACTCATTCGAAGATGTGTTATATAAAATGGGTAATTCTTCTACAAAATACACAACATAGTTTCTCTCACGAGATCATCTGATGGATTAAGGGGCTATAGTAGTCCTTTATAGTCACATACTAATTCAGATGAAGTAGTCAAATGAATAAGGTGAAACATTATCAAAATAAACATTCATACTAAAAACATAGCTTATGAAATTTAAAAAAATTATCAATAAATAATAATAAAAATAATAAAAATATTCCATCTAGAGTAATATGGTATTTGGTATCAGAATTTGCACACTTGTTGTCAAACTGATCATATACAATCTATAAAATCATATGTGTTGTATAATTAAAATAAACCCCTTGGGTAAAATATTTAAAACAAGGGATGTAGTTTGGGATGAATAAAAATTTAATAAAATTTCATTAATATCATTTAGAATGAAAATACCCATTTCCATTTAAATGATACTTTTATAATAAAAATTCATAGAATGGTATGGAAAATTTTTATTTGAAAGAATTCACAGAAACATGTAAAATAAAATTTAATGTAAAGAGAGTTAATTAGGGTGTTTAATTATGTACACTTTTTTATATGTTAAAAATCATTCCTTTCAGAATTTTTTATTTAAATTTTATTAATTAAATAATTCAAAAGAAACTTGGGGAATATTTTCCTACCATTATATAAAATTTTGTACCAAGTTTAAAAAATCATTAATATTTAATTTATGGAATTTTGAAGACATTTTTTAAAATATATCCATGAATAACGGATCTTGGAGAAAAAAATATTTTCATGAATAGACAGAAAAAATTCCAATATTTATATAGACACATTCTCAATAATTTTATGTACCATATAGGGGAAAATGAAATATTTCATTAAATTTTAATGAATAAAATATTTATGATAATATATATTGAGATAAATATGGAAATATCAAACAATTCTCCCATGATATAAGGAATCATAAACAATCTTGAATAATAACGATCCAGTAAACAAATAATTACCACGGTTTAATCATTCGATTTATATGTATGACACTAAAATAAAATATATAATTATTTATTATAATTATATTCCCTAAAAATAAAAATATATATTATTCCACATAAATATATCTTATAATACATTATGATTTCATTACAAAAAATGATTTTTCAAAATCTGGGTTCTGGGTAATAACTAAAATATTTTCTGTGAATGTTTTGTATTGGTTGTTTCGATAGTTTTAATTTTATAAATTTCACATAATCTATAATAATTTAAGAATGTAATAATTATTATATAAATTAATTATAAAATAAAATATTTTAACTTAAAAAATATAGATATTTTAAAATTAAATACACTGTTTATGGAGATAATTGGTCTTATGTAGGCATGAATGTTGATTACACATTTAAATGTATGAAGAAAAATAAAGGTAAATGATAATTTATAATTATTGAGTAATTATAATATATAATATATCTAATATTTCCATGAAACATATCTTTATTAAATTACATGTTAAATGGAAATGAAAAACAAATCACACCGCTCTGTGGATGTTATAGTGCACATGTGTGTGTGTGATATGTTATCATTTTTAAATATATTGGATGTTAAGATGCAATATATGATATAACAACTAATAAATTATAATTATTTTAAAATTATAATTTATTTATATTAACCTATTTTGAATAACCATCTATCGAATATGTTATTTGAAAATGAATTTTATATTAATATATAGGTGAATGTTGTGCATACCCACAATTGAAACTTTAAATTATATGTTGATGTTAATTATGTTGCATATGGTTAATTTAATATTAATAATAATATTTAAATACATATCCGATACTAAATTTCTTATTTAATGATAAATATTATATATTTATATGTGTAATATAATAATTAAAATGAATATTATTAGTTTAGATGATTTCCTCTTCCTTGAATGAACTATAGTACATCACATATTATGGATCCATGGGTTATTATTTTTTGATGAACATTATATATATAATATGTATAATGATGATTATATAACATTTATGAAATGGTGTGGTCCATCTAAGTAGCTGAAAAGGTGAGAATAAAATGAAGGGTTTCCTTTTTATCTTATGTGAGTTGAACTATTGAAATTTTTTAAAAGATAAAATTAAACAAAAAGAATATAGAATATAATGTAATATATTATTTTATTGAAAGGATATCAAATAAAAAATTATAGTATTATGTGCTGTATTAAATTATATATTTTTTTATCAAATTAGTTATCACATTTTCACATTAATTATGGTAATGTAAATTTTATTTTTGAAGGGTTATGAATTTATATTTATGGATTCTATTTACTCATTAGTGGATAATAGAAGTAAATATTTACCATAATTTTTTCTCATTCTCATCATTGAAAATTTTATTGGTTGACAAATTATTCAGTACAATATTGTTTTGATGAATTATCATAGTGGTCAATTTTCATACTATTCAATTGATTTGAAAAAAAACAAATACAAAAATTATATTTTTTGGTTTAATACTAAAAAACAATAATATGTCAATTTTATTTATAAAACTAGAGAAAAACTATAAATCAACCAACTTATATTCCATTTAATTTTTTAGAAATCATTTATTTTATATCTCTATAAATTGAATAAATAATGTGCTGGAATTGTGTATTAATTTATTGAAATTATATATTACCAAAAAGTAGAAATAAATTTCCATCATGAAAATTTTAACATTTATCTCAATGTAGAAATTTGTATTGATTCATTCCATTATTTTTAAATTAAAAAAAATAAATACATTTAAAGCGATGAAAGTGACATTTTTAAACATTCATTGATTTAAATACTACATTAGTCAGTCTTCATGAGAAAATGTATCTTAAATAATTTTATTTATACACTATAGTGATAAGATTAATATTTCTTTTATCATATATTATTTATGATAAAATATTGTGAGGTTATGAATTATTTTTATCAATTATTTAGTTTATTTACCCTTCACTAATGTGATAGATTTTAGAAAGTCTAATATTCAAATTTGAAAAAAGTAAAATGTCAATATTTGTTATAATTAAAACTCATAATTTTATATATTTATTTTTTTTCAACTGTAATTTAAATAAATCACTGAAATTTGGTTTTCAAATAATGCTGGAAAATAAGAAGTAATATGGTTTTTTAGATTAATGCATTTTTATGTATAAAATAGTTTTTATACTAAATTTAATCAGGCCAATTATTTCAAATATCATATTTTGGTTATAAATTATACAATAGAAATTGGTTTTGGTTGAATACAATTATGGTAAAAATTAGATATTTCTAATGCATGAAACCAGAAATACAGTTTTCAATTAATGTTTGTATTTATCACTATCAACTAGGAAGTCAATCATTTAATATTGAACTAAAACATCACCATATGATACGTTTAATGTGATGATTTAAACGTGATATTATGTTTTTAAAATATAAATTGTAAAATTTATTTAAATAACTAATATTATTTTGTCACAAAAATTAATAAAAAAATATTAATTAAAATATTATTTTGAAGAGTAAATTATCATTATATAAAATCAAGAAATAATTTTCATTAATTTATAAATGAATTTGAATTTATTAGGAATTTATATATTTTTTAATTTAATGGATAAAATTCAAACCTTTCAATTGAATAACTAATATTTAAAATTAATATTTAAATTATAATATTTATTATATATTTCCCTAAAATTATCTATATTTTGTATGATATGGAACATTATTTTATTATATTAAAATCACATAGTGTTTTAATTAAATTAGATAAGAACAAGTTTCTTTGTTAATAAATGAAGTGGTGTTCATATATTATTTTTGAATTTAAATATTAATATTAATATTCAAGAAACAAAACAAGAAAATTCTTTAGTTTTTTATATAATATTTTATTTATCATCATTATATCATTATTATACAATTTCTTTAATTTTTATTAATTCACCTTTATATTTATAGATTATAGGTGTTTTTGAAAATTAATAGCACTCTTTACTTCATTGATGATGTAGCCCTCAAAATGAAATAATTTAATTCTATTTATCTTGATGGAAAATTGTAATTGATTATAATAGGTATTCCCATGAAAAAATAAATTTCATTATAAATGTGATATTGATGTAATTAAATATGTATTATATTTCTAGTACTAAAGAATTAACAAATAAACAATAAAAGTTATAAAAAATACTCACAATGAGACATGTGATTTTTATAGAAATACCCCATATAAATGGTTTATTAGTATAATATCATGTTACAATAGGATCACGGAAAAATAATATGGTTATATTGGAAGGAAATGTGTATATGTTAATGCTGAAACCCAATAGTTTGAGTTGTCTTAAAGGGGTGGTCAGATGCCCCTTTAACCAGTTTTTAGAATGGGATACATTAAATTATAACCACATGATATAAAGAGATAACATGTTAAACATGTGAAGTGGCTCCAAAAATAAACAATTACGGATTCAGGGATGATATATGGTTTATAATACCATTACCATTATTTTTTAAAGATGTTTTAAACATGTTTTTTTAATTAGTAATATAAATTTTACTTATAAAATTTCATGTTTTATAGTGGAAACTACTTTTTACCAATTTAATTTAATATTAATCAATACAAAGATAATGTTTCATATTAAAATTATTTACCTACTAATTCATAATATAAAATTAATCTCATAGGATTAAATTTCAATGATAAGTAATAAATTATTTCAAGAGTGAATGTTTCTCATAAAAACAACTTTTTGGAAAAAAATATTACTATTAGGAATAAAATTACTAGGCAGGGTAAAATTATCTTGTTTTTATATAAAAAAATTTGATTATTAGAAAAATAAGAAAATTATTTAAGTAAATGAAACTCAAAAAATTATTCTATTATTAAATTGATTGATTAATATAATATACTAAATACCATTTTTAAATTTGTTTGGAATGTTACGTATGTCCTTTAAAATTAATCATAGATTATATAAGATAATAAAATAAATTTAAATCAATAGTTTAAATAAATATATAAATTTATATATATTTAAATAAATCTATAAACATATTGGTCTATCACATTTATTCATAATTTTCTCATATTTAAAATATTATTTGAAAACAGAATTTTATCCCTATTCAATTAAATTTTTTTTTTTAAATTTCATAATATTCCATCAGTAGAAAATGTTAAGATTATTAATTAAATAAATAATGAAAATTTTACATTATTTATATTATAAAATCAATAAATATAATACAAATTTTATATTCTGAATACAATGAAAATGTACTTTTATTAAAAAAATGAAATACTAAGACATTTTTTTAGTACTATATCTTATACAATTTTAAAAAATTGAATTTTATATTGTTTTTTAATATATTTAAATATAATATAATATCAAAAAAATCATTAATATATTAGGATTACATTCCAAAACCATTTTTTAAAAACATACTTTGTAAATAATAATTTAGTAACATTAACTATATTAATTTCTATCTTGTAAATATAATAATCATTAGTACATTAATAATTTTTTAGTCTGTAGAATTATTATTGTTCTAATAGTTTTTATAATTATTTTAATAAAATATGTCACTATATATTTTGTTTTATATTTCATGTGAAATATTCAATTGGTACAATTATTCATTAAAATACTTTATATTATTAAATCTTAGGGCATTACATTCTCCCCCAAACTAATAAATTATTTCTTAATAATTATAATTACAATTAAATAATGTAAGAAGATTAGTGATGGATATGAATATAAGGATATACCATGTATTAAAATAACCATATCTTTATCCATGGCTTGATAAGTGTAACAATTATCCAAAATTGACATATTTATGATATTATTAAGACATAAAATTGATGGAATTATTTTAATGATACTATTTCTATCCTATATAGTAAAACATAAATTATTATGGTTGTATCAAAAAATGTCTCATTACATTCTCAAAAAAAATTACAACCCAAAAATAAGATGGAATCTTCAAAGACACATTCATTTCAAATTATTGATTCTTCAATTTAACCCCATATACACTTCATCCTTTTTAGTAACTATATTGGATCAACCTATGTTACATTAAGTTGTGTTCTCACATACACAATAAAATCTTAACATATTTATGAAAATATTAATTAAAAATTGACTCGAAATGGAATATGATTTAACATTGAATATATACTTGGATTGTCCATACATGTGTATAGTCTTTGGTACACTCATCATGCACTAGGTTGAAGGCTGAGATAGTAATGAACTATTAATTTATTTCTTGAGTTACCTATGATGAATATAGGAAAGAGTCACATCTTCCTCCCTATATATTTTCTGTTATGAAATCACTACGAGAATCACAAAATATCTATTTTAATAAAATATTGGGTTTTCACTATATACATTGACTTATCTTTAGAGTTTTTAATAAATTTGTGTAATTGTATTACAAAAAACTCCAATAATCATTAAAAACAACTCAACCCTTATTTGATATCATCCATGAAGACTTTTGATAAATAATCATATTTATAATGTTATTTTACATGAACAAATATTGAAGCTCATATAATCTAACAGAAACTATAGGACCAGAGGATTGGCATTTTGAAGGATTAGCTACATAAATATTTTTTCATAAATACTTACAAACATTTCATCATAATTTCATAACAATATACCACCTTCTAAATATTACACATGTATTACGCATATTCAAATCCCTATGAAAGAAAATTTAATAATTGGGTGACATCCAGTGGTTAATAGGGGGAAAAATAAAACATATCAATACAATAACAATAATGAGATGATTGGAATATTATGATCTTATAACAGGAAATAAATATTATATCAAAATTATTAATAATATTAAAAAATAGTTGTTAAACAAATTTTTGTGATATAATAACACCAATAAGGAACACGTAAATATTGAATCACATAATATATGACATGAATTATAAATTTTTTATGAAAATTTAGATTCTTGAGAGGATATAAAATTAATATAGATCATCATTAATATATATAAATAACATTAGTATGTTAAAACAAACATTCCTAGTCCACAATACCATTTACAATGATTGAAAAAAAATTACTAAAAAATAGTTTTTTAAGAGTTTTTTTATCTATTTCATTTGAGGAAAATATATTACCCAACCCATCATTCATCTGTACTTCTATGTGAAAAATAACAACCAATAAATTTTCAAATCATGAAATCCTAATGGAAATATAATTTAATTTCAATAAATACAACTAAATATCAGTTATCTTTCATTAATTACTCATTTAAATATAAATGGATTATATAAAAATTATAAATTATATAAAATAAATATATTAATTAAATAATTAGACCTCGAAAAAAGGACACTGAAAAAATTAATCACATTATAAAAAATGGAGGGTTAAACCAAAAACAGAAGTCCATTGTATCCATATATCATTAAAAATATGTATATATTCGAATATAAATAAAAAATGATAAAATATTTTTACTAAAAACAATTTTAATCATTGAAGATAATCACGTAGTTTTGAGTCACCTCTCAAAAATGACACGAATGTTAAAAAATGAAATGAAAATAATTCATGGATTTTGATTTTCCTTAAAAACTTATTTACCATGATATATAAGAGATAACATGTAACATCCCATGCCTCGTCATTGGGTTGAAAATAGGTGGTGTAATTATATAGACTTAGGTGATATCTACATGTATCTAATGGTTGCATATAAATCTCAAGGGCTTCATAACTATTGGTGGATGCTTTACCCTTTGAAAAAATAACCACAACAAAAAACGACATATACCACAACTAATATATTATGTATCATAACAATGTAACATAACTAAAAGTATAGATAAAAAAATCAAACTACATTAGTTTACCAAGGGGAATCCGATACCAGTATGAAAAAACAATTTTGAAGATAAAACCAAAATCCAAAAGAATCAAACGAACCAAACATGACATTTGTTGACATGATCCAAGATCCAAATCCACAATCAATGCACATTCATCATGAATTCTCTCCAAAATAAATTTAATACATTTTCTTTCCCTATGTCTCGAAAGATAATATACACAAACATAACAAATTTCCCCTGAATGTGGTGGGTAATGAAACTTAGTAGGTTTTCCCCAAATGATTTCCCTACTAACACCAATAGTATAGAACTAGTTAGACCGTGTATATGAAACTATTTTTATAAATTTTTTTAAAACATTTCACGATTTTTAAAAACATAAAATGAAATTAAAACCCATAAAATTTTTCCAATGAGAACTGTTTCCTTGGAAATAATGAAATACTGAATTGAACCGTTTGAATTTACTTTTTTTCATACTTATTGCATAGTTTACACACACACTATCACATAAATTCTTCCATTATAGTTAAATAATCATGATAATTTTTTATACATCAAAAAATGTCTCGACTAAGTGTCCAATCTTTTTATGCCCCAATGGCACACACCCCTTACAAAAGGTTATTTCACTTGTACACCAATTTTTCATGCCCCATAACCAGGATCATGTCTATGGAATGATCTCTCACAAATCTCTATATAACAAAACTATAACAAATAATAAATTTCATTCTAATTCAATAAAACATTTCCCTTATTGATAAAATCCCCATAAAACCATTTCCATGACTCAAAAATGACCCACCACTTGAAATCATAATTATAAAATCTATAAAAAAATCACATTTCACAACAACCAGTTATAAAAACTCCACAAACCATTGCTAAAGTGGTTTTCTACCATGTTATTTTGAAACATGTCACAATTGATTTCTTGAAATTACATAAATTAGAAATTATGCCTTCATGTTATATTAAAATGATTCGAGAGTGAATCCATCAACCTCATAAATAATGGTGATATTGAAGAACGATAATAATTATTCAACAAAACATGGTTTAATCTCTAAAACAAATCCATATATCATGTAACATGATAACAACAAAGTCATATATCACCATGATTGTAATAAACATTTATATTTTCCACTAATATACAAGATATATAAATTCAATAGAGGTAAGAAGAACATGTCAATTGAAAATCATCATTAGTGGGGACATACCAGGAATATAAACCTTAAATGGTCCAAGAGATTCTACTAGATTACTGCTAAATAATAGGTAAGAGATTCCATATCCTCTGTGGAGGATAAAAAGGGTATTTAAGTTTTTCCAAGTTGAAAAATGATTAGTGTAGTTGTAACCCCTGTTAACATCCACATTTTGGAGAAATAATTTTGAACCATGAATGGTTCAGGAAAAATGATAGGAAAAACATGCATGAACTAATACCTCCTAACACCATTTGTACGGTTGGCTCAAATAGATAGAAAAATCATACCCCAAATATAATTTTTCCTCTATTAAAATTTTAATTGTTATTCTTGGGTGGCCGCATGGTTTAGTTAAATAATTATCCTAATAGTACATCAACCATGTAGCCTCGGTTTACACTACCATTGTTTCAAATAGGTATTACATTGTTTTTAATAACTAATCTCAAAACGAAAACAACCAGTAATACTCAAAAAAATAAAATATTATCTTAACCCTCCCATTAATAACTCATGATAATTAAATATTTGAAATATAAAATTAATGTGTTAATTAATTGAAACTGGTGGTGGTACATTCACTTAACCACCACTCTTTCCATCCCCAGATAGTAGAAACCCACAATCGGCCTAAATAATTTCCATCTACTACACTATCATTTCCTTCATATGTTCCCATTCCCCTTTCTAAATGAAACCATGTTTCCAAAAAATGAGAACTCAAATGATTCATTCCCCATGAAATACATTCAATTTTCTATCCATTGTTTTCATGAGAACACCATCTAATGAAATATCTAATTCTATGTCAATGTGATCCCATCAAATCACATGGTATGAATTATTCTATTATGTTATAAATTTAAATAAAAGAAAAACATTGTGTACTACACTGAACCATGGTGGAAAATCCAACTGACATTACACCTCACCAAATGATTAAAATTCTCAAAAGAGCCTATGTATTGGGTATATAAAATTCATTATTTCCTAAAGTAATGATGTGCAGGACTTGTAATGATTCCCAAGAACACATGAACACTCACCGTGAAGGACACCAAAAATTGATAATGATGTAAAAATGATTTATAATGACTCTAAGAAATCACCATTCACTTCCTAATGAAATGAATCTTTATTTTTTTATCTATTGGACATAGCTTTACCCAAATAGTGATGGTTTATCTATTTCCATCCAACAATGTGGAGAATAGTAAGGATTCCCATACAATGTATCAAAATGACTAATATATATTAAGGCATGATAATTTTTCTTATGTGAGAAATCCAGTAATGTTAATTTATTCCCCTAGGTTCTTCTAAAATAAATTTATGAATCCTGAAGCATGCATATTGATGTTTTAATCATCCCTTCAGATTTCCATTTACATGAGTATGGTACACCACACCAATTTTCAACTAAGTCTAGAGGGATTGATATAAGGAAATAAATAAATGAGATGTAAACCATGGGTCTTGTTTAAAAACTATAAAAATGATACTCGTTTCCCCATTACACCTTATTTGATATAAATTTTGGAAACATCACTCACCTTATAAGATTTCAGAACAACGATAAAATGTGAGGAATTTGTAATATAATCTACTATCACTAATATAAAATATTATTTTTGAACAATTATTGGGATACCTATTCTAAAATCCATGGTTATTTTCTCATATTTACAGGAAATAAAATGTAATTACTACAATATAAACATTTTTCACTGGTTATGTACCTTAACCTATTTATAGTTTCATTATTTCAAAATGAACACATCCACTGTTATTTTCATTCCACCACACAAAAAATTTTATTTCAATCCCTTATTGATCAACTTTATTTAGTATGAAAAAACCATCCTAAATTGTGGTAAGAATGAAAAAGTTAGTCATTACAAGACAAGGGTATTACCCTTAGATTTCTAAACCACAAAAATGATCTCACATCCATCCTTTATCCCTAAATTGTCCCCCACTATTATTTTTCGACCTTAAAAAAGACATTATGAATCAGGTGTTTGTGCGACTTATATAATCACAACCTTGATTGAAACAAAAGAAACAATAAATAAAACTGCAAAATTACCTCTTTCACCACATTCCATGCCCATGTAGGTTTTTACCTACATTAACTACCATTAATATGAAGACACATTTTATACCACAATCTATGACATTCTTATTAATATACATGCCACTGAATTTTCAATACCCGATGTATACATCAAGTCAAAATCCATAATTTAGAGATTCATCATCCATATGATTTTCCAAATATTCAAATACCATTTTGAGAAAACACATTTCATGCTATTATTATATATAAACACTATATATTTATCAACATATAGTCAATGATATCAATTATTCAAATCATGGACTATTGTATAAAACACCAAATCATGTGATAAGTAGTTATTCTCATGAAATTGTAACTACTTAGATCCTTAGAAACTACATGTTCTCTCAAAATGAGAAGACATACTATCCCATATCTCTAATAATCAAACTAAAACATTTACCATTTTTATATTTCAAGAAATATCCCTATCTATACTGATGTAAAAAGATCATTATGCTCTTAAAATGTATTCGGACCATCAGAATTCCATTTTAACAGAAGAATTTTCCTCATCAAATTTATCATTGGTGAATCTATTTTTTTAATATCATAAAAAAAATGTCGATAGTAACCAGATTGATTAAGGAAACTATTTATCTCAAAGAAATTATTTGGTTGCTTGTAAGAGATAAAACAAAATATTTTTTTGGATAAAAAAAACACCACTTTCATAAATTACATTAAAAATCAAACATAAAAACTGTATCAAATAATTTCAATTGGAAACTTTTCAGTACAATTAATGATCCCTCAATATTCCCAGCACTATCTTCTTGTGTTTATCTTTCTTTGTCCTTGTCTTTCAACCAACCAATATGTCATCCACAGACACAAACAATAAAATAATCCAAAAAATTATTGAAATGTCCAATTAAATAATTCAATATATGCTAGTGGTTATTTCATAATAGTGAATTTAAAAACCACATAATCATAATGGCTATATATACAACTAAAAGTGGTCTAGAATATATTGTCTTTCCAAACATGAATTTGGCATTACCCAGATTTTATGTCAATTTTAGAGAACAATTGGGATCCCATTAATTGATTAGATTGATAATAAATATATGGATTTGGATATTGATTAATTCTCATAATTTTTTTAGGATTAAAAAAAATACACACACAACTAAAGGGTCTTATATTCCTTTTCGACAAAAAAATTAGTTCTTCCTACATAGACATTGTAGGCCGAATGAACCCTTATCTTTACAAGCATTTAATATCAACATTTAATTACAATAATTATGTTACATTCATATGATAATATTGAAGATAAATTAGATTTATCCCCAGCAGGAGATCAATCATAAACTCCTCCCCCTTATGGGTAGTAACCCTGAGAACATATCAGGAAAACATAAAGGAAACTGAATCAAATCTACTAGAAATATGTAATCATAAATCTCAAAAAATGACTCCAAATTCCAAAATAAAAACTAATATGTGATCAATCATACAAAAAATGGTGCAAAAAAACATGTTTCACAAGGCCTTACATTGTGGTTACCTTTAATGAGATTATTGATGCCATCATAAGTCGTATAACTAAATCATCATTAATAACTATTGATGAGATCCTTTGAAATTATCTAATAATCCATAACCAAGATTATGTTTTAAATATGCATATTAAAAAAGATATATTATAAATAAACACATATCCATCAAATATTTATGGAAAATTTGTTTACACATAATGGTTCTACATTCCCTATAATGAAGAGGATATTGATGTTAAAAAATAGAATGCATCATCTAAACATATAAACGCGTAAGATCAAACAAAATATACTAAATAAATTAATTGGATGAAACCTTATTAAAGAAATATTTTCTATGATTTTATTTCAAAATAATCATACATCTCACTATCCATGGTCTACATTAATCATTATTAACAACGTTTTATTCTCTATATAACTCCCCAGTCAGTAACTTTTTTTGTTGTTTTGTTATTAATATTTCCCTTACCAAAGTGTCATGGTATTACTAGAATCACAATGGAAATCATAGTTATACTGAAGTCATTTACTAAAATATACTCATCACATAAAAAATACATTGTCTATGATAAATGAGAAGTACCCAGGACACCCAAACATGGAGCACTATGACCATAGTGCTGAATATTCCCCATAGTGTTGAAATTTTGTAATTATCTATGTGGTGTCATAAAATTTTTCTTCATGTTGTTGAATTAACCTCATTTTTAATATCCGTGATTTTACTTTGGTTTTGGAGGATGATTCACTTATCAAGTCATCTGATTATGATCCATTTCCCTAATTTGGAAATATGTGTCACTCTTCAACTTGTTCCTGGCATTATAGTTCAAAATATTTCCCATAGGAATAAACATTATACCTCTTACCTTAGCTTAAATGATTTCTCTTTCTACCACAATCACTCTATTGGAAATGTCTGTATAATCTGTTATACAAAGCATGGAAATCATTATGTGAATATATTTTCTCATCCTAGATTCAAAAGATAATTCCTTAATGGTTTTACTAGTAGCCACTTCATGTTTATTGAAAACTAAATTCCTTCATTTTTCCACATAATCTATCACTAAGAGACATTCATACTTAATAATCAAAAATTCCTTTATTATAAAAAACCTCAAAATATGAGGATATAAATTTTTTTACAATTCTTCAAAATATCCATTTTTAATTACATTGTATAATTTACCCTAAAATCTTAAATTCTGCATCTATAATAAATGACCAACCATCTTATACCTCACCAAAATGATTTTCATTACTGTTACTATTCCAAGGAAATCGAATATTCGATCATCATATTCATCCACATAGTTAATTTTTCTTATTTTGAATCACATTGAAATATTGGTGGATTTTTTATGGAATATAAAATAATTAGAAACATTCCCCAGTTCATCCCATTATTTCCCCTATCCACATACTGAGAATCATGGACACTACTATGAACTAGAAATTCATTAACGTGTTTCTCTAGTGATGGAACATACCCAACAGCCTCTTCTATTCGGTATCTATGATTCCTAACAGGTTCCATTTTCAATATCCTAAATAATATTCCATATTTATCACTCTCTGGAAATTTATGTCTTAAAATTTTCAAATTTACCTTTCATAATTGTCGAAATAAGGATTCCCAATAATTATATTCCATCCAATTAAACCAATTTATGAAAAATCATCCATGATTTAGAAAATCAATCCTTTTTAAAAATAAAACTACAATTTCGTTTTCAAATTATCACATTTGAAAAAAAACAATACATCAGATTTTTTTTTCATTGAATGATAAATAATTACTCAAATTGAAAAATTCACCCCTAATGGGAAGTCATTTCTATCAGTGCATTCCATGCTCTTCAAAATGTCTAAACCCATAATAAAGATATTTTAACTCCTATATTTGTCTTAAAATCACTCATGTACCCAACATATTATTAAAATGAAGTTAATAATAAATAGATTAGTGTTTCTTTTTTATGATAATCATTTAATGATCCATCAATCCAACTACTTTATACCATCACAATAGAAGGACTCAATTGGATTGAATTTTTAACTACCATATTGAAAAAATTGATCCCCATGGATCATAAAAATTGATATAGATTGCAACCAATCACCTATTAACATTAGATTGAGAAGATGCAGTGACATTGGATGCCCTTATGAGACATCCCCAAGAAACCGAATTTATTAAAAACGTTCTAGGGTCTTCGAAACATGAGGGGATGATTTTACCTTTTAATATAAAACATCCAAAACCCCAGAACAACTTAAAACAAAACTATTACACGATGTATGATAAATATGTTGTAAAAGTAAATGTATAACAAAACCAAACAAAATATATTATATTTAAAATAGAAATTAAAGATAAATATCAAAATACAAAGTGTAAGATAAAACCAAATGTTCTCAAATATTCTAAGCACACCAACATCGGAACTACTGACATGATATATCCTCAACTCAAAAATAAATGTCAATGTACCAAGAAGTATCCCTAAAGAAATATGAGAGCATTCAATAACTACTGACCTAATAAAAAATACTTAAAAACACAACATTTACTAAGCTAGGAATGATTAATTAATCTATGTAGGTTTTTAACAAATGAATTCCATACTCATACCACTAGGATATAAAAATTTAGCTAATTTATATTAAACTAATTATATAAAAAATTTAAAATAATTTTATTTGTATTTATCATTTCCGAATAATTTTTGAACCAAAATATTTTTCCCTCCAAAACTATATCAATGTAATTAAAGGGACCTATACTTTAATTCATTCAACATTAAATTTTTGTCAGACCAAATCCATGATTCACACACATCCACACCATAACAGACATTCTTCACTGAAAGTTCCATACATAGTAGAAGTCTCTTACCCATCCACCAAGTCATTAATATATTTCCAATATCGTTGTTACCTAATGGATCATAACCCTTATCCAGGTTCATGTCTATTGTACCCCAAGGGTACATTCGACTTATTCAAGGTTACATCGAGATTAAAACCATACAAAAACCCATTTATCCTAAAACCATGTCAATGAAACCATTAAATGAAATATATATAATATATTCCTTCTTCAGAAAACATCTTCATAAAACTACTTCCATAAATCCAATCAAATTAAATTTTAAAAACATCATTTTAAAATCTTCAATAAAATGACATTCCACATCTACCAATTTTTAAAAACACTCAATCCATAATTAATGTTTTTTATACCATTATTTTCACATCAATCTCACAATATATTTATTAAAATTTACATAATTGGATACTTTTATTTCATGTTTTAAAAATAGGATTCAGGAGTAAGAACATCTACCTTGGAAACTAGGAAAAAATGAAGAAAAAAAACTAATTATTCAACAAAACTATGTTGAATCCCCAAAAAACTACATTAGATATTATATATCTCACAATGATTAACAATTAATATCATATATATATATACCTGGTAGACTATATATATGATTCCAGGAGAGTTATGAAAAATAAATCAAAGGAAAACAACTATGAATTGAGACATACCATGAAATTTGACATTCAATTGATCAAATGTTTCCAAAGGATCACTCTTTAGTTGACGTGAAGAGCATTCAAGGCCTTTACGAGTAGTGAAAACAAATTTATGTTCAAAAAATATGATCAAAAGTGGTTTTTATAAAATCTTATCTGAGATAGAAAATTTAAGGATAGAATTTTAATCATTTAATGGTTTAGACGCATAGTTAAGAAAACTAGCTGCAATCCATTCACCATAAATTATCTCTAAACACCCTTCACAGTATTTTCATAAATATCTAGAAAAACCATGTGCCAACCATGATTTTCCCCTATTTCAATTTTTATTTTAATTCTTATGTCATAAAATGATCTGATCATATATTTATCTTAATAGTGATCCTATAATGTAGAATATATATCTATTAAGAGGGTTTCCTAGAGGTGATGCACAGTTTCAACTAATTTTACTCATACATTAGACCTCTAGAAAATCCCAACATGAGTTTTAAAAGTTCTATAAACCCACACAAACATCATCCAAAAACATTAATAAATTAAATATATAAATAAAGGGTTACTTAATTGAAAACATTTGTGCAATAATGGGTAAAAAAATCATTGTTAAATGGCTCTGAATGCTTAATGGGTTACTTACTTAAAAACATTGTTGCCTCTATTTGAATGTGTTGAAAATGGAATTTTTTAAAATACCCATTAATTTTTCAATAATGTAATAAAACAATCATGGTTAAATGGCTCTAAATGTTTAAAATAATTATTTTATCGGTGATTAATATTTTATTAATAATCTATAAATTTCTTTCCCCATGATGACATTAGACTAGAGAGGCGATGGAATAGTGAGCGGTGATGGAACTATATCATGCCCGACGAGGATTCCCCCCCTTCCTGCAAGCGAGAGGGGGGAGGACGGATGGAATCCTCCACCTCTGAAGCCACGAATCCCTTTTATCTTGTTCTCCAATCCTAATTACCTCCCAGAGTTCCAATTGATTGTGCTAATCCAGAAAGTGTCTGATCTTCACCTTGGTAACCCTAAGCTCCTGATATTGGCGTCGGTGTTCTCTGAAGCGACAAGTCACCTTGAACTAACTTTTCTAGCTCGGTTTAACACTCGAAGACCGTCAGTGGATGAGTTCAATCGATTTGTGTTTGGAAAATGTGATATGCAAGAGCGCGTGGTCATCAGACTTCTGTATAGTCAACACTTCATGATTAGATTCTCCTTGGAGGAAGACATAATTTGGTCGTGGTGTAGTGCCCCCAGGAGTTGCAACGGTTGCAAATATTTTCTTCTCCGGTGGACTTTTGACCTCTGCATGAATAGTGATCCTCCCACCACCCCGATCTGTATATATTTTCCTCACCTCCCATTACCTTTTCAGAATCTAGTGGTCATTCGTATGCTTGGGAACATGGTATGTCTTTTCCTATTCTCTGATGCTCGTACAACTGCAGTTTGTCATCCAATCAATCCTTAGTTGTGTGTTTAAGTTGATTTTTCAAGGGCACCAATTGATTGGGTCTGGATCTCGATGGGTGCGGAATTTAGATGGAAGCAAGAAGTGGTCTATGCATCATTAAATGACCGTTGTTCATCCTGCGAGAGACTAGGGAATTACAGTATAGGTTTCATTGTGGAGATAAGATTATGATTCCATCTAGTATGGATAAGAGGATAGGGAAAAATGATGATGGGGGAGGATGCCTAATGTGTGTAGGGAGATTGGAAACACACCTGATGTGAGTTTGGTAGTGGTTCTGGAACAGCCAACAGAAATTCCAAAAAACCATTTGGTATCTACTATGATTGAATAGGATCAGGCAGGATCTGAGCTAGGGGATGGGGTTGAGGTTGTTGTCATGGGTGATGTTGTGTCTGGGGGTGAAGGAAATGCCAACATGAGTGATGCTCAGACTGATGGTATGACCATACCTGGGTTTGTGGGTGCATGTGAAAGGAAGAAGGACACAGCGACCCATCATGAGGATGGCCTAAAGGAGGGTGTTCTTGTTGAAGGGGATGTTTTTGTGGATGGTCATTGGAAAGGGTGCAATAAGGGTGGTGTGTCTGTGGGGGAGCATGGGACTATTTTGGAGGAAAGCAGGATGCCTGCTGCAGTGAGGAATAGTGGACATGCTGATGGGGATGGTGGTGTGTTGGTCACGGTGTCCATAGAGAATCAGTTATAAGGGCTGGAGCATTAGGGTGTGATAAAAAACTTGCAGGTTGGGTCTCAGGAAGGGGTTTTAGTGAATGAATAAATAGTAAATGGGATGTCTGCGGGTCAAGAGATGGTGGAACACCTGAAATGTCTTCCTATGATTGATGTGAATTTCCAGGTTCATCAAAATCGGATTCTGCAGTATCAAGAGATGTAGGTCCGTGGAAAGTGGGGGAACATTTTTGATAGTGAGAAAGAAAACAAGGGTGGTATGGTCAAGACATCTTCCAGTGGCATCGTCCAGGGAGGGAGGAAGATATTGTCTGGGAATCAGAAGGATATGACTGCTTCCCTCCAACGAAGAGCATGGAAGGATTACCCCTATCTTCCGAAGCCAATTTCCACATGATCTAAAGGTATGTTAATTAATAATTAATTCCTTTCATTGGAGAGGTTGATCCTTTGAAAGAAATATGCCAATGACATAAAGCGGTATGAAAGTTTGGAATGGGAGATGATTATTGTGGATGATGCTTTTTATCATGGTGCTAGTGATGGGTCTGATTTTGGAGGTCTGTAGTTCTTCTGTATGGTATGTGTCACTCGTTTTCTGAACTTATATTTTTTTAATAAATGGTCAGAGGTGTTTCCTCTGGTGACTTTCGGGGTATACATTTTTTTCCATAGTGCTTAAATATACATAATTTTTTTATAATTTTTTTATATTATACCATATCGGTTTTTACATTAGTAACTAGCTTTTAATGAAGTAATTTAAAATTTATTATAAATATAATTCATCCATTCATACAAATTATTGATCTTCTATTAAAAAATATAATCTTCATAAAATATTTTAAAATTTATATATATTACCAATTGAAATTTTAAATTTAAACATTTAATATATATATATATATATATATATATGATTTTGAAGAAAATTTTTGTTGTCGCCATTAAGTGTTCTTAATGTTATATATATTTAATTAAAAATTATATAAAAAGTAATATATTTGTATATATATATAAATATAATCAATGGAATCATTTAATTTACAATATTTTAATATATATGATAAAAATTGCTCAATATTAATAAAACAATTTATTGAAATTTACCCTTCAACCATTAGCATTTTAAATAAATTTCTCCTTAGTTGTCATATAAGTATTTTTAGAAATGAAATATAACATATAAAATAATATATTCATGATGATAAATAATAAAAATTACTATTTTTAATATTTTATTTCTACAAGTGATAAAACTAATATTTTAATATTTTCAAATAAAAATGTTTCTATAGAAAAATATTACATAAGTATACAATTTTTAATCCTGTATTTCATAAATTCAACATAGTATTTATAAATTATATTTTAGATTTAAATAAAAATTATTCAATAAATGATTCAATATAATTAATTTCAATTTTATACTATGATAATTTATTAAAACCATTATTTTTATCCAAATCAGTATTTATTTACAGTAAAAAAATTATTCTAGAGATGTTCCAAAATATCATATTAATGTTATAATATTATTATTCATCAAAATTATAATTTCAATATAATAATTAATGTTTCTATCATTTTATAATTATTTATTAAAATGACACAAAAAATTAATGGTAGAAACTATTTTTGGAGGGAAATAATAGTTTCAAATAATATGAATTATTATTTTTATTTCCAATAAAGTATTAATAAAATTTATGTTAATATATTATTAAAATGTAAAATATAAAATATCAAATATATTTTTATTTTCATATAATATAAATATAAGAATAAAATTATAATGAAAATAAATTTCTATCATAAATGATCTTATTTATTAATTACTAAAACAAATTAAATTCTAATAGTAATTTTCTATTAAAAATGATATTTTTTTAAAAAAATTGGATAAATAAAATGTATAAATGTTCTTTCATATATATATATATTAATAAATAAATAATTACATGTTTGTGTAATCTAAATTTCTTCTATTATAACTATTTATTAATCTTTAGAGTGTAGAAATGTATATGATGGTATATATTGGAAGCCAGTGGTGGTGATTTCAATAGAATTTATCTCTATAAAAATTTAGTATATTAATATTATTTAGAAATAAATTTAACTTATACCATATTATTTCCATCAGGGGAATGTTATATAGAACAACCTTCTGATTCCAAATCATTTCATAGAGAAAAAAAATGACCATCATGTATAATACCCACACTCTATTGTCACATTACATATACTTTCATTATTAATTATTAAATATGGTTAACTATATTTATTGGTTACTCAATGGTTTTTTCATAATGGTCATGTTAAATAAATATTTCATGGTTCATTTTTATATAATGTTTCATTTGATGAAAACTATGATCACATTATAATTTAATGTAAAATAAAATTTATAATGCATAGTTTTCACACATCATCATCCCATTCACCAATTCTATTACAATAATAACAAAATCACAATCCTTATTCAATCATTACATAGAAAAATAATGTCAGTCTTATAATCCTTCAGATACATTATGAAAATAGAAAATAAGAGTATAAAAATTAAAAGAACCCACCATGGTTCATTTAGGGACCCATACATTTTTATAATTTTTTTGGGGAACTATCCTCATTTTATTATTAATGAAAATAAAAGACCCCCATCATTACTAGATAGGGAGAGACCCATTATATATCCTAGTGGAATTAAACATTATAATTTCAAATGAAATGATTCATAATTATGATAAATATTTATAGATCTATCAGGGATCATAAGATCAATTCATAAAATATAGGAACCATGATTAGTAAAAAACCCAATTTTTCTATAAATTTAAAATACTAAAAAAATAAAATCATACTGTATTAAGGATCTTAAATTCATTCACATATTTTATTCAGAATCCCAATTTTTTTGCCAAATTACATCTAGAACAACAAATTTTCTCCAATATTATTCTACACTAATTGAATTATTTCCCATAATTATATTGATAGATTAAAAACATTACACAATTTTATATAGATATTTAATTCTAGTCCAACCCATCACATTGTGAAAACCATGCATATTTATTCCATTATATTGTAAAATATTCATAATTTCATCATTTCATAATGCATGTGAAGAAAACATGTTTTATAAACATTTCATAAATTCATCATATCATAAATAATGGAAAGTAAAATAATGATTCCTAAACATATCATAGTGATAATAATTAAAAGAACTAGATAAATAATAATGATGGTTTCTTTGGAACATAAATATAGTAAATATTAGGTATTATCGATTATTTTAATCGTTATCAATAAATTTATAAAACTGATAACTAAAATATATCATATGAAAAATAAAAATCTCATTTAAAAATTAAAATTTTAAAAAAACTCCAAAATCATATAGAAAATATTTATTAAAATTAGCCTTGAAAAATTTCTGTTAATGCTTCACTGCGATGAAAGGTCATCATTATAGGAGGTTAGGTTTTTTCCATGCATGTAAAAATAAATATTCCTTCCAAATTTTTTGTTAAAAATCCAAATTACATCACTCACGGTACCCCAAGTTGATTCATTTTAATCATTTTTATAAAAAATAAATCCTTGGTTTATTTAAATATAAAATATCATGTGAGATTAGTAAAAAAATTGAAAATCATTTTTAATAAAACAAGGAAAATGAATAAAATGTTTCATGAAAAAATAGTACAACATTGTTAATTTTCATTAAAAACATTCTATTGGTATCATATGTACTTAAATTGATAATTTTTTTTGGAAAATTTGAATTCAAGAGAAATAATTATACGATAAGAAATATTATATATATATATTTACATTAGATAAGAATAATATAATTTAATCAATAGACATTCCCTCGTACAAAATATATAATGGAATTTTATTGACACAGAAATACCTCACATCAAGTCTCATCATTCTTCATAAATGTTTGTACATCATATATATTATAAAAAAAATTATTATAAACTTATTATATAAACATAATCATATATATAATACTATATGTGATTAATATATAATAACTAATCACTTTTTTATTAAAATATAATATTTTATAGCCACTACTCCATGTGATAACAATGTAATTTCTTATAAATGATTGATTTTAAGAATTAAGATCATTTATATTTGATCATTTTTATAAAAATTATTGAATATTAGTCCTCAAATATATATAATATATACTCATTATATTTATTTTTATATTTTTTCATAATAAGTAGAGATAGAAAATTATGTTATATTGATCATGGAGATGGTAGGTGGAATGTACACATGAACATTTCATTCAAATTGTGATAGATTGAATAAAATAAAGGTAAATAAAAATTCACATATTTAGAATAATTATTATATCATATAGATAACATATGTTTTTTAATATATCATCTTTTTCCAACATCAAAAAAATAAAAAACAAATCAAATCAATTTGTCGAGGTGGAATTCCACTTGTGTTTCAGAGGGATGATATCTTCTTCCAACGGTTGGTATTGAAAGAAGTTACATATGATATTATTATTAAAAAATCACAACTATGATATAAATATAATTTTTAATCATTAAAACCTTCATAATAACTATCAATGATAGATGTTCATAAAAAACGAATCATATCATTATGTGGAGGTAGTCGTCAACTTGTATGTATATGAGATAATTTCACTTCCCATATAATTAAATAGATGATATATATTGATGGTTACATATTCATAATAAAATCCAACTATATTTAGTATACTAATTTTATTGTTATATTATGAATTTTCAAAAAAATTGGATGATTAAGAATAAATAAATTGGAAGAGTTCAAGTGAGATAATTACATTATCTTTATTAGTTCACATTTAGTAAAAAACTGAACATTTTAATGGTTTATCAAGTATACCAACAACTAATTTTTTTTTCTATGTAATTCTAAAATATATTTGGGTTGGGGATATTTTAACTATATGGCTCAAAATTGTCTAATAAAAATAAATAAGGGGTGTCATTTATATGGGAGAGAAAGGACATAAAAGTAGATACTGATTATATTTTAATTTATGTAATCCTTTATCAAAGATAATTCATCCAAATTTTTAGATATTCAATGAAAATTTACTATTTTTGAAATATAGTCATCCAATAAAATTTATATTGTATTTTATTTCATTTTAAACCTACTCTTATTTAAATAAACTTTTAATAACCAATTTCAATCCTAATGATGATAATTAATTTTTTTAGTATTAGTTAGTAATTATATTACACATAAAGTATTTATAAGTTTATAAATGTATACTTTGTCATTAACCACCTCTCAAGGGTGTGAATTTGGTCACCTGACCTCATGGGTCTCCTATAATACATTCGTTTCAATCCTAAAAGACCACATGTTATTACCCACTAGGGTCCCATATGTACTAATGATGATCCATAAAAGATGACACATTTTGATCATGTGTTCCCATTACTCACTCACATAAATTCTAGCAAACATGCTAGGAGGTCATCCATCATTACCACTACTACAGTCCTTAAAAGACAAACTATGGAGTATAACATCAGTCACTTGGTCCATTGATTACGTAATGTTGTGAAAAAGGATGGGAAAAAATAATTCTCTATAAATAATAAGAAAAAAAATAACCTTATTTATATTATAAGAATCATTTAATGCACTCAAACGAAATTCATGCATAAACAATCTATAATAAGAAGGGTTCGAAACACAAATCCCTTACCTCAATTCTATAATTTCATCATAAATGACCGCAAATAGTTTATATTAAATTCATATTTATTAATCATGTATTACAAAACCATAAACATATATATCATAGGATAGATGATTTACATATACCATATTACCACCAATTTATTTACAATTGTTTCTCAATAATAATATTTCATGTGAATAGTATTTGGATTATCATGAATTATTCATTTAATCAATTCAAGTCATTATATATTGATCATGGTTCCATAATATATATAATTGTAATCATGATATATATATATATATATTTAATATATATTCATTATATTAATTTAATGCCTTCTATAACATGTAGAGATATAGAAATTAATTACACTATTTATTGATATTGTTGGGTGTACATACATATAATCATATCTATCACCTTTCGATTGTTGGAATGTAAGAAAGTTAAATTAATATCCATAGTGAGAGAATAATTTCAATATCATATATATCATATTAGTATCTTAAATATTTAATTATTACAATATATCAAATTTTTAAATGAAAAAACAATCTCATCGATTCGTGGATGTGGTATTCCTCATATATGCAGGACAATCATTATTGTTTTCAAATGGTTGGTAAAGTAATAAGATATATATATATATATGATATTATTTTTTTAGAATCATAATCATGTTATTATTATAAATTATAACCATTAAAAAATGAAAAATGACTACCCCAATGATATGGGGTAGTAAATTGAATCGTATCAAAATTTGGAGGTGGTATAACATAAAAAAACAATATTGATACCCTCATTTCCCATTTTACTAAATGGTGTGTTTATATATATAGATCTAATATCATAATAAATTTTTTTATTCAGTTTCGTTACTTAATTATATCATTACAAATTCCTAAAATTAATAGAAGGAATATGAATAAATAAATTCACCAAATTTGAGGAAGATTATTACATTTTCTTCATTAAAAATATTTTATTCCCATTCATATGGACCATTTTAAAGGTCTATTATTTATAACAACAAAATTATCATTCATGTCGGGATGTTTTTAAGAGATTCTGTTTGGGGTATTTTGAGATTTCTTTCTCAAAATGCTATAATGAAAAGGGATAATTGGGGACATTTTATAAGGGAGGGAAAGGACACAATTATAATTGAAGAAACATATTATAATACATTTAATCCGTCAACACAAATAGTTATTCACTATTAAAATATATTTAAAAAAATATTTCAAACTAAACATATTATCATCCAATATAATTTATATAGGGTTTCATTTCTTTTTATACCTTATATTTTCTTTTTACAACATTTTTAACAAATATTAATCATAAATGGGGTAATGAATTTTAACATATTATAGTGTTATTATATAACATAAAATTTATCAGTTGATTCATAAATTACCATCGTATAATGACAGAAAACTCTAAGCCTCAAATTTTGTCAACATACTACATGATTCTCTTGAATTACATTTATTACCTTCACTACGCACAATACATTATTACCCACTGATGTCACTTTTCCGAAAAATGATTGTCCTAATATGCCAACACCTATTATTAGTGTATATTTTTCTTCTATAACATGAATCATAGTAAATATAAAAATATTTTACACATCGTAAAATGTAAATTAGGACATGGGATCATTACTATATAGTTCTAAGAAGGTAGGCTCTCAAATGGAATAGTGAACCTTATCAATATTTGAATATAAATTAATTCTTTTAAGTCTCACTTTTACATCTTTGTTACACTATATACCCCATTAATGCACAACACACTCAATCTGGACCCCACACATTAAACAAAGGTAGTTCCCCTACAAATTATGATGGATATTGGCTCTTATAACATTTTTCACAAACCACCTCATTGGTCCATGAACCACGTCAACTATCTCAATAGATATCCTATAAAACCATATATTTGTTCCTAGAAGTCCAAAAGTTATTACCCATTAGGGTAATTAATCATTGTAAAAATATCCTCATTGGCTACCGCAGGTTATTCTAGTGTACATTTTATACACTCAAACATAGACTCAGATACATCCTAGGCAGTAACCAGTCCTGACCATAACAACATACCCTGAATGCTTAATAATAGAGTTATAATTAAGTATTGTAATTAAAATAATACTACCCCTTGTTATCCTGGGTAGTTGCAATTATCCTTTTAAGTCTCATTATTTTAGGGGTGTTATATAAGGGATGATATTTTTGATGATTTCTCATACTACACATTCTATTTCATGATTTTAATCAATTTTAACGAATTTGATAAAACAATTTTTTGATAAACTTGTTTTTTGAAAAAATATTATAAATTTAATATTTATATCTATTAATATAATTATATTTTTGAATCATTATATATGTAATGACGATTGAATTGAAAAAACTCAAACATACCTAATATGCTAGTATCATGTATAAAATTGGAAGACAATAATTGAGAAAAATTATATTACTGCTAAAATTTTTACAATAGTTTATTTAATTTATCATTTTATAGAATAGATACTAATCCTAAAATGAGAAATAATTCACTATTTTTTAATCACTAAAAATTATAATTTAATCATTATCATAAAAATAATTTTGTTATTCCAAAAAAAAAATTTATGATTCATTGAAAGCATTATTTAATCAGTCAGTGGGGATATTTGAGAAATTTTAAATCAAGATAGTGATTTTTTTTGTTTTCATTACATAAAAATATATATATGTTATTTTACTGTAAATAAATCCCATAGAAAATAAATTCAGTTACTATGGGGAAAATTATTTAAATACCTTCAACCAATAAGAATTATTACTAATATATATGGTAATATAATATATATTTTTATCTTCATTAACAAAATTAACCCTTTAAGACACTCAGTATATCGAATCCATTATCATGATTGTACTGATGTTTATATATTAATACCTAAAACTATATAGGTTCTATTATGCATAGAGTCTTTGATATATGTATAGAACAAGGATTGAGTTATATATAATACACAACAACACAATTTGGTGGAGGACATTAAGACTCATTCAGAATGACATCAACAAACCCTTATACAATATGAATATATTTGATATCATGTTTTCCCCCATCCTTATGTGATAAAAACCCCATTAAAAATGTAATCATTACATATATAATGGATTAATATTCTATTGGATGTTCATATTTATAAACACACTGTTAGATTATCATAGTTTTAGTTATATGAAACATGAATTCACATATTTATCAATTTTTGTTGTATATATGTAATGAATGAAAACCCATTAATAAGATAAAATTTAATTTATCTATATAGATAATTATAATATTTTAAGGAAAAAAATCTGCAAACATGAATTGAAGAATAATCATACACTTAATATACAATTGTCATGACATAAATAGTTTTCACTGCTAATTTAACACCTGATCACAAATGAATTATAATTCCTTGATACATTAAATCATATATATGTATTAATATAAAAATGATAAAATAGTGTACTAAAATATTATATGCTAGACATAACCACCTCAAATTCATTATTCATTATACGATAATTTACTAAAATAACAATAATTAAGATGACCATCAAACAACATTAATCAATGTGATCAATCATGAAACAACACTTTTAAAACATCTAAATAATGAAAAATTACAAATAATATATAACTCCTTATGGTTTTCCTAGTCCATTCATGGTCATCATCAATAAATATCCTTCATAATTATTTAAATTGGAATATTTAATTATCCAAAAAATATCCCTTGGGAGTGTAAAATTAGGCTTATAAGATTCCATGTTTACCTATATATGTCCCTCTTGAGTATTGGTCGATCAACTTATAGATAGAAATTTGTAACCTTTTAATCCTTGGTGGTGGTGTTATGTTTTATTATGAAAATATTTTTTCATGTAAAATGAATTATATATTTGGGAATTATGTTCTAATTAATATAATCCTAGTATAAATTTGTTAATGTCTTGTGATGTTTCACTACTGGTTTAAAAATAATTAGAGGTGATTTGAGGTTCTTTGGCAGAACTGTACAATGGTTTATCTGTAATAGCATTTCAAGTCATGAAAGGGTTACAAATCATTAACATATATCAAAGAAAAAATCATGAATTTGTTTAAATCATGAAACATTTACATGGAAAGAAACCATTTCATGTTGTGAAATAATCCATATGGGTTATTTTAACTTGAGGCATAATGATTTTTAGAGAAGCATATATTTTGAAAATTTTTCATCATGAAAAAGGATCACATAATAAATATACATGGATCAATGGTTTCATCACATTTTTCATGAATGGATTTGATTTATTCTTGTTGAAACCATCTATTTTCAAGGCTATGGAGAGACCATGTTACTTCTTAGAAGTTTAATCCACAATAGATTTCTACATCTAGTGATTAATCCCCATTGTTGTCCTTGAATTAGTTTAATCATTCCATCTAATTCTCTCTAACATTATAGTGTGATCACATAATTATCTTCAAATAAATATTTGATTTGGATTTTTGTGATATAGGATTTATTTTTTATCTCTAATTCACATGTTCATCATTGTCATTTACCTTGATGGTGTTTCATTAATCATCAAATTATTGTTTTTGGTATGAATATTGTCCTTTTTTTATTTAATTCTCCATAGTATGTAAAATATTTTTGACTTCACCGAAACTCCACACACACAGCCATATCAATTGGGTATTCCTTAAAAGATAAAAATCCTATATCTTTTAGACTAACTGTTGTATACCATTTGGTGGTTACACATAAATACTAACACCTGGAACCCCCCGATTAGTGTTTCCTCCAATGGAAATATAGAAACATTGTAAGCATGATATTAGAGGTAGGAGATATATTTTCATAAATGATATATTTTTAGATACAATATTAAGAAACCTCATAAATTTATTTTTTTGTTATTTTTTATGGTATAATCAACTCATATAAATTTAATTAATTGATATATTATTGGCCTTAGTGATAAATGAAAAAGAAAAATAGACTGATATACTTTTTGGGACAGTTTCAAGTCTTTTTTATGAAATATAACTAGCTATGAAAATAAAAATTTGATCAACTGATCATTATTAATTGTGTTAATATATCTTGACTGCTTGATTGTGTCCTTGAAAATATATTTCAAATCTTTTCAAAATACGTGAAATTGATTGCGATAAATTACTATGGGTGGGATTCCAATTGGAATGTTGAATTAATCTTGATAAGAAACCTTTTTTATATGGACACTTGAGTGCATGGATTAATATTTTGTATGTTTGGTGGGATGTGAGCACTGTTTATGACTCTTGAGGGAAGAGAATTTAAATTTGTGTTTTTATAATAAAACAATTCACTATATCTAGAAGACTGATGGTGATATTTTAGATATCCTATTCTTAAAGGAGATTTTTGGTTTCTCAGTGATTCATCCATGTTGGGAGAATCCTAAACTAGGTTTTTTATTCCTCTCAATTCTTGATGATCCAACATTATACAATGATACATTGTATGGAAGTAATATAGGTTTGAATGAAACATTGGTTAACCTATAGATTATATTATATGTGAGTTTACATTATCTGTAGTATTAATTTATAAAATTTATAATATATTAATTTCAATATTTTATTCACTATATTTATCTAGTTGGATTTTTTTTTAAATAATGTTCTTGACCTATTGATTTTTTCTCACACCCATGATATTTTGTTGTTTTATTCCTAGGGAGAAATTATATATTTTTGTTTTTACAGGGGTAAGGGACCCTAGGTTTTATTTTTTTTCTTTCAGATTTTGTTTGTTTGATGAGATTTGGCCAGCATGGTGTGTAAGACTAAGGGCTTTGGAGTATTTATTTGAGTATTATTTTCATTTATCTGATCGAATTTCTACACATCACATATATACAATAATCATTTACTTACATTATACTGTTATAATATTTATTTATTTAGTTTCTTCATTCTCATCATTAGTTTTTAGTCAATTTATAAAAAATATTTTTGTTATTTCCACTGCATTGATTTTATTTTGTCATACTAATTTCATATCTTTATCTAATGATATAGTTTTCCATCTATTTCTCAAAATATTGATAGTAGTTGAAATCCTCTAGAGTATGGGGAGGTATACTCGAGGTTATGTAGCCAACTGCATCTGTTACATGAGGGGATAACTAGGTTGTAGACATTATAATATGGTATCATAAGAATTATGTTTTATTTCTGTTGTATTACAATTTAGTAATGGTATAAATTTTTTTCGGATGTCACTAGACATGGTAATTATCTTTTGGATAGGTTTAGGTAAACCATGTATAGGAAAAATCGTAGTTCATTGTTAAATGAATCTTTATCATGATGTTCCCTTATTATGGTTGATATTATTTATCCTAGTGACTCAAAAAAAAATTAATGTTATAGTTTCATGAAAATTGTACTAATGTCCCAATATGAAATCATATGAGTATAATTGCATCATTATAGGCACATAGAGATATATATCGACATGGATTGTTTAAGATATGTTCAATTTTATTGGATGTGACATTTTGATGTATGAACTGTGAAATGAGATGCATGATACATTTGATGAATAAGAGAATAAATTAATTGCTATGTCATGCCAATTTACTTTTCAATCCATTTATAGAGAGGCCATGACTTGGTGTTTCTCAAATTTTTCACATAAAGAGTTTGAACTTAATGTTATCTTATATTGAATGAAGTGAAAATATATTGTAGGGAAAATTCGTATTTGTCAAGAATGACTTGAGAATAAAGAGTTTGAAAATATACACAGTCCAATTGTAGACAAACCAATGATTATTGCGGCTCTATAGAATTAGTTGGATGATCAACTAAATGACAGCTTTATATGTGCCATGAGATGAATTAAAAGGGAGACTATTCAAATCATGAATTTGATGAATGAGATGATGGGAGAGTTTCAACCATAGAATCACCAGAAATTCCTTGGGGAGGGAGGCACCTAAGAAACTGAGTGTCGGATTGTGCCATTCCAGACAATATTCAACAACCTTCATACAAATGAAAATTGTATGATGAATATTTCTAAATACATTCTTCATTTAGTTTATAATTGTTTTTTGGTATAATCTGGGTCAGGTTGGGTTGAAATTGGTGATATCGAAGAAAGATATTTTGGTAATTTATTTGAGACTCTTCAATACTATTATGTTAATGGATGTGAAGTCTCACAGTTTGAAACACTAGACACATGAGATCTTACCATTGATAGAATAATCCATATTCTTAACTAATATAATGTAATTTAATCCATTTTTATTATTAGATGAGATCTTCATTGTGAGATTATTTTATATTGGGATTCATTATTATATCAAGTCACTAGTGAATGTATTTTTCTAGGGATTCATTTTGTATGTGATAAATAAAGATCTCATCATAGAAGGAAATCTAATAGAGGAAGTGAGTTGTTGGTAGATAGTATATATATAATGATCTAGGAACTTTTTTATAGTATAAAAAATCTCTTATATGATATATATCTCTACGATAGTAGTAGGAATTAAATTCTAGGGGGTGGACTTCCACCTTACTACAATGGTTAGGTGATGTGCTTCTAGTGTGGTAGGATGGCCGTTAAGTACTCATAGTATAATAAATCCCCATTGGTATGTCATGTTAATGAAAGGTTTGTGAAATTTATAAATTTATTTTTGTAATATTTAACAATGAATTTGTTCTAGGGGAATAAGGTAGGAACCTGACTCTACAAATAAATCAGACACCACTCAACAGACTTGTAGCTAGAGATCCACTTTAAATTCTGGATGAGGTATTGGATTTGGTACACCAGTTCCTAGATAAAAGAACCACTCAAAGGGTAAAAGTAATAGGAGTTAGAAATGTGTCATGTGTATGATTTTGAGCAAATTTCTGGATATAAAATATTCATTTACCAGTATCTATACATATCCTTTTACTATCATAGTTAAGATTCATATAGAATCCAAAAAATATTTTATTTTGTTTGATATAGGAGCATCATATTACATTATATCTACTCTTATTTAATACCTTGGGTTATGATGTGGAATATTATGATTTTTTCATTAACATTGAAAAAACATTGGATGTGTGGTATGAGGGTATCATGCATTACAAAGAGTGTTCCTTAGAAATTGGTATATATCATTTCAATTGATCTTTTTTGAAGTATGAAGGAAAATATTCATTTTTATTCCTATAATATATTGGATAGTTATATCCATGTATCAATTCAACTATTACCATAGTGGAGTTACCATAATATATTCAAAATTATGTAGTGGTTTTTTCTAGGTTGGGTGTGATATTTAGGCTGGTCATATAAAAAAAATGTACTACTGATTGGATTTTTGGACATCTAATATAAAAATAACTATTCTACATAATGGGGGAATGTAACATGATACATTTACAATAGTGGTAGACCATTTTCAAGATGTCATTAGAATAAATTTGTATGTATTGTCCCCAAAAAAACTAGTTGAGTTCATTAACAAGTCATTGTTGGGAGTATAGCATATTTCTATCAAACCTTATAGGATTGAACTTTTTGATTCTCCTGAGATTAAGATTCAGTTAGAATATATGGATCATAATGATATATTATGGGCAAGAACATCACAATGGGGTTATCCAATTTATTTGACTATGAAGGTGGATGAGAATTTATGTTTATTTTGGACTATTAGATATTGAACCAGATGATGGGCTAGAAATGGTATCCTCTTATACACATCGATGACTAATTTGAATAACTATGAGTTGAAAAGATATTATCAAATATTGCAGATAGATCAATCTAAAACCAGTTGAGGTTCATACCATTAGACATACCTCATACTACATTTTGGAGGAGGTAAATCCTATTAATGTTTGATGTGATATTGTTCACTATATATAAATCACAAATGGTATTATTGGACATGATGAATCAAATCATCCATCATTTAATGGTTCATTTATTAGTTGTTTTAGTCAATAAAAAATTATATTACTCATAGAAAACAAATTCAGACCAACGTCATGAAATCATACTGAGAACACTTAGGGAGAATCAACATTTTGAAATGCTATAAAAATGTAGTTTTTAGATTTATAGTGTGAATTTGAGGGGCCATGATATCTCAAAAGATGAAGTGTTATAAGACGTAATGAAAATTGAAGATGTGCTAACATAGGAGAGTCCCAAGGCTTCAATCTAGATTATGAGTATTCATGGCCTATCATGATATTATGAGTGACGCATGTGTGATATCACATGTCATGATCTATCTATATTTTGGATGATGTATATGGGGATGATGTTTATTTTGTTATATTCTTATGAGATAGAATTCCATGATGTGATTATCAAGGTAAACATAACACAAATACATACATTATCTAACCATGGTAATGAATATAATTTGTATTTTGATGCATCTAGAGTATAAATTGTAATAGATATGACGGGGGAGGACAATATGGTCGCTTATGGAGCCAGAAAATTGAGACCACATGAGTGGAATTTTCCATTTCACGATCTACCGTTTTTAGCAGTCGTACATTCTCTAAGATACTAGAGAAACTATCATTTGGGGGAGAGGATTTTCTGTATATTGACCTTAAGATAAACATGTAAATTTATTATATGAATGTCTTAACCCTTAATAAGATGATTTTAGTTGAGTATCTATAATCATTCAATGTTCTAATGGATTACATACTAAGATAGGGAAATGTTTTTATCAACACCATATGTTAGATGATGCTGATATAGGATGTGTTGGATTATTATTTTGAGTAGTAGTTAATGGAACTCTTTTATAAGATGTACATATTTGTTCATGGGTTTTGCGGATGGGTATCATTGAATTTAAAATATGTTATACATATTCTTATTATCCATTTAAAAGAAGAGATTTTATATGATATATAGGGATTTTCTAAAAGGGTAATTTTATATTGTGGTGATCTACCAATATGATTAAATTATGTATGTATAAATGATGATCATATACATGGATGTTTATAGGTTCATACGGACTTGCGTAAGGTTTTAATGGGAGAGATTCATGCTTTTATGTAGGGTTTAAACCAAGGTTTAAAAATATTATTCATAATAATCATAGAAAATACATGTGTTTGTGGTTTAAGAATGTGATTACAATATTTATAGAGAGATGATTCACTTTCCAATATGATAATAATGAGAATTAGAGTTCTATTTACCATTTGCCTCAAGTTCTAATTACAATATTAAGGGTGGGACGATGTTAATTTATATATTATAATTTGATCACCCATGATATCAAAAACTAACGATACGGTATGGGTGATTTTTGATCAACTGATGATGGAAAGTCACTTTCTTCTCATCAAGGAGACAAAAAACATTGATTATCAGAGTCATAACGTGCATGAGATTGTTTGTTTCTAAATTTTGTTGAGGTATTTAATTTATAATTGGATCCAAATTTCATAACTAAGGATTGGATGGGTCTATAAATAGAAATGGAATCATAGGATCTTTTAAGTAAATCCTAATATCCATTAACATAAAATGTATTATATAATAATAATTAGATTCTAGGGGATTTGTTAATAGTCTATCCTTTAGATTTTTCTAATTCATTGTAGAATCATTTGAAACTTGTGGCGTTCACCTCTAACTTATTCATTCATTAACTAATCCAAATGAAAACATTTGTGGCCTTTTATGGAAGGTCGTTCCATTATACAATTTGTTTGTTTGGAGGAAGTTAAGTATACAAATTTCTAAACATAGTATCATGGGGAAGAAATATGAGTAGTTTCAATTAATTAAGAATTGGTTGGTAGTTTTTCAAGGAATGATGAAATTTTTCACTGACCAATGAATATGTCCCTAATACTTTGAGGTGGGTTATCATGTTTTTCATTGGGTGCCTTTCCAATTTTGGGAACACTCTATTAAAAAATAGGGATCAATGGACCCCAGTTTTGTAATATCATTTTAGATATATGGAAGGGATTATATATTTTTGAATTTACATTCCATATCACATCATTTACATTCACAATGTCCTTCACGTATCGTTGTTTCAATGATATAATCTATACCCTTATCATGTGATACACAATGATGAAATCGAGCATAGTGTAGATGGGTCCTTTGAGGAGCATCTGATACAGAATGTCGACTGTACTCGGATGTTTCTCTAGCGGAAAGGCCGTACCACTCCAATATTTAATATTATGTTTATTTATAATAAATTTAATCTATCTTATTGATAACTTTTTATAGTTAACCAAAAAAAATGAAGGATAAAATATTATTATTTTGTCACAACCGTTAATACATAGCTATTAAATTTTAATGAATTACTAGTATTAACATCTTATGAAAAAAATTAATTTTTAACTAATTATTAATGTATTAATTAATGACTTTTTAATATGTGAAATTTTTTAATAAACATCAATTTATTATTCCAATATATTTTTTTAAATTTTATTTTAATTGCATTATATCAGAATATAAATATATTTATCTTTTACACAATAAGAACACTATTTTATAAAATTGATATAATTTTATGATTCATCATGTCAAAATTATCTAACTATAAATTATTGTTAATTTTATGAAAATATTATTTATTCATTTAATTTTAAAAAATAAATATTTTTATAAAACCCTGATTATTATTATATTTTAAAAAAATTACTTTATTTTAAATTTATTTCAAAGTAGATTATGTAATTTTTAGATTTATAATATAACTAATTACATATAAACAATGTTTATATATCATTATAAGTTCATTATTGGGATGAAAAACACATTTTGTTTAAAAAATAGTTCTTATTACCTTTCGAGGTCTAATTTAAATTGAATATTTGAAACATATATGTTTTTACATTTTAAAAATGTATTCAATATTTTGAATTAGCACCTCCAAATTCAAATATAAGGTTATTTTAATTTTTTATTACAAAAAAAAATACTTTGGTAAAACAAAATACTACATTATAAGTAAATTAATGCAGTAGATTAATGTTAAAAGGTAAGATCATTAAATATATTTAAAATATAACATTAAATGGGTGGTCTATGAGTTTCATGACCATAAAAAACCATTAAAACATCAATTAATAGCCTATATCACTGGAATTTATACCAACCAAACTCTAACCACATTCAAGTGCTACAATTATAACAAAAAATTCCACATAAAAGGTTCTTATTTACTCCTTCAAGGAGGTGATATTCAATATGTTACTGTTCCAAAAAACCACTCTTAATTTAATTTCATTTTATAACATTTATTTAACACTTTAATAAAAATAATAATAAATATAGTATCATTTATATATTATACTATTATATTTATTATGGAATATCTTATATCCATACATTTTCTCAGCTCCTTTTATTCAAACAAATGATACCGTTATCCAAATTATTGCGGTTAACCATATTTGTGGGTAATTATGTTCCATTTTCCATTATCACATTCATGAATGGTCATAATATAATTATCCTAATTAAATCTGAATTTAATTCTAATATTCTAACCAATTAAATGTTCTAGTATTATTATATAGAGCCAATATTAAATAAAATAATTCTTGTTCGTTATGGTCATTAAAATAAAAAAAATAAACAAAACATTTATGATTAATGTTTTATAAAATCAATAATCATCAAGAATGAAATAAAAATTATATGTGAGACCATTTCAAAATTTGCAAGTTCACTGCAAATATTTAATTTAACAATTTGTGTTTATTTATATTTGTTGGAATATCCATAATTATATAGAAAGGAATAGACCATGAAACCATGAATCGTAGGCCCCCAAAATGAATAAAATAATAAAATATTATTAATTAATGGGTATTAATTGGTCATTAAATGATTATATAAGGTATTATAAATATTATAATTTTATTATAATGAGTTAATATCATTATTTAATCCATTATAACAAATTTTAATATATGATAAATGTAAATTCAAATAAAATATATGATAAAAGTTTTTTGTTTCACAATTACATTAGTGATATACATGAATTATTAATAACTTGTTTACTTTGTGTGGTGTATATACTTAACAATGACATAATATATAATTAATATCATTATATTCATTGTAATGAATGATTCATTTTATAATTATTACTATTTTGGTGCATATGATTCGATAAATTACAATGTGGTAATGGATTTCTAAACTCTGTTTCTATTATGTGTGAGACTTCAATGTAATTGATGATTTCAATCTATGATAATGTATTAAATTACATTAAGTTTCTAATGATTCATTATTACATTTATATTTTTATTTTTAAGAGATAAAAATAATCAATTAATCTCATTAATGATCACATTAATGATACGTTATTTATGAGGGTCCTTTTATAAATTATCTTTTATATGTTTCCAATAAAACTCTATTTTTCTTAAATTTACATATTTCATAATTATTTTTTTCAAAAATTGTTTTTTTGTATTAATTTTTTATTCATAAAATCATTTTTACTCCTGATTTACTTCTTAGTAAGTGGGTTGATATGATACTTTGTTTATTTATAAATGTGGATATTTGTGAATTTTATGATAAAAATAAAGAATGATGGGTTTTAACACATATGGAATTAGAAGAATTTTATGTCATTAGGATGACTTAATCCTGTTATGTTTCATTTAAAATTTTATTTGTTGTTTTTAAAATAAATTTTTTCATTTGTAATTGTGTGACTCTTGAAAATATATTATTTGAAAATAGAAATGTTATTTTTTTCAAGAATTATTTAAATTGATCATTCAAAATTATTTTACATATAAGATAACATTATATAATGTTACATACTCACAACATGAGATACTAATAAAGGATACCATTCTTAATCAATTTATGGTTGATTAATGTTTATGATGTCTTGATATTTATAAAAACCATTATTTTTTCACTTGTTTTGAGATGATGAAATTCATTTTAAACCCATTTGTATTCATGTTTTATGATATAATTAATGATTTCTATTATTGTTGAATAAAAATTTATGGTTTTAATTATGTGACCTGTGGGATCTATATCTCAATACATGTAATTGGTTAAAGATTTATATCTCTTGTAATAATAATGGGAAATGTGTCGATGGGAAGGATTTGTACTGTGAAATAGGTGTCTCTTAACCTAATAGGGGGAACAACTACATCGTGATATACGGTTGTAAAATGGTGTATCCTGATACACTCTACATATGGTATTGATATTTAACCAATAAGTATGAAAACTTTTGGACATTTATGATATAGAACCACGTTTACGACATGATATTATATATCACGATTAATTTATGATGACTAGTCACTCTTATGGGACATGATTTCTAAAATGATAAATTATATACCATGAAATATGATTATGATATATAAAAGGGGGTTATGAAATACATAAGTTATGATCTAGACCACATAAGATTATTCGGTTCCTTTTATTTTATATGTCTATGTATTTTAATATCCTATTATAATCCTTACTAAGAATTTAGGGTCATTATTTTCTTATGTTTCGTATTGCATTATATGAAGAAATGTTGATGTTGTGATATGTAATAAAATAGTTCTAATAATTAATGAATAAATGGTAGATGATGTATATTTTATATGAATTATGTTTTTATGTTCCCATGTTTCCATTGACCCAAAATTCATATGGACAAAGAGTGTTTTGTTATGTAATTTAATGAATATTCCTATATCAATATTTAATATATATGGATAAATAGTCCGGGTCATTGATGTTGGTATTAAGTAAAATTTTAGTTAACCATTTAGAACATGGATGAGAAAAAATTTTAAGAACCCAAAGTGTATTTTTATGTTACAATCCTAGAGATATGTTAATGATTAAGAATGACCTAGGATAAAACCTATGATCTTATATATTATATTTTATAATAAATTCCTCTTTATTTTTTGGTTTCCCATTATGATTATTGTCACTCACTCTATGACTTTTGGGTTTTAAAAAATGGATGGAACACCTAGGATAGATTTTAACGGTGAATGCAATGGATAAGGGAATGATATTCCTCATGATCAACCAAACGAAACTAGAGTGAAATTGTGAAAATGATTCATTATTCCTAAAAATTAGTCTTGTAATATGTTAATTAAGTTAAAAATGGTGAGTTTCAAGGACCATATATAATGATCCAATTTTATTTTCATTGTGAAAATATTGGAAATAAAGATCAATTTTCTATATGTAAATCATGTGGGAATAGGAATCAAGGGGAATGTTTCAATGGAATAGGATGATGAATTTGTTGTGGAAAAGAAACCCCAATAGAAAGTAATTGTGAATGATAATTGAAAGGTTTTGTTAACACAATTTTTGACAATAATTAAATTCATAAGGCTTAATTGACAGTTAAATATTTTAAATTCATAATGAATCTGCATTACGTAATCAATTCTATAGGGGAAAGCTCGTGAAGGTAATCAGAATATTTTTATGAGAATAGGTTATATTTATGACGATGAAGGGACTAAAATTAAAATATGATATGGATTAACTACTATGGAATAAAATAATCAATATTGCCCAATGGTTTATATATTCAGTGGAATAATTGAGTTTTTATGCATTGGAATTTAATAAAAATGTTTTAGAAGTTTATTTAAGGCATTATAGAATAATGAAACATATAAGTATTGTTATTTTTTTTCATTTAGTATTGAAATTAACATTTTTAATGGTACTATAAATCATGATATGAGATTTTGGTGGTGAGGTGATATTTTTGGAGAAAGAAAGAATAATGGAATGATAAACCTTAACGTGTGCATCAGATTGGGATAATAAAGTGGAAAAAATATATTTTTTATTAGGAAAAAATAATTGGGACAGTTTTGATGACCATGGAACTAATTAGTAATATGATTAAAAATTTTTTATGGATTTATTTTATAGATATTTTGGATTTATTGTATTGGGAAAGTGCTATTTTTTGAACAAAAAAATGATTTCACAATTTTTAATCGTAATTAATGTTTTTAAAATGTTTCAAGATAATACATGATAATGATAGTCACATGTTTGGTGTGTGACACTTACTATCCACATCACATTGTGTGTGAGATTAATAATATGCTAATTTTGAAAATTTAGTGACCTATAATTGAAGGATTTTTTTCATGTTTTTGAAGGGTAATAATTTATTATATTTTTCAAATTGTTCCTAGGTTGAGATAATATATTGTAATGTATTTTCTAAAGACATCTATATTTATTCAAATTTAATAACACAATATTTTTTGATAACTATATTTAAAATTAATGATGTGTCGTTCCATTGTGGATCGTATGATCCATTGGTTATTAAGGTGTTACATTTTCTACTTATTTTCTTGGAGTAAGAAATGAATCATAAATTGATCATGTAAGAAATAAAGAGTGTCATTTTACAGATGACATGGAATCAATTGATTATATAATCTTCAAGGATTTTGAAATAAAATTTTATCATCTCATTATCCATTCTAAGGATACCAATAACATTTTTCAAACCTATTTGTTATATTATTTTTGGATATTAACCATTTGATGCCTATATTTTATATGATTCCTTATTAGAACTTAATTGTCAAAATTCATTTCCATGACAATATTTAAACATTCCTTTAATATTATACTAATAGGATTCATAGTTTTCTGGTGATATTCCAATTTTACATTACTTATTTTAAAGATAATGTTTTATTGACTTTTTTTGTCATATGGGTTTCCCATAAGAAAATTTTCATACATCCACATCAGATTTTAGATGTAAAATTTCCAGTTTCAAAGATTTATTTTCTGAAATTATTTGTCACATGGTGAATTTATCTTATCTATTGTAACATCCAAAAATTCTCACACTTGTTCATGGTGTGTTTGGGGCATATATCTTATAGATGTACATAACTAATCCTTCACATATAATAAACTTAGAGGTTGTACCATTGAAAAAATATTGTAATGATATCCAAAAAATATTAGAGGTTCTATATCATTGAGGTAATGCTTTATGAAAAAAGATAACATATCTAGTTGATGATTTCTGAAGAAACCTCCAATTTGAGGAAGATACTTGGAATCCTGAAGATGTGATGAGACATATGTATCCATATCTGTTTGTTTTTTATTCAAAAAAATTTATTTGAAAATTATTTCTTATGGGGTTAGAATGTAACCCCCAATATGTTATTGTATTTCTATTTTTTAATCAGTTTAATCTCTTTGATATCTTACGTTTAACAGAACACCGATCTTAAATGAACAAAAAAATATTATAAATTTAACATGACCATTATAACCTAGCCATTAAATTCGTGAGGATGAATAGTATTTTCCACACCTAAAAATATATAATATTCAATCACATTGTTAATTTATCAATTATTTTTTTTAATATGTACATAATGATATTTGATGTCATTATTTACATCATATATATGATTACATCAAGAAATGTTGTTTTGTTTCATTCTATTAGAAAATAATTATAAATAATTCATTTCACTTTAAGAAAATTTCTTTGATAAAATCAACATTATTTTTTATTCATAATGTCAAAATTATCTTAGGATGAATATTTTATATGGTTTTGAATGATTAATTTTTCAATAAATAATAGAAAATACTAACATATATAAAACCCTCATTGTCATTATATATATAAGTTATATTATGATTTTAAATTGATCTGTAAGTAACCTAAGTAAATTATAATTAGAAAAAATATAATAAATTACATATAAAAAATATTTATATATTATTTTTATAAATATTAATTTATGGAATAAAAAACAATTCAAAAAATATTATGTCATATTATTTTTAATGATTGATTTTAAAAGTAAAATTGGAAGTTCAATTTTTTTAATGTATAATAATGGATTCAATATTTAGAAGGAGTTATTAAATATTATTTTATATGAATATTTTTAGTTTTAGGCCTAAAAATTTTATCATGGATAAAAAATTGTTGCAGTATATTTAAGGTAATGAGCTGATTTAAAGTTAAAAGGTAAAAGTCTAAAACCACTAAAAAATAAAACTGTAAATGGGTGGTTTATTTTTTATCATACATAAAAATACATTATAGCATTAATTTTTAGACATATTATTTTTAATTAATACCACCCTAATGTGGTTTTCATTAAATATTATATAATCATTATTTACCCACTTTATCCACCCCTCTGTAAGTATAAATTACACTCCACTCAACTCCCTTTCACCTCCTAATAATTGAATATATTAAAATAGATTTAAATCCCAATCATTTCACTGTATCAAATTTCATGTTCCTATGGTTTCATCAAATTTCTCATTCCATGGAATTTCAGTGTTCCTTCATAGAGGTAATATTCATGGGGGTACTTTCTCAAACAACTTCTATTAATTTATTATCTTTTACTAAATTATATTAAAAAAATTAATCAATATAATATTTATAAATCTATTTTCATATATAGACATTAATTTTATATTTTATAATGAATATCTAATATACATCCTTATTCTTATATCCTCTTATTCAACCAAACCATACCATTGTCCAAATTAAGGCGGTCAATCATCACAATGGATAATGATTTTGATTTTTATTTAAAACCATCTTGGATACTAATACGTTTTTTAAAAATTAAACAATATTTTAAAAGTAATATTACATCCAATTTTAAATTTAATAACTAAAACATTGAAATAAAATCAGTTATATTAAAATAAGTAAAGGATAGTCGTAAAAACCAAAAAAAATAAAATAAAAAATTATAATTATTGATTCATTTAATAAACCATCCTCATTCCAGAATGAAATATGATATATGAGAAAATATAATCATTTAAAAGTGAATTAAAACAATTTCATTAATATTCTATTTTTTTAAAATTTTAAAATAAAATTCAAAATTATACACAAATAAACTAACCATGAAACAATGAAATGTACATGCCCAAAACAATAAAAATAATACATTATATTAATGAACTGTATGTAATATATTATAATATAAGGTAATAAAAATATTATTACAGTTTTTTAATTTATTAATAATGTTTTTTAAACCATTATCTATAATGTTAAATTACAAATAACTAAAAAAATTTGAACATGATATAAGGTTTTCTCATCTCACTTCTAAATTTGAATGATAAATTCTTTATTCACCAAGTATTCCATTTTTGTTTTGTATACACTAACAACTAATATATCATACCAATAATCTCATTATATTTAGGGTATTAAATGATTCGTTTGATAATGCATACTTTTACGGGTATTACGATATGAATGATCAAAAAGTGAAGTTTTTCTTTAATAAATTTACATTAATTCAGTTAAACATGAACACATTTTTTTATTTAACGATATGATTAAGGGTAAAAGGTATTTTATAACATTATATTTTATTAACACTATTTTATGTGAATTGATAACTGATACACATATTTTATTCATTTGATTAATTCTCATATCTGTGCTAAGATATTTAACTATATTCTTATTTTTAAAAATATATTTTAAAATTTCCATTAAAACACTATTTCAACTCTGTTCTTATATGGGAAAAATTAATTTTTCGTTTTTTTATTATTAACTTATGATCATTTAAATGGATATTTAATCATGTTTTACTTTTTACAAAACTATTTTAACAGATTATTTTTTTCATTTTCTAAATGAGGTTTCATGTGAAATTTCCATCAAAAATATTAAAGGAAAGTTTTTAACAAATATAACATGATAGAACTTTTCTACAATCATGATTATTTAATGATATGATTATTTTTCCAACAATATAAAAAAATTATTTTCAATGAAATTTTTTCCATTTTTGATTGAATGTCTCCTTGACAAGAAATGCTTTTAAAATGAAATATTAATTTTTGTCAAGAATTATTTAAAATGATCTTTAGAAATTTTTTTCCCGTAGTGATATAATTATTTGAAGTTAATTATTATTTACAGATGATATAATTCAACGATAAAATCTTTATTCCTTTTTAGGATTCATTTATGTTTTTATTGGAATGAAATTTAAGAATCCCATTTCTTTTTTATTGGTTATGCTATGATAAAATATTTATGAATATCATTTCATTTCATGGGTTATGATACATTTAATGATTTATGTTCTAGTAAAACACATTTGTATAGTTTTTATTATGTAATGGGTGGGACCTATATCTTCATATAATTAAATTGTTAATGCAATATATCACATGTGATGCTAATGAGAAAGAATTATCTATGATTTATCCATTGTAGGAATGATGTGTGTCATGGTTTACTATAGGAAATAGGTGAGTATAGATCTACTATGGGATATTGGTGTGCCCTGATACACTATAATCATAGTTAATCATTCTCACCATAATATATGAAATGTATTTATATATTTATGATAGTAACAAACCTTCATGAAATGGGATTATGGATGATGATTTATCATATTCATAGTTCAAGTTTTCTTAAATGAAGATGTCAATTCCATGAATCATGTTTATGATAAATGATAGGTTAGGGATGAAAATTGTACGTAATGATTATGATCACATAAATTTATTCTTATATTACACATTCATATCTTCATTGATTAATATATCATTCGTTTATCATTAATGATAATATTATATCACCATTTTCTTTTGTGTCTTAAACCATGATATGATGACTGGTTTTATGTATGATAAGTTAAACAGGTTCTAGTTATGAAGTAAGAAATGTGAGATAATTTGGATGTTTTGAGATCTAGTTTCTTATGTATCCATGTTACCAAATACATAAAATTGATGCAGTTATGGTGTTATTTGTTTGTTATGTAATGAATATTCATCCATCTAGATGTAATATATGTATATATCGGAAATTTCATTTACATTTCAACGAATATCCTTTTAGTGTGAATGAATTGGAAGTATAGTTATTGTCGATGAATGATCTAGGAGAGGGAATATGATACTTGAGCATAGTGTTAAGACGTTTCCACCGAGACCCCACTATGATTCTTGGAGTATCTCTTGGAAAAGATATTATATATTATGGAGGTTTTGAGAACCCATTTTTTAAGTCCATACTTATTTACTATTGGTTGGACAAATTTCAGCTGATTTTTTTCATCTTTAAACCATGTTTCTTGAGTTTATTTTGTGGATTAAATTTTTTTATATGATATAATGTACCAAGATTTTTATTTGATTAAATTTATGGATTCAATTTACAAACTCGTTAATGGATTATTTAGTTTCATCTTGAATTATGAATGAATTAGAGGTGGATTGGGATTTATCTATTGAAATTTGATGAGATCAATATGTGGGAAATTTTCACATCGTGAATGGGTAACATTATTTATGCATGACATAAGGCTCATTTCATGAATCAGTTGATAGAATGAAACATTTACGCAAGGTGGAACCATTTCATTAAAAGAAATGTTTGATCTGGGTTATTTTAATCCCATAGAGAATATTCTTTCTTTCATATCATTCAAATAATGAAATTAATATTGTAAAAGAGGTTCATATAAGGAATATAAAATTATAAGATATTTTTACCCAGAATTCAGAAAAAAATTAGTTTCATTCAGGTTCAATAAATATATAAAAATTTCAAGGGTGACTCTAGTGAATTTTTTAGTGATTCCTTCTCCTCCAGACATGGTGGGAAATAATTTAGTCTCTAATTAATTACATACATTGGTTTTATATTTCCTTATTCATTTAGCTATTAATGTAGTGTGGTGTCATGACCACCAATGAATCAAATATTTTTCTTGTTTTGTGTTCTCTTAGAATTAATTGGTGTCTCATTTAATTTTGTCCATAATTTTTGTTTACCATGATATAATTCCATTAATAGAAAGATTAATGTTAATATTATAAATTTTATACATTTTATACATTTTTTTCAGATTTAAATATCAATTGTATTTTAAATATGTTTGATCACACTACCACACTAGATAAGGAACCCAACCAATCATAAAAACATATTAAATAAGAATCTTTTATCATTTATATCGTCCCTTAGAAATCGCAATGTCCATATTTTTGAATACTGAGACTTTTGACACCCCGATATGAGTTCTATAGTTAGACCATGTTGAGACATTGTCAATATTATATTTGATTCCTAAAATTTAATTGATAATATTGATTTATATTTTTATTAAATCATATAAATTGAATAAACATGTAGTTTTTTGTGATTTGTCATGTAAGAATCACCACTGATAAATCTGGTCAGTTGATATATTAGTAAACATAGGAAAACATTATGAATGAAGAAGGATTGATATGTTTTTTAGGATAATTGAATCCCTTAAATTATAAAGAATTATTTTATATAGAATGAGTAATTCGATGAAATGAATACTGACACTTGCAGTGATATATCTTATATTTCGTTATTTTTCCTAGTGAATAACATTCTTGTCTTTTTGATACTTTTTGAAACCAATTGTGTATATTACTAAGGGTGGGATACATATCATCATGTTGAGTTTTTTGGTGGCATGAATCTTGATTTATGTTGACACCTGAAGTTACGGTCAATGATTTAAAACTTCTTAATGGTTAGGCATATGAGTATGTGATGACTGATGAAATAAAGTATGATTATTTCTGATGTATGAGGAGTAGATTAACTATCTCTATATTCATGTGGGTGATGTTCTGGATTTCATGTGATAGGATTCCATATATAAATGTAACAATTATTAAATTCATCCTCAACGATGGAAAATTCATATAGTTGCGTAATCATTTGTAATGTTGATGGATCCAAAATTAGAAATACATAATATATTGGGTTATAATGAATTTTTGGTTGAACCCTATGGTCAACCCAAATAGTAGGGTATTCTTGGATATTCTGTATTTCTAATATTAATTTACTTAATTAATATGATTTATATAATCATATATCTTTCAATTGGTTTATCAATAATTAATTCTTAGATAATGTTTTTTATTTCAAATGAGTTATACTCACAAATAGGTTGGCTAATGTTTGGTACAAAAACATATTATATTGATTCATGATTAAAAAATAGAAAGGTACCAATTTGTTGATTTATAGCTTGCTGGTTGGATTAGAGATTCGAAAAAAGAAAAAAGTCAAGTCAAAACCAAGGTACTTAGAGTCTTTTCTCGAGTTTTATTATCATTTATCTTCATTTATTTATGATTTTAATTTAGATATATTCATCATGTCGTTAGATAATCATATTGATATTTGGATTTAATTAGTTTCTCCATTCTCATATTTGGGTTCCACTTAAATAATTCATAATGATTCTGTTATTTACACTCCTCTACTATTTTTTCTTCCCTAATTACAACTCTTTACCATAGTATATAGTGTCCCCAATATATTCCTTAAACCATCACATCTAGTCGGAAGCCTCTGTTGTATGGGGATATATGCCTTATGTCACATAGCCAACAATCTTGGTCACTTGAGGGAGCACAGAGTCAGGGACGTTATATAGTTCATAGTGAGGGTACAATAACATTGGACATGATTTTTCACTAATATATACTCGACCAACTCTTTTTGGGGATATAAATAGAAGATACATATGACCCAAAACTATCCTCATTTATAGTATCCATATAGGGATATATTTCTTTTAAAAACACAGAATCTCTCTCTTACGAAAATCATGTGATGTTATCACATAAATAGTCAGATCAAGATAATTTTTTAAAATTTACACTAATATGAATCAAGAAATAATAAATAATACTATCCTCTAAAACCAACTACAGAGTCCAAAATTATTATTACAAAAATGTGTCCTCTTTTTAATAATATAGTCAATATATTTCTCAAATACGCACTTGATGAACATTTATTTTTAGTGTCATTGATGTCTAGATTAAAAATATACTTATTTGTTGTAATATATTTAATATATCATATAATGATCTTCCAACAATGTACTATTATTAGATAAACCACAAAAAAAGTTTCTTCACAATCAATGAAAATATAGTATATATAAACTGTAAGCTCAGGTTTACAGTATGTGAAATGATGGGATATTGGCAGAACATAACCTATTCTATAGATGTATCATGATCTATAAAATTTAATATTTTCTTTGGTTTTTGTATATTTTGAATGATTTTTATCGTGGTTGTTTTTGGGAGAAAATTGGATTTTTTTGAATGATAAGGGGTAGTGCATAGTTGCCACATTGTTTTCCCATACAATTCTCCCAACCTAGCCAACCATGTCAATAAATATATAGGGTATTTACATGGATCAAACAATGTTTTTCTATATGTTACTCATCATAGGAGTCACCATGAATCATCCCAATAACATTAACATGGATTAGATGCAAGGTTTTGAAAACATTATTCCCCATCCATGGAAACAGTTCACATGGTAATTAATATTATGAAAATTTGTAATAAAAATCCTTCACCACCCGTACATCAGACCAAAATGACATAATTTTACAATTAAAATTTACTCTCATTTATTTGAGGCTCCCAAATGGATATGAATTATTTAACAAAAAATTTATTGTCAAAAAAACTGTACTGAAGATCCTCACCTATCATGGTAAGATATTCTTATCATGTATGGTTTCCCTTCACTTAGATCACTCATTATGGATAAATATTGGATGTTTTTTTATCCATTGGTAATTTTTCTTGATATAGTTTTTTATAGATCTTATCTAATAGATTTTGGATATTGATTTTTATCAGGATTTCATTCTTCATCACGATCATTGTTGGTCTACATCAATTGGTGTTTTACGTGGGAAATCATTTATCATCTATGTTTAGGAAGGTGGTACAAATTTCGAATCTAATGGGATTTATTTAATAACATGTATATCAATTTATAATTTTTAAATCACCATGATTTTTAAATTACCCTATTGATTTAAATTATTCAATTCAATTTCAATTTTATAGTTATTTTGGTAAAATGGGGAAATTGAAATTAGCGAGATTTGAATTCAGTGACTAGAAAATTATCAAACAGAATGTTATGATTACGGAATTTATTGGAAATTAGGATTGTTATTTTTTTTAATTAATATGTTATTGATTAATTTATAATGGGGCATTTGACATGGGTTTGACATTATCTGAATGGGATAAGTGGTTTTATAAGTTGAATATTTTGAAACGGTAAAATGGTGAATTGAAAATATTAATTAATGTGATCAATGTATTGAATCATGATCTTTTGTAATAAATTGGTATGGTGAACTATGATTTGAAACGATGATGAGTGGATTTTTGTTGATTAACAAGTACAAATTTTATATATGAGATATATGTTATTGATTGATAAACCTGTGTTGGACATGGAATACTACATTAAATGACCATACTAATATTGATTGTGGGGAATAGACTGCTGGTTCAAAATACCACTTGTGAGTTAAATTCATAAATGTATGTGGGAAATGTACTGATACTTTAATATACCATAGTGATAATTAGTGTAAGTCGTTGAATGCTTCTTCAAAAGACCACTTGGGTGGGGCCAATGATAATGACTGTAAGCCACATACAACGGATTCAAAATCCCAATTGTCTGATACATGGGATAATGATTGTGGGACATTTACATCTACTTCATAACCACATGGGGTCCTATCCTTATTATTCATGGAAAAAATGACAGCAATTTATTATGGATTCAATTTTACATAATATATAATTAATTGAATGTATAATAAAATCCCATGATAATAGATAATTGTGAAAATACCAATATGATATAGTTCATACACTGACACTGGATGAAGCATGTATTGGCTGTTTAGCAGTCTCTGGGAACCCATGGTATTATGTGGTTAATTAAAGAAAATTTTAAATATAATAAATATTTATAAGTTCATTTTAATTTATTCTTTATGAAACTAAATACAAAGTTATTGCCTAAATATTATTTTAGACATTTTTTGTGGTGGCCTATTGAGATGTACTCACATCATACTAAGGCTTCTAATTCAATACTTGAGTAGACTGCATACTTTCTAGACAATATAAGGAAAGAGACATGAATTAGATTAAAATGTTAGGATAAAAAATTTATGAGGTAACCCCACATGGTGTTATGATATGGTTGGGAGTGTTAGTGTTTATTTATTTTGGTTTTTCATTTGATAGATGACATGAACATAGAATGCCATTTTTACAATTGTGGTTTGGATATTATATTCCTATTTTAGTCATAAAGTGATATTAGTTTTTATGGTTATTAATTATTATATATGGTTATGGTTTATTAATTTCCTATATTCTTTAACTATTATAAAGAGGGTATAGTCTTCTAAGGACTGATTTTAAACCATCACTACTAGTAAAAAACCATGTAACATATAAGAAGGTGTTCTAAAGGTCTCGTAACTGACCGACATAGGGAACCGGTGTGTGGAACATCGGTTGGGACATTATATAAATATATATCGATGATCATATAAATGAATAATATGAGAATAAGATTATTGAAACAACATTGTACTTCCAAATATCGTGCCAAATGTGTCATGGTTGAAAATAAAGATTCATCACATTAATATTACAATTTCAAAATAAATAAATCAATTGTGTGATAAATCATCAGAAATCCATCATGAAATATATATTCATATGAGTAAGGAAAAACTCAATCATAGGTATAGAAAAAAAATTCAAAATTCAATAATAAATATATATATCATAATATATTTGTGGATCATCCATCATCAGTAGTTTCACATAGTGGATAAAGCATCCCAACATGCTTCCCGTATTGGATTACGCAAATCAACTTCATTCGCATAGTGAATTAATAACATGTAATTGATTCAAATAATTTTATTATGAGATATAAAACATTACCCATTTAATTTTAGGGATATATAATCATGGTCCCTTCGATCACATGATGATATATGTATGACCCATGATCACTAATCATTCATCACATCATCATATTATAACACCAGAAAAAAAAAGAAAATGTTAAAATATCATTATTTCATAATAAATATCCCATGTAAAATAATTGTGTTTGGATAAAATCATATAATCCTAATAATAAACCATATTGAAAAAGAAAGGAATTTTTTTCTTTGGATATTTTCCCTAGTAATGAAAAAAAATCAAATTATTTAATTATAGATATAAAATACCGTTAAAATTTTATTAGAATATTAGATGAGATAAATAATTATATCATTTTGAATTTAAAAATGTAACATTTTTCTATATTATAAAAAATATTTCAATTAACATGACCCTTATAATCCTATAAATGATTCTTTAAATCCTTGAGTAATCTGAATGAATATAATTCTATTTATTAATTCAATGATAAAATAATGATTTTATTCACATTTTTGGTAAAATGTCAAAAGAAACCCAATTGAAAAATTTCAATAATATTCTATTTAATTTTTTGAGAAAATAAAAACACGGGATGAAATATAATTAATCATTATTAGTATAATATAAAAACTTATTGGAAACAATTTTAAAGAATATTTTACATGATAGAAACATATTTCCACATGAATTGTAAATCCTAATTTGTTTTTATTAAAAACATGCATTACCCTTGTTGATAAAACAATGTCATGAAAATGTAAAAAAATTAATCTCTATAAAAATGAAAATTAATATTAATTGTATTGGTATATAATAATTTATAATCTCATAAAAATAAATTTAGACGTAAATAATAATAATCTATATATAATTTAATAATATATCACTTACCCAATTTCTCATCATGGATAATATAACTTTGAACCTCTTATATAATAAATATATCTGTTTATGTAAATATAAATCCAAATCATTAACCATATAGCTCATAAAAATTATGGTTTACTTAAAACCTATTATCAACTATTTAGAAATCATTTTTTAATAAAATCAATATTCTATGGGATAAATGCTTCATTTCCCAAGGATTTTTCTATTAGGTAGTTCCAGTACTTATTTATATCACTATACCATAACCTAAATAATGTAAATAATTATTAAAATATCATTTATATTAATTATATATATTTATATTCTTCCACAATAAATAAAAATAGAAAAACAAGGTACACCATTCATGGAGGAGGCATGCCAGATGATTACATTAGATATGATTTCACATTTAAATGAATGGAATAATGGAAATGTAAATAATAATTCACCTTAAATAAATATTTATTAAATATTATATATAATATATATTCATTAATTTTATCCTTATTACCATCCATGTAAATTAGAAAGGAAATGAAATCATATCACTACATAGTGGTTGTAGACCACACATATGCACGGGTTATGACATCATTTTATACTGGTTTGGATGGTAACATCGATGAAATTATAATATAAACCCCTAAAAATATTTATATTTTAAATATATTGTTTAGAAACTATAACTATAATTTTAACCACCCAAGAGAGATGTTGATGAAAATTGAATCATATCACTCTGTGGAGGTGGTAGTCCATGCGTACGCAAGAGAAATGAAATATCATACAATTTGATGGAATAAAGGGATGGTATTTGAGGATAAATAATCATTATAATATTATTTTATATTTAGAATACATAGGGTATTATTTTATTATAAATTAAAATAATTTATATGTGGAAGAAAATGAAATATAATTAATATGGATTGGTATGAAAATTTCCTCATCATAGATACTCATATTTTAGTTCACATAATAAGGTTTCTTGGAATGGTTATTCAAGAAAACTAGATCCATTAGGGCATAGTTATGGAAGTTAGGAAAAAATATGTTAGGAATTTTTCAATAAAGGTTCTTTTATTTGTTTTAATGAATAAATATAATGGAATCCTTTTTTAAGGGAGGGAAATTACTCCCTTGGAATAATGAAAAACATTAAAATAAAATTAGGACCTTTTAAATGAATGTAATTCATAATGGATAATAATATAAAATCATATATGTTACATTAAATATATCATCATCCAAATAAATTTATTCTCATTTTTTGTATCATAATAAATCATATCATTTTGTTTAACCCCTTTTTGTTTAATATTATAAACTATAATAAAGATTTTTTAAATACTTAAGGGTCCTACATTTTTGTATTGATTAACAATTTCAACACAAATTTCCTTGGGATTCATTTTTTTGACATTTTTCATTCTTTTTATCAACATTGAATTTTATATGATTTTCAAATAATTTAGTAATATTATTTAATCAAAATATAATATTCATCTTATTTTTAAATCAATTCATATAATTAGAATTTGAAAACAATTAGACATAAATTGAAATTGAATATAAATTTTTCATTCATCAACAATATTCTTTTTATTTTACAAGAATATCTTCTGCTTTTATAATCAATAATTTAATATTTAACATAATTTATTAATTCTGGTTTCATCATTAAGTAAGAATTTAAGGTAATTAAATTATTATTAAATTTTTAAAAAAAATTTGAATATGTAAAATAATAATATTTTTCTCAAATAATGTTCAATATTTTTTATCAATATATTATTATATCTATGTGATCATAAAATATTTATTTAAAAACTAGTAAACTATAATTTTTTATTTTTCATTAAATAAAATATAATATAAGTCAATTTTATTTAATAATGTCCCTTAAGTAGCTATATTTCATGGAAATGGTAACTACTGTTCAAATGAATTCATCCAAAATAAGTAAATATGAAATTTTTTGCTAACTTCTCTTATTTTTTACATATGTAAACTGAATTTACCCTTCAACATTAGTGACAATTTTTTTAATGTTTTCAAAATTCGTTACAAATAAAACTAAATTTTACCATATTAAATAATACTATTTATTCTAAATGAAAATACATAATCAATTTTACTAAATTATTCTACAATAGGTTATGTAAATTAGTTTTATTTTAATACCATATATCTTGATGAAACAAGAATTTAAAAAAAATATTTTTTTATTATAACGATGTTAATACCATGATCAATATAGTTTTTATTCTTTTATAAGTAGAAAATTACTTCTAAATATATTAGTTTTATATTAATTTTGTATCTACAACAATTGTTTTTATAAAATATGCTATTTATAAATTTTTTTATTTTATATAATGTTATGCTCTTCATAACCAAATTGTTATGTTAGTTTTGGTAGTTAGTGTTGTTTGAAGGATGCTCAAAGAGGTTAAAGGAATTTTTTTTCTTTGAAGAACATTTTGGGGTGTTTGTTTCATGATCCAGTTGGATTTACCATATAAATGTGTGTTTTATTCCATTATCGGCGAGAACCCTCGTTTTTTAATAGTTTTTATCCAATGTTATACTCATTTAGCCATCATCTCACTGAATTGTTTTTGAGGACTTAATAGATTTTATACGATATTCCAGTATAACTCTTGCTACATTGACCATTGGTTCTGGTGGTTGTTTATTAGATATTTTTTGTAATACCTTATCCCTTATCATTTTTTTACCATGAAATATACCTTGAAAAATCATCTTGGATATTGTTTTTTTCACAGATCACTTTGTGCTAGCTTTTGTAAAACTCGGGTGTTGTGTAGGATAGTCCATGGACTCCGTGTATGATTTGGATTGTTTCTTCTACATTGGTGGGGTCACAATAATATAACAAATCTTCTTCATAGTATGGGTTCATTATTATCATCCTTTTATATGGAATTATTATAGATTACAAGTTTTTTCCCGTTAGTTGGATGCAAAGGGATTGTATGATAATTAAAATTAACTAGAAAAAGTAGAATTGTTGTGTCTGGGGGAAATATTTCATTATTTACTAATTTGAGATATGTGGATAAATATATTATACATTATTGATTACAATACATAAAATAAATAAATTTGGAGACTTTTTTTGTATAATGATAATATTTTTGAGACCGATTCTGTGTTGTTTTGTGATCACAATCTCAATAAAATTCTAAGGAAATAATCATTGTCTAAAAATTTGGATTCCCATGTAATTTGGTTTTTTTTAAATAACCATCCAGATAAATATGTGATGTGATGAAATCTGTCGAATAACATATGTAATTTGGATTTTATTTGATTCATGTGCTTGTGATTACTAATTCTCCCTATATTGTACTAGTTTTGTGTAGTGATTGAGGTGATTGGATGGTTTGTGCGATGTTTAGGGATTAAATTTGTTTGTTTGATTTCATTGATACAGTAAGGGTAGTAGTGTGATATTATGTATAGTTATTGTAGTATAAGTTTTTGGAACATTATTATTATTGTGTGATGTCGATGAGATATGTTGTAGTGGTGTTTGGTAGATGTTGTGAAGAAATGATGTCAGATTCATGGTGTTCTGGTGATGGTTTTATTAGATGGACTAATTGTGAATTAGAATGATTGAGTTAATTTCCTATGAAGCAATTAATTTATGTGATGTTAAATGAAATTAATAAATTTGAATTCATGAAATGTAAATAAAGATTAATAATTAATAAATTGTGTGAATCCGGAAATTGAATATGAGAATAGGTTTTTCATTATGTTTAAGTAGTGTAATGTTCTAGATATAGTTGTGGAAGTGGTTGTGATTATTTATGAATGGTATGGTGGTGCGGATGTGGGGTGTTTTAAAATATTTTTCTTTATACCATGATTTGGGTGTTCTATTCTATCTATATACCATTTTTCAATTGTTATTTCTATATAATACCACTCTATATGTATAGTGTTATTAATGCTTAGATGTACTGGTATCCATGTGTCAAGACCCGACCATACCCGGGCTCAAGCCGCAACTACCCCAAGCCTGCCTCCATAGGCCAGGGGCTGGCGACCAGTGCCGAAGGCACAACAACTCGAGGAGGCCTTTGCCTAAGTACCTGTAACACACACGCAAAACATTCAATGCAAATGTGCAGAGTAAAAAAGAAAAGAAAAGTACCAACTTCTATAAATAATACAAAAATGTGCATGGACCTCTATAGTAGAAAGAAAAAGCTGGAGGTGAACTAAAAAGAAAAGGGAAAAACACGCACCCAACAAGAAAAGTGCCACAACCCGGAAACAGGTGAACAAAAGAAAAACAGCTTGAAGGTGTAACACCTCGACCCCAGTTACCCAGAGTCGGTGCATTATTACATAACATTGACATGATCACAAGAAAGATCAAATCTCGAAAGACCGATTGGTTTAGTAGCCTTGGAAACACTAGATATATTCATAAGTTTTACATTACATCATAAAATGAAAAACTACTACAACAACATAGTGTTTCCACAATCCACACTATTAACCCCTCATAAAATCCCTGCAGGTCATTCATAACTTACTTCTTCACATCCTGGGAAAAATAAAACATAGAAAATGGGTGAGCTCAAATGCCCAGTAAGGATAACAATATAGCGGAAACTTTCATAAATAAGAATAAACATTTAAGGCATTGCATTAATAAAACAAAAGCCTTTTAAACTTTAACTTCGACATGGTATGGAAAAAGTAAAATGAAATAATTCCATTTACTTATTCACATGGATATTCTACTAATCGAATAATCACATGCAAAAATCAATAACCACTTTCATAATGTTGGAATGCATAATGCCAGACTATCATAACCACATAGCCAAGGCCTCGTGCCAAGACTACAAATAAGATTTTGTCAAGGCCTTGTGCCAAGACACTAGTTTGTCTCATGAGACCTACCGATGCATCGAGGAGCTATAGCGGGCTCCACCAGTCACATATTAAGTCCAATGCATTCCCATATGAAAAGGTTTAAACATAACATAAACATTCGTATTAAAACTAGCATACGAAATGTCAATACATTCACCATAAACTATGAATGGTATAAAAATAGCACATCCACAGTCAAACATATCACAAAACCTTCAATACAATATAGAAGTTTTGTATCATAATAAATCAACTTCAAATAATCATAAAATCCATCAAAGGATGTTGTCATAGATGAAATAAAAAATCTTTTTAAAGAAATATCTCCTTTTATTTTGAAATCATTTAAGATCCATATATAATAAAACATTTTCTTTGAAAATATTCTTATAAGCTTGTAAGGAATGCTTTGAAGATTTTATAACGGCGTAAAATAACCGCACCCGCTGTATAAGTTAAAAAAAACATTCTTACCTCAATTCTGTCGAAAAGGTTGAAAAGGACCTTGTTTTGAAAACGACGGAAAGATTCCTTTATAAACCTCTTATAAAAAGTCAAACAAGGGTATAAATGACTTTAACACATATTCTTGTAAATATTAAAAATGTTTTGAAATACATTTTTAAGAAACATGGATGTGGATGATAAAGATATCCCAGTAGATTATTACGTATAAACAACCTCGGATAATGAAGAGATTGTGAAATAACCCTTACCTTGTACTTTTCCTTGGTTGGGGTAGGTTAACCTCCTGTATAATGGTGAAATAGCTGTTATTAAATTATACAAGAATCATATATAATAATATGATATCATATATGATCTTTTAACATTGATTTGTTAATAATATCTTAGAATTATCGTCGTTTCGGGAGTTAACTTACTCATTTTATTTTATATGTTTTGTTACATAAGCCATGGTTGTTGTATCTTATTCATATCCAGAATGATATATAGTCCTTAAACATCATTTTTAAATCATCAAATGATAATTATACTTGAATGGATACGATGGAGGATGGATCTCACCGCGTTCGTGGAGACTGTAGTCCGTACGTACGCACGAACGCTACTTCCATTTAATTTTTATTTTAAAAGAATTGAATCCAAATGATAAATAGGTATATTACTATTCCAGTATAATATAATATTTTATATATGTTACTTAAGTTCATTAACACCATCCTTTATACGTTCCATGTGTGGTATGAACGAGTCATATCATTTTAAGGGGGCGGTAGTCCGCACTTCCTCAAATGAAATTATCGTATGTATATACAACATGAAACGAATAATGGTATGAAATAAAATGGAATTACAGAAGATTATATATAAAATATATATCATTAATATCATATTTAATTACAGTTCCATCATAATGGCCACCATGAGAGGCGGTAAGATGTATTTGAACAGTCATCGTTTCGTGAGGCGTTAGTTTGCCATCCACAGAAACATTATGTTCATCATCCATTAGATGGAGTTGTGTGTATGTGTAGTTTGAATCCTTCTTATAACAACATCCTAGTATATTGAGGATACTGGTGTTGTTACAAAAGAAAGGAAATAAAAAGATTTTGGGGGTTGGAGAAGCAAAATAAAGGAAAATAATTTAAGAGAAATCGTTACCTTTAATTTAGGTAACTCACTTTGGTTGGAACCAAAGGACTTCTTGAAATGATTTCTGCCTAAGGGGAAGCTTCAAGGAGGAGGAGAGGGATGTTGGGAGCTTAGTTGGGCAGAGTTTGGTCTAGCCAAGTGGCTTGAGAGGTGTGAGGAATGAGTAGAAGTTGTCTCATTTTATAAGGGAGAAGAGGGGATCTTTAGGAAAGAGTGAAAGTATTACTTTATAATATAATTATATTCGGTTTATAATGGTCCAAAAATCATTGAGGTCTAAGATAAGATGACTAATATTCTAAATAACATCAACCAATAAGAATTGGACAGGTTTTAGATAATATTTTAATCATTATAATCTTATTTATTTAAATGATTTATTAATGAGGTAAACATTGCATCATTATTGTGTCATTAATAATTTAAATTATTTGATGTCTAAAAATTATAAATAAATTATCATTATGTAGGAAATCTTTTTATCTTTCTAATGAATATTTATAATAGAAAATCCAACATGTATAACCCTATGTTAAAATTGTTCTTCTAAAAGATGTAAGCTTATGCCATTTTTATTTTTATTTTAACTTTATTAATATAAAGTGTCCCTACCACATAAAAGTGGCTCCAAGGGGTCCCCAAATTGACTCAAGGATGATCATGGTCGGGTATGTGTCCACCAATAAGGTTAGGACACGTTTTAGGGTAATTTTGTATTATTATAATATTATTTTTTAACCCTTATTTACCGGATTTACCCTTAACCATGGTAAATAAAATATTTACCACAGTAATTATTCAAAATGTCTAAAAATAAATGTTACCTATTTACACAATTTGGACATCCTGATTCCAAATATGGAATCCATTTTTCTAAATTCAAAACACAGAAGTGGAAGAAATTAATTTAAAATTAATTCCCGCTGTCAAAACAAAAAGCGTGTTTTTAAGAGGTAATAACTATCAAAAGATTGACACTTGTTTATGTTCGGTTTAATTGTAAAATTATGTCCAATGACCAACATTATATTAAATGGTAAAAATATATTCTAAATATACTTTAAAACCACTCAAATTCACAATTTATCACTATTAATTATTTTTATTAAAAAAGTTGTTTTTAATTAAAATTTAGTAATTTTCACTATTCATCAAAATATTAAAGTTATCCGAAAAGTACCAAAATTTCACCCTAGGCTAATTTCAATATTCCGAATCCAAAAATGAAGTCCATTTTGAAATATAAAATATATATGATTTCAAAAAGTAGATATTACTATTCACAATGGCTATTTTAATTAGTTGTGGTGTGTGTTAGAACTCGAGGTTGCGTACAACACACGCTATCGCATTATTCGAAGGGAAACGTACCGTGGAAGCTTGGGGTGTTACATTCTCCCCTCCTTCAAATAATTGCGTCCTCACAATTTCTAGGGTATTACTGCATAAAAAGACTCGGGTGGTTTTTCATCAAAAGTTCCTCGGGTTCCCACGTTGCCTCTTCCATCTTATGGTTTATCCACAAAACTTTTACTAGACGTGTCGTCCGGTTTCTCAGTACTTGTTCTCTTGTATCAAGAATCTTGACGGGCTCTTCACAATAAGACAGATCAGGTTCCAGTTCTAATTCCTCATAGGTGAGTACATGCGTTGGGTCAGGCATGTTTTTTCTCAACAGAGATACGTGGAACACATCGTGAACTTTGGAGAGACTTGGCGGCATTTCCAATCGGTAAGCTACAGCCCCAATTCGTTCTAGAATTTCGAAAGGTCCGATGTACCTGGGACTCAATTTACCTTTCTTACCAAAACGTATGACTCCCTTCCATGGAGATACCTTTAGGAAAACATGATCACCGACCTGAAATTCCAAATCCTTCCTTCGATTATCGGCAAAGCTCTTCTGCCTACTTTCAGCTGCTTTGATGTGATTTTGGATTACCTTCACCTTTTCCAACGTTTCCTCCACCAGTTCTGGGCCTACAAGTTTTCTTTCACCAACGTCATCCCAACAGGTTGGTGTACGACATCTCTTTCCGTATAACGCTTCATATGGTGCCATCTGAATACTCGAATGGAAGATATTGTTATAGGAAAATACTACCAATGGTAAATATTGATCCCACATACCCTGAAAGTCAAGTGAGCAAGATCTCAACATGTTTTCTAAGGTTTGAATAGTCCGTTCTGATTGTCCATCTGTCTGAGGGTGGTAAGTAGTGCTCAAATGAAGTTCAGTATCCAGGGATTTCTGAAGACTTTTCCAAAATCTTGAAGTAAAACGGGGATCACGATCAGAAACAATCGATAGGGGTACTCCATGAAGTCTCACAACTTCATTAATATATAGTCTTGCTAGACGTTCCAGGGGTAGATCTTCTCTTATAGCAAGAAAATGTGCTGTCTTGGTAAGACGATCAACAATAACCCATATTGCATCGTTCCTTCTAGGAGTATTTGGTAGCCCCATGACAAAGTCCATCGTAACATTGTCCTATTTCCACTCCGGTATGGGAAGAGGTTGCATGACTCCTCCAGGCTGTTGCCTTCCAGCTTTCACTTGTTGAAAAACCATACATCTTGACACAAAATCAGCAATCTCCCTCTTTATGTTGTCCCACCAAAAATGTTCCTTCAAATCTCTATACATTTTGGTGCTCCCAGGGTGTATAGAGAAATTGGAACTATGAGCATCATCCAGCAATTCCCTTTTTAGATTAGGTTTATTGGGAACACAAAGTCTCTTCCCGAATTTCAAAATTCCATCTTCATACACAAAGTCTCTCAATCTCCCATCATTCACAGCTTTAATCTTCTTTTGGAATTCTTCATCATCGGTCTGAGAACTCTTAATCCTTTCTAGTAAAGATGGTTTGGCAACCATTTGAAAAAGCATTGATGTTTCACCTTCCCTGGTTATTCCCATGTCCATCTTCACTAGATCCATGAAAATTGGATCCCTTTCAATTCTCATATTGTTCAAAACTCCATGGTCTTTTCTACTCAAAGCATCTGCCACCTTGTTTGGCTTCCCTGGGTGGTAGTGTATTGTACAATCATAATCCTTGAGTAATTCAAGCCATCTCCTTTGCCTCATGTTGAGTTCTTTTTGTGAGAAAATATACTTCAAACTCTTGTGATCAGTATAAATCTCACATTTTTCACCATAGAGGTAGTGCCTCCATATCTTCAAAGCAAAGATCACTGTTGCTAACTCGAGATCATGAGTAGGATAGTTTTGTTCATGAATTTCAACTGTCGTGATGCATAGGCAATAACTCTATCATTCTGCATAAGGACACAGCCAAGTCCTTTCTTCGATGCATCACTATAAATAACGAACCCATCATTCCCCGATGGTAGAGTCAATATAGGAGCATTGACTAATTTTCTCTTCAGTGTTTCGAAACATTCTTCACACTCTTTTGTACAAACAAATTTAACCCCTTTATGTGTGAACTTCGTTAATGGGTTAGCCAATCGGGCAAAATTCTGGACGAAACGTCGATAATAACCTGCCAAACCAATAAAACTACGTACCTCAGTTATACTCATAGGTGCTGGCCATTCTTGGATTGCCTTGGTCTTAGAAGGATCAACAGAGATTCCATCTTTAGAGACAATATGGCCAAGAAAAGAAATCTCCTGAAGCCAGAATTCACACTTGCTAAAATTCCCATATAATTCATGCCTCCTCAGAGTCTTCAAGATAATGCGCAAGTGATTTTCATGATCTTCGTAGGTTTTGGAGTATACCAAGATATCATCAATAAATACCACCACAAATTCATCGAGATACTCCTTGAAAACTCTATTCATTAGATCCATGAATACAGAGAGTGCATTAGTCAATCCAAACGGCATTACAGTAAACTCGTAATGCCCGTACCTGGTTCGAAATGCTGTTTTCGGAATGTCTTCCTTCTTCACACACAACAAATGGTATCCAGATCGAAGGTCAATCTTTGAAAAGTATTGAGCTCCATGCAGTTGGTCAAATAAATCATCAATACGAGGTAGGGGATACTTGTTCTTTATCGTTATAGCATTGATCTCCCTGTAGTCGATACATAACCTCATAGATCCATCTTTCTTTTTAACAAAAAGAACAGGGGCTCCCCATGGAGAAACACTAGGGCGAATAAATACCTTATTACTCAATTCCTCTAGTTGTTTCTTTAGTTCGACTAACTCTACAGTGGCCATTCTATAAGGGGTCTTCGATATAGGCCTTGATCCAGGAATCAAATCAATAGAAAACTCAACTTCTCGTTCTGGAGGATGTCCAGGTAAATCTTCCAGAAATACATCTACAAATTCTTTCACAACAGGTACATCCTCTATTTGAACATTCCTTTCCTCACCGACAGTTATTTCATTCTCTTCCTCCCCTATAATTGAATTAAGTTGAGCTACTGGGGGTGGATCTAAATAAGAATTAGGTGGTGACGATTCTGCTCTAAAAATAAGGTGTTCCTTATCATTATCATCAAGAATCGTAACCTCTTTCTTCTTACAATAAATCTTCGCATCATAGTCCGAAAGCCAGTCCATACCGAGGATTATATCAAACTCAATCATAGGTATGATGATGAGATCAGCTGATAAAGAAAATTTATGTGCTCTAATGGGGACTGATTCACAAAACTTTGTTGCAATGATACTTCCCTTAGAAGTTTTAACTGACAACTCCCTTATTAAATCAAATTGGAAATATCTAATTTTCTTAGAAAACTGGGAAGATATGAAACAATGCGATGATCCAGAATCAAATAATGCATTTGCTAAACATGAGGAAACCATTAAATTACCTGCCACCACGTCTTTCGGAGCTTCTACCTCAGCAGTAGTGATAGCATAAGCCTGGCCTTGATCCCTTGGCCTTTTCTGAGGTATGTTTTTCTGACGCTTAGGACATGAATTTGCATAATGCCCCATCTCCCTGCAATTGTAGCACTGAACATTGGTAGCTTCCTTCTTCCCCTTGCAATCATGAGCTTGGTGGCCTTTTTCACCACACTTGTAACAGACTCCCATTCCCTTCAGGCAAGCACCGGGGTGTTTCTTCCCGCATTTAACACAAGATGGATATTCAACCTTTCACTTCTTCCCCTTATTTCCATTCCCAGATTGATCAGCAGGTCTCTTCTTCTCTTGCTTTTCTTTAAAGTCATAAGACTTAGAGAATTCCTTTTCGGTCTTGATAGCACATGAGACAATGTCTTCGTACGATGAAAAGGATTGTGAGACTAATGCTCGACGGAGAAATGGTTTTAACCCATCAAATAAACGATCAATCTTACTTCTTGGGTTGCGAATATAATCACCAGCGTACCTCGCTATCCATGTAAAGTTAGCTTCATACTTTGTGACATTCTCATCCTCCTTTTGTCTCAGACTCAGAAATTGCCTTTCCATATCTGCTCGATGGTCGCGAGGGAAGTATTTTTCTAAAAACAGATCTTTGAACTCCCTCCACTCCATATTTGATACTTCATCATCTTCCTTCATGTTCTGAATCAATGACCACCATTGATCAGCTTCTCCAGTGAGGCGGTAAACTGCCATGATAACTTTTTCCCATTCACTGCTCCCCAAAGCCTGAAATATTTTCTCTAGGGAAAATATCCATTGCTCAGCTACTAAGGGATTTGTATTCCCATTGAACGTTGGTGGTTTTTGCCTCATGAATCGATCTAACATTGATCCTCCACGATGCGGATCAGGGTGCTCTATACGGGTAAGGTTATTATTCATAACCTGAGTAAGTTGTCCCAGTATGGTGATTAGCTGATCGGCACCAGTTGCATCACCAGCCCCACTATAATTATCTTGAGCAGGAGGGCAATCCCTACATGGAGTGCGTGCATTGATACGGTTTCCATTTCTTCCACTAGGCGCCATTTCTAAACAATGGCATAAACTAGATCAGTTTATGAATCAAAATACATAATCCCATACTTATAAAACACTTAACATAAATTGAACTATTTATGGATATAATCCATAATCATAAGAATTTTTTTTTCTTTGAGGATGTATATACTCACAATCCCTTCAAAATGATTTGTAAAGAAAATGAGAGTTATCCTAAGCATATCCCCCGGGAGTGTCGTAACCAAGAGTGCAGCAAGGCCAGTTGTCGTGCACCAGTTCCCATTCGAGTCTAGCTCAAAGCGGTGTTTTTGGGTTTTACCCCTAGGTACATCTGTGCCAGAGCCGCCTCTACCTGCTCGTATCCAGACAGGGATGTATTGCTTGGAAAACTCACAAAATCTCTACAATACCATAATTCTAGGAAGTTCTTCTATACTAATCCTCAAAGTTCATCTTAGGTCTACGTGCTCTAATCAGAGTTTATCTAAATCTAGCTTCCAAGGTTTGTACTAAACTTCCTCTGATACCAATTGTAACGCCCCGACCCCAGTTACCCAGAGTCGGTGCATTATTACATAACATTGGCATGATCACAAGAAAGATCAAATCTCGAAAGACCGATTGGTTTAGTAGCCTTGGAAACACTAGATATATTCATAAGTTTTACATTACATCATAAAATGAAAAACTACTACAACAACATAATGTTTCCACAATCCACACTATTAAACCCTCATAAAATCCCTGCAGGTCATTCATAACTTACTTCTTCACATCCTGGAAAAAATAAAACATAGAAAAGGGGTGAGCTCAAATGCCCAGTAAGGATAACAATATAGCGGAAACTTTCATAAATAAGAATAAACATTTAAGGCATTGAATTACTAAAACAAAAGCCTTTTAAACTTTAACTTCGACATGGTATGGCAAAAGTAAAATGAAATAATGCCATTTACTTATTCACATGGATATTCTACTAATCGAATAATCACATGCAAAAATCAATAACCACTTTCATAATGTTGGAATGCATAATGCCAGAATATCATAACCACATAGCCAAGGCCTCGTGCCAAGACTACAAATAAGATTTTGTCAAGGCCTTGTGCCAAGACACTAGTTTGTCTCATTAGACCTACCAATGCATCGAGGAGCTGTAGCAGGCTCCACCCGTCACATATTAAGTCCAATGCATTCCCATATGAAAAGGTTTAAACATAACATAAACATTCGTATTAAAACTAGCATACGAAATGTCAATACTTTCACCATAAACTATGAATGGTATAAAAATAGCACATCCACAGTCAAACATATCACAAAACCTTCAATACAATATAGAAGTTTTGTATCATAATAAATCAACTTCAAATAATCTTAAAATCCATCAAAGGATGTTGACATAGATGAAATCAAAATTCTTTTTAAAGAAATATCTCCTTTTATTTTGAAATCATTTAAGATCCATATAAAATAAAACATTTTCTTTGAAAATATTCTTATAAGCTTGTAAGGAAAGCTTTGAAGATTTTATAACGGCGTAAAATAACCGCACCCGCTGTATAAGTTAAAAAACCATTGTTACCTCAATTCTGTCGAAAAGGTTAAAAAGGACCTTGTTTTGAAAACGACGGAAAGATTCCTTTATAAACCTCTTATAAAAAGTCAAACAAGGGTATCTATGACTTTAACCCATATTCTTGTAAATAGTAAAAATGTTTTGAAATACATTTTTAAGAAACATGGATGTGGATGATAATGATATCCCAATAGATTGTTACGTATAAACAACCTCGGATAATGAAGAGATTGTGAAATAACCCTTACCTTGTACTTTTCCTTGGTTGGGGTAGGTTAACCTCCTGTATAATGGTGAAATAGTTGTTATTAAATTATACAAGAATCATATATAATAATATGATATCATATATGATCTTTTAACATTGAATTGATAATAATATCTTAGAATTATCGTCGTTTCGGGAGTTAACTTACTCATTTTCTTTTATATGTTTTGTTACATAAGCCATGGTTGTTGTATCTTATTCATACCCAGAATGATATCTAGTCCTTAAACATCATTTTTAAATCATCAAATGATAATTATACTTGAATGGATACGATAGAGGATGGATCTCACCGCGTTCGTGGAGACGGTAGTCCGTACGTACGCACGAACGCTACATCCATTTAATTTTTATTTTAAAAGAATTGAATCCAAATGATACATAGGTATATTACTATTCCAGTATAATATAATATTTTATATATGTTACTTAAGTTCATTAACACCATCCTTTATACGTTCCATGTGTGGTATGAACGAGTCATATCATTTTAAGGGGGCGGTAGTCCGCACTTCCTCAAATGAAATTATCGTATGTATATACAACATGAAACGAATAATGTTATGAAATAAAATGGAATTACAGAAGCTTATATATAAAATATATATCATTAATATCATATTTAATTACAGTGCCATCATAATGGCCACCATGAGAGGCGGTAAGATGTATTTGAACAATCATCGTTTCGTGAGGCGTTAGTTTGCCATCCACAGAAACATTATGTTCATCATCCACTAGATGGAGTTGTGTGTATGTGTAGTTTTAATACTTCTTATAACAACATCCTAGTATATTTAGGATACTGGTGTTGTTACAAAAGAAAGGAAATAAAAAGATTTTGGGGGTTGGAGAAGCAAAATAAAGGAAAATAATTTAAGAGAAATCGTTACCTTTAATTTAGGTAACTCACTTTGGATGGAACCAAAGGACTTCCTGAAATGATTTCTGCCTAAGGGGAAGCTTCAAGGAGGAGGAGAGGGATGTGGGGAGCTTAGTTGGGCAGAGTTTGGACTAGCCAATTGTCTTGAGAGGTGTGAGGAATGAGTAGAAGTGGTCTCCTTTTATAAGGGAGAAGAGGGGCTCTTTAGGAAGGAGTGAAAGTATTACTTTATAATATAATTATATTCGGTTTATAATGGTCCAAAAATCATTGAAGTCGAAGATAAGATGACTAATATTCCAAAAAACATCAACCAATAAGAATTGGACAGGTTTTAGATAATATTTTAATCATTATAATCTTATTTATTTAAATGATTTATTAATGAGGTAAACATTGCATCATTATTGTGTCATTAATAATATAAATTATTTGATGTCTAAAAATTATAAATAAAATATCATTATGTAGGAAATCTTTTTATCTTTCTAATGAATATTTATAATCGAAAATCCAACATGTATAACCCTATGTAAAAATTGTTCTTCTAAAAGATGTAAGCTTATGCCATTTTTATTTTTATTTTAACTTTATTAATATAAAGTGTCCCTACCACATACAAGTGGCTCCAAGGGGTCCCCAAATTTACCCAAGGATGCTCATGGTCGGGTATGTGTCCACCAATAAGGTTAGGACACGTTTTAGGGTAATTTTTTATTATTATAATATTATATTTTAACCCTTATTTACCGGATTTACCTTTAACCATGGTAAATAAAATATTTACCACAGTAATTATTCAAAATGTCTAAAAATAAAAGTTACCTATTTACAAAATTTGGACATCCTGATTCCAAATATGGAATCCATTTTTCTAAATTCAAAACACAGAAGTGGCAGAAATTAATTTAAAATTAATTCCCGCTGTCAAAACAAAAAGCGTGTTTTTAAGAGGTAATAACTATCAAAAGATTGACACTTGTTTATGTTCGGTTTAATTGTAAAATTATGTCCAATGACCATCATTATATTAAATGGTAAAAATATATTCTAAATATACTTTAAAACCACTCAAAGTCACAATTTATCGCTATTAATTATTTTGATTAAAAAAGTTGTTTTTAATTAAAATTTAGTAATTTTCACTATTCATCAAAATATTAAAGTTATCCGAAAAGTACCAAAATTTCACCCTAGGCTAATTTCAATATTCCGAATCCAAAAATAAAGTCCATTTAGAAATATAAAATATATATGATTTCAAAAAGTAGGTATTACTATTCACAACGGCTATTTTAATTAGTTGTGGTGTGTGTTAGAACTCGAGGTTGCGTACAACACGCGCTATCGCATTATTCGAAGGGAAACGTACCGTGAAAGCTTGGGGTGTTACAGAAGGGTTCCCCACCTGGAACCCTTCTATGACCACCGCACGCGGTCTAAGCTCCCGAACTCCTATGCTCCACTGAAGTCACGATCAACCTATCAGTCATCTATAAGGGAACACTATGTACAGGAAAAGCCCAAGCAGGGGTGAGAATAAAAATACACAGTAGGATACCCTGAAGGTTCGAGGGAGAAACAAGGGAGGTACTGAAAGGTGAGCAGTAGATTGAATAGGGGAGAGTAAAGGATTACAACAAAGAATGTAGTAAAGAGTACAGTAAAGAGTCCAGCTTAACCAAACAGTAGGAAAGAAGGTAGACTCCTCTAGACACAAGGAGCTGGAAATGGTGAGAAGATGAACTTCCCATCGAGTCTTCGCTACATATAGCAGGAAAGTTGACTCGTCCAACCACGATAATCTAGACACAGAAAGCATGTGTCATACCTCGTGCATCTTCACCTCTCCTAAAGGGAGAGTAACCAAGCCCAATAATTGGGTAACAAAACAAGGGATATATATATATATATATATGCTCTATCAGGAAACCCAAACAAGATCGTAAGGGGATCACCGTCCCGTATCTCAGCCCACGAAAAATGAGTCTCTAATAGTCCCAGAAGGTAACACCATCGATGCTAATCATCACGCATGTCTGCCCCGAACTGCAAGTCAAGGGCTCAAATCACCGCACCAGGATACTATCCGTTTTGGGAAGCACTGACTCGCCCGCATGGTTTTAGGTTGCATCACAAGGATGCATCTCGGTGGGGAAATCACCCCTCGTACTTGAGAGTTCTGGGGAAAAGTCAAAACACAACTCATCGCAGTCAAGAGGTCTTCTCAAAGTTGATAGGCAACCCCCTGCCCAGCCCCACTAGAGGGTCCCTGGATGTCACTAGGCTCACACTGAAGGGAGACCACGCAAGAGTCGACGGGTGTCACGCTGCCCAATCCCGTAAAAGGGTAATCCACTAGAGTGTGTCCCAACTAAAGTCTTCGATGGAACCACTGCACAGCCCAGCTAGAGGTTACCTGACATCGGGGACCACTTACCAGCACAACTGGAGGACACCCGGCATCAGGGGCCACTACCCAGTCCAGCTGGAGGTAAGCTCAGCATCGGAGACCACTGCCCAGCTCAGCTGGAGGTAAGCCCAGAATCGGGGACCACTGCCCAGCACCATTGGAGGAAATCCAACATCAGGGACCACTGCCCTGCCCAGCTGGAGGTAAGCCTGACATCGGGGACAACTGCCCAGCCCACCTGGAGGTATGCCGGGCATCGAGGACCACTGCCCAACACTATTGCTGGTAAACCCGGAACTGCTCTGGCCATCCCTGTTGGATGGTACTGCTCGGTGAACACCGTTGTACTGGCCATCCCTACTTGATGGTACAACTAGCGATCCTTTCTCGAACAACCTCAGCCATGGTGGAAACAACCTCATCCCTGCTAGAAATAAACAAGCATAAAGCCAAGGGAAAACATCACCCCATTGGTAAATCAAACGAGCATAGAGCCTGGGGAAAACTCCACCCGGCTCGTCAAAGAAACGAGCACAGAGGGACCCTCTACGTCGTGGGAGTTCATACGTATGTAAAGTAGAACATGACACACACATGGGGCCCGCACGACATGTGGCCCTAAGTCAACCCCAACCGAACGCACATGCGTTCTCAGGTACAAACAACCACATGTACCACCAAGAATTCCAGTATACTCCCATAGTATACCATGTTCCAGCCCAGAGGCTATCATGCACACGACACCCAACATCAACGCGAAGGCGTGAACATAACAACTCCAACTTGCCACCTCAACGGATGAGGCACAGTCAACCACATCTCTTTAAACACCAACCTCACTCTCCCAGGAGTGCACGCGATCACACACAAATGGTCCGCTACAAACAAGGTAGAAGAACAACCACCTGGGCAGCTTTCATATTTCCACATTTAATAATATCGTGTATGAGGCTCTGCTCACTTGAACTGATTACACCATTGAAAACCTCGTGGAAAAACATGCGAGATAGACTAATTACTCGCCTCAAATGGATATCTGACAGAAAAGTCGCCAACACCGCCTTACGCCCGAATGGCGTCCCGTGATCCCAAGCCTCAGCCACGCAAACAGTCCGGCGCGTCGCATCACTGCGATCCCCTCGGGAAAACACGTCAAAAAGACTGCTCACTTGAGCGCAACGGATATCCGGAGAAAAAGATACATTCTGGTGCACCACACATGAGCGGTGCTTCGTGGGACACGCAACCCCGATCCCGAAACACAATGAACGGATCGTACCGTCTTGATCCTCTCGAAAAAGTACACGAGATATACTATTCACTTGTCGAAAATGGACACCCAGTGATATAGCTGGAAATCACTGTCAACTACCGAAACGGCCCTCGCGGGGCCCGAAATATCGTGCGGAATTATAGCAGGAAAAATGCGGCAAAGTAATGCCCTTAGAAAAACACCCAAAATTGACAGCTCGCACGTCCCGAAAGAACGACCGATGAAAAGGTTAAAAAACACTACACGCAGCCCAAAAGATGGGATGTAGGGCACGTGCTTCAACTTCATCCTTAATGCCTGAAACCACCCATGAAAGCTCTGCCTTAGTGCCAGGGTCCCAACACCACTGACGACGCTAAAATCGGACATCGGACGTGTCGACGCCATCCGAAACAAGTTCCCCCCAGAAAAACGACAACTCACTTATAGACGTGTCGCACCTCCAAGGCCCCTCGTTTCGGGAATTAAAAATTCATGAAACCATCTCAAAAAGATTGTCTCAATTTAAGGGAACCGTCGCCGCTGAAGACACATGATACTGATGCCTGTTCAATGATTTATTAATTATAAATCATTTCCGATAATAAAAAAAAATATTATTATTATTATTATTTTAAACATATATTTCCCATTTTTTCCAAACCAGCGACCCCTTTTTTTAGAATATTTCTATTTTTTCCTTTGTCGCCTGCTTTTGCAGGTCGCCCGCGGCAGAGACCCACTGTTGCGGGTCTCTTCTTCTTCACCACGGTCGTGCGACCCTGGTGTTCCGGTGACCCCAGCACCGGTCGGCCACCCGGCCGGCCGCCCCTCCGCAGCACGCCCCCCAGACGCCGTCCCGCCACCTCGCTCGCCCCCTCGCAGCCTAGCGCCTGCCGCACGCTCGCCTCAGTTGTCGCCTCCTGCTCGGACTGGCCAACGAACACCCAGCCGACCACCCTGCGGAGCTGTCGCGCCGCCTCCGAAACCCGACCACCGCCGGACGTCGGCATGCGCAGCTGTGGATCGCCCGTAGCTGGATCTCGTCCCTGTCAACCTATATGGACCAGCTCCACCTTCCTTTCTCAATTTCACCACCGATTCAACTTGAAACCAAGAGACAATCGCAGATCTATAACCCTTGGTCCCCAATCTACATAGATCCATGCCCCACTCGTAGATCTGTTGTCATTTCTACGGGTCAAAAAATTAAACGATGAATAATGCGCGAAGAACAGTTAAAATGGGAGAAACAAATGGAATCTAGGAATAGATCGATGGTTGTGATAGGTTCTCCATCAAAGCATATGATTAATAATGAAGCAATCGACAATGAACACAAATTTATAATTCATGAATTTGAAGACGGGGATGCATAACTCAAAGTAAATGAAATCCTACCTCGATTTTTTCGTCGTTCGATGACGACGCGTCTGCTGCAATCCAGCCTCGATTTGCCGAGGCTTCCTTTGAAAGTTATTAAACTCAACTCCAGAGGATGCTAAATTATGAGATCTCCCCTGGGGAAATTTTTCACATAAGGGCCGTGTCCGCCAAACTTACACCCCTCCTAGAGTAAACCGCACGCTCTGAACTCAATAGTGCCCTTGGTTTTCCAATCCAAGCGATAGTTTAAGAGATACTAGTATTTCACCATTCAACGAATTTATTAATTAATTTAATTATCCTTTTAACATTCTGAAAGTTGGAAAGGGGTCCGAACGACCGGTGCCGACAAGTTTTATATCGTTCTTATTGTAAACACCACATTCCAGACCCATCCGTGCACTCAGATGACTGATCCGAAACTCTGTTTAGGAGTTAACCCATTTATTTGGTGTGCCCAGTGTGAACATACTGAAAATTCAATTCCAGCTACACTGGGGATCATAATTTCACACCTTCTGAAGTCATTGCTCTGGAATAACATCATGAATATTCCAAAGTCTTTTATAGCAAAAAACATGGTTCTTACATCATTAACTACTTTAAACTTTTCTTCCCCGAAAATCAAAACTAGGGAATAACTCGGGGTACTAAGCCCACACATGGCTCTCTCGTACCCAAAATAACTCCTACACAGCTCTGCGGCACCGCACACAAACCAAATGATTGATCTGTTCACGTGAGGTCAGCCCTTGCCGATGTCGTGCATAGGAGAACGCACACTTCGTCTCAAGTGAGTCACGTGGGAGACGTCGTGCACCCACATAAGACTTTGGGGTTAGGTAAAGGCAGTAGAAAACCTCACCATCGCTTCGCACTGTCTCAAACAACCCGAAGGCTCACGGGGGTAACTCACCTCCCCAATCGAACATCTACATCACACGCCGCGACTCGAATCACTGCCCGCACCTGGAACAATGCCTGGTGATTACCTTCATCAGAAGATCCATATGGTGAAACACCCAAGGATATATTGTCACACAATATTTCACAGTCGATGTCTCGCAAACAAGGCCCACTTACACGCTCGGAAAGCGATGGAGTCGACACCATCGACTAAAGGAAAAGGTCCCACACCTTTTATCATACCAACATAGGGTTACACCGACGCCCTGCACCACCCTGGTAACACCTCAAGCAAGGAGCAGGGAGGAAATCATTCCACACACAGAGTCGATGAATTCTAATGCCTAATGTAGAAGAGCTGTTGAGAGTACTTCTTATCACCTCATGTTCTACAGGATCGTAGACATCCAATGCTCGTGGATGTCCATTGTCCCCAACTGTCATCTCCTGGAGCCTGACGTGGACCGCCTAGTAGTGATGGAAAGACCTCGTAAAGTCTTCCCCACTACCAGCTTTTCTTGATCCTCTACTAGAACCACCTCTATTGGAACAAATCTGATCATGGAGCCACCACCGTTTTGGTGGTGCACCTGATGCCTGCCCGAAGCTCTCTGCATTCCTGGTCGGGCAGTCCCGTGGCAGGTGACCTCACCCATCGCAAGTATAGCATCAAATCTCTTTGGGCTGCACTGGTGCCCTCCGGTGCCATTGTGTTGTGTGATAATGACCCTGAGTTTGGTTGTTGGAAATCCACCTACGTAGAGGTTCTGCTAGCCGACGTCCACTAGCTACGACAGATGTCTTGGCTCCAACATGCCTGTTGCCACCACCAACTCTAGAGCGTGACAGGAAGCTCTTTGTCACCAGCGCCTGCTCTAGCACCCCGGCATATGTGGGAATGCCCAAGGGTACTATGACCACACGAATCTCTCAGCGGAGACACTACTCAAACTTCCGTGCTCGGATATTTTCATCATGGACCTTGTCCGGGTAAAAACGTGGATGGTCTGCGAAACTAGCCACGTACTCGTCCACCGTCATCCCTCCCTGCTGAAACTGCTGGAGCTCCTGAATCCGAACAGAGCACAAGAAGGAGGGGAAAAACACCTCATGAAATGACAACTGAATGTCTCCCCATTAAAGTGACCACTTGTCAAGAAACTGAGTCACCAGACCCCAACAACGACATGATTCTCCACAAAAAATGGTTGGATACCAAAGACACACTCTTATCTGTCGGCGTCTGCACAAGCCTGAAAAGGCCAACCACTACCTTGAGCCAAACATCTACTGCCAGAGGGTCTGGCTCTCCACTGAACCTCAGCGGTCTCTACCACTGGAACTCACAGAGTGCACTCAACCTGCCCTCAAGCTCAGTCCACTCTGCTGGTGATGTATACTTCTCAACAGGTGGGGGTGATTCTACTAGCCCACCCAAAGAAAGGAGCTCACATGATGGGTCCTGGACTGTGGCCTCGTAGCTCACAGGGTCATCGTCACTATCCGAAGCTTGTATCATGTTTAGAAGTCTTCGCAGAAACATCCTGAATATTATCAAGGAGTGTCGTGGTCATATGAGCATATATGTATATACCAATAACAACAATGAGTATCTGAATCAAGAAGGATAGTCAAAGACTCAATCCTATGTGATGCACAAACCAATTTTTCCTGCTACAAGTGTCTCAGCATGCCGAGTCGACAAACGGGTTATCAAGGTCCTGGTGAATGGATACGTCAGCTGTCGCACCATCACTGGACTCCCTGGCCTGAGAGCTGCTCTCGAGACATGTTAAAACACTTGCCCTAAATCCCAACCAATTCCTTTTTAGGGACATCCGAACAACATCCCAAGGAATGAACCACCTCTGATACCACTTTGTCATGACCCGACCATACCTGTCCTCGAGCCGCAACTACCCCAATCCCACCTACATATGCCAGGGGCTAGAGACTAGCGCCGAAGTCACAACAACTCAGGGAGGCCTTTGCCTATGTACCTGTACACACACACACAACACACTCAATGTAAAAGTGAATTGTAACAAGAAAAGAAAACTTCCAACTGCTACAAATAAACCACAAATGTGCATCGACCACTACTGTACAAAGTAAAAGTTGGAGGTAAACAAAAAAGAAAAGGAAAAAACACGCGCCCAAACAAAAAAGTTTCACAACCCAGCAACATGTGAACAAAAGAAAAATAGCTGGAAGGGTTCCCCACCTGGAACCCGACTATGACCACTGCACGTGGTCCAAGCTCCCGATCTCCTATGCTCCACTGAAGTCACCACCAACCATTCCTTCATCTACATGGGCACACCAAGTGTGGGAAAAGCCCAAGCAGGGGGTGAGTATAAAGATACATAATAGGATACCCCGAAGGCTCAAGCAAGCAATAAGGTATGTACCGAAGGGTGATATGTAGATTGAATAGGGGAGAGTAAATGAGTACACAAAGGAGTACAGTAAAGTGTACATTAGAGATTCTAGCTTAGCCCAACAAGAAGAAAGAAGGTAGACTCATCCAGACACAAGGAGCTGGAAACGATGAGAAGGTGAACTTCATGTCGATCCTTCACTACCTATAATAGGAGAGTAGACTCATCCAACCACGAGAAGCTAGACACGGAATGCACGTGGCATACCCTGTGTGTCTTCCCCTCTCCTAGAGAGAGAGTAACCAAGCCCAAGAAGTGGGTACCAAAACAAGGGATACATATATATATGCTCTGTCAAGAAACACAAACAAGATTATAATGGGATCTCTGTCCCGTAGCTCATCCCAAGAAAAGTGAGTCGCCAACAGTCCCAAAAGGTGAAACCATCGATTCCAAGCATTCTGCACATCTGCCTCAAACTGCAAGTCGATGGCTCAAATCACTTCACCTTGATAATATCTGCTTTGGGCGTCATTGACAAACCCGCACTGTTTTAGGTCGCATCACAAGGACACTTCTCGGTGGGGAAAGCACCCCTCGTACTTGAGTGTTTTGGGGAAAAGTTAAACCAAAACTCATCATTGCCCCGCAGTCGAGAGGTCTCCTCAAAGTCGATAGGGGACCCCCTTCCCAGCCCCGCTGGAGTGTCCCTGGAAGTCAATGGGCTCCCACTGGAGGGAGACCTGGCAAGAGCCGACGGGTGCCACACTGCCTAGTCCCGTAAAAGGGTAATCCACATGAGGAGACCCGGCTAAAGTCATCGACGAGACTACTTCAAAACCGAGGTGGAGGTAACCCGGCATCAGGGACCACATTCCATCCCAGATGGAAGTAACCCGGCATCGGGGACCACTACCCAGCCCAAGTGGAGGTAATCCAGGAATTGGGGACCACTGCCTAGCCTAGCTAGAGGTAAGCCCAGCATCGGCGACCATTGCACAGCCCAACTAGAGGTAACCCGACAACGGGGACCACTGGCCAGCCCAGCTGGAGGTATGCCCGGCATCGGGGACCATTTCCCATCCCTGATAGAGGTATACCCAGAACTGCTCTAGCTATCCCTGCTGGATGGTACCACTCAGTGAACACCATTGTACTGAACATCCATGCTAGATGGTACAACTGGCGATCCCTACTCGAACAACCTCAGCCATGCTGGAAACAAACAAGCACAGAGCCTGGGGAAAACTCCACCCTGCTGGTCAAAAAAACGAGCACAGAGGGACCCTCTATGTCGCGAGAGGTCAGAAGTACCTAAAGAATAACATGACACACACATGGGGCCCACATGAGGTGTGGGACAAAGTCAACCCCTACCAAAATCAAAAATGTTCTAAGGTATACACAACCACATGTACCTCGAAGCATTCTCGTATACTCCCAGAGTATACCACATTCCTTCCCAAAGGCTACCATGCACATGACACCCAACGTCAACGCGAAGGTGTGAACGTAACAAGTCCAACATGTCACCTCAACGGCTGAGGCACAGTCAACCACATCTCTTTAAACACCGACCTCACTCTCCCAGGATTGCATGCGATCACACGCCAAAGGTCCGCTACAAACACGGTAGAAGAACCGCCACCGGGGCACCTTTCATATTTCCAAATTTAATAAGATCACGTATGAGGCTTCGCTCGCCTGAACAGATTACACCGTTGAAACCCTAATGGAAAAACATGCGAGATAGACTACTTACTCGTATCAAACAGATATCTAACGAAAAAGTCGCCAACACCGCCTTACGCCCGAACGACATCCCGTGATCCTGAGCCTCGGCCCCGAAAATAGTCAGGTGCATTGCATCATTGTGATCCCCCATTGGAAACCACGTCAAAATGACTGCTCACTTGAGTGCAACAGATATCCGGAGAGAAAGATACATTCTGGCACATCGCACACGAGCGGTGCTTCATGGGACTCGCTCCCCAGTCTCGAAACACAACGAATGGATCGCAACACTGCGATCCTCTCAAAAAAGTACACGAGATGGACTATTCACTTGTCCAAAACGGACACCCGGTGATAAAGTTGGAAATCACCGTCAACTCCCGAAACGGCCCTCGTGGGGCCTGCACCATCATGCGGAATTAAAGTGGTAAGAGTGCTTCAATGCAATGCCCTTAGAAAACACCCAAAATCGACAGCTCAAATGCCCTGAACAGACGTCCAATGAAAAAGTTACAAAACGATGCACGCAACTCAAAAGACGGGTCGTGGGGCGCACGCCTAAACATCAAGCTCAATGCCTAAAACGACCCTAGAATGCCCCGCTTCGGTGCCAGGGACCCAACGACACTGACTACGCTGAAATTGGACATCGGACGCATCCGTGCCATCCAAAAAAAGTTCCCCAAGAAAAATGAAAATTCACTTAAAGACGTGTCGCGCCTCCGAGGACCCCCGTTTAGGGAATTTAAAATTCCCAACACTATCTCAAAATGATAGTCTAAATTTAAGGGACGCGTCTCCACTGATGGCACATGATACTGACGCCCAGTCTATGATTTATTAATTATATATCATTTCCCATAATATAAATATTAAAAATATTATTATTATAATAATTATTATTTTAAACTTATATTTTATTTTCAATTTCCCTTTTTTTCCAAAACTGCGGCCCCTTTTGTTTACACTATTTCTATTTTTTTCCGTTCCCGCCTGCTTTTGCAGGTCTCCCCCAACCAAGACCCGCTGTTGGAGGGCTCTTCTTCATCACCAGGGTTGCACGACCGAGGTGTTCCAACGACCCCCACACCGGCTGACCACCCAGCCGACCGCTCCTCCTTAGCATGCCCACCAGACACCCGTCAGAACCCTTGCTCACCCACTCGCCACTGAGCACCTACCACGCGCTCACCTTAGTCGACCCCTCCTGCTCGGACTGGCCAACGACCTCCCGGCTGACCGCCCTGCTGGGCTGTCACGCCACTACCGAAACCCGACCACCGCCGCACGCTGACTTACGACGCTTTGGACTGCCCGCCGCTAGATCCCGTCTTGGTCAACCTACACGGACCAGCTCCACATTCTATTCGCCGTTGAACCACCGATTCAACTCAAATCCAAGAGACAATCGCAGATCTATAACCCTTGGGCCCCAATCTACAATGATCTATGCCCCACTTGAAGATCCGTTGAAATTTCAACGGGTCAAAAAATTAAACGACAAATAACGCGCGAAGAACAGATAAAATGGGAGAAACAAATGGAATCTAGGAATAGATAGATGGTTGTGTTATGTTGTCCATCGACGCCGATGTTCAATAATGAAGCAATCGACAACGGACATAAATTTATAATTCAAGAATTTGAAGGCAGGGATGCGGAACTCAAAGTAAAGAAATCCTTTCTCGATTTGTTCATCGGTCTATGATGAAGCATTCGTTACGATCCCACCTCGATCCACCGTGGCATCGTTCGAAAGTTATTAAACTCAATGCCTGAGGTCGCTAAATTATGAAAACTCCCCTGGGTCCATTTTTCACAGACGGGCCACGCCCGCGAATCATACACCCCTCCTAGGGTAAACGGCACGCTCTGAACTCAACGGTGCACTCTTTTTTCCAATCCGAGCCACCATTTACGATATACTAGCGTTTCACCATTAAATTAATTAATTAATTAATTTAATTATTCGTCTAACGTTCCGAAAGTGGGCGAGGGATCCAAACATCTTCAGACGATAAGTTTTATATTGTTCCTGGGGAAAACACCCCATTCCGGACCCATATGTGCACTCATATCTCTGATCCGAAACTCCGTTTAGGAGTTATCCCATTTATTTGGCATTCCCAGTGTGAACGCACTGAAAATTTAATTACGGCCACTCTGGGGCTCGAAAATGCACGCCGTCTGAAGGAACTACTCTTGAATAATATGAAGAATATTACAGAGTCTTTTACAGCCAAAAAACTGGGTTCTTACAACATGTTCCTTTCCGAACATGCATGATGGTGGTTATTTGGATGGATCACTACCCCAATTCCCTTCCCTTCCTTCATCAATGATTTCTAAGGTATTTCTAGGTGAAATGGGATGTGATGAGGCTATGATTTTATGTTATCTAATAGTCCATCTATCTATGGTGTGATGTTCATTGATGTTCCATGTATCATCAGTTGATATGTGAGTTGATAAATCCTGATGGTATAAAAGGATTATAGACATTGGATTAATATGGTTGTTAAGGACTTGTCCTAACCAATGTTCTATATGGTCGGTATGTGGTATAATAAGAACAATATAGAAGGGATAAAATATTGTTTGATGTTGGGTAATGAGGGTTGAAATCATTAGGTAAGTGTTTTTTGGAAACAATCCATTATTTCTATCTTGATGATATATTACTATGTTGGGTGCATGATTTGGTACGGGGCACATATAGTGGTTGGGATTTGTTAGTTGACCAATTTAGCTACACAAGGGTTCTTAATTTTTTATTACTGGAATGACATCATTATTTTTTCAAATCTCTAATACATACCATGGTTATGATCATACATTAAATAATTTTATTCTCACTTTATATAAAAATCATTTTTAAAGGATGAATTTAGTGTGTAACTAGATATTTATAGCTTAGTTTTTCGTTATGATATTAATTTTTGGATGTAGGGAAAGTCTATTTTATTTACATTATAAAATATTATTCTTTAAGTGTATATTTTCACTTGCATTGTGGGATTATTATTTTTATATAATATAGAATATCTCTTGATACATTGTGCTTATTTATCCTATCCCCCAATAATATTTTATATTTGCTTAAAATACCCCAAATTGTAATATTTTAATACTTTTGATTCTTTTTTCCATCATATAGGCTATTGGAGGATGGATTCATGGGTGATTAAATCTCATCATTTCTTAACATTTTATTGTGGAAAAATGGGTTGTGTTAATGTGTAAAAAATGTTTTTGGTTGATATATGGGATGACATTTGGAATTAGGCTTGATGAGGTTTTTATGCGGTTATAGTTAAATGGTTCATGTTGATCATTGTTAGTGAAATAATCCAATTAGTCTATCTTGAGGGAGGGATTAATGATTCCACAAGGATCATGTTCTTGGACTGTGAAATTATTGAACAACTATGTGAGGTGGATCATTTTATAGGGTAAAGTCCTAGAAAAGGAACTTGATAATGATTTACATTATTAATGAATTAATTTGGTTATAGGGGTGAAATTAAGAAATAATTAATTACATTATCCTTTGAAGACATTAATTGATAGTAGTATTAGGACACTAACCTTGTTTTTAATGAATATCTCATATCATTATTCATCATATGTCCATGAATTAGTTGTTCAATATGTCGATCCAGTCGGTCATCATAGGATCATCGTAATAATGGTAGATATGGCTTGGTAGTTGACCTTTCCATCCTTTTAGCGGAAGATTTTAGGGATGTTGAATTGTAGTATCTTAGACCAAGGTATGAGTGATTTCCTAAGGAAATCAACATCTGTTTTTGTTTGATCTATGTTCAGGATGTGTTTTGAGTTCTATTAAAGTATAGTTAGTTTTGAGGAGCTATGTGTTAATGGGGGATGCAATTTTTTGGGGACCTTATTTAGGAATGTATTTTTTTATAGATATTATGAAATATTGAGTTTTGGGACTACTATATTCGATGTTAACGGAATCTATGTGGTATGATCTACTCTCCCATTAGAATGGGAGCTTCAATTAATGTGGTATGGGGAAGAGTTTCCAGAAACTCACACAATTTTTTCTAGATATTTTCTCACATGAGAAGTCAATCGTAAGAATTCATGTTTTCTATGTGTACATCTGAATTATGTAGCGAGTTTTGGCTATAGAAAAAATACATGTTATGGACCCAATTGACGATGTAAATTGTTTTGGGTGGAACCTATGAATTTATATCATGTATTGAATCAATTCTCATCATTGAAAATTTGAACCCCTATAATTGTTTTTACCATATGATGCCATGTCAAAAGTGTAGTTTTTTCCACATTTTGACATGTCATGAATGTATATTACACCACATGTAATCTTTATTTATTTGATTTTAAGGTCACGTGATAGGAATTATTTGGAAAATTGTAATTTAGGTTATGAATTTATCATAATGTGAAATTGGAACTCCTGTCAAGTAATTCTGATCCCAACACTTTAATGTCTCATCACCGGCATCTCATAACCCTTCAGGCTCCCCTCACCTCTACTATAGAGATTTGGAAAGAAATATTATTTGTCACAGATGCTCTACACACATCCACCTTGGAGAAAATATCCTTCATGCACATCCTCCATGGATGAATATTCCTCTGTTCACAGCCATCATGAACCAAATTTCATATATGCACTTTAGGAGTATGGGTTTTCTTCTCATTTGTAAATATCTCTATCTTCTGCACTATTTACCGTATAAAATAATGTGTTTTATCTGCTTTTCGATCCAGATCATGCTTTTTTTAATCTCGATTTTGGATTATTGGGTTTAGATATATATTTATGAGGTCTTTTTTTGTTTAACTATGGATTTAGGTTTCAGTTCTAGACTGTGATCTTCATTGCGTTCATGATTTTTCCACATCAAATAGGGTTTTTATATTGGTGATCATTATTCAATGTCAATATTAAGGTAGGTGGTCTAAAATTACATTCCTATTGTCTTGAATTAAATTATATGTATGCTATGATATAATTTCTAGTAGATATTTAGAAGATGCGTTCTTGATTAAATTAATTAAATTTTTGAATTCATTATTTAAGGAAAAGATTAAATTGGGATATTTAGATTTTAGATATCAATTAATTAATTATTAAATTAATTATGAGTTATAGAAATTATTGAGTATACATTTTTAATTATTTTTATATTGATTTTGTTGAATAGGTATAATTAATTTCATATTGGATTATTTATGTTTTATTGGTTTTTAAATTGATGGAGAAGGAAATATTAATTGTGGAATTAATTGTGGTGATTTGAATAATGGAGACAGATAATTTAATTGATGAATTAATTAGTGTTATTGAATTTATTGTGATAAAATATTAAACGATGATTTAATTGGATATATTGTACTGGTTGAGAATGAATTAATTAGATGATGGATTAATTAATGGTTGTGTTGTGATTATATATTTGTTGAATAAAATAATTATATTAATTAATTTTTGAATTAATTAAGGTGAGAAATGTGTTAATTTAAATGTTTAATTAATTAAACTGTTTAATTAAATAAATAACTAATTAATGTATGTTATTTTATGAGTTTTGAGTTTCATTAACTAATTGTAGTATTAATTAATGTGGATATATGTTCTAGTGAAATTTAATGAGTTAGATTAATTAATTGTTGATTAAATTATTAGGGATTGTTGTGTAGAAGAATTTTAATGAATTATATTAATTAATGGGGTATTAAATTAATGTCAATTATTGTGTTGAAATAATTTAATGATGTATATTTATTAATTTTTGAATTAATTAATGGGGTTTGATGGGATGGTGCAATCAAATAAATTGGATTAATTAATTGGTGAATTAATTAGTCAGGATTGTGGGGCATTGAATCGATAGAATTGAATAATTAATTGACGAATTGATTATGAGATAACTATATTTGAGAATTGATAATATTAATTTTTTAATTAATTATGAGCTATTGAAATTTTGAACGAGATAATTAATTGAGGAATTAATTATTAGAAGTTGAGTTTGTTGATATTGATTAATTATTTGATAAATTTATTAATGGGATTGATACCATTAATTAAGAGGGGAATAAACTATGGGTATTTATTTTACAATCTAATTGATTAATAAATAATGGAATAGGAAGATAATTAATTTTTAAAATTATTTTTGAATTTTTGAAATGTAAATTGTGAATTATTAATGACTGAATAAATTATTGGTTGGTGATTTCTGAAATGATAATTTAATTTTTGATTTTATTATTGATTTATATATGGTTAATTAATTATTTAATTAGTTAACAGAGTTGATGTTACTAATTAATTGAAGAATTAATTGAAGGGGTTTTTATGATTAATTAGTTGTGAATATTAATTAATGAAATTTATGTGATTAGTTAATCATTTTATTAATTAATGTAAATTAGATACGATGAACAAATTGATGAAAAAATTAATTTAGTGTTTGTAGTTAGTTAATGTTTTAATTAATTAATGGAGTTGAAGTGACCCATTAATTGATGAAATAATTTAATTGATATTTATGATTAATTTATTGTGGAAATTAAAATAATAAAATTGATGATTTTAATTTAACTATAGGTTAATAAAATGAAATGGGTTGTGATGAATTATTTTGTGAATTAATTTATGGAAATTGAGTTTGTTAATTAATTATTTAATAATTTAACAGAGATGGAATGAAAAATCAATTGTTGAATTAATTAATGGGTTTTATTTGATTAATTAATTGTGAATTAATCAATGTAATATTTAGTGAAATTTGAAATGGTTGTGATAATGTTTGTATTGAGTAGAAAATTGCACAATAGGGGTGTGATAATGAGATTAATGGACCTTCTAATATTGTATTCTTAAGGACCGTGTGAACCATATGAGAAGAGAAATGAGAGAGCTTCTATTATTGTTACATAACGACTGAGTGAGCCTTAACCAAAGAGAAATGTATGATATTAATTTTTATTGATGGAACATGTTATTCATAGACGGGAAATGTCTCTCAGAGGTTTCTTATTTCCCTTGGAATCATTTTTTCTTCATTTTTTATTCCTCACATTATACCCCTAAGGTTAGATCCAACAGTGCACTTTACTCATGCCAGAATGAATAAAATGTTTTCCATGTTTGAAGAAATGTGATTTGTGATGTTGAATGGTTACATGGACATTTAGGATTATTATATCCCATAGGGATAATTTATACTCTAGCATCATCCAATGTAGGTATTAAGGTTTGGTTGAACTCATGAACCTGAGGGTATATGCCGTTAAATAAAGGATAATTGAATAAAAATAAACTATTTACATTATTAATTGAATTTTACTCTTTATATGTCTATATAAACTATAATTGACTATATTTGTGTTATATTGTGTTAGAGGCATCGTACTGAGTTGTACTCACACCCTAATGAGGATTCCCAATCAGTACCCAAATAGATTTTTTATGGAATAGTAAAGGGAAAAGGCCATGTGTAAGATGGATGAGTTAGGATATAACATGGTTGAGGGAACAGATTTTGGTTTGGGGCCCTCTTGGGAGTTTTCAGTGTCAATACATTTTATTTTCATTTTCACACTTAGCATGTACATTAGCATAGAATGAGTTTCTGCTTTAGTTGGATATTATATTTCACACTTGGAATAATATGAGTTGTTGACATTTATTATGGTTATATTTATATTACGGCTAATTATTTTTTTTTGTGATTTCACTGATGAAAGAGGGTACTCTCTCCCATGTTTTAATTATCATTACCTCTATTCTAGTCGACATCCTCTATAATGTGGGGAGGTGCGCTTGAGATCATGTGACCAACTAACTCAGGGAACCAATGTGTGGCACCTGGTTCAGGATTTTACATCATGGTATGAAAAAAATTTATTTCCTTCTTCTTTTGTATTACTATGTCGGAATGGTATTCGAGAGAAAATGATGGGTTAGATGTTGGTTAAGATCTTGTCCATGAGTGTAGCTACACCATATATAAGGGTAAACACTAGGTTCACAAGGTGTGATTGTTGTTATTAATGTGTTTTGTTTTAGTTGAGGTTATTTCACAATGGGTGATAGAATTTTTGTGAGATATGATTATTGATGTTGATATTTTTTGTGTTTAAATCATAGATTATTTTTACACGAGAGCTCAGATTGCATGCATCATATTGTTCCCTGAGTTTTATAGTGACATTTATCATTTTAGTACTACATAGAAAACAGGTTATAGGAATGTTATTGAATATGTACACTATTTTCTTTCGTGGGAAATTGAAATGAAATTGTTGCCTATCATGAACTTGAGGATGATTAAAAATCTTAAAAAATCTGAAAAAATGGGGCATAAATTTAAAATATGATCAATGGGAATGTGGTTACCCGTATTATCCTATACCTAGGTATAATATGGTTAGGGGTTGTGATAGTTCCTCAGTTTTGACCATGTGGTGGAGAAAAGGGAGAATCACATTTTATAGTTACATGTAAATTCCTCTTGAAAACAATTTTAATACTACGAAATGAGATTCCTCTAGTTTGTTTTTTTGTCCCTTGATGTTGGTGGATTGGATATTGATAATTCCCTAGTTTGAGAACTCAGTTGTTTGTTTTCTAAGGGACCAACTAATTTTTGATCGATGTAGTAAATTGTTTTTCGTAAGGAAATCCCAATATATTTGAAAGGTTAAGCAGTTTCCATAGTGGGAGGTAACATCATTGATGCAGAAATTGTGGACGTATTCATCAACTACTTCTTAAAGTACTTTTAATTATTGGAAATCATGTACCCTACCATGATATCATCCAGGGTATGTTGTGAAAGATCTAGAAGTATTCCTAGATACAAAAAGGTTTTTTGGATAGATATGTGGTCCCATAGAGGATTCACTTATGAAGAAGTATATGGGGAGTTTGATGGATGATGATACACCATCAATAGTTTGAAGAGGTGGTTCTCAGGATTGACTAGTGGTCGATGCAAACTATTGTGGTAGAGTTGATGAAAAGTGGTGTTGAAAATGACCCAAAAGTGGTGATAAATATTTTAGTAAAAGTTATACAGTTCAATACCATGAGATTGAAGTGTTGGAAAAAAATTATAATGAGGAACCCCCATGGTTCCTGATTAAAATCTTCATGGAAGGCCGAGTGTTCCTTGGAGGTGCTGGATGTATGTCGTTTCTAGGTCATTTTTGATGTCAAGGATAAGTGATAATGTTATATGGTTTCCTATGGTAATTGGGATCAACAAGTTGGTAAAATTGTCGATAATATTTTGAATGCAGATCATGAGACTGATGTGTCCTTTTAGGAGTATCTGATACCTATCGTGGATTAGAGTATGAATGTGTTATGGGGAAAGAATATGATAATAGTGTGTGTATTTTTCCAACATGGTCATATAATGGATAATACATGGGATATAGAAGATGATTAGAGGACTTAGTGACCTTATCTTATTGATTTAGAATCATAGAGGTGATTTGGATTGAAGCATAAGGATGAACAATTATAAGGTGAAGAGATTGTATGATCCCATCATTTCTCTGGGTGAAACAACATTAAGGGGTTATTTATGGCTACTGAACAAATACATGTTATGGAACCATTTCTCCATGTGAATGTTTTATGGTGTAACCTATGATTTTTCTTTCATTTATTAAATTACTTTAGAACATATAAAATTTAAACCCCCTACAACCATTTTTCACCACATTTTGACATGTCTCAAATGTTTTTATCACCACATGTCATCATGTAATTAAAGTAGATTACACTACATGAAATCATTATTTATTGATTTTTAAATTTCAAATGATGATATTTATCAGAAAAACTCATAATTAATCAATATCTTTTTCAAGGAATATAATGTGAATTCACATTATGTAATTCTGATGGCCCTCACTTTAATGTCACATCACTAGCATTGTGTAACCATTTGGACTCCCCTCTACTTCTCAAAAAATATGTGTAATCATATCATCTTTTCGAGATTCCCAACATAACTTCTCCTTATACTAATCCTCCTCCACGCACCTCCCCCTTGGATTAATAACCCTCTTCACACCACCATCTTGGACCAAAAACTATTTACGCACATCCCGAGTATGGGTGCCCTTGTTATTTAGATATATATCAATCATACACACCATTTCCCAAATAACTTTAAGACAATAATATGTGATTATGCCACGACCCATCCCACGGGTCCTAAACATGACAAACCAAAGACAACCTTCCATAGGCCATAGGCTAGTGACTGGCACCTGAAGGCATTTCCCGAATAGGGAAGGTATTGCCTTAAAAATATGTACACAATCAAAAAGTGAAATTGAAATAAACAACAAAAAAACAATGGTATAACCATGTGAGTAAAGTAAAACCATTAGTACAAATGTATACTGAAAACAGTGGGCTAGAATACAGGACCAAGAAACTGAAAATAAATAAATTAGTTGTCACATCATCCCTAGATCTCTACCTAGAGGGTAATATTTGTATGTATAAAGTTGAAGAAGATGTTCTCGACTGCACCTGTCTCACCAAGCTCCACCAAGTCCCAATCCATGATACTCTACCTCGGAGCTTTTGAAGCCTGCACCCGACACACATGTGCTGGTGGAGCCCTTACAAGTGTGGGTATAACAACTCAGTAGGGGAACTCGAGACCCTCGATGGACTCTCAGTAATCCCCAAAGTAAAACATTACATGAAATACCAAAATGGTAATACCACAAGGAATATCTAAATCATGAAGTATAAAGTAAAAGAGTCAGCTCACTCTAACAGTATAACTTCAAGGTTACTAGGATAGGGATGAATAGTCTTAAAGCTAGATCATCCTATCTGTAGTAACTATATTGCTGACCATTATAGGTCAGTGTATGCATACCTATATTGGTCGCTAGAAGCTCACCCATATTGGTCGTTGGTGGTGACCCATATTGGCCATTGGTGCCCACCCATATTGGTCACTGGTGTTGACACGTATTGGTCATTGGAACCGACCTGTATTGGTCAATAGTATAGAGGTAGGGATAACTAGTCATACAGCTAGATCATCGCACTCTTTTGTTTCTGATGTTGTCTCGAATTGGTCGCTCTTAATCATCATGTCACATCCATCCACTGGATTCCCACACAAAGAACGCCTGATATCTGGAATAATGTAATCCTAAAGCCATCAGTCATATTTCAACCTTTAAAATGTCCTATAAAATTATTTATATGGGACTTCCCCATCATAGGGGTCCCAATGTGATAGATGGTGCGTTGATCTGACGCTTGGTCTATGAGATATGGGCAATTTTGAAAAAAGGGACTGCTTTGATTCAAGTCAGATCTGACAAAGGTCGCACATCAAACTCCATTAAAACTCACATATATTATCTCCATGGGACCACCTTGTCACAAGGGCCCTTATGACATAGATGGTGTATCGATCAGATGTCTAGTTTCTTAGTTACACCCCTTTCCGTGAAACTGGAGTGATCACACCTCAGTCCAGCCCAACTCGGTAGGGCCTGCCGGAATATTAAAAAGAGATCTCTTCCAAAATTTTGTCCTAATTCCACTAATGATGTGTCAAACGGACATCCAGTTTGTCAATTACAATAATTACTTTATTTGGGGGTCAATTGGGTCTGGGAGTAGGTCGACTCGATTAGGAAGGCATTACACAACATGCCACAGGGTTTACCCGACCCCGCTCGGGATCAGCCCATTAAGGAACAACCCGGTTCACTAGGTTCGGCCTATCAATGTTGTCCCGATCAGATCATGGGGTCGGGCCATTTTTGTCCTGGCCCGCTGGGTGGGGCACCCCCCCCCCCCGCAGTAGCCTGCTGGGTCATGGGTCCAACACCTTCGTCCAGCCTACCTGTGGCCTAGTCTGCCTGAAGGAAGACCATGTCTACAGTTGGCCTCACGGACATGGAGCCATATCATCCAGCCTATGGGGCCATACCCACTACATGCAATGGTCAGCCAGTTGGCCAAACGATCTCCTGCTTACACGGCACGGCACGGGGTCGCTCTGCCCCCTCCTTTTGTGGTTGTTACCACCAGTGGTGCCTGTGGGCACATCACATCTCTTGTGCGGCCGGCATGGGCCAATCCCCTCTAGCCATCACATTGAACAATGGAACGCCACCTTCCCACCACCTGTGGCGAGTATCCACAGGCCATTCAAGCCATCACCGGCCGCCACTGACATGGCGCGCCAACGGTTTTTTTCATGGGCCACCAGACGTGTTCTGTTGGTCTGTGCTTGGTGTCGTGTATGCCTACAAGCCTCTCAGATCACTACCAACACTACATGACCCCTATCACTACCTTGCCACCACATTTCCCAGCCATGCACAGGGAACACATGAACAACAAGATCGGCAGAGGTTGTGGGCCTTGTTCGGATTTGCCAGTGCCAACTACATAAGCATTATAACAAGGGGTGATCCCAACAAACAGATAATCTAGAAATAACTCCCAACTTGAAACCCTACATAAAACTCCCGTGAATAATGTATGACCCGAAGATCAACCCATTGGTCGGTTAATGCACTTTTTTCTTATTGATCAAGAATGAGGTAGAAGGAATATTACAATAACAAAAACAATAATCCCTACATGGATGATACATCCATTGATGACAATATATGGAACCACCATTGTCGTTGTCATCGGTACATGAGTCGGTGGAACTCATCACCAACCACATAATATAGTCTCATTCTCTAAGTGGATGTTTACCTTGGACATTTCCATAGTTTCCTTGCTTAAAGAAGCTAGGTAAAACCCCACCTGGAGCTCCATTTAAATTAGTTGTGGAAATGTGAGAAACACATTAAAGAATTAAGGAGGTTCGATAAATGAATTAATGAACCTATTTGAATCCACAACCTTGGAGTTACATAGTTGATGAGTCAAGCCATTAAATGGGTTGACAAGTCACTGGTCCCGCCACTAACGCTCATCCGTTGGATAAAAATAACATATAATAACAATTAAATGTTATTTTACTTGTATTTAAAAAGTCCAAAACTAACATTTTCTCCAGACCTAATGTGCTCGAATAAAATCCTCTCTTAAGAAAATCTATGTGCTTCATATTCAACAGTTTCCTCGAACTATTAATCTAAGCACCAGTTCCAAATATAGAAAACATCGCCCGCGCATTTACTGGACGTTCCTTAAAAAATGGTCAAAAATCAATTCCAGGAACACCAAACCTCACAAGCATGCTGATGTTAATCCTCAAAGACTCATAATCATTCCAAATAATAAAAATATTACATGGAATTTTTTGGTTCTTTACATTCTCTCCAGTTTGGGGCTTTACATCCGAAAATTCCATACAATGTTACAGAAACAAAGTGGTGTACTGGGAATGCATATGAGCATCTCGCTTTCATGTGGTCTCTTGAGGATTCTTGTGCTACCACATACGGAACACAAGGGGTATCAACCGCCCATGAAGGATCTGCTCCTATCAATCCTATATCTCCACTGAGTACACTACAAAAGCCTCCCTTTTGACAATCTCAAGCTCACCATGGTCAATGACGTGAGTTGGGTCATTCCCATATCTCCTCTGATAGGATACTTGAAAAGTTTTGTGAACCCTATATAATTGTGGTGGTATATTGAAGTGGTATGCCACCTTGAAAATCCACTAATGTATTAGGAATGGTCCGATAAACCTCTGTGAGAGTTTTCCACCTTGGCCAAATCTCTATAGTCCCCATCAGGTGGAGACTCGCATGAATACATAGTCACCCTCCTAGATCTCCAGTGGTATTTGTCACCTATCATCATAGGAATTCTGCCAGCTTTGTGAAATCTTCATCTCCTCTCAGATGACCTACACCTTCTCAGTGGTAGCATATACCATCATTGGGACCATGAGTACTAGCTCACTTGGATATGTCCAACTGAAGGGATATTTTCACGGTATTCTATACAATGCCTCAAAAGTGTCCAAACCAATTGTGTAGTGATATCTATTGTTGTATGTGAACCCCACTAAGGTTAATTGGTCACCTCAACTATGACCAAAATATAGGACACATGCACGAAGCATGTCCTCTATGTTATGGATGGTCCGCTAAGTCTTACCATCTTCCTACAAGTGAAAAGCTGTTATCAAAAGAATCTATGTACGGAATACATCCTACAATCCATTACACAACCAGGGTGTGAGTGTGCATCGTGGTCTAAGACTATCGTCGAAGGAACCCTATGAATTTTCATGATCTATTGAATGTAAAGACATCCCAATCTCTCTACCAAACCCTTCCCTAATATAGCACGAAATTGGACTGAGTTAGTAAGTTGGTCAATGCTCACCCTGATGGTATCTTTCCCCCTGTACGTACGTGGAAACCCCTTCAAAAATTCCATCGATATCCCTTCACACTTCCACTATGGTATCTCAAGGGGTTGGGTCATACAAGCTAGTTCCTGGTGCTCGGCCATCCCTTGCTGGAATGTGAGGCATCTAGAAACAAATTCTAATATAGATTTCTTCATCCCTAGACACTACTAATGACACCATAGGTCTTGATACATCTTCATCATGCCTGGATGTACTCTCAAGGTGGATGTATGGAACTCCATCAACACCTCCTCATAGAGACACTGGTTCAATTGTACGCCCTCTAAAAAGGTTATTGTGCTCTCCATATTTAGAATATCTGTCAAGTGCATGGCCTGAGGATATCTATACATGGGTAGTCTCGTAGCTATAGTTTTGAGTTTCACCTCCCTAGCATACTGAAGGAGTGTATGGTAACTACCATCGACTGGAGTTAGAGTCCCTCATCTCTGTCCATGTAAGATATTTGAAGCTAGGATAACTACTATAAATCCCCATCCAGTAGGTGCGAGTTCAATCTATGCCCAAGTGCCTCAACCAATTTGTTCCCATTCCCTAGAGTATATACTATCTCAAAGTCATAGAACTAGTAGAACTCTACCCAAAGTTGATTTATCATATTCATATAAATCATTTTGAAGATATATCTGGGTCTCATGTGGTCTGAGTTAACAATGAAACACTCTCCCAGCAAGTAGTGTCAGAACATTTTTAGTGAGAAGACTTCTTCTTCCAATTCCAAGTCATGAGGCACATAATTCTTCTCAAGATGCCTCATCTACAATAATCCATTAGCAATAAATACATCACCCTACATCAGGATGCAACCGAGTCTGGTCTGTGATGCATCACAGTAAATAATGTAGCTAGTGCCTTCCTCAGGAAACATTAGAATTGGAGCGTTGGTCATGCTTTGCCTCAGCTGTTTAAAGCTCGGTTTCCATGACTCTCACTAAAATAATAGTTTCCCAATCTTTATCAAGGTATTCATTGGTGTTACTACTATGGAGAAATAGTGTATGAACATCTTATAGTATCATGCTAATATAAGTAATATCCACACCTCAGTAACACTCTTGGAAGGCTCCCAAGAAAGTTTTCCCTTGATCTAAACTTGATCCAATACGTCTCTGGCCTCTGAGATAACGTGTTCCATGAAGCGGACCATCAGTATCCAGAAGTCACACTTAGCGAGCCTCCTATATAACTGATACTACTAAAGGGTGTCTGGAACTATCCTAATTTGTACAACGTGCTTTTCCTTGGACGATGAGTACAATATGATATCGTCGATGATGACCACTACAAACTGGTCTAAGAAGGTCATGAAGATCATGATCATGAGACCCATGAACATTTTCAGGGGTGTTTATCACACTGAACTACATTACTAGGTATTCTTAATGTCTGTACCGACATCTAAAGGCCATATTTGGAATGTACTCATTCTACACAAAATGTTTGTGATAGCCTGATCTAAGGTGTATCATCGAGAACCACATTTCTACTTTCAACTGATCAAAAAATTCATCAATCCTCGGTATAGGATACAATGTTATTTATGATCACCAGGTTTAGGCACCTTATGTCCTTACATTGCATCAAAATTATGTATGCCATCTTGGAAAACAACACCGAGGATGCCCTTAGAGAAACAATGGGCCTTCCGAATCTCTACCTCTCCAAGTCCCCCAAATGTACCCTCCACTCTCGGAGCTCCGCAGGGTCCATCTGATATGGTGGTGTATATATCGGTGTCGTTATTGGGTACAAGTCATTGCAGAATTCTACCTCTCTACAAGGAGGTTGTCCTCTGAAATATTTTGTAAATACATCCTCATACATGTGCACCGCCACTGGAAATTGAGGACTCACCTCATCCACCATGACGAAGGTCATAAAATCCAACTGATATGTAATAGGTTGCACCCTCCCGAACACAAGTCCATCTCGGGGATACTCTATATTCCTTCTCACCATAAAAATAAAAATGGCCTCATCTTTGTGAGTAAATCGCTCTGTACGTCTCAATAATTCAGTATTTGCATGAACTGCTGATAACCAGTCCATGCCTATAATGAACTCGTAGGGCTTTAAATCAACTACTATAAAATCCCATTTAAAAATATCTCATTTGAGAATAATATAACATTTTAGGAACCTATGTGTGACTCTTAAATATCTTCCTATAGGAGTATCCAATCACAAAGGTGGTGCTAAAACCTCATTCAAAATCTCAGATTCCCAAACTAAGTCCACATTAATGAAATAATGTCCAACACTTCTGTCGATATGAACTGCTACTACTGTATTGATGATAAAAATTGTAGCTTGTAACATCTCATGGACATTTGGATTGTTAGCCTCTACTGCTTTTAGCTGAGCCTGTCTCAGTCCACCCATTCCCTGAGCTTGTGGTGGACCGCCTATTGGTGGTGGTGGTAGTGCATGGTTACCGTAACCATCTCCTAGTTTACATAATACCCACTACTTCATAAATGTTCTAGATGATTCTCATTCCCCTGCCTCTACCGAAACCTTGATGACTCCTCCCTCATCTACTGATCCTCCACGTGGGGAGTCAGATAGTCACGAGATCTCTTTTACTTTACCCCATTGGAAAAATAGATCATGAATTGATGGTGGCTCCTTCATCTTCTATAGCCTTTCACCTATAACCATGCATCCTTGGGTCGCCCATTGGAAGGTCTATCCCACTTGGGCATCAGTGCCATATATATATTGCCAGCGGAATAAAACTTTTCATCCTGTCATTCAGTAGGGGCTATCACTGCTTGTGCCTGCTCAGCATGGACTTTCTCCCTCAGCAATGCTCTCTATAGAACACCATCTTGCGTTGGGATGCTGAGAGAAATAGTTGAATCTCTAATCTCTTGTCTAAGCCCCTGCTCAATGGTCCAAGCTCGGATGTAAAGGTCTCATACCTTTTTGGTGGAGTATCAGGAGAGGTCAGTAAATCTCACAGAGTACTATCCATTAGTCTTGATGCCCTACTACATATGCAACAACTACTAAATACGCAAAGAGCAAAGTGTTTTTAGCACAAAATATGCACTGATAATGCTCTCAATTTCATTATAGATGTATGTCTTCCCCCCATGAACATGGAACATCGAGATCCACCATCGTCATGTCGATATATAATGAAGTGTAGCGGCCATGATCACCATCTGCTCGATGGGAGTCTCTAAAAATTGGAAAGACCTATGAAACCACCTAAAACCATATCTCTGATGCCTAGGGATTTGTCTCCCCTAAAATCCTCGAAGGCCACTTCCTCATGAACATAAGAAACATGCTCAGCCGACATGTGTGATCCACTGGTAGCATTTGCTATTCAACGGGTGGTGGGGCTGCTGGTACAACACCTGAAGGTGCCATAACTGTGACTGGTCCTCATACCACACCTCGTTTCCCGATGGGCGACTATCATGATCTCTTATAGAAATCCAAAAAGGGTGTCTTTGAGGGTGCATCCTATAATAAACATATATTCCACAATCAATAAGTTATACATGGTGAGTTGACTCATGAGAAATCAGGAAATCTTTTCAAAACACTAGTAACAGGTGTTTTCATGTAATGAGTTGGAAAGCAGAATTGTGGGTCCTTGAGTACGGATACGTCATCCACACCACCAACAGTAGAATCGCTATATTGAATACAAAACTCAAGAAACATTACAACCTTGCCTCATTAGAAGTGGACTATTATTTCTTCTAGTAGAACTGACCGCCCTTTGATACCACTTAGTCACAACCCATCACACGGGGCCCGGATGTGACCACCCTAAGCCTTCCTTTCATAGGCCAGGGGTTGGAAACTAGAAACGGAAGGCTTTTCCCAAATTGGGAAGCAATTTCCTTAGTGTTTTGTAGTACCTAATAATAGGGAACTAAAGTACGCAACCAAATAAAGAAAGGTATAACTACGAGAGTAAAGTACCACAACATGTAGAACAGTAAACCGAAAAGAGTGGTCCATAATACAAGACCTAGAAACTGAATTGAATGTAAAAAAGATATCGCATTTTCCCTGAAACATTACATGGGTGGTAGAAGTTGTATGTCTGATGTCGAAGAAGAGGATCTTGACTTCTCCTATCACCCCAAGTACCCCCAAGTCCCAAACCTCCAAATTCTACCTTGGAGCATCATTAGTCTTCACCAGACAGACATGTGCAGGCAGAGCCTGGTCCAGGGTGAGTATAACAACTCTGTTGCGGAACCCGAGACCCCCGAAGGCCTCTCAGTAATCCAAAAAGGAAAACATCACAATAAATACAATGAAGGAAACATCCCAAGAATTATCTAAATCATGAAAAAAAAGAAAAAGAGATAGCTCACCCTAATAGTATAAATTTAAGGATACAGGGATTCGAATGACTAGTCGTAAATCCAGATAATCCAATTAGATGTAACTCTACTGCTGACCCATATAAGTCCCCGTATGCTGACTCGTATCAGTAGAAAGATGCTGACCGATATTTGACACTGGTGTTGACCCATAATGGTCACCGGGGTTGACCGGTATTAGTCATTGGTACAGAGGTATTAATGATTAGTCATACAGTTAGATCATCCAACTCTGGAGTTTCTGATGCTGACCCGTATTGGTCTCTCTTCTTCTTAATGTCACAAGCATCCACTGGACTCCCACACAATGTATGCATGATCACTTAAAGATTCTTCTCCTCAATCCATCATTCATATTTCAAACCATAGGATGTCCTACAAAAAACAAACCCAATGGAACACCTCATCATAACGGTCCCAATGTGATAAATGTTGCGTCAATCGGACGCTCGATCAGAGAGATATGAGAATATTTGTAAAAAAGATCTGGTTGGATTTAGGTCTGATCCAACCTAGTTCACATGCCAATATCTATTAGAACTCACATATAGTATCCCCAAAGCATTTCACTAACAAAAGGGTCTTTATGCCACAGACAGAGCATCGATTGGACACACGATCTATTAGTTACAGCCCTTTCAATGAAATGGGGGTATTCGCACCTCAGCCTGGTCATGTTTGGTCAGGTCTGTAATAATATGACAAAGGGATCATTTACCAAAATGAGTCCCAACTCCACTGATGACATTTCAAACGGACACATGGTTCTCCAGTTAAAAGCGTTTCTTTATTCGGGGGACAGTTGAGTCTAGGCCCAATTCAAATCGGTTAGGCCAGCCCGATGCAAGGGGGTCTGGGGGTCTACCAGACCCTGCATGGGGAAAGCCCATTAAGGTTCATCACAATTCTATCAGTATTTACCATCAGGGTTGCCCTGGTTGGTTCGCGGGCCAAGGACATGGTTGGCCCGACCCACCCGTGCTGGCTCGCTGGGCTGTGGGTCCGGCCCGGTCTTCCTGAAGGCTGACTGCATCTCCGACCAGCCCTGTGGATTTAGGGCCGTTTCAATACTCGGTGGCATGATACCCCACCGAATGAAGCGGTCGGTATGGTGGAGATCTGTCTCCATCTGATGGGGTGCGGCGTGGGGCTGCACCACCCCTTCATGCCAAACCCAGCTGTTTCCAGCTGCTACCACTGATGGTGCCTAGGGGTTCCTCCCTTCTCCTACACAGCCAGATCAAGTCATCCGCCTCAAGCCACCATGGTGTGTGATGGTGCGCTCCCTTCCCACCAACTAATGCTCGTTTTTGTGATCCTCCTCTGGCCCCCGCCGACATGGCACGATGTTGATTATTTCCACAGGCCATCGGATGGGCTCTAGTGGTCCGTTCATGCAGTCGTCTGCGCTTACGAGCCTCTCAAGTCATTACCACTACTGTGTGACCCCTATCTCTATCTTGCTGTCACATTGCCCAACAGTGCATGAGGAACAAAGAACAACAAGATCGATTGAGGGTCCAGTCCTTATTCAGATTCTCCCATGCCCTCTACGTTATCATTTTAACAATGGGTGTTAAAAAAACAAATAATTTAAAAATAACTCCCAAGATGTAACCCTTCATCAACCTCACATGTTTAAATAATGATCTATGGATCAACATGTTGGTCATTTGATCTAAAATCTATGTATAAATCAAGAATGAGGAAGGAGTAATATTACAATATCAAAAACAAAAACCCCTACCTAGATGAGACATCTGCTAATGTCGATAAATGAAACTTCCTTCGTAGTTGTTGTCAGTTTTTGATTCAATGGCGCTCATCATCACTTGATAAATCTGGTTTCGTACTCCAGGTGGATGTTGTCGCAAGACATTTCTAGAGTTTCCACATTTGATGAACTCATGACAAAACCACACCCAGAGATCCATTTAAATAGGTGGGTAAAAGGTGAGTAACGCCTGGATGAATTAATAAGATTCATTAAATTATTTCATGAACCTTTATTAATTCATAATGAAAGAGTTAAACTATTCATGATTCAATCCATTAAATGTCTTGACAAGTCATAGGTCTCACCACCGCCACTTATCCATTGGAGAAAAAGAAAATAAAATAACAATTAATTGTTATTTTACATTTTATAGAAAAGTAAAAAATACAACTTTTTCTCCCGACCTACAGCGGTCGAAAGGAAGCCTTCATTAAGAAAATCCTAGCGCTACAGATTCAACGGTGTACACATATTTTTAATTCGTGCACCGGTTCAAATGATTGTAAATGTCTCCCACACGTTTACTGATTAAAAATAAAAAAATTAAAAATTCCATTCTATGAAAACATGGCTTCATAATATCTCACCGCCAATTTTTGCAGACTCGTAAAAATCACAAATTATTAGATAAAATTACATGGGATTTTCTGGGTCTTTTCAATTGGATCTAGATCTAGATTTTTTTAATCTGGATCTGGGATTATTTAATTTAGAGTTATATTTATGTGGTATTATTTTGATTAAATGACTATTTAGGTTTCAGATTTATACCATGTTCAATTGTTTCACATGAAATTGGGGTTTTTTTGTTGAGCATTCTTCATCACTTTCTTAATGTTGGTGGTCCAAAATTCAAGTCCCATTTTCTTGATATCAATTATGTTTCTTTCATTGAAGAGATTCGATTAAATGTTTACATATTGTGTTCGTGGTCAAATTAATAAAACTACGGAATTAATTAATTATTAAAAATGTTGAATTTTGATAATTGAAATTAATATCATGCATAACAACTTGTTAAATTTATTATTAGATATCGTTATTTTTGAATAGATATTTTTACTTATTGTCATATTAATGTTGTTGAATAAGGATATCTTTTTGTATAATCAATTATTAGAGTTATTTATTATTATTATATTGACATAAAAGGAAATATTAATCGAGAAATTTATTAGGTGTCTCAATCAATGGACATAAAATAATTCTTTGATGAATTAACTAGGTTTTTAAATTAATTAAGATAAAAATATTAATTATTGATTAAATTGGTGATATTGTTTTGTATGAGATGGAAATAATTAATTGATATATTTATTAATGGTTGTATTGTTGTTTTTGAATTGTTGAACCAAATAATGGGATTAATTAGATGATGATTTAATTAATACGAGTAATGTGATTATTTAATTGTTGAATTAAATAATGGAATTAAATAATTAATTAATTAAGGTGAAAAAAGGATTATTTAATTTTTTTTATTAAATAAAAGGATTTTTTAATTGAAGAATTAATTAATGCATGTAATGTTATGATTTTTGAATTCGATTAATTAATTGGAGAATTAATTAATGGGGATTTCAGTGTAAATGAAATATAATATCTAAGATTAATTAATTAGAGAATTAATTATTAGATATTTGTTGGGTTGATGAAATTGAACGTGTAAGATTATTTAATAGTGAAATTAATTAATAGACATTGTTGTGTTTAAAAAATAGAACGAGTTAGATTAATTAATTTGTGAATTAATTAATGAGGGATGGTGGGATTATAAAATTGAAATAATTGGATTAATTGATTGGTGAATTAATTAATGTGAAATTTTGGGAAATTAAATTGATATAATTGGATAATTAATTGAAGAATTAAATAAGATATTTTCATATAACTGGATTGTTATAATTAATTATTGAATTAATTATAAACTAATCAGATTTTGTTTGATATAATTTATTATAGAATCAATTATGGGAAGTTTATTTAATACATTTTGAATAAATAATTAATGAATAAATTAATTGGATTAAAGTCCATAATTAATTGAGGAATTAATTATGGTATTAACATGAAAATGTAATTATCTTATTAGTAATTTAATTGGATGATATTTAATTTCAGAGTATATTATCCATTTGTTTAATTGTAAATTATTAATAATTAATTAGTGTATTAATTATATGATTTTTTGTTTTGAAATGATTAATTAATTTTTTAATTAACTATTGTACGTTATATGGTTAGTTATTTATTCTATTAGTTAATAGAGTTAGAGTGAAGAATTAATTTATGAATTAATTGAGTAGATTGTTTTGATTATTTAATTTTGTAAATTAATTAATTAAATTGACATGATTATTTAATATTTATATTAATTAATACAAATGAGTTATTATTGATTAATTTTTGAATCAATTAATTTAATCGATTTAGTTAATAAATTGTCGAATTAATTCGAGGCGTTGAAGAGACCAATAAATAGACGAATTAATTGAAGGGATTATTATGAATAGTTAATTTTAGAAATTAAATAATGAAATTAATATTATTAATTAATCATTGGGTTAATTGATGTAATTGTGTTGTGACTAATTAATTTCATGACTTATTTAATAGAAATTTTTCAATTTAATTTATTTTCGAATTAATTAACAGATATGTATTGACCATTTAATTGTATAACTAATTAATAAGGTTGATATAATTAATTAATTATTAAATAATTATTGGATTATTTGGTGAAATGGGAAACAATTTTCATAATGTTTGCATGGAGTAGCACATTGGCTAACCGGGGTGTGAGAGTGAAATTAATGGAAGAAGAGTGAGAGATCTTCTAATATTTTTTAATTAAGGGGTGTTTTAGAATTATTGGAAGAAGAATGAGAGATATTATAATATAGTTACATCAAGAACAGTTGAGCTATAAAGGAAGAAGACTATCTGATCTGATGTTTGTATTTTGAAGTATCATTTTTCCTCTGAGGTGAAAATAATGTCATAGATTAATTTTTTCTTAGGAATCATCTATGATTCATTTTGTATTACTCAATTTATACCATTGAGGTAAGAGAATGTAGTTCACGTTACTCATTCCAGATTAATTTACTTATATTACACAATTTATCTAATGATATTTGTGATGATGAATAGTAACATAGACATTCATGATTATGATATCACTTGGGGATAGTTCGGATTCCAACATGTGCCCAAGCTTGTATTGTGGTTTGTGTGTCCTTAGGAACTGGAGGTTTTATGTGGTTAAATAAAGGATAATTGAATAAATGTAATATTTTTACATTATTACATGTATTTTTTTCATTATAAGATTTTATAATCATTTATTCATTGTATTTTTGTTGGACTTCAATGGTGGTGGCCTACCAAGTTATACTCACACCTGACTCCGGTTGCCTAATTGGTACCCGGATAAACAAATTTTTTCAGGATAATTAATGATAAATTCCCTATGTTAGATGGATGGTTAGGTATGGAGAATTGTTGAGGTAACCATATTAGGTTTGAGACCCAATTGGTCTCGGTCTTTTTTTTTTGGGTTTTTATTTTGTAACTTTATGTATAAATTATCATGGAATGTTTGTGTCTTTATTTTGATATTTTATTTCCCATATTTATTATTATGATTTTCTAGTATTTATTATGGTTGTATTTCTTTTTCCATTATTGATTTTTCTTTATTGTGTTTAATTTGATAAAAAGGGGTATAATCTCCCCAATATCGAATTATCAGACCCTCACTGCTTATCACCAGCCTCTAGTGTATGGAAGGGTGTGCCTAAGGTTATGTGACTGACCGACTCAAGACATCAGTGTGTGGAACAGAGGTCTAGACGTCACATCTATAGTGTGACATCAAGAGGATGATTCCTTACTAGAGATCTGGTGTTTCGTAAATCCATTTATAAACCATTAATTTCTAGTGGTCAATTAAAATGCTGATGTTTTGGGTGATTTTTAAACTATAATATGATAATTTATATAGTTACAAGAGAAGTGTCTTTAATATTTGAGCCTTATAGAGCTGGAATGGCTGTTTTGTAAACATGGGTTCTTATTTCCTTCGAACTAACCATGGTAGGTGTTTCCTAATTCATCTCGGGTAGGTATAATCTAAAACCTCATGAATGATATTCATTTTAAAGATATGTCTACAGGGTACATGGAAACCACAAGGATTAGTTTTTAACCCCTCAACGTCTACAATTTAATGTGGGTGTTTTGAAAATGTTCAATAGCGAGACATATTTCCTTTGTGACAATGTCATAAGTAAATATCAATGGTGTTCGTTCGTAATCCAATAGTTGGTGGAGTTATCAATGGGAAAAATTAGGATGGTCCCCACATATATGGACCTGTTCCAAAATGTGGTCATCTAGGATAACATCAGATAGGTATAGGAGTTGGGTGTCATTAGATGCGCATATTAAAAGATGTAGCTCCAGTGGAGATTAGAGCTGTCCTTTGTAATATCAGTTTATCTTCTATAGTTGTTTGTGATTTTTTTGATATAGGATCTTCAAACTCAATTTCTTCTCCAATTTGGTAATATTATTCAGGGGAATATATAATATACATCAATTTTTCTATTTTAATCTACACCATTTTATTTTTTGTATTCTATTTTATGTGTTTTGGGGATGTAGAAAAGTTATGGGTTAACACTTGTAAGTTAAAGTCTTCCTCCCTCTATAGATACAATTATATGATTCCATAATTTTTATCAATGGGATATATTCCATTGATATATTCACTAACTTCATCTGGGTTAGAGTCACTTTTTTATTTTTTGTGGCCCAATGAGTGGTCTTCATTACTGCGAAAGGATGTAAGTTGAGTGGTAGGAATGAAAATCCTATTTATTATCATTTATTAGATATATTATTGAAAGACATATTTTTTGATGTGTTTGGATTAGATCCAACAATTTTTTACTATAATAGTTTATGACAGTACCCCCTAACCCAGAAACATATTTTTGATGTAGTTTTAGTTGATATTCTTTTCGAATTAGAGGTTTCCCTATCAAGTTATTCCTAAGGAGTTACATGTGTTGAGGCTGAAGGATAATGATCTGATGAAGAGTGTTTTCATACTATGTATTGTGTCATTGTGGGGTTCTATATTGTTTTACTACAATATGGAAAATTGTATACTGTAATCTTCTATGTACTACTAGATTTTGAATCATGTGATAAAAAATAACTGTTACTATCTTACATATAATGATGATCCATTGGACCAATTATGAGTGGAAATTCAATATACAAATATTGATCTATAGTATGGATATCACAAGTTTTTTGGTTAAAGTGAAAGATATTATGAATTCATTCGTTAACTTCAATTAATATGCCTTCATGTTCATGGTCATTCCATTCTATGATATGAAAGCACTAGCCACATTGAAAATATCAATGAACACTATATTCTGATATTTCCTTGAAAAAAAACTTTTCCCATTAAATAATAATAAATTAATCAACATGAATTATATGAGCATCAAATTGATCATCTCAGACCTTTTTTGAAGTCCCTTTGATACCACTAGCTAAATGATAAACTTTCAATAATAAATTCAATTTGTGATCGGTTATTTCCACTAACATGTTTTACCTCAATATTGTGTAGTAATAGGGTGTGGTAGTTGAAACATCAAAAATCATGGTAGATGAATCATTGTGAAATTTTTATTTTTCTACCTTACTAATAGAATAGACCACGATTGTCCAGGTTTTTTTGAGGAGTGATCTGTCATCTTATGCGATTCATGGTATAAATGATAAGTTGGTTAGTGGAATAATGAATTAGTTACTTGAGGTGGGTATTTTTTTAGGTATAATGTTACATGTACCATATATTATGGGAATTCATTTTGATGAAATAGATATAATATATATATTATGGGTCTATAATGTTATATATACATGATAATAACTTTGAAAACAATGATTTGGAATTAGTAGAGATCATATATGCAATAATGTTTTGGAATAATTACATAAATTTTTATTGATATAGGTTTTTAATGGAAAATAAGATACAACTATATTTTTTATATCAATAGGATATGAATTTATACAAAAATATGTGGATGGATTTTCTCTTTGATTATGATTTTTGAGATATTATACACCCTAATAAAGGGGGATGTGGTTATTGAGGCATTGAGCCCTAATTGTTGAGCTGGTGTGGCTTGATAGTTTCAATATATTTGGAAATGGTTGTAAGAGGATTTCATGATGCATCTGAACACCATTTAGTGTAATTCACTAGTTTTTATTTATCATATGACTATAAAATCTTCTTTTTTGATGTAGTTAGACGAGTCAAAATTTGAAGACATAGAAGAAGAAATGATGTTTGACCGTGTAGGATATTATTATGATATGAAGTTATGGTTATAAAATGGTCTAAAATAAATGTTGTTATAGGGATGGTATTTTTTTAACATGACATTTGCAATGGAGTTATCCATGAGTTTCATTAATCAACTTTTTAAGTATATCCTGGCATGAAAAATATGTATTGATGATTTATGTGATAGCTTTGGTTGTTGGGATAAAATGGGAAGTTGATTTGATTGTCGTCATGTGTATGAATTTTCATTTTAAGAAATTATTGATCAATTTTCCTATATATTTTTTTGAATTCCTTGTATGCACCATAGTGTAAATCGTATGAAATCCAAATAGAATTGTTCCAAGGGAGACCTAGAGCTTAACTTGGTTGTGATGCATTCATGGTGATAGTAAAAAAAATAATGATTTAATCTCATTTTCTGACAATAAATAGGTTTAGGGTGTTGGATATCTAGGATAAGAGGTGAGTGAATTATATGGGTAGGATTCATAGGTTACCTAAGACCATAATCTATAATCTAGATCCCCATTTTACCTATATGCTCTTTGGGTGATTTCAGCATGCTTATAATTCCGAACAAGACCATAGAACTAATTTATACAGTCATATGGATTGGAAAACAGAGCAAACCAGCCTAATGATATAGTATAGGTTGCGGGAAAATGTTATGTGATTTGGAATGTTATGACCCCCTATGTCGAATGATACCCCTCCTATGATTAAAATGTAGAAAGGGAGACCATGATGCCTCGATTCCCACCTCCAGTAGGCCCCAGGATGGCGAGTAGCACCGAATGTGTACAATTCTAAAAATACAGGAGGTAGTACCATTTTTAATAAACATGATCATGATTGATGATAAACTATCCACAACAACTCCAAGACATATATGAAACAAAAACCCAAACCATCCCTCATGCTTGGAGAAATAGAACCTCTGCTAATAAAATAATGTCTCTAATGTATGCAGTTAATAATAATCATTCAAAAACAACCCATCATCTATCTTGGATACTAGATACTCTGGTCCAGCATGGTATATGAAATCCTAGTAGAATCCCAATAATAGTTTTAAATATATGGACATCATAAATGTATACTCACTAGGAAAACCAATGTTTGTCATGCACATGTGAAGGAAGCATTCTAATACTGCCATGAGAAAACATCATTACCAACCAGCAGCCATACAAGTATAGGTACCAAACCCATCCTCATAGAAGAAAACTCTCAATGTATCACAAGTAAAAATATATTATATAATGTATATCTAGGATAGGGTACCACACACCAAATTTCCACTAGTATGCTTTTCTCACCACAAAATCACAAATCCTGGAACTCACATCCATTCTGTATACCACATAACATCCTAGATGCATAATCCTAGGACTCAGGACACATACTACACACACATATGAACCTTATAACACATCACATCACATCTCATCTAAAAGTATCCTTTGAAGGAACATCACAAATCATCCCTAAGACATCGGTGAAACACTGCACCTTTCTTGCAAACAGATCGAATATCACAACAACCATCTAAACCACTAAGATAACTATGACCATCAAAACATTTTTCATACCAAACTATCCTAAAAGAGAGAGAATAAAAGTGTGCCTATCACTTTATTCGTACTCTTCATACTCTATTTGAGAGAGACACCCTCCCCAGTAATGATGGGGTTGTTTGGAAGATAGTTCTAAAATTTGGTGGGGTATGAATAGAAATCATAAGGAATATAAAATTATATATGTATATAATAAAAAAACACTCAATTCCAGCAAATGGATTGTCAAACAACCCACTAACTGACACAACATTCACAATTTCTGATACCTTTAAATGCATGACATCAAAAATGAATACACAAAACCAATTTCATATTTCAAAAAATTCATTTAACCATTTACATTAAATTATCCAATCCAACCCTAGAAATCCCCACTACTATTAAATGATTTTTTATGCATTCCATTACAACATATGAATCTATTATCCATCACACAATTCATGAAACACATAAAAAGGCATGTTAAATGAGTGCACATCACATTAAATGAAGTTATAAAAATCTAGAGATAAAAGATGAAGCATTATAGATGTTATTAATGAAAATAATCTCAACAAAAATGAATACTCGTCATTTTTTCCATCTTCAAACTCATTATCCCAAAACAGGAAAAAAACAACCCCAAACTCATATCCACATTCAGCAACACATTTCAACCGAAAATATTTTATATCCCCACAGCAAAATCACACCACACCATTAAACCACATATCCAAACATACCAAAGTAAAAAATATTTTCATATTTAATAATGAATTCCTTATATAATACCACGTGATAATTCAAGAGTTATCACATAAACTATATGATCCTAGGGTATCTATTAGTCAAAAATATATAGTTAACCAAATTCTAATATATGTGCATCCAATATAAACCAAAGAGCATTCATGTTCTGAACCATTCTGTGTGAACATTAGGACCCCAAATGAACATGATTTCTAGTGGGTAGTTAGGCTAAACAAATAACAATACTAAAAAAATAGACAACAAAATCATGTGTCACTTTTCCCACCAACCTATATATATATATATAAACTAATTCGATTATATTTATTAATATGGAATAAAATATATTTCCAAGCGGAAACATATATATACTAATACTGTGTGATGCATAATTAATATAGATTAAGGAAAAACTACTTATAAGAAAGATGATAGTCCCAACCTGGTTGAACCAAAACTTGTGTGCACATATGACAGGTGACTCTCCTAGGAGACATGAACTGATTATCATAGCCTGGCCACATTTATTATATGGGAAGAGGGATGTAGCATGTCATGTTACAAGAGAAATAAAGAAGGAGTGATCAACAATAAATATATTTCATCTCTAAGAAGATCTGATCCAAGTAATGGATTAGATACAGTTTTACGTTTTATATTAAAGGAGGATCTAACCAAGAAAATTTAGTTTTCCAATTTGAAATCTACATGAATCATGGGAAATTAAATAAATAATTAATTCATTTTTATAGGACTGAAAAATTCAACGATTTAGTCTTTATGACCAATTCATATCATAATAATTGTAAAATTGGAATACCCTGACATTGGTAGCATAAATGGAAAACTATTTTAAAAGTGGAAATTTTGGAAGTATAGAACTGTCAGGATGAACCTCCAGCCACCTTTAGTGAGTCACCTCTAGGAAAGACATCATTAGATGAGGTAACATGATATGAGACACCACCAGGATGACCTACCACTATGCATCAAGAAATTCTAGAAAGACAACAAAATATAAGAAACCATAATATGAGGCACCATTAGCGAGACACTTCTAGCGAGAGAACACCATATGAGGAACCACCAAAGAGGCTCCACTGGTGATCCACTACTAAGATGATACTCCCTAAAGGTGAGATACCACTATGGTATGACCACTGGGGAGAGCTACCACAAAGGTGAGACATAACCATGGTGAGAAACCAACAGGGAGAGACACTATTTGTGTGAGGCCAAATTTGAATGAGATGCCCTTGGAAAACATGGAGGACTGAGAATTATAGATAATTAAAAAATGAACTTCCATAAATTCACATGACACATAAAACACCATATTTACCATTATGTAATATACTGAAGTGGTCTGGGAAATTTCATCATACACCTATTAAAGTATTATCTGCCTTGTTAATTTTTAAGGAACCCAAAAGAAAAGTGATTAAGGGTCTGAAAATCCATCTAGAGTGATACATGTCAAGGACCTTATCACACATGGAACACAACTATCAACTAAACACAAAAAAGTTCAACAGTAACAACCTAGGGTAGTTAGAATGATGTAATAAGAACCTATACACCCATGAACAGTCCCTCCAACACATGATAACACGGACTTACCATCATAGTTGTTGAAATGTCCCCCCAAATGAGTGAAAAACACAATTCACAACGATAAGTTTCCTCCTATCACAAAACCACACTACCATAAACAAACTACATGAACACAAAAATTTCACATTCCTAAACACATGAATCATATAATTCAATCCTCCATGTCAAGATAATAAACACTCTAAGAATCATTGTCTTTCCCTCATGGATTTAATCACATCATAGTTAATTAGTTTCTATTAGAAAATAGGGAACCACATTCTCATATGTTAGGACATTGACATATCAAATTACACACATAAAAAAATATTGTCTCATAAAATAGATTTCAAACATCACATCATAATGAAAAATACTTGAATGAAAATTTCAAAACAACTCAGTGTTCTGAGAATTCATCCATATCCTACAAACCCCAGTAGTATCCTCCTCGAAACCATTCATCCAAAAGACATGAACCAACGGAATGGTTTATCCACGGATCACATTATCTTCATGAACCCCTATATAGATTTGAAATTTTAACAATATTGTGTCATACATGATATCTAACTCTCCATAGTTAATAAAATAGTAGTAATCATGAAAATACCAACAATGTTGAGGGGTGTGAATGACATCATGGATTCTCTCTACCCATGGTGGGAATTACACATGAGAATCCAACTCAAAAACTCATCTGATAACCTCAAAGGTTTCATCAAAGATGGTTTAAATTTTACTTTGTCTTCCAAACCACAAATACCCATGTGGAGGTGTGACCAACCAGAATACATGGTCCCCAACATCGAACTCCAAGGGCCTCCTGGGATAAGAAAATAACTTCATTCAGTCCTATGATTCATTCATCCTATCATGATCAAGTTTGATATTTTCTATCATGATTTTCACCACATTGGGACCAAGAACAATTTTCTCCTCAACCACCATCGAACACAATGTAAAATGAAATAGTTTCCCCCAAGGTATCAAATGGAGCCATGCCAATGGATGAGTGGTATATATTACATTTTTAAAAACTCCCACTATAGAAGTCTAAATAATCCAAGTTCCACTCCATAACGAGACACCAAGTTACTATGAAAATGCGCCTCCTATGTACAAAACATACACTTTTATAGATTTATATATATATATATATATTGGTGAAAAAGAACTAGAAAGACTGTTATGAGATTATCAGCATGCTCCTCTTATGTGTATGAGTGGATTATGATTTCAATGATGAATACATTGAAAAAATAATCGATGAGATCATAGAACATGGATTTATCAATCCCAATATATATAGATGGTACGTTCATAACACATAATGTCAAAACTAAAAACATGATGTGCCAATATGTTCATCTGAAGACAGCGTTTGGGATATCTCTCTCCTTCACCGTCAACTGGTGGTATCCAGACCACAGATCAACAATGATAAATCAACTCACACCTCTTATATGGTCAAAAATATTCCATATACCTAGTGTAGGGTAATAGTTTTTTATTTCCAACTGATTTAATCCTTGTTAGAATATAAACAACCTCATACAACCATCCTCTTTCATTGCGAAAAACTCAAGGGAACTGCACAATAACGCACATTTCCTGATAAAACCCATTTGCATCTGAATGTTTATCTAAATCCTCATCTTCAAAAACTAAAAGTGTTCCATACACTAAGAAGCCATCAAAATCTAGTAAGCATCATGATTTAGGTCTATCTGGAACTCAACATCACTCTGATTTGGTAGCATATAAAAAACTTATGGAAAATCATCTTAGAAATCTCTAATGACCATATGAACCTTCCCAATCATGTCATCCAATAATTCCACTAACAGTATTTCCAAAATATAAATAAGGTGCTCCACACTCATACTTCCCACTTTACAAACCACTTCCAACAAAACACCACATGTTTTTCATCCACATCTGAAAAAATGACTCTCATATAGAAGTAGTTAATAATATAATGTATATAATACAACAATTATGTGTAGAGAATGAAATTTTATGGCTACATCGGTAATAAGAAAATATCCCATTGGGACTCATATGGCCCCATCATAAGTATACACTCCCCAATACACATCAAAAAAGATTGTATGGCCTCCTAATAGTGTAGTCCACTCTAATGGAATGAGAACCATCATTATATCTAGTCCCATAATATGGGCTTCAGTGGGTGTAGCGAAGGAGTTCAATGATCCTAAATAAATAAAGGAACCAATAATTTTACCAAAAATGATCATACATCTAACATCACATGGCCCTACAAGAACTGCTACCTCCACTATGTGCAACCAACCACGCCCATCTACTCTTCCACTCTACCAAAAACCACCTCCAAAACCATACATGGGGTTCTTTAACTAAACATTAGGAACATCCTGAGTTCAGAGTCAACCTACTTTGTCTCCACCTGATTGTGAAAAATGATACTTCTCATACTACTAAAATTATCTCACTAGAAACTAATACAAAGGATAGCACAAAACCCATCAACCCACACCAAATTGGGAAAGGGGAACTACTCAGCACTGGATCTAGTGATGGCCATGAACTCTAAAACCAAAACACACATGAAACAAATCCTAGGAAAATCAGAGAAACCACTGTCACTAGATGACCAAAATGGAAGATTCGATCTTTGACTCCCTACAAGGTGAATCCTAGATGGTCCTGGTCCCTCAAATCTCCCATTGTTTACTTGGCATCTTGAAGAAATATATAGGATCCCCCCTCATGGTATACCTCTTAATGTGTGCATCTTCTTGATCACTTATGCCTTATTATAATCCTCATAATATATTGGAAACCTAAAAGGAGTAAAATAATACTAGATAGAAGGATCTAGTGACTCCTCCAGACATCTCAAACAAGGCTCCTCATTTGAAAATATTTCTAGAGAAAATTATAGAGGGACCTTGAACTTTAAATCCAACCCTCACACAATCAAACTCCCCTATTGAATGCAGAGTACCTCTTGCCTATTCTCATCCATCAAGGTCAATGAAAGGAACTCTTCTAAGAATAAATTCTAGAATTATACCCATAAAACATAATTCTCTTTCTGTTCTCCCAGATACAACATCCCCCACTAATCCACAACACCCTGTATCCATCTGACTGACAAAGGGGCCAAATAACTCTTTTGGGCCTGAATCAAACTGAAATAGATCTGAAGCTCCGCTTTCCAGATCTCTATCATCATGTCTAAAACACTACCCTTATACCCCCACAATGCCTTATTATAGAAAATCCACAAATCCCCCCTTGAATTTATCATCCCCTTCAACTGGAACAACCCTTCACTGATCAAATGGATCATCCTACTAAACCACCAACACCTGAGCCACATGAAGACCCCGACCAGGAGAGATCTCTGAATGGTGAACAATGATTTATTATGACTGATTAGAATTTAATTTTATTAAGATTTATGTTATTAAATTTCATTCATTTTAATTCATTTTATCCTTTCTAAAAAATCTAATTCTTAAAAGAACATATGTTTTTTTAATTAATGTTCCATTCAAGGGTCCCTACCCTATAAGTAGGTCCATATTACATAGTGGTTCATTAACCTCAGAGCCCATGCAATGGATCATAGGGGTACCTAAAATTCTATGTCCTAGCCGGTCTCCCAGGAATATGTAAGGAATCGTGGTAAAATAGAAATGTTTCTAAAACACACCATGAAATATCCACTATTTTTAACTCTCATCTACATCCATTCTCTCAACTATCACCATTGAAACCACTCTATCATGACCCCTACCCACTAAAGATACCACTCATTAGATGTAAATTAAAAAAGGGAGATAATAAACCCTGATTCCTTCCTCTAATAAGCTCAGATATTGAGACTACCACCAATGGTGTAAAATTATCACAATATGAGAGGCACTACCCTTTTTTATGAAACTTGATCATGGGATAAGATGAACTGTCCAAAACAAATCCTATACATAAATGTAATTGAAATTAAAACCATCCCACATGAATGTACAAATATAACTAGTACAAATACAATAAGGTCTCCAAATTATTCCCAAAATAATGCTAAAGTAATGACCCATAAAATCTCATAGATATGATCTAGTAAGGTCTAGAACGGTCCATAAAATCTTCTTGTAATTTGGAAAAATGTTTTATATACATAGTAGGATTATACAAGTATAATAATTAAGAAAAAAAAATCATCTTATGAGTAGGTGAAATAAAAATACTAATACCCTCGTGAGAAAATGGGAGAAACAACCAGCACCCAAACAGTCATACTAACGATACCCAACCTCCCCAAGTCATTCTCTTCATGTAATTCATGTTAGCTAATATAAGTTAATATAGAGAAATGATAGGGTACACCAAACCACGTTCCCATTGGTATGATGCTCTCACCCTCCTTCGAACATCATGTTTCTCCCATATTTTCAATATACCACATCACATCGATATAGAACACTCATGGGACTCACAAAACACCACACCTAAACACACATGGTTCTCACAACACATCACATCAAGTGTCATCCTAAAGTCACCTATGATGTAATATAAAATATTAACTCAAACACGCCATGGAAAAAACCACATTGCCTAGAAAAAACATGGATATCCCAACCAGCATCTAAATAACTAATAGTCCACTAGCTATCACAACCTATTCCATACCAAGATTGCCATGAAGAGAGAGTAGAAAAGTGTGGGTACCCATCCATCTGTACTCCTCACTATATGTCTGGGAAAGACACCATCCACCATGGATATGGGGGTGTTTAGAAAATAGTTCTCAAATATGGTGGGGGTGTGAATATAAATTGAAATGAAAACAAAATTATATATGTATATATTCTAAACAATCAAGCCCAACATATTGTTTCTCATAAAAACCACATACTCAAAAGAAATTTAACCCTTGCTCGTACCTCTAAATGTAAAATTCCATATATCAATACAGAAACTAAATTTCAAAATAAAAAAATTTATTTAACTATTACATTTATTTTAACCAATCTAACAGAATTCATTCTAAACATTATTAAATGAAAATTTATTCATTCCATTGCTATGCAAGAAAAATGTTGGTACAACAAATATGAGGAAAAAAATTGAAAATCATGATAAATTTACACACTTTACAATAAAGACACATCATACCATCCTCTAGATAAAGGATGAAGCTTTATGGATATTACTAATGAAAAAAATCAAAAAAAAATCAATATCAATCATTATTTTTCTTATTCAATATCATTCACCCATAATATCATTTTAATATAAACAACCCCTAACTCACACCCATATCCAGCAACACATTCATGAACAAATTTTTTAATAGCCCCACTCCATAATCACACAACACCCATCATATCCCTAGTTTACAACAACTTTTCCACACATGAAAAATAAATAATATTTTTATATTTAATCATGAACCACATATTTAATCACACTTGTTAATTCATGGGTTATCCCATAAACATTATGATCATGGGTCTTCCATTAATTAGCTAAATATAACTATTTAACAAAATTGTTATGTATAATTTGACAATAGACACCAACAGAGATATAAAAAACATAAATTGTTTCATGTGCAAACAAGGACGACCATGGGATATGATTATCAATGTGTATTTCTCCCATAAAAACAACATTATTAACAAGAACAGACATGCATAATGATCATTAATAACTTATCGATCCCCGCAATTTATTTATTATTTTATCAGTTTCATTATCATGAGAAATTTGGAACCAAATATCTTCAAAAGGGGAAACATCTATATACCCATCCCACATGATTCCCAATTAATAAAGGTGAGGGGAGTTATACTTTGAAGTTGAACGTTTGACACTTTATGGATGCACCAAAATAGGGTCACACATAAAATAGTTAAATATAGAGGGAGACACTAGCCAATTATTGTAACCTGACAACACAACTCATATGGGAAGAGGGATTCAAAATAAACAATAGTAGGAGAAATCAAGAGGAATAGATCAAGTGGCAATATGTTTCCTCATTTGGTATATCTGATCAAATTCACTAATTAGGTAAAATTGTATTTTCATTAAATGAAGATCTGGACAAGACCACATGATTTAACTGTTTAATGACTTCCTAAATCATATATAATTAATTAAATAATTAAATTTTTTAAAATGAATTAAAAATCAAATTATTTATTAATTAAAAAATAGAAATAGAAAATTCATAGAACTAGGATTGCCCAATAGTAGTAGTATAAATGGAATTTTTTTGGAAAAGAGGCACTGTTTGTAGTGAGACACCATCAGGATGAGCTTCTTGCCACATTATGAGAGTCACCTCTTAGAGAGACAACTTCACAATAGTCAACAACATACCAAATACCATAGGGGTGTCCTACCACAATGAATGTTTCACTGTTATTATGACACCACAATACAAGGCACCTCCAAAAAATCCACCGCTGGTGAGCCACTGCCAGCAACCGAGTGTCAAACGAGGCACCACAAGACTATGCACCACTATCAATCTACTGATTGGTTGATACACCAATAGGGTGAGATACATCCATGGTGTGGCTGCTAGGGTGGGCTACCACTAGGGTGAGACATCATTCGTGTGAGACCCTACCATTATGAGACACATTTTGATGGGACACTTTTGGGATGTGATGTAGTTGGAAAATAGAGAAAACTATGATTTTTTTTCTATGTTATAAAACTATCAACTATTAACTTCTAGGACACCAAAAATACCATATCTACCACAATGTATTGGACCAGAGTGGTTATCACTATTACATGAATGATCATGTGCAATATATTTTCCTATGGTAAGGTTTTCATATAAATAAATATATTATTCATCCATCATAATGAATCTATTTGAGGTGATTTGTGATTGGTTATTCCAATCTCTATTATGTTGACTATATTTTGGTCATTAAAAGGTTCAATGAACAACCAAGAAGATTCAGTTTGTTTGATTGAGGATAAGGGTGGATCATGACATTCATATAGCTTATGATTAAAATTGTTAGAGAGACATGGAGTTTATGTTTGGATGCTATGTTTCATGAGTGTATCCCCTCAATGAAAAAAGTAGTATTTTTATAGATTTAGTATGATTTCTCTAAAAAATTTGGGACCGTTGGATATGTTGTGGTCTGTTTTTGAGGTTACGTGTCTATTGGTGTTACTAGAAATATTAGATAGGACCCATGACATCATGTATTTGTTGTTGCTTCAATGGTAACTTCATGATGACTCCCTTATCCCTGATGGGGGATCAATGGATATTGAGGGTGATGCAACATTAGTTGTGTTACAAGTAGATATTAAGGGACACAAAGAAAAGGTTTTGTGTGAAAAAATATTATGATTGAATCATTAATTTTTGAAGTATGGGGTATTGGAGATGATACCATAGGAAAGAGATTCATTTTATTGAAATGTGCCAAATATATTTTGGGTTTATTTAAGTTATCTATTATATTGATGATGTAATTTATGAATATTTTTTTATATGTTTTTTTCTTCATTATTGATGTGTGATGTGATTTTTGAAAAATACTCTGACATATAAAAATGGGAAACGTGATACCTAATCAAGACCCATTATAAAAAAAATGATAAAAAAATTCGTCTTTAGTTGTTTTTTCTTAAATTATAATTCATTAAATCATGGAATATGGTATTGAATTTTTTTTGTGCTTTTATTTAGGTTTGTGTTTTGGTTTTTGTAGTTGTTTTATTTGATAGTGAGTAGGATGAGATGTGATTTTTTGTAAATATAGTATCTTGTGGATGGTATCAATTGAAGTTTTTTTTCTACCTAATGATTATTGGAGATATAGTTGTGGGGTGATGTGGTTATAAGTGTTGTTTATTTGTATTCTCATTTTGCATTTTGGTGGTTGTAATTTGAATTGTAATAAGAACCTCGTGTTATATTTCATCGTTTGGTTCCATAAAGCCCATTCACTTTTCTGTGGTTTAGGATTTCATTCTAAATTTTTTGAATAATTTTATATGAATCTAATTTAATGGTTCATCTGTTCCCTACCTTTTACATGGAAATTTTGGGAAGTAATAAGAATTTAAAAGAGTCTCTAAGAATCGTTATAGAGGTTTAAGCTATAATGGAATGGATGGAAATTTTGTATACTGTAAAAGAATGATTTATTCTATAAGTATATAATTCACAGATTTTGTGTACAACCATTTATGGCTTCAGTTTTATACGGGAGTACCTAAAAAATTGTTCTATTCTATAGAATATAAATTTATTGTGTATGTAAAATCACCCATGAGGCCCAATTGTTGTTGAAAAGATAAATTAATTGATTAATATTTTGTTCTGTGACATTTATTTCACAATCTAAAGTGTTTTATTCAAAAAAAGTGTGGATTATTTCATGAAGGGGGGATATCCATTTGATTACATGTTTTTTAGCTAATCATCACCAAATTCAACCCTTATACCCACATTTTTTAGTAACCCTTGTAGAAATGTAAGGATCTTCCATCCCACCATCCCCATATTTGGGTCATTTGATTTATAGGTATTTTTGGTTATTGGTGGTGTTCTATTGTCCCATGTGTGTTATCATCCTTGCCATAGTATCTTGGGTATGGGATAGAGTGATGTTTTTTCAATTATGGTGTGCATTGGGTAGTGTTTATGATAACATTGTAGTGGGATGTAGTTTCATACATTCTTTCCCTGTTTTGATTAGAGATTCGAGATGCTTCTTTTTCACATTTTGGTTCACAAGGTGATATTAAGGCTTCATTATGGTAGTTGATCCTAGGTCTATCCCATTTTTATTAAATGTGTGTGGATTTTGTTTATTTTTTTCTTTTGGATGGATTGAATTTGTTGGCATAATAAATTTAATTAATTGAAAGAATAGAAATTGATTCCTATGCAGGAGTTATCAAATGATTTACAACATTGAGATATTATCTTGATAATATTGTCCATTGTTATTTCCAATAAAAAAATTAATTATTTTTGAGAGGTCTATATTCATTGATGTTGCTATAAATTTAGTCTAGTTATTTTTTTATCCACACTTGATAGAAGGATAAGGCCCATATTGTATTCTAATAAACTAGTTTCACATAGAATATGGATTGTGTGATAATAACCATTCAACATATGCAATAGGTATGATGAAATCCTATGAATATTATAGAATATATTATTTTATATTTTTTCTTGTTGTAATTCTTATCATGATTACCAATATGGTTTGGGGTATTTTCAGTGATAGAGGTGACCATCTAGTCTATGTAATGTGTGGGGTTGTGTTGACGTGGTTGATTAGAGTATATTAAATATAGGATGTTCTGAGATATGATGTAAATTGGTTTTAATGTGAGGTTGTGGCACTTGAATAATGTGGTTCTTAGTGGTGATGATGTGTGGATGATGTGTAATCACAATGTTGTCTTATGTGTGGTGTTATGGGGATGGTTGTATGTGTTGGTATAGTTATAGAATGATGTGGTTGTTTTAGTTGTCCAATTAGAGATAGAATAAATATATATGTTATATGAAAAATGAGTGGGTTATACGATTTGAATTTGAATGTATGACAAATCAATGTGATGAAAAAATAAATTTAATGATGCAATAGGTGTCGATGTTTGTGGTGGTGGTGTGTATTTTATTATATCATAGTAAAAGTGGCTGTGATGGTTAATGTGTTATATGGTTGTAGTGATTTGGTGTAATCTAGTGAAGATTTTGACAGTCCTTATGTTGGATGTTGAGGGAAATAAATATAAAACCTATTTTATGTATGTTCTATACATTCCCAATAGTGTTATATAACACTAAAAACACTCTATTGCTTTGGGTTCAGTGTGTTTCCCCAAACATCCAGGATGGTGGTGTTACAAATGGATTACAACTACCTCATCCCAACACATCCTTCAGTTTGATATAATATGTGTTGTTGGGTGAATTTTTTTTGATGAGGTTGTGATGGTATGTGGTGTGACATTATTGGTTTCATCATGTGATATGTTCATTGATATATTAATTATCTTCATGCAAGTTGTGATGTTATTATTTATAATGAATTCATCAGATGCTAGGCCTTCCTAGGGTGGGGTTGGTAGAGATATGTCACGACCACATCAGAGATGATTTGTGTGGGTTTTGATATATTTGTATGGTATGGTAGAAAAGAATTCTCAATTTTATTTAATTAGGGATGATAATAAGTGGGGAGGTGATATCAGGGTTCCTTGCTATGTTTTCATCTCATTATCATATTAATATATTGGATGTGTGATTTGTTTTGGTGAGACATATTGATGTTATGAATGGTTAGACGACCTATTTAGGTGCATTTTTTTCTTATGTTTGTCCTATTATTTATTACAGGTCACTTTTTACATGTTCACCTCACACCATGGCTATGATCATAATTATTATACTTTTATAATCAATGTATGTCTAAAACCAATTTTTATGTTTTTAGTAGGACATTGGTGACTGATCTAGACATTTATAACATGGATTTTGGCGCCATTGTTGTCATTATGCTATAATTATTTCTTTTTTAATTTACATTTGATACTTTTATTTCATTGTTTTATATTTTTTCATGCATTTTGGCAATGTTTTTTATTTTTTATTAATATGTGTGAAAGAGTTGTTTGGTGGGTTTTAATTATATAATATGATTTTATTTTATATGAGACTTCAATACCTCTATTTTGATATATTTGTTACCAAATATAATTGATTCCATACAAGGGTTTACTAGATTATGGACTCAAAGTATATTATCATTCATTTATTATTCAAATATCTATGGTGGTATGGGTTGTTAATTTTTTTTACAATTCAAGAAAAATTTGATATTTGAAGAAACAATTCAAAAAAATCATCCTATGAATGTTTTGAAATTACGATATAAAAATGATATAATTTTTATCAAATACATTTTCTAAATGTTGCTGAAATTAAATATAATATTCAATCATAATGAAAATAAAACCATTTATAGAACAAAAATTTATTTTTGATGAATAAAATATCATTGCTTTAAATTATAGTACATATTTTTAGTGATTTAATTAAATAATCTGTCTTGATATGGAAATATATATATATATAATTATGTGGTTAATACTAATCATACATTACAAAAAATTGAAATCATTCAAATTTTACATTAAATAACAACATTTCATTATTATAGAACAATTCATTTAAACATGACGTTTCCTATAAATAAATCTATCAATGTTAAAATTATTTATATAAACCTCTATCTTATGATATTTTATTTTTACTAGTATTTGAATCAATCATGAAACAAAAGAATATTGAAATCATTAATGAAAAATTTCTTCAGACGTTTGAATAGTCTACTTTGAAATACAATTCATCTTTGAATGGAGTGTGTGGATTTAGTATTATTAAGAGAAAAATCTTGTTGGAAGATTGTCACAATTCATCTTCGGATGGAGTGAGTAGCATTGGTTCATTATATTTTTGGTCTCTTTATTTAATCATCAACCCCAATGTTACCAATGATGGTCACAATTCGTTTGGGTAAAACTAGGATGGACGTACTCCTTTAGGCATGAACTTAGACATCATATCACATCTCATACATATTAAAACAAAACAATAACCACGAATATAGATGATCACATCATCATACATAATTAAATTGACAATTCAATCACACCTTATAGTATCTCCTTCATATCCATGTACTCTAGATCCCTATAATGTATATCATTGACATAGATCAAAAATTCAGACTCCACAGATATGATCATGATAGAAATATTATCTTTTCCCTAATTATCATTTTTATCAAACCTATTGAACAAATCAAGAATATTTATCTCAGAAGTATACTCTAGGACTCTCTATGTATGTGTCATTCAACATAATGTGCAATCTACACTATTATCTTTTGGTAAAATATTGAGTTTCTCAAATTAAAATGATTTAATATACTCAACCAGTAGCATCCGATGTAAATAATGAATAATAAATATTTCAAATTTATTAATATTTGTGAATTAAAAATGAATTTTACTTTTAAAGGGGTTGCTATGTTTGATAGCGTAATCGATACACAACAATGGGATTCATTGTAATATTATGTAGCACACCAATAATATAATATTATTATTTTAAATGGTAGTTTACTCCTAGACATTGTATTAGTTGTAATGAAAAAAAAACTAACTACAATATGATTATCCATTTTTGTTAAATGTATTTACATTTATCCAATAAATAGTTAGAGGCTTAAAATGTGATTAAATCTAATTTTTTGCATAATTTACATTAAAATGTCGATTTTACACCTTTTAATGGCAAACACTATTTAAATATACATTTGGAAATTTATATATGTTCTATTTCATCAAATAAAATATTTCTTTAGACTTGGGACATCAAAATTTACTTTGTGTAATTTTTTGGTTTTTTCTGATAAAATTTATTTTTTAAGGAAAAGTGAAAAATACTATATTTTAATTCAAAAGTGCCTTTTAATATAAATTATTTATATGGATAGATTATCTTTTTTATTGGTTTTAATGTGTAATTAGAATATATTTTTACCATTTAATCAAATTATGTTTATTGGAATTGATTTCTATTTGAAATTGGACATAAATAAGTATCAATCATTTCATAGTTATTGTTTCATAAAAACAGGATATTTGTTTTGATAGTGGGATATAATATTAAATTAATAATGAATCTTCTATGTTTATAATTTGGAAAAATATACATCATTTTTAAATTTTGAATATCAAATATATCTTAGACTGAATTTTTTTATTTTTCTAAAAAACACCATTTTTTAATGAATAGTGAAACAACATAGTATTAGTTAAAAAACTGAATTTTTCATTTAAATAAAATTTTACAACATATTTGAATTGAATTTAAAAAATATGACATACATGGTTGTTATTAGTAATAAAATTTAGTTCAATAAAATGAAAATAAATTTTTTTTCTGAATAGTATCTTTTGACTTTTATTTACTGAGGTTAAAGGTAAATAGGGTAATTCAAGGTAAAAAGAATATTATAATATTTCAAAATTACCATGAAACTTGTTTAAGCCTTATGTTTTGAGTCATTTATGACCATGGTCATCTTTGGGTTGATTTTGGGACCCCATTGTGCCACATGGGAGTGATAATGACAATTTAGATAAATTAAATTAAAAGGCAAAAATGTCAAAAACATATATATTTTAGTAAATTAATTTTTACAAGGGGATATATAAATTATATTTTTGACTATTAATATTGATTTCAAAGATAAAAATATTTCTTACATCATGGTATTTTTTTATAATTTTAGTCATCGAATAAATTAAATTATTTATGACACAAAAATGATGTAGTGTTTTGCTCATTAATAAATCCTTTAATTAAATAAGATTATAAATATTAAAATAACATTAAAAACATTTCCAATTCATATTTTATGATTTTATTTCGACCATGAGTCATCATGTCTTATAATCTAATTATTTTGGGTCCTTTTGAAACTGAATATAAGTTTATAATAAAATAATACTTTCACACTTTCTTAAAGATCCCCTCCACCCCCTGATAAAAATCCATCACTTCTAACCAATTACTCACACCTCTCAAGAATTTTGGATTGTCCAACCTATATGAAATTAATCTCCCTACATCCCACTCCTCCTCATTGAATCCTTACCTTAGGAAGAAGTCACTTAAAGAAGTTCTTTTGGTTTAATCCAAAGGAAGTTACCCTAATTATATGTAACAGTTTCTGTGAACTTATTTTCTTTTATTTTACATCCTCAACCCTTAAAATAATTTTATTATTTTATTTTATAACAACACCAGAATCCTCAATATACAAGTTTTTTTCTTTGATAAGGATTCAAACAACACATACAAACACCTCCATCAAATGGGTGAAAAACATACTTTTTCTGTGGATGGAAAACTAACGTCTCACAAAATGATTATTGTTCGATTAGATCCTACTGCCTATCATGGTGGCCCTTAAGATGACACCATATTTATATATGATATATATATTATGTTTATATTTTCTTTATGCTTCTGTATTTTTCTTTTATATTTTACCTTTATGCTTTCCATTATGGGTAAAAGCAATAATTTCATTTGAGGAAGTATGGACTACTACCCCCTCAAAATGATATGACTCGTTAATGCCATATGTGGGATATATAAAGGATGGAGGTAATGATATTATATATTATATTATACTGGAATTATAATATACCTATGTATCATTATGTTTTAATTCCATTAAAATAAAAAATAGAAATGAAAGTTGTGTTCATGCGTACATACGGCTTACCGTCTCCATAAACGATGCATTTCATTTCGTACTTCCAAATGATTTGTACTGTTATATATATATATATACTACATATATATGATATATTTAATATCTAAATAATTAATTTCATTCCAGATATAATGGACTATTGAACACGTGGACAACGTGTAAATATATGGTGTTCATTTTTGACTGGAGTACCAAATATCGATAAATTGAATGTTATTCACATAAATGATTACATAATGTTTATAACATGGTAATAAGTGATATAAAAGGAATAAAAATATTTAAAAAGGTTCTTAAGCAAGTAGAATTTATCTTCAGTTTATTATTCAGGAGATTATACAACGATCGAGTCACGTCGGACATGAGGTATGGGACTTTATCTCAATATACATTCATTGAGGCATATTTAGTTTTATACACGACTATATTTTATTTGGTGTATAAAAATATTTTACTTTTCATTTCATTCAAATTGAATTTTTTTATGTGAAGCGTTTTACTAAATAAAAAAAGGAATGTTTTTTATGTAAGAGGTGACAACGACCTTTCCACCACTGCGAGTATTATTTGATATTTGGCTTCATTAACAAGCCGTGATGTTTTTGAAAGGAAAAAATAAATACCATATACTATGTTTACATATTTTCGTATTGAAAATGATATTTAGAATGGATTTATTATTTCAATACCTTGAAATGATATTTTTTTAATACAATGTGGAAATGTTATCTTTCTTTTATGCTTATGTTATGTGTCATGATCATGTTATGGTTCTTGGGAATTATTTATGTATACTGGTGGTTCCATGATAATCCTAGGGTGGGTGAGCCTGAGGTACCTCTCCTATGAATTGGGTAATGTGACAGATGTAAACATGAATGATTCTCTGAAGAGATAAATTGAATATACTATGATGGGTATTCCAAAGTAACTCCCTATGTAGCTGTGATAACTACAATATACGTATGTTATGAATGCCACAAGTAACCTTTATGATTTATGATTTATGTGTGCTATTAATAAAATCTTATGATCTCATGAGGTGAGTAATATTTTCCCTTTTTTGTATGTATTTATGAACAAATATTTTATTTCTTTGGTTTATGACCCTTAATGATCTTTTTATGCTCATCCATTGTTTTGAAAATTTTTCACATGAAATAAGGATGAATAGGGTCATTGATGGGATCAAGGAAAACTCATGTTGTCTAAAACATGGGACAAGACATGACTCTTTTTTCAAGAGTTTTTATTTTACGAAAAAATTGAAACTGTGTATAAGTGTCTACTTTGTAATATTTTGAGATCTAATAGTTATGTCCTAATTCTCTAAAACTCTAAACCTGAAAAGACCCTCAACATGAGTTATTATATTAATTCAATATTATGTATCTTTTAAGGTTGGGTCCTTATAATTGGTATCATAGGCCAGTTTAGATAACTTTTGGAGTTAAGTTTTTGGTAAATTAATACCCATAAAGTAATTTATGTTAATACTGACATCATATTGCATTTACAGATTACCATATTGATTCTCCTAAGATATTGTTATGTTCAGAATGGTTTTTTATAGAGGAAACAGGTAAGCTATATTGGGATAACATTAGGATGAAGACAACCTTCCAAATAAGAAACCAGAGATGGTCGGAATGGTAACTGAACAATTTGATGTAGTGATGGAAAAGTTGACTTAGGAAATAAATGGTGGTGGTATCCATGTACGAGATCAGCTAGATCAAACACAAAGAAACATGTCAGTAGTGGATCATTTAATCTGGCAACATCCCCTATCATTCAGTGGATCATCAGACATGGTTCTAGCAGAAGGGTGGATTTAAACACTGGAATTGATTTTTGATGTCATGGTTTGTTTAAAACATCAAAAGTTTAGTCTCTTTGTTTACAGTTTTGAAGGTGAAGTTGATCAGTGTCGGACGATGGTGAAATATATCAGGGATAGTTTGGAGATTGATGCTCTTAATTGGGATGAATTCAAAGGTATGTTTCATGAGAAATATTTTTCAAAGCTGGTTCATCATAGAATGGAAAAAAAAATTCCTAGAATTGACTGAGGAGGACGACTCAGTGGCTGATTATGTAGAAAAATTTACACGACTGTAAAGGTAGGCTCCAAATTTCATACGAGATCTTGACAGTAAAATCAACCTTTTTTACTAAGTATTAATTCCAAAGTATCGAATATCATTTTCTTCTTGTGAGATCATATGTAATGAAACGGTGGAAATGGGGTTTGTTGATGATTGTGTGTTCTTCAAAAAGCAACAGAATAAGATGTCGAGGTGGCAAGTGAAAGGGAATAACTCTTAAAAAATGACTGATGGTAAGAAAAATAACTTTTTAGAAACTTGTGGTAAAATGCATGTTGGTGAATGTATTCTGAATTCTATTAAGTGCTACCGATGTGGTAAAATGGGACATAAGGCTCATAATTTCACCGAAAAAGATCAGGATAATGGTAAAAAAATCTGATATATAGTCAGTAAAATGTTTTAAGTGCAATGAAATGGGTCATTATGCAAATGACTATCCAAAAAAGAACTCTACTGAAGGAATGCAGCCAGAATACAAGCCGAAAGGGGTAGTTAAATACATTGAAACTACTTCAGCAGATGTTGGGCCATCAAATGAAGTTGTTTCAAGTACACTATTTGTTTTTTCCTATTATGCCAATGTGTTGATTGACTCAATGTCTACACACTCTATCAATTCTGAGTAGTGGTCTAGTAAATTGGGAATTCCATCTCAATATATGAATACAGATCATACGGTAAAAACACCTGGGAGAAATGTTGAGACAAAAAAATAATATAAGAACATTCATGTCCTTGTGTACAGAAGGAATCTACATGCAAACCTTATTTTTTCCCTCTATTAGAGTTTTATGTTATTTTGGGTATGGATTGGATTTCTGTTTATCATTCTAAGATTGACTGAACATCTAAAGTGGTTTATTTTCGGAAGGATTTACAGTTTATGTACATGAATGAACCCTTTCATTTTATAACATATGTAGAAACTGAGAAACTAGTAAAAGATGAAAATGAATGTTACCTTGAACATATTGTTGAATATAAAGGAACTATTCTGATTAATGATGTTCCAATGGTAAATGAGTATCTTGATGTTTTTCCTGATGAGTTTCCTGGTATTATACATGATCGGAAAGTTAAATTTACTATTTAGTTAGTTATTGCTGCTAAAACAATTTCAAAACCCCCTTATCGAGTATCTCAAATTGAACTTTTAGAGTTAAATAAGCCTTTGCAGGGGTAATTAGATAATGGTTTCATTCGACCTAGCGCATCACCCTGGGGTGATCTTGACATGATTGTAAAAAATAAAGATGGTTCGATGAGACTTTTCCTTTATTATAGATCATTGAATTACATCACAATTAATAACAAATATCCTTTGCCTCATATCGATGATTTGTCTGATCAGATCCAGGGATCTCAGTATTTTTTGAAGATAGACTTGAGATCGGGGTACCATCAGTTAAAAGTAAAGGAACCAGACATTCAGAAGATCACATTTCTTACTAGATATGGCCATTATAATTTAGTAGTTATGAATTTTGGTTTAACCAATGCACCTGCTATATTCATGGATCTTATGAATAGAATTATCTGTGAGTTCTTTGATGTGTTTTTTTGTTGTCTTTATTGACGTTATTTTTGATTATTCCAAATGTATAGAGGAACATGAAATTCATTTAAGGATTGTCTTGGAATCATTAAAAGAAAATAAAATGTATGGTAAATGCAACAAGTGTGAGTTTTGGTTTCCACAATTTTCATTCCTTTGTCACATTGTTTAAAAAAAGGAATAACGGTTGATCATGCTAAAACAAAAGTTGATGATGAATGGCCAAGACCCAAAAATATAATAGGGATTCATAGTTTTCTTGGTTTGGTAGGTTATTACTGGATGATTGTTAAATCTTTTTCATGGTTAAATAGTCAAATACTAGGTTAACATGAAAATATGTTATGTTCATATGGACAAACGAATGTGATGTTTGTTTTTAGGAAATGAAAATATGATTGGTGAATGCTCCAATTTTTGCACATCCATCCTGAAATGGTGAGTTTGTTATCTACAGTGATGCTTCACTGAAAGGAATTGGTTGTTTCCTAATGTATAGTGATCAGGTAATTTCTTATGCATCACGTCAGTTGAAACCACATAAGATTATTTACCCTACACATGATTTGGAAATAACTGCTATTGTTTTTACTTTAACAATTTCGAGGAATTATTTTATGGAGTAAAATGTGAAATATATACTGATCACAATACTTTAAAGTATATATTCACTCAAAAATAATTGAACTTGAGATAGAGGATATGGTTATAATTAATCATGGATTAATATTTCACGATCTATTACCATCCGGGAAAAGAAAATAATGTGGCTGATGCATTGAGTCAAAAAAGTAAAGCTTCAATATCCATGTTGCGTTGGGAACAAGATCCTTTGGTTTTTTGTTTGATAAACATTGGCATAGTTGTTTTTAGTGTAGAAAATTCTTCTATTTTGTATTAGGTGTCAGTGAGATCATCTCGATTAGACAGAATTAAGCATGCACAGAAGGAAGACAGTGTGTTATAGAAACAAATAGAGTTGATTCAGAAGGGTAAATTGCCAGAATATAACATTGTAAGTGATTTTTTATGAGATTTCAAAGGAGATTATGTGTTCCTTGTGATTCACTGTTGAAGAATGAGTTGTTATGTGATGCTCATAGTTCCCCGTTATTAGTTATTCCTCGTAGTACGAAGATGTTTAGAGATATTTGGGAGTATAACTCATGGGATGGAATGAAAAGAGATATTTCTGATTTTACTGTAAAGTGTTTGACTTTTCAGCAAGATAATACAGAGCGAAAGTTACTGAAACAGAGGATTCATGCCATTACCGGTGCCAGAGTGTAAATTGGAAAATATATCCATGGACATTGTTTTGGGATTACTGAAGACATCTCGAGGTAATAATGCAATATGGGTTATTATTGATTGATTGACTAAATCTGCTCATTTCCTTCCTATTCGAGATATATTGTCTATAGACCAATATTCTCAGTTGTATGTTAAAGAGATAGTCAGGTTGCACGAATTTCCTCTCTTTATTGTATCTGATCATGATCAAAGGTTTACTTATAAATTTTGGTAAGGCCTTTAGATGTCATTGGGTACTGAATTAAATTATTTTACAGCTTTTCATCCTCAATCAGATGGGAAATCAGAACAAAAAATTCAGACCATGGAAGATATGTTACATGCTTTCTCGATGGATTATCAGGGAAGTTGGGACCAAAATATTTCATTGGTTGAATTTTTATATAATATCAGTTTTGTTATAGTATAAATATGGCTCCATTTGATGCATTATATAAAAAGAGTTTTCAAACGCTAGCTTTTTGGGATAAATTAGTTGAAATAAAGCTGATCGGATGAGAATTGGTAGAAGAGATGGGAGAGAAATTTCAGTTGATTCAGAAGCACATGAGAACAGTTCAGAGTTGACTGAAAAGTTATGCAGATAACTGGAGGAAGGATATTTCTTTTGAGGTAGGTGATCATGTATTTCTCAACATTTCTTTATGGAAAAGTGTGATGTGTTTTAGTAAGAAGGGAATGTTGAGTCTAAGGTTCATTGGATCATATTAAGATCAATAAAATTGGGATTAGTTACATATTGAGTATATTTACCTCCAATTTTATCCTAGTTACACAATGTTTTTCATGTTTTAATGTTGATAAGGTATATAATAGACCCATCTCATGTTTTAAGCCATGTGGTAGTTCAGTTAGAAGAAAATATCTCTTATGAAGAACATCCATTTCAGATTCTTGACCATATAGAGGAAGTGTTGTTGAATAAAGTAATTGACCAGGTAATGGTTTTGTAGAAAAACTATATGGTTAAAGAGGCAACGTGGGAATCTCAAAATGCTATGAGGGATAAATACCCCCACCTATTTGGATAAGTAAAATTGCGAGGACGCAATTCCCAAATGGGGGGAAGGATGTAACATCCCAGGTAAAAAAAGAATAAGACATATTTCATATTTATTAATATTTGGGAATTAAATATTAATTTTACTTTAATGGGGTTTCTATGTTCGATAGCGTACCTGATACACAACAACAGATATCTTTGAAATCTTACGTTGTAGAATAATAATATAATATTATTTTTTTAAATGGTAGTTAAATCCTATCCATTGTGTTGGAGAGAATGAACAAACCTAACTACAATATGATTATATATATTTTATAAATGTATTTACGTTTATCTAAAAAAATACAGAGGCTTAAAATGTGAATGAATATAAATTTAAGCATAATTTACATTAAATGGACGATTTACCAACTTTTAATGGCGAACCCTCTTTAAATATTGTAGAGACCCAAAGCATGATGTACATGGACAATAAATTACTTTTATGGAATACTTAATACATAACAAAAATAGACACACAAGGATCGTAATAGTTTAGTGTATTTGTAAACTCGGAATGTAATCTTCTAATCTTGGTGAATGATGTTCAACATCTCCCATAAAGATCTTTCACTTTTGTTTTATTAACTAAAAACGTTCTTTAAATCCTGGGGAAAAGAAAACATATAAAGGGTGAGCTCAAATGCTCAGTAAGGGTAAGCATAGATAACATAAAATAATCCATAAACATTTGAATGAAAAAACATGAACATAAAATGTAAACATCAAAATCCTGGGCAAAGACATAAATCATGGAAGTACATAAAGCATAGATCATAAAGGAACATTAATCACGATAAACTAGCATGGGAATAAAACATGTAATTGTGGCATCCATTAAGCACATGTAATGATTTCCATAGTAGCCATGGAATTGATGCCAAGACCATCTTAGTGGACAAAGTCCCTTTCTGAATCGAGTTCACTCCTCGTTCCAGTCTTGTATTACTGATCCAGATTAACATACCGTTCCAGCCATGTCTATCTCATGAGATATAAATATTTACCCAATGCATTGGAGGAAGATATAGCTCCCACCCATCTCATAATGAAATAATTCTTACTTGTGCCACAAAATAAACATTCATCCTTCATAATAACCCAACGAATAAAATGGGTTTCATAAAAATCATCCCATAATCACATAATCCATATAAAAGAAATGGATATCATTTCATAATAAGAAAATTGAAACCATGTAAATCATAGAGACGTTATACTTGAACCATACACATATGAAATAATGTTTTCTTACATGAAAAATGGTTTTGATGAACCACTTGAAATGAATTCTTGAGGAAAATATCATTTCTTCTTCAAAGTCAATTTCATTTCACAAAAGGTCATGGAATTTCGAAGAAAGATATTTTTTTGAAAATATTCATGAAATATTTTGGAGGAATCTTCATGAAAATAATTCTTTATAAAACCATAAAAATCCTTTCATGCCGTATAAGATAAAAAATAATTTTTCTCGTACTTTTTCCGGAAAAGTCAAAAAGAATATTGTAAAAAAACATTCTTTACATACCATGTTGTAAAAGTAAACATGGGTAAAAAGGAATTTAAACATACATGAAAGAAATTTAAACATTTTATGAAAACATTTTGAGAACATATGGACATTGATAATAATCATAACCTCAGTAAATACTTACGAATAAAAAATCTCGGATAAGAATGAGATTGGAATAATTATCCCTTACCTTAAGTCTGATACGCTTCGTACGTATCCAAACATTATGTATAATGATTTAAATAATGTCATCGACTAATTACAGAATCATATTCATTGATATTATATCATATATGGTTCACTTATTACTTTATATTACCCGTTCTTTTGTAAATTCATGTTAAAGTAGCGTTTTGGGTAAAATCGTTTCATTTGTCATTCGTGTTTTTACTTGTAATTATTCATATGATTACTTAGATAATGATTAGTTACATTCATAATGTCAAACATGATTTATATATAATATATATTCAGAATATACATATATATAATAGATCAATAAATGGAAAGAAATACACCGTTCATGGAGACGGTAGGCCGTACGTACGCATGAACGCTGTTTTCGTATCCTTATTTAATTGAATGGAATTGAGTATATGAAATACATATATATGTACATAAATCTAGTAGAATTATTATGTAATATATTTCATTATTACTAATTATATATACTTTATAATAATTCTTGAATTTTTAACATGGAAAATGAATCTCATCGCGTCGTGGAGACGGTAATCCGTACGTACGAACGAGCCATGATATTGTTCCCATGGAATTGTATTGGAGTGTATGTATACTATTTCATAATCAATATAACTTTACAATAATAATATATAGTCATTATTTACACCATTATACCCATCCAAGTAAGGTGGTGGTAGAATATAGATTACACCACGGCGTGGAGAGGGTATTCCGTACATACGAACGTGCGATGATTTCATTTTCCGTAGGATGGATAGATGGTGAAATAGGGTTGTTTTATATATATAATAACATATCAGTATACGATTTATACTTATGTTATTACTTCATAATTAATCAACTAAAGAAGAATAAGTACAAGAAAAAATAATGTTGAAAGAATCGGTAACGGACATTACCTCTTCTTTGGAGCGCCTCTTTGAGACCTCCTCTTTGGGAACTAAAATTGGTCATTAAAGAAAACCATGACCTCTAGGATGTTTCTATGGAAGTGGGGAAGTGAAATGGGAAGGGTTTGGCCGAGCATCAAGGCTCAAATTGGTGTGAGGAGGAGAGGGAGGAGGTTCCCTTTTATAATGGAGGAGAGGGGCACCTTTGGAAATATAAGAAATATTAGTTTTTATTAAATCCGAAACCCACAAAAAAACTTCCAAAATGACTCATATACAATTTTTAGATAAAATAGGGTTTTAATATAATAAACCAATAAAATTTATACATTTTACGAATGTATTTTAATCATTATCAAATTGATTTATCCTTATTTAATCAATTTAATTTTAGTTGTGGTAATAATATTCTAAAGTTTTAATTATAAAAAATAATTACATATTTTTTTGTGAATTTTCTATAATTGGATACTTTATAACATTTTAGACCATAAAAATTTAAATTTATAATTTTTAAAAATTTTTGTGATTTTTAAACAATTTTATAATATGTAATTTTTATAAAATAACAATAGTGTCAATTTTGACACTATTCATTTATTTGAATTTAAATAAACTATATACAGATGATATGTTCGAACTAAAAGATTTAATAGAATCATAAAATGTCATATGTATCTAAAAAATTAGTGGAGCACATTAAATAGTTCATATAATATTTATTTTACTATTTTTAAAACCATTTATTTGGTATATCGCTTAATAAAATAATTACTACAACATTTTTGTATAATTATTTAATATACTTATTTGTCGCATATAAATTAAAAATAAAATCCTATGATGAAGATAAATATATTACATTTCACAATAATACATTTACACTAATTTATCATCTTAAAATCACAATATTTAAATTGTTATATTTATTAAATTATGAAGGTGACAACTTTGGCATCATTTAAAATAAAATAATATAATTGTCATAATCACCTTGATAAGGATCAAAATGGTCAATAATTCGGCCAGTGGATGATTAGGGATTATATATACACTAATAATATGTTTTTTGCAGATTTTTGGGCCTTTTGATATGTATTACTATTTCAATAAAAACTATATTATTGATTTTTCAATAAATAAATAATTTCTGCATCCTTAATGTATAAGATAATAAGGTAACTAAATAACACTTAAAAATTACAAATAAATTACCATGACAATGAAAAACATTTTATAATTAATATGAGTATTTATAAATGAATTTATATTCTGTATAAACTTATATTAAAAATACTTTAATAATTAATGTTGATTGAGACATATTTCACTTTCCATTAAATAAAATAAACTAAACGTCTTAATCACCTCCATGTGGGTTCTAATGGATTCCATTTTGACCCAAATATGACTTAGGAAAAATTATAATCATCCAATTGTATTAATACAAGTATTAGGATAATTTTATAATATTATATTTACCCTTAATTACCCAATTTACCTTTTACTATGGTAAATATAATTTACCGTTGTTACTATTCATCACGCCCAAAAATAAAAAGTAGCCTATTAATATAATTTAGACCCACTAATTCCAAATATGGAATCCATTTTCCAAATTCAATAAACATAAGTTGACGAATTTAAATTAAAATTAATCTCGTTGTCGGAATAAAACAGGTTTTTGTTTAAAACAATGCAAAAGATTGAATTTGTTTAACCTACGAATTCATTGTAAAATCAAGGCTAATGAAATACATTATATTAAATGGTAAAAATATATTCTAATTATAATTTAAAACCATTAAATATTATAATTTAACCACATAGTTTATTACGAATAAAAAAGTTGTTTTCAATTAAAATATAGCGTGTTTTTTCTATTCATTAAAATATGAAAGTTATCATAATAATATGAAATATTTATCCAAGGTAACATTTTTTATCCTGATTCGAACTAATAATTTTATTTTGTAAAATTGTACTTATAAACATGTCAAAAACTAGATTTAATGTGGGTGCGCCATCAAATGGCGACAAAACTGTATTTTTTAAAAAATATTTATTTTAACCGAAAAAAATTATTTTGTTCTTATACCATGTTATAGAAAATGTGTAAGATGAATAATAATGTTATAAAATTTAAAATTTAGTTAATATTATTCATAATTTCTAGGTCATAATAATATTATAATAATATATAGTTGTTTAGTGAAACCTGGTATTGCGTACAACACACGCTACCGAGGAAGGTCGCGATTGCATGTAATGCAAGCCAAGTCAGGGTTTCATGTTGTGAAAGACTCCTATGTTGTTTCGTATAACAGAATCCAACCATTTTTCATTTATACATTGAATATATATATATAAACCCAATGTTTCGTAGAATAACTACTATCAAAATTGTGTGTAACATGATCCAAGAATAGTGTTGTGTATACTGCAAGATCATACGGTGTTGCTTATAGTGCAAGGAAATATTGTTGTAGCTTACAACAAAATACATCAATGAAATTAAAAGATTTTTTTTCATAAAATCTCTGGGTGTTACATTCTACCCACCTTAAAAGGAATTTTGCCATCGAAATTCATCGGGGTTATAAATCATTTACTATTTATAGAAACCCACATCGTAAAAAAGAATACTAAAACTTAATTTTAAAAACTAAAGTATGAAATGTAATGATTACCCAAAGAAACTGATCACTGGGTTTCCACATAGGAGAACATTAGTGAAAATATGGATATGGAAGAAAAATCTAACCATCATGTTCTGATGGAGTGTGGTAGAGGACATGGCTATGAAAAATACAACAATCATAAAGCCATAAATTTGTGATGATCTAGGTTACCATCTGATTCTTCGAATATAAGGGCACTAGGAAAACATATTTGGTTTTCATGATCATTTCCCAAAAGTTGATGAAATTGGAATTATATGAAATACTTTTGTGATTTTTGTACAGTCTCACTGTTGGTCGTTCTTTGGACAATTTCCACTTCATCTCTTAAAGAAATGAAGTTGAATTTGTCATTCATGAACTGTTAGCAGATCATGTGATAAAATGATGGGTCATTCCATCTATCTCAAACAAAAGGTTAGAAATGTTATCAAAAAAATACATAAGTCCATTTATAGTGAGATTATTCATATATGGTTCCTAAAATGGACTTATACTTCATATATCATACTTCTTAATATAATAAAACAAGTTTTTACTAAACATGGACTTCCTGTAGGCCAGTGGTGGGCGATAAAGGCCAGTCGTACTTCAGTTGTGGGTTCGATTCCCACAGCCTTTTCTGAAGCGATGGGATGTCGCCTGTCCTGTAGGTTGTCCTTTTTCTAAAACTACATTACTATAACATCCCATAAATAATATCAAAAAAATTTCTATCCTTATAGAATACTAACTTATGTCCAACATAATCCATTCCAATTGTTAGGCTTATCTAAAATACTTTGGTCCAAGATCATAGTATAAAGAAAATGATTACTTGAAATGTCACATAACAATCACGTGAATGCCATCATTTATCCCCAATATATCATAAGATATATCTTGTTGGTCAAATTACAAACATGTGAATACCTTAATCATGTATTATCTTGAAGAATGAATACCCATTGAACATTAGTGAAAACATGAATGTTGTTAAATTTTAACACATTCCCCATACCAAAAGCCCAAATATTCTATATACTCAAACCATAATATCACTTAGTCCTTATATCAGCCATGATCTCATGAATACAATAAAATATCTCATTATCTTCTTATCCTTTCATTATGTTCATATCATCTAATTTCCAAAAATATCTGAATAACCTTTCATGGTTACCGATACCATTCAATATATACTTCCAAATACTTTATGAAAAACAATAGTGTATCAAAACTTAGATGATTCTTTATTCCATAGTACCAAACATTATTCTTTATAAACATAAAATCATTCCACTAACTTCTTAAACCACTGACTGAGCTTCATCATTTCTTTCATCTCATATTTCATTTGTAGTCTCTTCATCATCATCCACATAAATACTACTCATATGACAATGTTGATTCTCTTCCTGAGATTTTACCTTAGGGAATTGGTTTTCATAATGCCCATACATTCCACATTTAAAACATCTAATCATTTTTGATTTCATAGCAATACCATTATCCTTGTCCATGGTGTTAACTGAACCTTTTCCATTGAACTTACTGGCATTGTGTTCTTCTTTTCCACACCCAAAACATCTTCTAGTTCCTTTGAAGCATACTCCCTGATGCCTCTTCCCATATTATTTACATGAGGGAAATTGAACGTTCTTTCCCCTATGATCATCATGAAACTATATATTTCACTTATTATCTGAGTCGGGAAACATACCAAAGTTGAGATTATTGATCATATTATGAGATTTCTGAATAGGCGTAATAACGATGTTTGGACTTCCAAATCCCATTTCATTTGGTTGCTCATAAAGAATATCATTCCATTGTCCGTCATATCCTCCATTATCGTGAATCTTCCTGTTTCCATCCATTTTCTAAAACCCAAAAAGAATAGTGTGAGAGGAAAAATTCATGCTAGGTACAACAACATAGTAAAGGGGGAGTACCCTCAATATCTGACATCTTAGGTTAAATTCTAATATCATTACCGTAGTTCTAGGACTATCTCCTAAACGTATACTTATCCTTAGGGACATCCCTAGACATACATTAGAAATATCTCTAGGGATCTCACTAAAGTTTTCGCATCCTAGTTTCCAAAGGATTACTAAACCTTTCCTATGATACCAAATGTAGATACCCAAAGCTTGACATACATGGAAAATACATTAATTTTGCGTAATACTTAATACATAACAAAAACATACACACAAGGATCGTAATAGTTTAGTGTATTTGGAAACTCAGAATGTAATATTCTAATCTTGGTGAATGATCTTCAACATCTCCCATAAAGATCTTCCCCCTTTTTTTTATTAACTAAAAACGTTCTTTAAATGCTGGGGAAAAGAAAACATATAAATTGTGAGCTCAAATGCTCAGTATGGGTAAGCATAGAGAACATAAAATAATCCATAAACATTTGAATGCAAAAACATGAACATAAAATCTAAACAACAAAATCTTGAGCAAAGACATATATCATGGAAGTACATAAAGCCTAGATCATAATGGAACATTAATCATGATAAACTAGAATGGAAATAAAACATGTAATTGTGGAATCCATTAAGCACATGTAATGATTTCCATAGTAGCAAAGGCATTGCTGCCAAGACCATCTTAGTGGACAAAGTTCCTTTCTGAATCGAGTTCACTCCTCGTTCCAGTCCCGTAATACTGAACCAGATTTACTTACCATTCCAACCATGTCTATCTCATGAGATATAAATCTTTACCCAATTAATTGGAGGTAGATATATGTCCCACCCATCTAATAATGAAATCATTCTTACATGTGCCACCAAATAAACATTCATCATTCATAATAACCCAACAAATAAAACGGGTTTCATAAACATCATCACATCATCACATAATACATATAAAAGAAATGGATATCATTTCTTAATTAGAAAATTGAAACCATGTAAATCATAGAGACATTATATATGAACCATACACATATGAAATAATGTCATCTTAGATGAAAAATGGTTTTGATAAAACACATGAAATGAATTCTTGAGGAAAATATCATTTCTTCTTCAAAATCAATTTCTTTTCACAAATGGTAATGCAATTTTAAAAGATATAGATTTTGTTAAAAATAGTCATGAAATATTTTGGAGGAAGCTTCATGAAAATAAGTCTTTATAAAACCATTAAATAATTTCATTCCGTATAAGTTAAAAAAACATTCTTCTCGTACTTTTCCCAGAAAAGTCAAAAAGTACCTTGTAAAAAAGGATTCTTTACATACAATGTTGTAAAAGTCAAAATGGGTAAAAAAGAAATTAAACATACATTAAAGAATAGTAACAATTTTATGTAAACATTTTTAGAACATATTGACATGGATAATAATCATAACCCCAGTAAATACTTACGAATAAACAATCTCGGATAAGAATGAGATTGGAATAATTATCCCTTACCTTAGGTCCGATATGATTCGTACATATCCAAACCTCCTGTATAATTATATAAATAAAGTAATTTACTAATTACAGAATCATATTCATTGTTAATATAACATATATGGTTCACTTATGACTTTATATTACCCGTTCTTTTGTAAATTCATGTAAAAATAGTGTTTTGGGTAAAATTGTTTCATTTGTCGTTCATGTTTTAACTTGTAATTATTCATATGATTACATAGATAATGATTAAATACATTAATAATTTCAAACATGATTTATATATAATATATATTCAGAATATACATATATATAATAGATCGATAAATGGAAATAAATACACCGTTCAAGGAGACGGTAGGCCATACGTACGCATTAATGCTATTTTCGTTTCCTTATTTAATTGAATGGAATTGAATATAAGAAATACATATATATGTACATAAATACAGTATCATTATTATGTCATATATTTCATTATTACTTATTATATAAACATTATAATCAATCTTGAATTTTTAACATGGAAATTGAATCTAATTGCGTCGTGGAGACGATAATCCGTACGTACGCACGAGTGATGATATCGTTCCAATGGAATTGTATTGGAGTGTATGTATACTATTTCAGAATCAATATCACTTTACAATAATCATATATAGTCATTATTGACACCATTATACCCATCCAAGTATGGTGGTGGTAGAAAATAGATTACACCACGGCGTGGAGACGGTATTCTGTACGTACGCACGCGCTGCGATTTCATTTTCCGTAGGATGGATAGATGGTGAAATAGGGTTGTTTCATATATATAATAACATATCATTATATGAGTTATACTGATGTTATTAATTCATAATGAAACAACTAAAGAAGAATAAGTACAAGAAGAAATAATGTTGAAAGAATCGGTAACGGATATTACCTCTTCTTTGAAACACCTCTTTGAGACCTCCTCTTAGGGAACTAAAATTGGTCTTTGAAGAATACCAGAACCTCTAGGATGTTTCTAGGGAAGTGGGGAAGTGAAATGGGCAGGTGTTGGCCGAGCTTGAAGGCTCAAATTGTTGTGAGGAGAGGGAGGATGTTCCCTTCTATAAGGGAGGAGAGGGGAACCTTTAGGAATATAACAAATATTAGTTTATATTAAATCCCAAAACCACTTAAAACATCCAAAATGACTCATATCTGAAGATTCGATGAGATAGGGTTATCATATCATCAAACAATAAAATTTATACATCTTAGGAATTTATTTTAAAAATTATCAACTTAATTTATCCTTATTTAATCAATTTAATTATATTTGTTGTAATAAGAGTCTAAATTTTAAATTATAACAAATAATTACTCATTTGTTGTGAATTGTCCATAATTGGATAATTAATAACATTTTATACCATATAAATTTTAATTTATAATATTTAAATATTTTGGTGGTTTTTAAACAATTTTATAATATGTTATTTTTATAAAATAACAATAGTGTCAATTTTGACAGTATTCATTTATTTAATTTTAAATAAAATAAATACAGAAGATATGTTCGAAATAAAAGCTTTAATAGATTCATAAAAGGACATATGTATCTAAAAAATAAGTGGAGCTCATTAAATAGTTCATATAATATTTATTTTATTATTTTTAAAACAATTAATTTTGTTTATTGCTTAATAAATTAATTACTTAATCATTTTTGTATAATTATTTAATATACTTATTTTTTTCATAAAAATTAAAACTAAAATCCTATGATGAAGATAAATATATTACCTTTCACAATAATACTTTTACTAGAATTTATCATCTTAAAATCACAATATTTAAATTGTTATATTTATTAAATTATGAAGGTGAAAACTTTGGCATCATTTAAAATAAAATAATATAAGTGTCATAATCGCCTTAATAAGGATCCAAATGGTCAAAAATTCGGTCAGTGGATGATTAGGGTTTATATATACAATAATAATAAGTTTTATACAGATTTTTGGGCCTTTTTATATGTATTACTATTTTAGTAAACAGTATATTATTGATTTTTCACTAAATAAATAATTTCTGCATCATTAATGTATAAGATAATATGGTAATTAAATAACTCTTAAAAATTACAAATAAATTACCATGACAAAGAAAAACATTTTATATTTCAAATGAGTACTTATAAAAGTATTTATATTTTGTATTAACTTATATTAAAAGTACTTTAATAATTAAAGTTGAGTGAGACATATTTCAATTTCCTTTAAATAAAATAAACTAAAGGTCTTAATCACCTCCAAGTGGGTTCTAATGGATTCCATTTCGACCCAAATATGACTTATAACAATTTATAATCATCCAATTATATTAATACAAGTATTAGGAAAATTTTATAATATTATATTTACCCGTAATTACCCAATTTACCTTTTCCTATGGTAAATAAAATTTACCATTGTTACTATTCATAAAGCCCAAAAATAAAAAGTAGTCTGTTAATATATTTTGGAACCAATGATTCCAAATATAGAATCTATTTTTCCAAATTCATTACACAGAAGATGCAGAAATTAAATTAAAATTAATCCCGTTGTCGAAAGAAAACGGTTTTTTGTTTAAAACATTGCAAAAGAGTGAATTTATTTAACCTAAGAATACAATGTGAAATCAAGGCTAATGACATAAATTATATTAAATGGTAAAAATATTTTATATTTATACTTTAAAACCATTAAATATTATCATTTATCCACATAATTTATTACGAAGAAATAAGTTGTTCTTAATTAAAATATAGCGTGTTTTTACTATTTATTAAAATATGAAAGTTATCAGAATAATATCAAAAATTTATCAAAGGTAAAATTTTATATACATTTTCCAAATAATAATTTTATTTTGTAATATTAAACTTATAAATATGTCAAAAACTATATTTAAATGGGGTTCTCCATCAAAAGGCGGCAAAACTGCATTTTTTTAAAAATATTTATTTTACACGAAAAAATTTATTTTGTTCTTATACCATGTTCTATAAAATTTGTAAGATGAATAATAATGTTATAAAATTAAAAATATAGTTAATACTATTCATAATGGCTAGTTCATAATAATATTATAATAATATACTTTTGTTTAGTGAAACCTAGTATTGCGTACAACACATGCTATCAAGGAAGGTCGCGATTGCATGTAATGCAAGCCAAGTCAGGGTTGCGTGTTGTGAAAGACTCCTTCGTTGTTTCGTATAATAGATTCCAACCATATTTCATTTATACATTGAATATATATATATATATACACTCAATGTTTTGTAGAATAACTACTATCAAAATTTTGTGTAACATGATCCAAGAATAGTGTTCTGTATACTGCAATCTCATACGGTGTAGCGTATTGCGCAATGCAATCTTGTTATAGCTTACAACACAAGACATCAATGAAATTAAAAGAATATATTTCATAAATTATTGGGGTGTTAGAAATATAGTTATGGAAATTTCTGTATGTTCAAGTTGACCAAAAAAAATTTTCTTTAGATTTGGGACATCAAAATTTACTATGTGTAATTTTTTGGTATTTTTCTGATAATGATCATTTTTAAGGAATAGTGAAAAATACTGTATTTTAATTCAAATGTTCCTTTTAATTTAAATTATTTATATTGTTAGATTTTCTTTTTAATTGGTTTTAAAGTATAATTAGAATATATTATTACCATTTAATCCAATATTGTTTAACGGAATTAATTTCACTTTGAAGTTGGACATAAACAAGTACCAATCTTTTGGTAGTTATTGTTTCTTAAAAACATGATATTTGTTTTGATAAGATGAATTAATTTTAAATTATTTAATGTAACTTATATTTATAGAATTTGGTAGAATAGACTTCATTTTTTGAATAAGGAATATCAAATATATCTTAGACTGAATATTTGATATTTTTCTGAAAAATTTCAATTTTTGATGAATAGTGAATCCACTTAGTAGTAGTCAAAAACTGACTTTTCCATTTAAATGAAATTTTACCACATCAATGAACTTGATTTCGAAATTACGACATATATGGTTTTCATTATTAAGTAAAATTTAGTTCAATATGATGAAAATAATTTTTGGTGAATAATATCTTTTGACTTTTATTGACAGCTGTTAAAGGTAAATAGGGTAATTCAAGGTAAAAAAATATTATAATAATTCAAAATTACCTTAACAGTTGTTTAAAACTTATTGGATGAGTCCTTTATGACCATGGGAATCTTCATGTCTATATTGGGACCCCATGGAGCCTTATGGGAGTGATAATGGCAATTTAGAATTGTTATCTTAATGTAATGGAAAAAATGACAAACCCAAAAATATTTTGTAACATAATTTTTAAAAGGGGTTAATTAAATTATCATTCGACTGTAAATATTCATTGGAAATATAAAACAATTTCCTAAATCATGGTATTTTTTATAATTTTTATATATCACATAAATTAAATTTATTTTCAGACAAGAATGATGTAGTGTTTACCTTATTAATAAATCATTTAAGTAAATAAGATTTTAAATGTTAAAATTACATCCAAAACCTATCCAATTATTATTGGATGATTTTATTTCAACCGTAAGACATCTTATCATCGAATCTAATGATTTTTGGTCCTTTTGAAACAGAATATATGTTTATAATAAAATAATATTTTCACACTTTTCGAAAGAGCCCATCCTCCCCTTATAAAAAGCCCTCAGTTATAACCAATTATTCACAACTCTCAAGACTTTTGGCTCATCCAAACATGGCCAAATTAAACTCCATACATCCCTCTCTTCCCTCTAGAATCCATTCAATTGTTAGAAGGAACTTTAAGAAGTTCATTTGGTTCAATCCAAAGGAAGATACCCAAAAATTAAAGATAACAGTTTTCTCAACTTTTTTTCTTTTATTTTACCTGTCCAACCCCTAAAAACATTTTATTACATTAGTTTATTACAACACCAGTATCCTCAATATTCGAGGATGTTTTTATGAGAAGTATTAGAACTACAATTTCACGCACCTCCATCTAATGGGTGATGAACATACTGTTTCTGTGGATGGCAAACTAACACCTCAAGAAATGGCGATTATTCAATTATATCCTACCACCTATCATGGTGACCATTAAGATGACCCCATATTTATATATTATATATATATATATATATATATATATTATTTTTATGTTTTCTTTATGATTCGGTATTTTTCTTTTATATTTTACCTTTATGGTTTTCTTATAGGTAAATGCGATAATTTAATTTGAGGAAGTGTGGACTACCGCCCCCACAAAGTGATATGACTTGTTAATTCCATATGTGGGATGTATAAAAGATGGATTTAATGATATTTTGTATGATATAATACTGGAATTATAAAATACATATGTTTAATTATGTTTTAATTCCATTAATATATGAAATAGAAATGAAATTAGCGTTCATGCGTACATACAACTTACCGTCTCCATGAACGGTGCCTTTCATTTCTTACCTCCAAAGGATATATAAACTTATAAATATATATATATATATACCGGATTTATATGGTATATATGATATCAAAATAATTAATTTCATTCTAGATATAATGGACTATTGACCAAATGGACAACTTGTAAATATAAGGTGCACATTTTTGACTCATGTACCACATATCGACAAAATGAACATTATTAACTTAAAAGATTACATATTCTTTATAACATGGTAATAAGTGATATAAATGGAATAAAAAACTTTAAAAATATCCTTATGATAGTCAAAATTAACTTTATTTTATTATTCAGGAGATTAACGAACGATCGAGTCAAGTCATACATGAGGTAATGGACTTCTCCTCAATATCCTTTCATTGAGGCATATTTAGTTTTATACAGGACATTATCTTATACGGAGTATAAAACCCTTTGACTTTTCATTTCATTCAAAGGGATTTTTTTTATATGAAGTGTTTTACTTAAGGACAAAAATGAATTTTTTTATGAAGTAGTGACAACGACGTTTCCGCCACAGCGAGTATTATTTGATCATTGGATTTCTTAACAAGCTGTAATGTTTTTAAAAGGGAAACTAAATACCATATAATATTTTTACATATTTTGGTTTTGAAAATGATTTTTATAATGGATTTATTTTTTCAATACCATGAAATGAAATTTTTTTGTTACAATGTGGAAATGTTATCTTTCCTTTATGTTTATGTTTATGTGTTATGATCATGTTTTGGTTCTTGGGCATTATTTATGTATACGGGTGGTTCCGTGATAATCCTAAGGCGGGTGAGCCTGAGATAAAACTCCAATGCATTGGGTAATGTGATGGAGGCAAACATGAATGTTTCTCCTAAAAGATTTAGGGAGTATACTACGATGGGTATTCCAAAGTAACTCCCTATGTATATGTGATAGCTACAATATAAGTATGTTATGGATGCCACAAGTTACATTTATGATTTCTGATTTCTATGTGTTATACATAAAATCAAATGATTTCATGAGGTTAGTAAAAGAGTTAATGTTTTGTATGTATTTATGAAAATATGTTTTATTTCGTTGTTTTATAATCCTTAATAAGCTTTTTATGCTCCTCCCATGTTTTGAAGTGTTTTCACAGGACTTAAAGATGAATTGGGTCAAGGATGGGATCCAGGAAAATTCATGCTATCTAAAACGTGGTAAAAGACATGTCCCTTTTTTTCAAGAGTTTTTATTTTATACTAAAATTGAATCTTTGTATAAGTGTCTACTTCGTAATATTTTGAGATGTAATAGTTATGTCCTAATTTTCTAAAACACTAAACCTGAAAAGATCCTCAATGTGAATTATTCATTTAATTCAATATTATGTAATGTTTATGTTCAGGTCCCCATACAACCCCTCTCTGAGGTTATAGATTTAAATAAATTTTTCAAAGATGTACATTAAACCATTCTGGTCAGTAATGTCCCTAATACATTAAGTCATATACCACTATGTCCATATTGAGTCCATTTATAGTGTAATTAGGTTTATGTGGTTTGAAATATAATTAAACATATTATAAAACCATATCTCCCGGCATGACCCTTACACTACATCTAATTATGCATGTGTTAATAAATAATGTATACTCCTCACACGGCTCGTGTGGGATCATTATTCGTGCATTAGTTAAATGAGTTCTTAACCATTTAAAGGAATTATCACATACTACATAATATTCAAAAATGTTTCCCTTATTGTCTGAGCATGAAATCAATACATCAATGAGATAAACATGTTGGATGAATAGTAAATAACAGACCACCAATACCAAAATAAATTAGATTTCAAAATAATTACCATGTTTCTCCAAAGAAACAACTGCCTCAAATGACAATGGGTATACATACACACATTTCCCAATGATGATGTGTCCCACGAAATATAAGTTTCCACTCCATAATTAGAAGATAGATATATTAGATCTTACCAAATAATATCATAGTGTAATCAAGTCAATAGAATGGAGTTTGGAATGATTTTCATGGGTTTCGGAGTACAACAAAATGATGTAATTGGAAACATCTAGAAATGTGTCCAAACACAGGTGGGAAATTCAGTAATCTAAATCCATTAACATATCACATGTGTTTTTGAATCCAAATATATTTACATGAAACACTTACAGGCCATACCTACTACTAAAAGTTTTCCACCATAAATCTAAACATCTTACTCTCCTAAAATTAATCCACATCCTCAAATCAACATTTGAGATCACAAAATAACACATTTTCTGGTAAAATTGTGTGTCTATACATAGAAGAGAACAATGGTTCTTATTATACATCATATTTAATTTAATATAAATGTTGAACTAGAAATTTTTCCATAAAACTTCCTGAAAAATAACAAATAAAGAACTACAAAGTGGTGTACTCATATGGATGAATAATTTATTCTCTAATTCCTTTAATAGATTATAGTGTTCATTAATATCCACTCATGCCATTTTATATGGTTTAATGAGAATAGGTTTAATTTCATAAATTAGATTGATTAGAAATTGAAAGTCCCACATAGACTTATGCCATAATATGTCCTTGGGAAACATTCCATGAAAACAATCAAATATGGGTGGAATAAAATTGTGTTTCACACCCATGTCACCCAAAAAAGACATGAATCCTAGGCATTGAGACCCCATTATTTATAATGAAATGACCATACATGGCCTTCCATGAAATCACATTCCCAATGGAGAACAAAAATGATAACGTCAAGAGTTGTGTTAGTCACCCTCCTAAAGTAACAGTCAATGTCATCTATGTATGACACCAAAAATATGAAACCCAATATCAACTCAAAACCTTAAATAAAATTTACATATAGATCCAAATGGTAATGATACCCACCTATCATTTGGAAACACCCCTTTCATAGATAGATTTCATTTTACAATTCACCCAGTTGTGTATCCATCATTAATACCATGTAAAAAACTCTACAATCATAATCACACCATTAACATATTTATTAGATATTACATATTGTAAGTCTCATGTATCAAATAAACAGTTATAAAGAGTAAAATATATAAGATTTTTACCTCTAAATATTTACAACCTAGCCTATCAATAAAAAAGTATAAGATAATTAAATGAATATGACCTATCCATATGTTATATTCTTAGGACCGGGTTCCCCATGATGCACTAATTTTATATGATGTGTGATTGTTACATGACGCAACATGTCTGTAACCACAAATGAATTATCCAATAGAACTCCAACTACTAGATATGTTTGGGATATAAGTCATCATTCTGGTACTCTGGTTATGTGTAACTCCCCCAACACTACTATTATATCATGGGTTTAAACAATACCTTTATAAGTATTCCAACCTGCCCCAAGCTCGTCACACCATCTGGGGTCAGGTTCTCTAGAAACTATGTTGTCTTGGAAAACCATTTTTTTAAAACACTTGTCTACAACCCATTGCAACATATCCTTCCCCTGAATAAACCTTTTTTCACTTCTTGAGTGAATGTTCCTATTATGAAACTTCTTACCACCATATGATGTACCTTTTGGTCATCCATAGTAAAAGTCCTAATGTCCACTTTTAGAATATTTTAGGTTACCCTCCAATATGGACCCTAATTCACAATATCGTTAAAATTAATTTATTATAAGATATTAACATTGGGGAAAATCTCAAATTTATGTTCATCTTGAAAATATCTATCCACAACTACCTCACTTTTGATTACTACTAGAAAAAGAGGATGTAAATCAAGGAAGTGTCTAGTATAGTCCATAACTAAAATAGTTTTGCGTCCCAACAACATTAAATCTATATCGTTCTCTATCCTCTATATTTCTTAGTAAAAATTTTCAAATAATTTAAATTGGAATTCCTTCAACAAAATGACCTCAAACTGATCATCCACAATCATAATATCCCAATACTTCCTTTTTAGTCTTCATAAAAGTTGATAATGAAACATGAATCTATTCTATATATGATACTCTAATTCATCATGAAATATTTGGACAGAATCAACAATTACCTCAACTAGATTAGGACCACTGTCTACGACGAATATTATATGGTGTGGAAACATGATCTCACGGGTTCGATCAGACATATTACTCACAACACGACATGTTTTTCTTTAAATGTAATTCTGAAAGAAATTGATCTTCTCCTGGGTCATATATTCTACCTCCTCACTTGAAACTATCAGATCCCATTTTTCTGCTACTTAAGGCACATTTCCATCAATTTACTCCTATCTCACCTAAAGACATCACTATATAGAAATTTTTATACACATCCAATCCCACATATTAAGACACATCACATATTATTTACACAGTATAGATTGACATTAATTGAAAAATTCATCCCTTATACAATATCTCATGATCACAATAACTGAATTATTAATACACTCAATAATGCCTTATATATGTCATTAATAACATAGGATAAATGATTTTAATAATTATATGTTTCCCATTAGACTCTCATTTTTAACCATTTCAAATTACCACATTTAATATCTTTTAAAAAAATTTAATTAACAATTAGGTTATATTTCATTTAAATTACCATATAAGGAAAAACATATTCTCACCACACAACCCACTCATAAATTTCTCTTTTTTATGCTTGATATGTTTCATGTCATGTCATTTTAAGAGTTCCTATAATTATTCAAGAAATAAAAAACCACATTTTATTCTTGAAAATGATTAAAATATCAAAAAAAACAGTGACATTACACAACAATATAATCACTTAGGATGAAATAACATTTAAAAATAATAAAAAACATAAATAGAATAATCCCTTCTTAAGAACTTGTGATTTCCCCCATTCATGGGTTATATACTCCTAAAACTGAGTTGGTGACCATGTATTGAATAATACTCGTATTATATCAACCCTTATAAAATAGTATAAAAACTAAAAATTAATTAATACCCTCCTCTAGTATAACCTTTATGTATCCAGACTGGGATTGACATATTGCTTCCCCGTGCCTGTTCGTTTCATGTGCTTTGGCCAATTTCCTCAAACTCTAGAGTATTATGTCTAGAAACTATATCCAATATGTAATGGGTAGATACTATATAATAATTTTCAAACAATGTAAAAAATATATAAAAATAAAAAAATCTGAAGTATTATAAAAGTCAATAACTAACAGTGACATGAAGAATACCAAATCCAATGAAAATTACCATAAATAATAATTATTATTATGAAATGACATATATGTGTTATGTATGAAAGGATATCTCAAAGATAATAAATACTAACAACTCCCAACATGTCCTTGACATCATAAATGGTTCTATCATCTATTCCCTACCCTGATTCACAACTCATCAATATAACATAGTTTACATTCCCTTATCGTATACTACAATCATTATGTTTGATTGAGTAACAATCAGTGACTCGATTATAGTGTGATTAGAACTTAATAGGTCGACACCCGAAGTTTCTAAATTGATAACCATTGTAAACTTGTATATGTAGTTCTATATAGAAACAAATTCATGAAAAAAAATAATATGGGTCCATATTTATTATTATTCAGTAAGCCCCACTGTACATAGGTTCATGGTGGATCCCAATACAATCATACATTCTTTAGACCATTCCAAAATTTGAACAATACTCCAACAGAATTATACAACCTACTTTTCAAGGAATTTCATTACAAAATTCATTTCTATTTTCATTGAATAACATGGTAGAATTAGATTGGGTACCATTATAATAGATACATGGACCACCAATCAAGCATCATTATGTTAGGTACATAGATAGTCATTACAATTACAATAACATGGGTACATTAACAAACAAGATAGTATAGAAATAGTTTATCCCCACATAGAAACTTGGTTGGTCAATCAACCACATATAACCTGATGACTATATTTACATATATATATATAAGAACGTTTCTATGTCAAAAAAATTCTTTTATAACATTTAATACAGAATACATCAATTTATTCTTAAAATATAACCATGGTTCTATAATTTTAAAATCAATTTTTTTTGGAAATCCCCCATCAATATATTTATCATCATTTTTTACAAAACACATTAACTCTTCAAGGACAAGACAATAAAATATATAAATCCCATTATAAAAATGTTCAAAATTAATTAAGCTCAATTCCATAAACTGAAAATTTCCTTAGATAGTTTACAAAAAATTCCATGTAATGTATATTGGAACACACATTTGGGTTCCAAAAATATTTGTTTTATAATATCCAATGGATCTAATCGAATCCATTAAATAGGAAAATATTTATTTTGGCTTCAAATTATTTTTCTAAATCAAAAAGATGTTGTGAAATAATGTAACATAACACCAGAATTACATAAATTATTATTAAATAAATACAATGGAATATATCATGTAGATCACTGATCAGAGGATCATTTATGAATTCTCGACCCAACTATATCCATTAATTGATGGTTGAATTGACAAAATCACAATATTGAATAAGTTATGTGGTAAAAAACTATGATCAATATCCAAGGAAATATGATCCATTAAAAACAAGATCTATACAATCTACAATTCTTGAATTCATCCCTTTATAGTGGAAAAAAATAGAGGGAGAAGAACATACTCGAAGAAGAGACCACATACTAGAGAGTGGTTTATTTTCTCCACAAGATCGTTCATTTATAATGTATGGTGATTGAGTGTCCATGAAATCATCAAGAGAGCCTACACGAGAATTAGAAAATGTAATAGATCATGTGGGGGTGATTTGGGATATAAATCATGGGTTTATAAATTTTTATTTAAATTTTCCGTTATATAAATTTCAGCACACACAATTTCTAGGATGGGAAGCATGGTTAAAAAAATGCACCCAAAATGAGCACCTGATACTAAGATTCTATTAGGGGTTTAAAATTTGGATACATGGTCAGTTAATCTTTTCCCTAATGTTGTGAACCCCCTCAATCCATGAGAAATTATCTTCACAGTTATCTATAGAAAATTGTTGGGGTTTCTCAAGCCTTGCACCAATAGTACACATCCTCACGAGACTCCAAAATTCTCTAAATACAGTGATAGGGAGTGCTGTGAAAGGAAAAACACAGGTATCATTAAAAGGGTAATTACTACCTCAACAAAAGTATGATACATCACCTAATTTTTATAGATCGTACAAATGATATGGGATTAAATCTATATTTTAATATTCATTGAGGGAGCATATGATTGAAGACTAGGATAGACACTCCTAATCTTTATATAATTATGTTGATCATATTCTATTTAAAAAGTTATACAATGTATTTTTTATAGATTTATTTAGGTACCAGGTTGAGAAGAATAATATTACCCATTATATAGTAACGTTGGTAAAATTTGGACAGATATTGATTTAATTAAATGAATTATATGAACTTATTATGATGTAAATGGGTAATGAATTATATTGATAAATCCATTTTAAGTTATTGATTATGATAATCCACACATGACATTAAATTTTATTTTCACTCCTATTAACCTTTTTGAATTTATTTATGAATACAAATAGAATGATTTGAGATAAGCATGGTTTCAAGGGACATATTTGAGAATTATCTCAATTTTTAGAGCATGGGAATGATTCATTTATATAGTAATAAATATTATAAAAAAACTTGTAAAATTTTATTAACAAATATTCTATAATAAAAATTCCTAGAAAACTCATGAATAGAAGGAAATAGTCGCATTAATGTTATGATAAAGATGATTATTAAGGAAATAAGGAAAATTTCATTCGATTCAAAATTATAAAGGAAAACACCAAAATTATTTTCTCATGAGGGCTCAATATTGCTTTACAAATGGAAGAGAGGTTCATAAAACATCAAATTACCATATAATAATTAAAATTTCATTTAAAATTGGAATTATGTGGTTTTCATCCAATAGTTGATATAATAATTCAATGTCTTCTATGTGAGGAACATGGGTTTTATTGAAATCATTTCCCAAATTAAATTTCTAACTAAGATGATGAGGATCATTACCTCATAGAAAAAGATGAAAAATTAAATTTATACAATACTCTCTACATTGATAAGAATATTTAGGGTACAAATACCCTCATTTGTGCAGTGGTAGATGTCTTGATGGAATTGATTAAAAGAAATATAGTACATATATGATTTTTTTCGAAGAAAATTAAATATCCACTATTATGTTATGAATTTATAATAATCATATTAGTGTATGATTATTGTATTTGGATTTTTTATACATATTAATGTTCATATTGTAACTCTTATTATATTTCATTTAGATAAATTTACCCCATATTTATTGATTTATTGTTTCCCACGACATCGATTGAAAATTATCGAGAGTATGGAAGACAAATTTCAAGTCATTCATTTAAATTAAATCAACAAATAGACAAAAATGAACACCTTTAATGGAAAAATTAGTAAATGTGGGGTTTTAAAAAAAATATTCTAATAGCCAATATATTTAAGGGAAAATCCATAAATTTGGTAGAGTTATATTTTGGGGTTTGAGATATGTTTCTTTTGTTTGTATCATTGATATTTTTAATGAATAAAATTAAAACTTCTTCTTGAATATTTTCATGTGAAATGACTATTAACATTAGTATGTAATAATTTATTCCATGATGAATGTAATTTATTTTAGGGGGATAAGGTATCGACTCGATATTTCACTATTTTGTCTGCAAAATGAAATAATATGTTAAATATATTCTTTTAAAAATTATTCATAAAAGCACAGATATATTTTGAATTTTTATATTATCGAAAAAACATAATAGTTTAATAATCCAGCCTCATTTGAATGATCCATGTTCAAAAAATCATTAATTTAAAAATGAGTTAAATTCGGAAGAGAATGTCTACATATGATACCCAACCATATATAAGAATGTTATGGAGATATATACTCTCTCTTATTCTCTGGACTAAATCCAAGACAATCATGAGTAATTATATCATGGTAGAAACTATATTGCCTAAAAAATTAATCTTTTGGAGACATCCACCTGATCAATTTTTATAGGACCACCACCATAAACATCAATCAGAGATTAGCCGATTTGTTATTTTATACTGAGATTATATGGAGCTACCTATGTTGAATTTATGATTATATAAAAATTTGTCAAGACATTTTTTTAAAATTTATATCATAAATAGTTACATATATCAATAAGATATTTTTTTCAAAAATCAAATTATTATTTAAAAATATAGATTTTTATTTATTATTTTTTTCATTTTAAGGATATATTTTTTATTTTGGAAGATTAATATGCTATGTTGATTGTTTTAATATTCATTTATCAATAGGAAAAATGGTAATAACTATGAAAAATATTACTAAAGATACCAACATTTATTTTCCAATAAAATATAATATATATATATTATGTTATAATAAAAAATATATTTATACATAATAAAATTTCTGAAAATAATTTTTTTTTTATTTTATATGAAAATATTAACTTATTTTTTTATACCTTTCTGAAATAATTTATTTTTATATGTATAGTGATAAATACTGATTTTTTTAACACTATACCATTTATTAAATTATAAATAAATAAATAAATATTATTTATTAAATATTATTTTATATAAAAATTTTAATTTATTAATATAACATAAAAATTGTAAAATTATATGTTGATATAAAAACCTACTCTAAATATTTCAGAAAATTCTCTTAATTTTTTAAAAAATAGTTTTCGTATTTTTATTTTAATATAATTTCCACAATATGTAATTTTGACATTGGATTACAATAGTGTTAATTAATTACTATTTTAATATTAATACATATTTAAAATTCAATAAAACAATTTCCATTTTTTATTTTATACTGATCACAACTATTATAGTTAAATATAAACTTTTTGAGAGAAATTAATTTCAAATAAAAAATACAGTAATGTTAAAAAAATTACTTAAATTTAATATTTATAAGAATAATATGATTTAATATTCAGGAAAATTAGGTTCAAAATATCTTAAAAGAAAATTTTACATTTATCCATTAATAATAAAATACATTGTTAAAAACAATTACCATGGTTAAAAAAATCCTTGAAAAGGGAAAAATATTTAGGTTTATAATGTAATTTCAGGAATCAAACATTAATTGAGATTCGAATTTGTAGATTTAACAACAATAAGAAATCACGCACTGTTTAATTAGACACTTCAGCTTCACATTCCATGTGAATCATGCAATCTCTTCTATCAATGTGTTACATGTGCCAAAAATGATATTCCCTAAAATTATAAATGGAACCACTACACATCCACCACTATAAATATTGAATTCTCCTCTAGGAAGAACTTTATTAATCCATATTCACACTTTAACCCAGTTACCCATTTCTTTGATGCCTTTATCATTCCAAAATACCCTGAAAATGTCACTTATGATGGTATCCAAATGAAAATATCCAATTAAATAAGTAATATTTTCACCCATAAAATCATAATTCATTTATACATCTACCAAAAAAATTGTAGTTATAATTATTTTTATAATTACATATATTTTATTAATATTCATGATTTTTTTATTATAATGGGATGTCCATTACATACCTTCCTTCAAAATAGCTGAAGATAAAAATGATTCCATGCATGTTTGCGATGAACCACCTCCCTGATTGACATGTATTATATTTTTCCACATCCATTCATGACTGGTTAAATAAGGTTTTATAATTATAAAATATGATATTAATAATATTTAAATTCTTATTAAATGATAGTATATTTTATTTATAACAACCATATATTTTTAAAAAATGACATCATCATTTTTTGTATGTGTTAACTAAATCCTCAATGTGATGATGTTTCTTTTTCATTTTCTATAAATTCCAACATGGGTTTAATAAGACTTGTTTATATTTTGTAAAAAGGCAATATGATTAAATATTCCTATTCGGACATGACAAAATTAGTCATTCCAAAAGAGATAATAATAATAATGAACAATTATTTTACTGTTAACCTCCAAAAAATACATTCTAATTTAAATTTTTTAATTCATGTCCATTCATGGAAAAATTTAACTATTTAAATTATGAAATAACGGAATAGTTTTGAATATAAAGGTATATAATTATATACATTAGAAATATAATTTTCAAAACATTGACCTTCATCAACATTCAAATAATTTTTATTATAAATTCATTAATGAATTTCATGTTACCAACAGAAGTTAAAATGATGTAATAAATTAATGAATAAAATGATAAATAGTTCGTATTAAAATACATCTAAATAGATAATTTCATAAATTTTTTTCTTCGTAAAACTAGTTATATTATTTAGGATATTACATGAATTCAAAGAGTGATTACAGACAGAGTTAAAGATTTTAGTCTCACTATTACTTCCATTGCGACACATTTTTTACTTATGATAGTCAATTTTTATATGATTGTGAATAATAAAATTTTTTTATATAATATCAGGTATTATAATTATTCATTTCATTTTTAATTTGAATTCATTATCCCTCCATTTTATGGGTTTAATAATAATTTTTTAGTGATCTTCATTAGAACCTTTGTAACAAGACCATCATATTTTCGTGTTGTATTTATCACATTTATGGGAAAAACCTCCAATAAATTTAGTATTTAATATATATATGAAATATATTATTCTTCAAATATCCTCTCCATTTTTTGGGTTATGTATTTTATCAGTCCCATACACTGACTTGGGTACTACTCGAGTGTGTTTGGAGCTGGTGTGCCACAAGGACTCAGGTGTGCTTCCTCGTACGCTATAGGATTATTATTAAAAGTGAGGTAATAAGGTATTTTTGTCGATATACTATGACATCATGTCATATTGCACAACAATGTATATAAATAAATAAATAGTATATGATAATAATAGTATAAGCGTATAATTAATATGAAAATCAATCAGCATAAGACAATAAAAGTAATTAATAAATAATAAGCAACATAGAAGATGAAGAATATATTATCAAAAAAATTAATGGAATGGAATGTCTCAATAAAGTACGGAAACATGGAAACAATAAAGCATGCATCATTAATATATCATTCTAATCCAACGTAATCAAAAATAAAAAAAACTATCAAAGCATCCCAAGGTCCTTCTTCATAATCTGTTACCCATATACTTCATAATGAGATTAATTATGTAAGGTGTCAAATGAAGGATTCTTCCCCTTATCATCACCTTCATATATATAGTCTACTCATGTATAAGCAATGGTATGGATATTGTGTGATATAAATATCAGTCAGCCATCACCAGTGCGGTCTATATAATACATTATGTGTATAAAAACTATAAAATAGTAGGATTATATATATATATATATATAATTATTATAAGAATATAGTAAATAGGTCATACATACAATTTCCTCGATAGATGTCTGAATATTAATCATATAACTTATTGTGTTTCAGTTTAAAATTTTTTTCATTTGTTCTGTATATGATAGATATAATGTAATAGGATCTAATGTGTAACCAAGTATTCTATTAAATATTATAGTAATAAAATAGGATCATATGTAAAACCAAGGAATCATTTTACTTAGAGATTTATTCAACTTTGTATTAACACGAATTATGGGTGTTTGGGGTCTATTTTTAACCAAAGGGGAATAACAGATTACATTCCATTGTAAGTGATTATAACCATGTACAAGGATCTAGTAAAGGAAATCACATTTAAAGCCTATGTGAAACCAATAAGGGTGAATCCATGGTTCCATTTCTCTAATGAAATGAATATAGATCAAAGGAGTGTATATGATGCGTCCGAATATCCATAAAATAGTGAGTTGATCATACAAAAACACTCTAGGCTTCCTCTAATAGACATGTTCCTTGTTATAAGTTGGTTATATAACTTGTAATCATGCTCCTTGAATAATAATTTCATCATCTGAGTTCACATGGAATTTCCATGGGGATCCAAGGACAACTCAAGTCTTACTATTTTTATAAATAAAAAATTTGTATAAGAAATATGTACTTTCTTCATGATTCATTATTTAGTTTAGGATATTTAATACTCATTACATAAGATAAATATATATTTTACTTCCATTTCCTCTCATTCTAGGTTATAATGATAAGGGGAATCGAACCAATTAAGTTAAATATAAAATATGAAAAAGTTATATATATACTTTTCTATTCCTTGAACAAGGAAGAGATTCGTTCATTAATTAAAGAAAATAACTTATCATTTTAAAGTCCATCCGAAATCTAATGGTGGTGCTTTTAGTCATAAAAAATCTACTAGGATATTAATAGATAAAACACCCTACTAGGATTTATTGGTGTTGATATCACCTCCCCCAATTCCATAGAGATCATGAATGAATCTATATATAGAGTACGAGTTTAAGGATTGTAATAATGGAATATGAATTTGATATGAATCTCCTGATGTAAATAGATTGTGATAAACAGTGACACATTAATGAATGTTTAGATCTTTAGGTACAAGCCATGGAGAAACTACCATGTACCTATATCAGTATCCTCATTGAGTATCTGAACATAGTTTGGAACGAAAATGAAGAAAATGGAATAATTGTTCTGTGCTCTAAAAATTTGTAATAATATCCTGCCTCAAAATTCCATTTTAAATTTGAAGAATAAAAATAAACTATGCCTATAGGTTAGAGATATTCCCTATATGAATCCATTTATATTTAAATAAGCAATATCATAATTAGAACATAGGAGATATGAAATATCCTAGGTATAATGGAGGAGGATCCCACATTGAATGAGGGAGAGGAATTTTTCCACTAGTAAATATAAATAAGTGGGATGGTGCGTTAATTTGATTTATAAGGGAATAATGGAAAATATGAACAAAACATATAGGTTCATATAGTTTGGATGCATGGTTGGCTAATCCAGTTGAAAATTTAGAACATTTCTCTTCTTTAAGAGGGGACATACACGGTTAAGATGCATGACCTTATAATTAGTGTTCCAAATGTTATCTATGGACTAATAAAATTTTTATTCTACAATAATTGTTGTGCAGTCCTGATAGTGCAGTTATGGAAAATAATTATCCCTTATTTTATCTCTAAAAAACATTCATAGTTAGGAATAAATATCCAGATGGGCTCCTACAGTTTCCCCTAATCGTTCAAACCAACGCATTCCTTCTCCAACCATGGATCTGATCTCTAACAAATTATCATACACTATCAAAATATTCATGAAATAATTTGGAATAAATATTATTTTGAAGATAAATAATTATATAAAAAAATAACTGATCATCGCCTCATAAAAAAAATTATTTCAATAACATTTCCCCCCATTAAAAGAACTCGTCATTGATTTCATCTTCAAATGCAAATGAAATTTTTTCTAAGAAAAATTCATCCATTGAGCATCTACATCAGACTCTTTCACAAAAGTATCATCCACTACATTTCTGTGACAACATATAACCTATACATATGGGATATACCATCTTCAGTAATAATTATTTCATAGAAAATGATTCATATAAGATACTTCTGAAAATAAATATAATCATTGAACTAAATATTTTTAGGATCATAAGTATGAGATGATTCGTCAAGAAAAAAAATGTTTTCAAATGTGGATATTGTAATGAATAGAATAGAATATCTGAGGTAATAACAACCCATAAGATACATTCATAAACCTGACTATAATCTCAAACAAAGCAACATTATGAGGAGAAAACATAGCATTCTTCTGTATCCATCTATTCTAAATATTCGGTTATACCCATTGAAAATCATGATCCTTGAAATAAAACACCAGTGGTCCTTAAAATTTATCGGAATAGTATTTATTTATAGAATTATAATTATACATATGATTTTGGATCATATGAACAATATTTTAAGCCTATTACATGACATGAGGATCTAATAAAACTTTCTCACAATCCTTTAATAAAAACAGGGGTGGACCTAATGGCCTGCCATATGAGGAGTCGTATGGATCCATCTTAATCTTTTCTAGATAATAATCAGTGATGGTGAAAAATATGAGAGGGAAATGAATATCTCTAGAACCTCTATAGATTAGTACAGTTGGTGGGATCATTTCCTCTAACACATGTATCATTCGTTTTAATTGGAGAACAATATATTGATGAGAGGATATGCTCATAAGCACCAGTGTACCCATAGATTTATATATCCCATTCCAAAAACTCTATGTGAAATTAGAAAACCTATTTTATATGTTAGTATAAAAAACCTTGTGCAATTTTATAATCACATGTACATACAATCTTTCAAGCTTAACAACTGTGAAAGTCTCTTGGATAGGAATAAATTGGGACACCTTTTTTTGTAGATCCTTGACTATACAAATTTCATTATAACCTTGATATGTATAAGAAACCATCCTTTATCATTATATAATATTGAGTTAATTCATTTATTTTCAATGAGGATAATTTCAAGTTTAGATTTTTAGTGAATTATGTCAAAACTATTAAATAATATTTAAAATTTACAAAATAGAGAAGTCTACATGCTATCTATTATTTTTATATTGTTAGACATTATAAAATAAAACATGATTTCCTTTTTTGATGAAAATGTTCGCGACTTCTTCTTTTTTTATTAACCATCCTTAAACCCTTTGTAAAATTTATAAAAAACATTGTATTATAACAAATAGATCATTAAGGGATATAAAATAAGGAATGAAATCGGTAGTCTATGAAAAAATTCCAACAAAATCATACATTTCACCCCTAAAAGAACCCTTTAACATAACTTTTTAAATCATAAGATTCTTAAAATACTTATTAGAAATCATAAATCATATAGGTAACCTATTGCATCAATACCTTACTTACATTATAGATTTAACATCTACAAAGGGAGTAACCTTCAATATTACATCTTGAATACCCCTCAATGTATATTATATAAAATTATTATAAGAAACCTTATAGTTTAATGATATCTCACTACCCAATTCATAAAACAACTATAAGGGGCTCACCTACAGTTAGTTTATCACGGAACTACCCATATACAAAATAAATTTTCAAGAACCATAACATAATAATAACAAATAATATAATTAAATTATCAAAATCCCACCCATAAAATTTCATTTTCAATATTATTAAATAATTTTATTATATTGACATAATTAATAAATTTTTAAAGAACAATTATATCATTTAAAAACTATATTTTGGAATCATTGTGTCCCACACCACATGGAAATTATGTTAGGGATTATCATTTTAATATGTTAATGACCATATAAATAAATCCTTACTACTATTATGAAAACATGGAAATTATGGATAATGATTTATAAGGACAAATCTGTAACACCCCAAGCTTCCACAATACGCTTATCTTTCAATAATTTAATAGCTTGCATTGTACGCAAGTTCGAGATTCTAACACACCGCGACCAATCAAAGTAGTATGTATGAATAGTAATACCCACTTTTTGAAATTTTATAAATTTTATCTTTCCAAATAGACTTCTTTTTTGTATTCGGAATATCAATGTTATCCTAAGTTGAAATTTTTGTAATTTTCTGAGAACTTCCAAATTTTTATGAATAGTGAAAAATACTTAAAACGATTTTTTTAATAAAAATAATTTATAGTGATAAATTATACTATTGAGTGGTTTTAAAGTTTAATTAGAATATATTTTTACCATTTTATCCAATGGTGGTCATTAGAATTAATTTCACTTTGAAATTGGACATAAACAATTGTCAATCTTTTGATATATAATGTTTCTAAAAAACACGCTATTTGTTGTGACAGTGGGAATTAATTATAAAATTAATTAAAGAAAATTATATTTTTATAATTTTTTAAAATAGACATCATTTTTGAATTCGGAATATCAATTATAGCTTAGGGTGAAATTTTGGCATTGTACTGAAAAACATCAATTTTTGATGAATAGTGAAACCACTAAGTGGTAGTTAAAAAACTGATTTTTCGTTTAAATGAAACATTACCACTTCTATGTTTTGATTTTCAAAAATCCGACATACATGGTTGTCATTAGAAAGTAAAATTTTGTTCAATGGGATTAAAATAATTTTTGGTGAATAGTAACTTTTAAGATTAATTAATCGTGATTAAAGGTAATTAGTGAAATTTATGGTACAAATGATATTATAAAAATATGAAATGACGTTGACACTTGTCCTAAACCTATTGGATGAGTCATGGACGACCATGAAAATAAATGGGTCACCTTGGGGACCCCATGGAGCCACTTTGGTAGGAAAATGACATAAATAACTTTTATTTAAAGTTAAAACAAAAATTTCACAAACATAAGTTGTTTTACTAAAACAATTTTTTAATGGGGTTATACAAGTCATTATTTTGACTATAAATATTCATTAGAAATATAAATAGATTTACTACATCATGATAATTTTTTTATAATTTCTAGACATTAAATAAATTAAATTATTTATGACACCATGATGATGCCACGATTACCTCATTAATTAACGATTTAAATAAAATGAAAGGATAAAGTAAACTCTAAGGCTTACTCTTGTCAAAAACCTATCAGATTAGGAGATTTATAAGCCTTATCACCTTATCCTCGACATATATCATTGTGGGACCTTTAGAATCCGAAAACCAATTCTTAATAATGTAACATTTCAATCTTTCCAAGATTGCCCCTTCTCTCCCCTTATAAAAGTCCCCCACCACTACCATCTTATTCACACATTCAAGCCATTTGGATCGGCCAAACTATGCCAAAATACTCTCCCAACTTCCCTCCCTTACTCCTAGAAGCCACACATTGGGCAGAATTCTTCCCAAGAAAGCCTTTGGCTGAAATCAAAAGGGTTAACCGATTTTAAGGTAATGTCTTCGTTTATGTTATTTTGTTTTATTTCACTTATCCAACCCCCGAAACTCTTTTTATTCATTTATTTTGTAACAAAAACAGTATCCTAAATATACTAGGATGTTTTTATTAGAAATATTCGAGCTTCACTTACACACACCTACATCTAATGGTTAATGAACATACTCTTTCTGTGGATGTGGAATTTCTGCCTCACGAAACGGTGAGTGTTCAACACTCATATAACACCTTCAAAGGTGGCCATTAAGATGTCACTATATTTATACATAATATATAATATGTTTATGTTTTAATTAAGGTTCTTTATTTTTCATTTATGGCATACCTTTATTATTTCCATTATGGTTAAATGCAATATTTTCATTTCCAGATGTGCGGACTATCGCCCCCTCAAAGTGATTTGAATCGTTAATGCCATAATTGGGATGTATAAAGGGTGGAGTAAATTATATTATATATGATATTATACTGGAATTATAATATACCTTTATATCATTATGACTTCATTAAATATGAAATAGAAATTAAAGTAGCGTTTATGCGTACGTACGGCTTACCGTCTCCATGAATGATGCATTTCATTTCTTACCTCTAAATGTTATGTAATGTTATAAATGAATGTATATACTGAATTTATATGATTTACATGATATATACATCATGAATATAATTATGGATATAATGTATATATTACAACATGAACAAAGTGTAATTATAAGATGTTTATTTTTGACTCAAGTACCTAAGAACGACAAGACGACCGTTATAAACTTAAATAATTACATAATGTTCATGAAATGGTAATAAGTGATATAAAAGGAATAATTAACTTGAAAAATGTTCTTAAGAAGGTAGAGATTAACTCTAGTTTATTATTAAGGAGGTTAAATAGCGGTCGAGTCAAGTCGTACACGAGGTAAGGGAATTTCATAACCCAATTTCTATTCTTTGGGTTAATCTCCTACTTTCAAATTATGTCATGATATTATTATGTCATATCTTGTATTTGTACTTTCTTTATGTGTACATATAATGAATACACATAATAGATATATTTTATTTTAAAAAAAATTATCTTTGTGAGGGACTTCGTCTCAATCTCCTTTCATTGAGTCATATTTAGTTTTATACACAACTTTCCTTTATACGGTGTATAAACCCCTTTGACATTTACGTTTATTCAAAAAGAATCTTTTTATAAAAAGTTTCTTACTAAACGACAAAAAGGACTGTTTTTCTTGTCGTACGTATCCGGCGACAATGACTTATCCACCGCCATGGCCATTATTTGGGTTTCGGCTTCCTCTACAAGCCATAACTATATTTAAAATCAAAAATAAATTCATGTTTTAAATTTCTTTTATTTTGGTATTGAAATTGGTTTTGAATGTGTTTTTATTATATCAATGTGTTGTATTGATATCTTGTGATTGAAATGTGTAAATGTTATGTTTCCTTTATGCATATTTTATGTGATATGATTATGTTATGGTTTATGATATGTTTAAACTTGTTCATATGAGGAATGCATTGGACTTAATAAGTGACGGGTGGAGCCCGCTATAGCTCCTCGATGCATCGGTAGGTCTCATGAGACAAACTAGTGTCTTGGCACGAGGCCTTGACAAAATCATATTTTTATTCTTGGCATGAGGCCTTGGCTACGTGGTTATGATAGTCTGGCATTATGCATTCCATCATTATGAAAGTGGTTATTGATATTTCATGTGATTATTCGACCAGTAGAATATCCTTGTGAATAAGTAAATGGAATTATTTCATTTTACTTTTTCCATATTATGTTGATGTTCAAGTTTAAAAGGCTTTTGTTTTAGTATTACATTGCCTTAAATGTTTATGTTTATTTATGAAATCTTCCACTTTGTTGTTATCATTACTGAGCATCTGAGATCACCCCTTTCAATGTTTTTATATTTTCCAGGATGTGAAGAAGTATTTTATGAATGACATACATGGATAGTCAGAAGAGGATATGAGTGTGGACTATGAAGACTTTGATATTAGTTTTTCTATTTATGATGTAATGTAATATTTATGAATATATCTATTGTTTCCAAGGCTACTAAACTAATCGGTCTTTCGAGACATGATCATTTGTGATCATACCAATGTTACGAAGTAATGCACGGACTCTGGGTAGCTAGGGTCGGGGCATTTCAGTTGGTATCCGAGGCAGTTTAGTACTAAACCTGGAAGCTAGAATTAGATAAACTTTGATTAGAGCACATAGCCTGAAGATAGAATTTAATGTTTAGTATTTAAGAACTTCATAGAATTTTGGTATTATACATATTTTTTGAGTTTTCCGAGCAATACACCCCATTCTGGACACGATCAGGTAGAGGCGGCACTGGCACATATGTACCTAGGGGTAAAACCCAAAAACACCACTTTGAGCTAGACTCGAACGGGAACTGGTGCATGATAACAGGCCTTGCTGCACTCTTGGTTACGACACTCCTGAGGGATATTCTTAGGATAATTCTCATTTTATTTACAAACAACTATGAAGGGTTATGAGTATATACTTCCTCAAAGAAAACAATTTTTATGATTATGGATTATATCCATAAATAGTTCAATTTATGTTAATTATTTTACAAGTATGGAATTATGTATTTTGATTCGTAAAATAATCAAGTTTATGCCATTATTTATAAATTGAGCCAAGTGGAAGGAATGGAAACTGTATCAATGCACGCACTCCGTGTAGGGATTTCCCTCCAGCTCAAGATAATTATTTTGGAGCTGGAGATACAACTGGTGCAGATCAACTTATTACCATACTGTGAAAATCACTCAGGTTATGAATAATAACCTTACTCGTATGGAGCACCCTGATCTGCAACGTGGAGGATCAATGTTAGACCGCTTCATGAGGCAACAACCGCCAACATATAATGGGGATACAAATCCATTATTATATGAGCAATGGATAAACTCCATAGAGAATATATTCCATGCCTTGGGGTATAGGGAAAGGGAGAAGGTTATCATGGCAGTTTACCGCCTCACTGGAGATGCCGATCAATGGTGGTCATTGATTCAAAATACAAAGGAAGATGAAGAAGTATCAAGTATAGAATGGAGAGAGTTAAAAGATCTTTCCTTAGAAAAATACATTCCACATGACCATCAAGCAGATATGGAAAGGAAATTTCTGAGTCTGAGACAAAAGGAGGATGAGAATGTCGCAAAGTATGAGGCTAACTTTACAAGGTTAGTGAGGCATGCAACATATTATATATGTAACCCATGAAGTAAGATTGATCGTTTCATTGATGGGTTAAAACCATTTCTCCATTGAGATTTATTATCACAATCTTTCTCAACATACGAAGATATAGTCTCATGTGCTATCAAGACAGAAAAGGAATTCTCTAAGTCTTATGACAATAAAGTAAAGCAAGAGAATAAGAGAATGGTGGAACACGATACCGATAAAGGGAAAAAGGGAAAGAAGGATTTTCCATTATGTGATAATTGTGGTATGAATCACCATGGTACTTGCCTAAAAGGAATGGGAGTTTGTTATAAATGTGGAGAAAAAGGTCACCAGGCGCGCGATTGGAAGGGAAAGAAAGCGGCTGTCAATGTTGAATGCTACAATTGTAGAGAAATGGGGCATTATGCAAATGAATGTTCTAAGCGTCAGGGAAACTTACCTCAGAATAGGTGAAGGGATCAAGGCCAATCTTATGTTGTGACTACAGTTAAAGCGGAATAATTAATGTATTGGTGCTTTTGGACTCATGGATTATATTCTGGTTATTAGAATAATGTGATATATATATAAGGATTGTACTATAGTACATGTTTATTTCATTAAGGTTTTAATAGGATGAAGGTAATCATATTTTTGTATTTGACAATAAGAGAATCTTTACCTTGTCAAAGGAATCTGATGATACAATTGATTTTGGAATTTAGAGACCTTTTAGAGAAAGTCTGGACAGAGGTATTTTGGATAACTATAAAGGTTGGAATGGATAAAGTTGAACCTTGGATAGTATTTTTTAAGGTTAAAACATTTCTGAAGATTACTTTTGGAATATTATAATACTATATTTTTAGGAAAAGGACAACCTGCAGGTCGGGGGATAACCCGTCGCGTCAGACAAAGCTGAAGGAATCGAACCCACAACTATAGTGCGACATGCCTTTATTACCTACCACTAGCCTACAGGAAGTCCTTGGTTATTACAAAATATTTTTCCTAATCTAAATAGTATGTGGTAATATTTAGAACCTTATACAATTAGGATAAATATAATATTTTTGAGTTCTGTTACCATTTGGAGTGAAAGATGGGTTTGCTGTAAAAATTTATTAATGAATGAAAGTATACATAACTAGTATGTATATTCCCTTACGTTCGTCATAAATCTCCTAAATAAATTCCTCAACTTTATAAATGTTAACATAAAACAAAAACGTTTCCGGTTAACTTTTCCAACTGGGGATTCAATGACCGCTTAACCAATTACAAGTTTGTGATTTTCTTATGGTTAACTTTCTCCTAATCTTTTTTTCTACAACTCTCCATCATAACTTGATGGGTTTTTTTCTTCCACATCCATATTTTCATAGAATCATAGAATGGGCTATCTCGGGTGACCTTTGTACATATATTTCTTTCCTTTAATGTTATATTTTTATTAACCTTATTTCTGATGTGGGTTTTCCACAAAGGTATTTTATATTTTCAACCTTTTACTTTCAAAGAAAAATTTCAAATTGTGAGGAAGCAATTTATTGAAGGATGGGAGAATGTAAAACCCCAAGATTCCACAATACGCTTCTCTTTCAATAATTTAATAGATTGCATTGTAAGCAAGTTCGAGATTCTAACACACCGCGACCAATCAAAGTAGTAGGTATGAATAGTAATACCCACTTTTTGAAATTTTATAAATTTTATCTTTCCAAATGGACTTCGCTTCTGTATTCAGAATATCAATGTTGTCCTAAGATGAAATTTTTTTAATTTTCTGAGAACATCCAAATTTTTATGAATAGTGAAAAATACTAAAAACATTTTTTTTAATAAAAATAATTTATAGTGATAAATTATACTATTGAGTGGTTTTAAAGTGTAATTATAATATATTTTTACCATTTTATCCAATGGTGGTCATTAGAATTAATTTCACTTTGAAATTGGACATAAACAATTGCCAATCTTTTGATATATATTGTTCCTAAAAAACACTCTATTTGTTGTGACAGGGGGAATTAATTATAAAATGACTTAATGAAACTTATATGTTTGGAATTTTGTAAAATATACAACATTTTTTAATTCGGAATATCAATTATAGCTTAGGGTGAAACTTTGGTATTGTTCTGAAAAACATCAATTTTTGATGAATAGTGAAACCACTAAGTGGTAGTTAAAAACTGATTTTTCGTTTAAATGAAACATTACCACTTCTGTGTTTTGATTTTCAAAAATCCGACATACATGGTTATCATTAGGATGTAAAATGTGGTTCAGTGGGATTAAAATAATTTTTAGTGAATAGTAAATTTTAAGTTTAATTAGTCACGATTTAAGGTAATTAGTGAAATTTAAGGTAAAAATGATATTATAAAAATATGAAATGACCTTGAAACATGTCCTAAACCTATTGGATGAGTCATGGCCGACCGAGACAATACATGGGTCAACTTGGGGACCCCATGGAGCCACTTTGGTAGGAAAATGACATAAATAACTTTTATTTAATGTTAAAATAAAAATGTCACAAACATAAGTTGATTTACTAAAACAATTTTTAAATGGGGTTACACAAGTCATTTTTTTACTATAAATATTAATTAGAAAGACAAAAAGATTTCCCACATCATGATAATTTGTTTATAATTTTTTGACATTATATAAATTAAATTATTTATGACACCATGATGATTCTGCGATTACCTCATTAATTAATGATTTAAATAAAAAGAAAAGAAAACGTAAAATATAAGGCCTACACTTGTCAAAAACCTATTTGATGAGGATATTTCTAACCCTTATCACCTTAGTCTAGACATATATCATTGTGGGACCTTTAGAATCCGAAAAGCATTTCTTAATAAAGTAACATTTCAATCTTTCCAAGAGTGCCCCTTCTCTCCTCTTATAAAAGGCCCCCACCACTACCACCGTATTCACACATTAAATCCATTTTTCTCGGCCAACCTCTGCCCAAATACTCTCCCAACATCCCTCACTTACTCTTAGAAGCCTCACATTGGGCATAATTCTTCCCAAGTAAGCCTTTGGCTCAAATCAAAAGAGTTACCCGATTTTAAGGCATTGTCTTCGCTTATGTTATTTTGTATTATTTTGCCTATCCAACCCCCTAAACTCTTTTTATTCATTTCTTTTGTAACAAAACCAGTATCATCAATATACTAGGATGTTTTGATAAAAATTATTCGAGCTAAAATTACACACACCTATATCTAATGGTTAAAGAACATACTGTTTCTGTGGATGGTAAATTTCTGCCTCACGAAACGATGATTGTTCAACACTCATATAACACTTTAAAAGGTGGCCATTAAGATGTTACTAAAGTTACAAATAATATATAATATGTTTATGTTTCACATAAGGTTCTGTATTTTTAATTTATGGAATACATTTATTGTTTCCATTATGGGTAAACGCGATATTTTCATTTTAGGAAGTGCGGACTACCGCCCCTCAATGTGATTTGAATCGCTAAAGCCATATATGGGATGTATAAATGATGGATTAAATGATATTATATATGATATTATACTGGAATTATAATATACCTTTATATAATTATTATTTCATTAAATACGAAATAGAAATTAAAGTAGCGTTCATTCGTACATCCGACTTACCGTCTCCATGAACGGTGCATTTCATTTCTTACCTCTAAATGTTATGTAATATTATAAATTAATGTATATACTGGATATATATGATGTATATGATATATAAATCATGAATATAATTATGGATATAATGCATATATTACCACATGAACAATGTGTAATTATAAAAAGTTTTTTTTTGAATTAAGTACCTAAGATCGATAAGACGACCGTTATAAACATAAATAATTACATAATGTTCATGACATGGTAATAAGTGATATAAAAGGATAATGAACATGAAAAAGGTTCTTAAGAAGGTATAGATTAACTCTAGTTTATTATTCAGGGGGTTAAAGAGTGGTCGAGTCAAGTCGGACACGAGGTAAGGGAATTTCTTAACCCAATTTCCATTCTTTGTGTTAATCTCCTACTTTCAAATTATTTCATGATATTATTATGTAATATCATGTATTTGTACTTTCTTTATGTGTACTTATAATGAATACACATAATAGATATATTTTATTTAAAAAAATTGATCTTTGTGAGGAACTTCGTCTCAATCTCATTTCATTGAGGCATATTTGGTTTTATACACAACTTTCCTTTATACGGTGTATAAAACCATTTGACTTTTACGTTTATTAAAAATGAATCTTTTTATATGAAGTGTCTTACTAAGTGAAAAAAAGGAATTTTTTTCTTGTCGTACGTATGTGGCGACAACGACTTCTCCACCGCCATGGCCATTATTTGGGTTTCGGCTTCCTCTACAAGCGATAACTTTTTTTAAAATGGAAATTAAATTCCATGTTTTTATTTTCTTTTATTTTGGTATTGAAAAAGGTTTTGAAAGTTTTTTTATTATATCAATGTGTTGTATTGATATCTTGTGATTTAAATGTGGAAATGTTATGTTTCCTTTATGCATATTTTATGTGATATGATTATGTTATGCTTTATGATATGTTTAAACCTGTTCATACGAGGAATGCATTGGACTTTATAAGTGACAGGTGGAGACCTCTATAGCTCCTAGATGCATCGGCAGGTCTCACGAGACAAACTAGTGTCTTGGAACGAGGCCTTGACAAAATCTTATTTGTAGTCGTGGCACGAGGCCTTGGATACGTGGTTATGATAGTCTGGCATTATGCATTCCATCATTATGAAAGTTGTTATTGATATTGCATGTGATTATTCGACCAGTAGAAAATCCATGTGAATAAGTAAATGACATTATCTCATTTTACTTTTTCCACATTATGTTGAAGTTCAAGTTTAAAAGGATTTTGTAATAGTCATACATTGCATAAAATGTTTATATTTATTTATGAATGCTTCCTCTTTATTGTTATCCTTACTGACCATCTGATCTCACCCCTTTCAATGTTTTAATATTTTCCAGGATGTGAAAAAGTATTTTATGAATGACCTGCAGGGATAGTCAGAAGAGGATATGAGTGTCGACTATGAAGACTTTGTTATTATTTTTTCGCTTTATGATGTAATGTAACATTTATGAATGTATCTAGTGTTTCCAAGGCTACTAAACTAATCGGTCTTTCAATACTTGATCTTTTGTGATCATGCCAATGTTACAAAGTAATGCACCGACTCTGGGTAGCCGGGGTCGGGGCATTACAGTTGGTATCAGAGGCAGTTTAGTACTAACTTTGGAAGCAAGATTTAGATAAACTCTGATTAGAGCACATAGCCCGAAGATAGAATTTATGTATTAGTATAGAAGAACTTCCTATAATTTTTTATTATAGAGATTTTGTGAGTTTTCCGAGCAATAAATCCCTGTCTGGATACGATCAGGTAGAGACGGCTCTGGCACAGATGTACCTAGGGGTAAAACCCGAAAATACCACTTTGAGCTAGACTAAAACGGGATCTGGTGCATGAAAATGGGCCTTACTGCACTCTTGGTTACGACACTCCCGAGGGATATGCTTAGGATAATTCTCATTTTCTTTACAAACCACTATGAAGGGTTATGAGTATATACTTCTCAAAGAAAACTTTTTTTATGATTATGGATTAAATCCATAAATAGTTCAATTTATGTTAAGTATGGTACAAGTATAGAAATATGTGTTTTGATTTGTAAACTAATCAATTTCATGCCATTATTTAGAAATGGAGCATATTGGAAGGAATGGAAACCGTATCAATTCACGCACTCTGTTTAGGGATTTCCCTCCTACTCAAGATAATTATTGTGGAGCTGGAGATACAACTGGTGCTGATCAACTTATTGCCATACTGTGACAACTAACTCAGGTTATTAATAATAACCTTACTCGTATGGAGCACCCTGATCTATAACGTGGAGGATCAATGTTAGACCGCTTCATGAGGCAACAACCGCCAACATTTAATGGGGGTACAAATCCATTATTTGCTGAGAAACGGATAAAATACTTAGAAAAAATATACCACGCCTTGGGAAGTAGTGATAGGGAGAAGGTTATCATGGCAGTTTACCGCCTCACTGGAGATGCCGATCAAAGGTGGTCATTGATTCAAAATAAAAAGGAAGATAAAGAAGTATCAAGTATAGAATGGAGAGAGTTAAAAGATCTTTTCTTAGAAAAGTACTTTCCACATGACCATCGAGCAGATATGGAAAGGAAATTATTGAGTCTGAGACAAAAGGAGGATGAGAATGTCGCAATGTTTGAGGCTAACTTTACAAGGTTATGGAGGCATGCAGTAGATTATATACATAACCCAAGAAGTAAGATTGATCGTTTCATTGATGGGTTAAAACAATTTTTCCGTCAAGCTTTAGTATCACAATCTTTCTCAACATACGAAGATATAGTCTCGTGTGCTATCAAGACAGAAAAGGAATTCTCTAAGTCTTATGACAATAAAGTAAAGAAACAGACGAAGAGAATGGTGGAACAAGAGACGGATAAAGGGAAAAAGGGAAAGAAATATTTTCCATTATGTGATAATTCAAGGAAGAATCACCATGGTACATGCTTAAAAGGAATGGGAGTTTGTTATAAATGTGGAGAAAAAGGTCACCAGGCGCACGATTGCAAGGGAAAGAAAGAGTCTATCAATGTTGATTGCTATAATTGTAGTGAAATGGGGCATTATGCAAATGAATGTCCTAAGAGTCAGAGAAACTTACCTCAGAAAAGGCCAAGGGATCAAGCCCAATCTTATGTTGTGACTACAGTTGAAGCGGAATAATTAATGTATTGGTGCTTTTGGACTCATTGATTATATTTTTCTTATTAGAATAATGTGATATATATATAAGGATTGTACTACAGTACATGTTGATTTCATTAAGATTTTAATATGATGAAGGTAATCATATTTTTTTATTTTACAATAAGAGAAACTTTACCTTGTCTGAGGAATCTGATGATACAATTGATTTTTGAATTTAGAGACCTTTTAGAGAAAGTTTGAACAGATGTATTTTGGATAACTATAAATGTTGGAATGGATTAAGTTGAACCTTGGATAGTATTATTTAAGGTTAAAACATTTCTAAAGATTACTTTTGGAATATTATAATACAATAATTTTAGGAAAAGGATAACCTGCAGGTCGGGGGATAACCCGTCGCTTTAGATAAAGCTGCAGGAATCAAACCCACAACCATAGTGCGACATGCATTTATTACCTACCACTAGCCTACAGGAAGTCCCTGGTTATTACAAAATATTTTTTCTAATCTAAATGGCATGTGGTAATATTTTGATCCATATACAATTAGGATAAATATAATATTTTTGAGTTCTGTTACCATTTGGAATGAATGATGGGTTTGTGGTAAAAAATTATTAAAGAATGAAAGTATACATAACAAGTATGTATATTCCCTTATATTCTTAGTAAATCTCCTAAATAAATTCCTCAACTTTATAAAAGGTAACTTAAAACAAAAACGTTTCCAGTTAACATTTCCAACTGGGGATTCATTGACCATTTAACCAATCACAAGTTTTTGATTTTCTTATGGTTAACTTTCTCCTAATCCAGTTTTCTACAACTCTCCATCAGACCATGATGGTTTTTTTTCTTCCATATCCATATTTTCATAGAATCCTAGTATAGGCTATCTCTGGTGACCTTTGTACTCAACTTTCTTTTCTTTAAAGTTATATTTTTATTAACCTTATTTCCGATTGGGTTTTCCACAAAGGTATTTTATATTTTAAACCTTTTACTTTCAAAGAAAAATTTCAAATTGAAAGGACGTAATTTATTGAATTAGGGGAGAATGTAACACCCCAAGCTTCCATGATACGCTTCCCTTTCAATAATTTAATAGATTGCATTGTACGCAAGTTCGAGATTATAACACACCGCGACCAATCAAAGTAGTAGGTATGAATAGTAATACCCACTTTTTGAAATTTTATAAATTTTATCTTCCCAAATGGACTTCGTTTTTGTATTAGGAATATCAATTTTATCCTAAGTTGAAATTTTTGTAATTTTCTGAGAACTTCCAAATTTTTATGAATAGTGAAAAATACTTAAAACAGTTTTTTAATGAAAATAATTTATAGTGATAAATTATAATATTGAGTGGTTTTAAAGTGTAATTAGAATATATTTTTACCATTTTATCCAATGGTGGTCATTAGAATTTATTTCACTTTGAAATTGGACATAAACAATTGTCAATGTTTTGATATATATTGTTTCTAAAAAACACTCTATTTGTTGTGAAAACGGGAATTAATTATGAAATTAATTAATGAAACTTATATATTTGGAATTTTGTAAAATAGATATCAGTTTTGAATTCGTAATATCAATTATAGCTTTGTGTGTAATTTTTCCATTGTTTTGAAAAACTTCAATTTTTGATGAATAGTGAAACCACTAAGTGGTAGTTAAAAAACTGATTTTTCATTTAAATAAAACATTACTACTTCTGTGTTTTGATTTTCCAAAATTAGACATACATGGTTGTCATTAGGATGTAAAATTTGGTTCAATTGGATTAAAATTATTTTTTTTGAATAGTAACTTTTAATTTTAATTAATCGTGATTAAAGGTAATTAGTGAAATTTAAGGTCAAAATTATATTAAAAAAATTTGAATTGACCATGAAACGTTTCCTAAACCTAATGGATGATTTATGTCCTACCAAGACAATACATGGGTCAACTTGGGGACTCCATGGAGCCACTTTGGAAGGAAAATGACATAAATAACTTTTATTTAAAATTAAAATAAAAATGTCACAAACATAAGTTGTTTTACTAAAACAATTTTTAAATGGGGTTATACAAGTAATATTTTTTACTATAAATATTCATTAGAAATATAAAAATATTTCCTACATCATGATAATTTTTTTATAATTTTTAGACATTACATAAATTAAATTTTTTATGACACCATGATGATGCCGCGATTACCTCATTAATTAATTATTTAAATAAAATGAAAGGATAATGTAAAATCTAAGGCTTAAAGATTTAAAAAACCTATTGGATGTGGATATTTCAAACCCTTATCACCTTATCCTAGACATATATCATTGTGGGACCTTTATAATCTGAAAACCATTTCTTAATAAAGTAACATTTCAATCTTTCCAAGAGTGCCCATTCACTCCTCTTATAAAAGGCCCCCACCACTAACACCTTATTCATAGTTTAAATCCATTTGGCTCGGACAACCTCTGCCCAAATACTCTCCCAACTTCCCTCCCTTACTCCTAGAGGCCTCACTTTGGGCATAATTCTTTCCAAAGAAGCCTTTGGCTCAAATCAAAAGAGCTACCCAATTTTAAGGCAATGTCTTCGCTTAGGTTATTTTGTTTTATTTTGCTTATCCAAGAGCCTAAACTCTTTTTATTCATTTAATTTGAAACAACAACAATATCCTCAATATACTAGGATGTTTTTATAAGAATTATTCGAGCTACACTTACACACACCTACATCTAATGGTTAAAGATCATACTGTTTTTGTGGATGGCGAATTTCTGTCTCACGAAATGATGATTGTTCAACACTCATATAACACCTTCAAAGGTGGTCATTAAGATGTTACTCTATTTATACATAACATATAATATGTTTATTTTTTACTTAAGTTTCTGTATTTTTAATTTATGGAATACCTTTATTTTTTCCATTATGGGTAAACATGATATTTTCATTTTAGGAAGTGCGGACTACCGCCCCCTCAAAGTGATTTGAATCTTTAATGCCATATGTGGGATGTATAAAGGATGGAGTAAATGCTATTATATATGATATTATACTGGAATTATAATATACATTTATATCATTATGATTTAATTAAATATGAAATAGAAATGAAAGTAGCATTCATGTGTACGTACGGCTTACCGTCTCCATGAACGGTGCATTTCATTTCATACCTCTAAATGTTATGTAATATTTTAAATGAATGTATATACTAGATAAATATGATGTATATGATATATACATCATGAATATAATTATGGATATAATGGATATATTACCACATGAACAAGGTGTAATTATAAGAAGTTTATTTTTGACTCAAGTACCTAAGATCGACAAGACGACCGTTATAAACTTAAATAATTACATAATGTTCTTGACATGGTAATAAGTGATATAAAAGGAATAATGAACTTGAAAAGGGTTCTTAAGAAGGTAGAGATTAACTCTAGTTTATTATTCAGAAGGTTAAAGAGTAGTCAAGTCATGTCAGACATGAGGTAAGGGAATTTCTTAACCAAATTTCCATTCTTTGGGTTAATATCCTACATTCAAATTATGTCATGATATTATTATGTCATATCTTGTATTTGTACTTTATTTATGTGTATTTATAATGAATACACATAATAGATCTATTTTATTTTAAAAAAATGATCTTTTTGAGGGACTTCATCTCAATCTCCTTTCATTGGGGAATATTTGGTTTTATACACAACTTTTCTTTATACGGTGTATAAACCCCTTTGACTTTTACGTTTATTCAAAAGTAATCTCTTTATATGAAGTGTCTTACTAAATGACAAAAAGGAATGTTTTTTTGTCGTACGTATGCGGCGACAACGACTTCTCCACCGCAATGGCCATTATTTGGGTTTCGGCTTCCTCTACAAGCCATAACTTTTTTTAAAATGAAAAATAAATTCCATGTTTTAATTTTCTTTTATTTTGGTATTGAAAAAGGTTTTATAGGTGTTTTTATTATATCAATGTGTTGTATTGATATCTTGTGATTGATATGTGGACATGGTATGTTTCCTTTATACATATTTTATGTGATATGATTATGTTATGGTTTATGATATGTTTAAACCTATTCATATGAGGAATGCATTGGACTTAATAAGTGACGGGTGGAGCCCGCTATAGCTTCTAGATGAATCGGCAGGTCTCATGAGGAAAACTAGTGTCTTGGTATGAGGCCTTGACAAAATCATATTTGTAGTCTTGGCACGAGGCCTTGGCTACGTGGTTATGATATTCTAGGATTATGCATTCCATCATTATGAAAGTGGTTATTGATATTGCATGTGATTATTCGACGAGTAGAATATCCATGTGAATAAGTAAATGGAATTATCTCATTTTACTTTTGCCATATTATGTTGAAGTTCATGTTTAAAAGGCTTTTGTTTTAGTCGTACATTGTCTTAAATGTTTATATTTATTTATGAAAGCATCCGCTTTAATTTTATCCTTACTGAGCATCTGAGCTCACCTCTTTCAATGTTTTAATATTTTACAGGATGTGAAGATGTATTTTATGAATGACCCTAAGGGATAGTAAGAAGAGGATATGAGTGTGGACTATGAAGACTTTGTTTTTAGTTTTCTTCTTTCTGATGTAATGTAACATTTATGAATGTATCTAGTGTTTCCAAGGCTACTAAACTAATAGGTCTTTCGAGACTTGATCTTTTTTGATCATGCCAATGTTAGGAAGTAATGCACTAACTCTAAGTAGCTGGGGTCGGGGCGTTACAAAATCATTAATACATTTAGAAAGATGTTTTAGTTAACACCTATCTTGGGAAGAAAATATGTATAATAAAATAGATATATTATTTTTATTCACTATAAATACACATAATTTAAGTATAAGAATATTTAATGATATCAAAAATTCATTCCACACATACTATTTTAATGGCATAATAAAGATGTGCATATTCAACCGAAAGAATAGAAGGTGGGTTAATAAATTGTATTAAAAGGTTCATATCAATGACGTATGAATTTATCAGTGATATGATTATGTGTATAAAAAGTTTATAAACATAAATTGAAGTTGATATTACGACATAAATTAGTAAATAATTATTCCACACATAATTTGGCATAATAAAATCCACAATGTGTGCCTTAAACCAAATAAGTGTTAATTGAGTTAAGAAATTACCTTACCTTGACTGAGGCTCACCACGTACAATCATTATATTCCAGAATAATAAACATAGGTTAATTTATACTTTATTGATAAACATTTTGATTTTGATTTTCACTTTTTTTTCTATTATTAAAATTAAATAATAATTATATAATTATTTTAGTTCATATCAAACATTTGTTAATATTCAATAGTTGTGTAGAAAATGAACTTATTTTTTGATGTATATTTATAAAACTGTAATAATTCCATAATATATAGAATATAAAACATGATATAAATTTATTTTATATTCATTATATATGTATTTATAATATTCAGTCATGGTAAACTAAAAGCACCATTCTTTGAGATGGTTGTCCGCACATACACATGAACGTTATTAACATTTTTATTGTCTTATTGAAATATTGAAATAAAATGAAATGTATATAAATATGTATAAATATAAAATATAATTATAGAAGAATTAATATTTCATTTATATAACATATTTTTACTAAAAAAATCATTAATAAAATCCCTGTGATGTTTGAATGGATCACATCATTCTGAGGAGGCAGTTGTCCACACCTCCCCAAACGAGTTTATCGTATAACAATAGTATGAAAATTATAAAGGTATACTTAATATAACACATACATAATATGAAAAAGATTAAAATATTAATCAAAATATATTATTTTAAAAGAATAATTGATTTATTTCAATCAATTAATGTGGTAAATGAGAAAAAACAAAACAATTATTCACGAACCTGATTGCCCAGCCTAACATGGACAACAATTTCATATATTTGAATAAGAGGAGATGAGAAATGAAATTAATAATATATATTATATTATTAAAATAAAACTAAATTATATTCATGATTATGTATTAATCATGAATTTATGCATGAAGGATCTTTTTATAATGTAAAAAAAATTATGAGTGGAACATTGAGAAAATTAAATTTTGAATATCCCCACACTAGAAGAAACATGAGGAACTTGGATTAGGTAAGTTGGTGAGACCAAAATCATGTAGATGTGTGGAGAGTTATAAGGGGATGGTCAGGAAGGTAATTGGGGATCTATAAGGCTGTTTTTGTCGAAATAGGTTGGTGGATAGGTGGTATTTATACCTAAGGTGAGGCCGGTACAAGTGATTATTTTATTGAATATTTTATATTACAATCCAACCATATAGAGGTGGAATTAAAATCCATGATTATGAATAAAATTAATTTATTATAGGATTATTATGTTATATCCATACCTCAAAAAAACAATAATATTTTTTATTTTTTGTAATGTTAATATTTTAACTTTTAACGTTAACCCTTGACAAAATATTTCTTTTACTATGGTAATTTTTTTTCTGGTATGATTTTTATAATAGAAAATGAAATTGAACATATAACATAATTTTTATATTCTATTTAATAATATTAAATCCTTTTTATCTAACTCACACCACTAAATTTGAATAATTTTATTTAAAATTAATTCCATAAACAAAACTAAAAAGTGGGTTTTTAAAGTCGAACGTTAATTTTTGTGAAATTATTTCATATATAATATAAATATGAAATTAATTACAATGTCCTAAATTAGATTAAATTATAAAAAATGTTCTAAATATACTTTAAAATCAGTTAATGTTATAATCAATCAATATAAATAAATTCTAAAAAAACTATTTATGAAATAAAATGTAGTATTTTTATTATTCCCTATAATATGAAAGTTACCAAAAAAATACAAAAAATTATCGAGACAAAAAATTTTATGTCCCTATTCTATATAAGAAGTTTATTTTTCCATATATAATATATAATTTTGTCAAAAATAATAATTAAAATGGGGTTGTCACCAAAAGCAGGTAAAACAGTAATTCAAATATATTAGACATGTTATGACTAAAATTGTATTTATTTTAATTTTAAGCCTCTAAAATTTATTATAATAATGTAAAAACATTTAATAAAATTTTTAAACCTAATATAATTACTTTTTTAATTCAATCCAATAAGACAACTATTCTATAACTACCATTTAAAATAATAATATTACTAATGTATAATTTTTGGTATATCCTGGTCTTGTGTGAATCATAATATTTCAGATAAACCCATGGTTGTGTGTTGGATATGATATCACACATAGTGTCACATTAAAACAAAAATTATTATCTAATTCATAAATATTATTTGACATGAAACAATATTATTCTATAATTACAATGGATGTTACAAGGTGACCCCGATAGGATGAAAAAAATACAATTGCATCATCTTTCCATCTCCATTTAGATCATTGTTGTGGATGTTGCAATATCTGAGTTTATTAGTGCTCCACATAGACCTTTTGATAGATAGAACACCTTGTTAAATAACATGATATCTAACATTTCATCTCAGGGAACTGTTACTGGTGATGAATATCACAACACATAATAGAGAATCCAGGATTAAATATCCAATAGGAAGCACAATATTCACACAATTGTTCCTTTATCATATGTGTTGGAACCCAAAATCTACAAAATTATGAAAGGGTGTCATTCCAATCTATATACTAATTCATTTGTGGGGCCTCACCTGAAATATTTCCCCATGTAACCTAATTCTAAAGATCTTAAATATGCATTTTCTTCACCATATCCATTGTAAGAGGTAATTGATAAGGTTTTTATAAAATTCATATTGTGAAACTGTTGAAACTCTATATTTATATAATAATTAAATTACCTTAATTTAGAGTCATAACTAACATCTTGTATGGATTATGTTTGAGTTTTCCGGATTAGTTCATCAACAACTACATTTCCCTTTAAAAAAATATAGGAAATATCAATGTCAAAAAAACAAAAGGTTTTCGACCCATCATCGATGGGTAAGATTCAATTCAAAGTTCATAAATATAATTTTTATGATCTTTTTGAATATATACCCCATAATGAGATCACCAATCAGATATTATGTACAACAGTGTAATTCATGAACCACATCTACTAGCGCAAAGTCATGGGTCAAGTAATTATTCTCATGTGGTCTAAAATATACAGAATTGTATATCATGAATCTATCCTCTTATACTAGAACTACACCATGATAGATTCCCGATGTGTCAAAAGAAACTATATATCCTCTGAATGTATCTAGTTAAACCATAATTGGGGAAATGTTAATCCTTTATATGAACACTTGAAAGGCCTTCCCGCATGGTTTTTTATAAAAAAATCACACTATTATTAATAATACCAAGAATAGGTGAATAAAGGGATGATAAGACATAAAAAAGACACATATAATATCCCTCCATCCCCATTAAAATCCATTTACCTAATATGTTATTGGGATGCACCATAGAAAACACATTGGTCACTTTCATGGGGTAAGTTGATACTCTTAATTCCATGATAATATTACTCAATAAGTGAATTTTTTTAATCATGATGTTTCATGTAGAAATATTATCATATATATGATTCTACCTCATTGTATTCAAAATCAACTAAAGGTGTTAGCATGGGTTATAAAATGATGATATTTCCCCCAATATGTAATCCAAAAAAAAACCACAACAAAGGAATGTAGATAGGGGTGGAAAATTGTATTCATATAGTCGCTAAATATAGTAGTTATATTCAAAATATTGATCATAATGCTGAGATGCTCATAAAAATGAAGCAAACGTTGAAAATCGATATAGTATATATCTTATGTCCAGACAAAATCATGATGATAGAACAATAATTGATTGATCATTGATTTCACCCAATCGCATTAAATCTTATTGAAGAAATCACATATTCAATTTAGTTGATACCATTTGTCTACTATTAATTCATTTTACCACTGGTAATACATGCTTAAATTAAGGGTCATACCCATAATTCCTTTATAAATCATCGCTGATATCCATAATAAGTGATTGGTCTAATTAAATAGTTTTTCTCTATGTCATCCCACTACCTCTTGATAATTTGGAGATCCGTAGTTTCTATCCTATAAATAATAATTGATACTAGAGTTTCTATGGAAACAATATCAATTGTAATGTATACTGTGACAAAGGGATTTATGTCATTAAATATTTTAGGGATGAAATCTTCAAAAAAATCTATTATAAGATGAAAACATGGTTTATGTATTCACTACTTCAACAAGTAAATACTAGAAATACATTTCGTCACACCACCCCTCCCATGATTATATATCCCAACACAACCATTCTAGACATTCAATGAACCCTTGTAATGATACCATCCACCCTATAGTGATGTAAACAACACCCTAAATTGATAGATGTTGAAATTGGTGTGATATGGGAAAAAATAAATCCTAATTATTACATTTAATGACTTCATATTGATGATGAATTGGTCTTATTAGAAGTGGTAAACACCTACATAAGTGGATTTTCCCTACATGAGAATATTTTCTCTAACCGAAATCTGAATAGTGTGTCCAGTTTCATCACCACAAAAAAGTATAGAATTATAGCCTAAGAGCTTCAATATTTCATAAAAAGATAATGTTGTGAGAATCCCATATATTGACTAAGATAGATATAATAATATCAGCTACTAGAATAATACCCCATACCACAAAGGGTCCTACAATACGAGCCTCATGTTTTTATTGTATAACACGAAATTGATATGATCAATGGTTATATGATATCATTCGAATACCCCGAGTAGGTCCACATAGATGTGGATGATAATAATAAATCTTGATACCAAACCATGACATCCTTTTAGGAATGTTTGGCTATTTCTACTCCAACACCATACCTAATGTGGCCAAAATTATCCCACTAAGGAAGGTGGAGCTGGTGTAGACCCTTATCCACTTGATTTAGATAAAATCGTCTACCAAGATATCTAAATAAGTCATATGGCTATAGGAATGACACTCAAGAGCCTCTCTTCCAAACTTAGACATCATATCACCCTATTTTCTACCGCGGTGTCAAATTATGGAGCATCAAGTGAAGGTAATCTAGATTCCATTGACCTAATAAACAATCTCATGGTGACACTACACACATCTAGAATAACTATTTAACTATATTATAACTAATCCAGTATTCTCTATACTATCTGCTTCACTCAGGTTTCAATCAATTATAAAACAATTATTAACAATATAAGAAAAGTCATGTATGTGGAAGACATTCAACATCATTGAAATGGCTTACATGATCCATACCTCAAATCATCATGCTCAAAAAATATCATCACCAATAAAAAAGTAGTGTAATGTGTTGAAACTCAGTGAAATGAACTGAATATTCCAAAATATACATAGTACCCCATTTGAGGTTCATTAAATCCATAGCTTTATATGCTCTCATTGTATGAAGGAAAACGTTATCTTTGAATGATGTCTGAAATGCTACCACCTCCAGGGCATAAGGACGACCAACCAGAGTAATCGTACCGACCATCACATAATGATATCTTGATGAATATCTATGGAATTATTGAACATTATATCTATATTTTTAACATCTTTTAAAAGAAATAATGATTTTACAGTAGCGAAGACACATCAGTCTGGTGATTACAATCCCCCAAAAATTTGGCATGATGTTTGTACTTGATCTCACATAAAAGATCATATATATTAGGTGCAGGTCGTAGATTATACTACCTATAATACTTTAGATTTTGTAAACTTTCTCATAGTTAAGTGTCACTTCTTATTACAATCATAATAGTTAGTGCCTCAAGTTGAACTTCTGGTGGTAGTAAGGAAGGAACATGGCCCTCCATCTCTAAAGGGTAGTCATCACCACCCTCTTTGTGCATGACTCGAGGACCTCATAATGGAATATATCATAAAATCTGAGGAACAAAACTCATAGTAAATATATTTAGATATAAACATGTTTTAAAATAGATTAAAATTAAAAGGTCTAACTACCACAATATACTACCACAATAACATACTTTGAATATTTGGGTATTGTTAAGTGTTCAAGAATAGTTAATAAGGGTTCCTATAAATGAAGTGTCTACGACACTATGACTCTTAATTTTTTTGAATTAATTTCATTTTATATGTTTTCTTATAGGATTAATATTTATATTTTAATGTATACATATATCAAGGTTTGATTAAATAGATAATTATTTCAATATAACTATCAACATTACACATTATATCTGAATGCAACACCCAATTAATGTTAATGAGATATCATACATTAAATAAATGATTGTAAAGTGTAATATAAAATGTATCGAGTTTTTTAATTATCCTTTCAAATTCATAGGGGCCCATACACATCATTGATTGAAGATGGTTGTCACTTAATCTCAACAAAATCCAAGATCCTTTATCCAAATGTATATATAGGACCAAGGTAAAAACCATTTATTTGAGATACTAACATCAGAAAATAATATAATGAACTATGTTGACTGTTTTTGACACTTTATATTACCAATACCCTTACCATGAAAAAATATTTTATTATCTCAGTCATGTATAACAACCATGACTCACTCAATAATCAGAGGATACACAAGGAATGTGAGCCATGAAATGAATCAATATGTAATGGAATATGGATTGAATGTGAATTATAGGTTCCTATAATCATGAATGTTACCATTCTTCTTACTGTACCAGGAAATGGATGAATATATATAAATTATATAAAAATATATAATTCATATGCATCACCCAATGGTCACTATATATCAACTATATTAATAAAAATACAAAACAACATTTTCCCTTTCCTAATCAACATGGGTTTCCCCCTAAGAATATGTCATCTACTCCATGTCATGGTAAAAACATATTATCCCAAAATTCCTTTAATATGATTCAATATTAAAAACTATAATTAAAATGATAGAAAAACAGTTGATACATCTTTTTTATGTTTATACCTTGGTTCCACTGGAGAGAACCATATGCTAGTGGGACACAAAGTGTAATGTGATCCTCATCAAGTTATATAGGCTGGTGACTAGTTGGGAGGGACTATGGTGTGTTAGTGGAGAATATATTCCCTTATTTAAGAGTGTATCATAGTTGATATAATATAATAAATAATATATGAATAATGATAGCATAATCATATAATGAAGAAGTAAAACTGGAAGTGGATGACAAGAAAATACATCCATAAATAGTAATCCACTCAAAGGATGGACAATATCATATAAAAAATTATAATGGATGGACATTGTCTTATAATGCTGGAAATTATGGACACAAATTAGTAGGTATTATTACTATACATGATTTAAAAAATAATTAAAAAGGAAAAAATATCCTTGCATCTAGGGCTCCATCTCATTCATCACCGACCTAGATCCATATAAATGCAATACATGATGTCATGTGTCCAAAGTATGATTTATAACCTTTTCAACATATTCAAATATATAATATTCCAACCACCATTAGTGGCCCAGATAGGGGGTAAGATGAATCTCATCAGGGTATCAATAACAACATTTATTAAATTTAGTTTGTGAATATAAAATGAAATTGAGAGTAGGTATATATATAATACGAACAACAGCTCACAATATTAAACATCCAAAACCAATTTCAGAATAATATGGTGTTAAAATATGTATTATTTAATTAATTATGTTATAGTCTATAATAAGCATTAGTTTCACTGTATATGATATAGATATTGTTATAGGATCTAAGGTGCCACCCTGGCATCCAATAATTCTTATAATATTGAAATATGATCCAAGGTAAAACCATGATAACCTTTTACATAGGGGTCCATCCAATTCTACTATAACATTTAGTCTGTTTGTAAGGAGTTAGTGTTGAATCCAAGGGGTATTAGTAAAGGCATTCCACTATAAAATAATCAAACCGAGTATAAAGATCTAGTCCACTGAAATAACGTGTAGAAAAGGACCGGACCAATTGTTTTGAATCTATGGGACTAATTTTGCTATGAAATCAGGATTGATACAATGAGTGAATTTTAGGCATCATAATATATAAATAATAGTGAATTTATCCTCCACAATCATGATGGTAATTTTCTAAAAGGAATATACAATGTTCCAAAGTGTGTATCTCCCTTAGAAACATACTCCTTTTATCAGAATGGAGCCTTCTTGGTGCCCAAGAAATTTTCTATGGAATCAAATGTTGGATCATGTCTAACAACTCTTATAAATTTTATATTATCATTATAAAATTGGAACCATATACAATATTCATTATTTAGTTTATTCCATTTAATACAATTTCCATTGGATAATTTCATTGGTTCACTCCATTGCCTTTCATAATAGGACAAAAGGATAAGGGTACATGGATGAAAGTCATTTAATTTCTAGAATAACATCCAAGGGAAATATTTACGATCCTTACAAAAAAAATTTACGGGATTAGTAAATTAATTAAAACAGATACCCTGGCATGGTCATGTTATAACCCACCCAAATGGAAAATAAATTAGTCATGTAGAATATACTAAGGGAATTATATTGATAACAACCTACATGGGGAGAAGAAAATTATGTTCAAAACCTCAAAATACATGGATTTAATGTAAAAATGTTGATATAGAATATCAGGTTGATGATTAAAATTGTGGAATATTAAATTATCAAGAAAAATTTATAAAACAACGTTGAACATAGTGATGAAAAGTTATAAAATGGATATACATTATTTGATGATTCATAAAACACCTACCATTTTCCTATTATACTCTCCACATCTAGATTCATTCATTATTTTTCCCTGACTCAAATGAAAATAGATGAACTGATAAATGCCTTAAAATGGGTCAGATCATCTTGTGTAAAAGAGGAATCATTGAGAGGAAGAAAAATGAAAAATTTATCATAAGGATTAAAGAGGATACCTAGAATAATTAAATGAGAGAAACATAAGTTCGATGAGTCTTCTGATGGAGTGGGATATAAATGAACCTTAGTATATGTTAAGATGAGATATCAACAGTGGATGGAGGGGAATTCTATCATTACAATAGATAAATTGAATGAAATTGTGAATTAATTAAATATTTTAATGTATAAATGTTAAATATCACAAAATATTATAGTGTCTCATTGTTTTGATTCACGGTTGGCCCAATTGTTCACAAACAATTAGAATCTATATGCCTCAAGAGGGGACTTGAATGATAAGGCAGAATAGTTTGACAAACCATGCACCAAGCATGATATATATATCTACTAAAATTTTCTGGCCTCTCATATAGGAATTCTTCCATAGGTTCATGGTTAGAGAAAATCTTACACCATACATATTCTTATGAAACATGCCACATGATTAGGGAAAACCATGTGTGATGGGTTACATGTTTACTACTAAACAAGCACCCTATTATTTTCCTCCATCGGCCATGGTTTAGATCTATAAATAAAAAAAGGTACCTCAAAACATCTTTTACAACATGAGGCATCCATACATGGTTATAGAAAAATATTTTATAGAAAATTTACATAACGTTTCATCATTGAAATATATGTTCTTACATTCAGTTCAAATTTAAAATTCCACATTTGAGTAAACTAGATATAATTGGTGTTTCATATATCAAAATCATTTTATGAATAAATAAAATATAGTGTATTTTAAAAGATAATATATTTTAATAACCATATGAATTTAGGAATAAACCTTTTAGTTAAATTATGGTCTTATAGAAAGATATATTCAATTTAAATCATCGAATAGTTTACGTACTTAATTTAACATTATTCACCCAATGCTATGTTTTTAATTATAATATTTCCTACATAATTCTACTGAACTATATATTCATATATAATATTCAGGGATGTTAATTTACTTTTCAAATTAATATCCAAATGATAAAAATATTTATTCGATTAGGATTATTTATTATTTAGATTTTGGTTTTTAAATGAATCTGAATTTTGAAACAAAATTCTTTTTAATTTTTTTGATCGTAATTATGGTTTATGTATGGTTGATTTTCCATATTTGGTATGCATTATTATAAAGGTCATAATATAATGACTAGGCCTAGAAATAAATATCCCTTGAAATCATTGGGTAAAAAATTATAATTAATGAGATATCATGTGTGGAATTTGTAAATAAACTAACTCCACTATAGGTAATTGACTACTATATCTAGTCAATGAGTATTAGGACTGATAACAATATATTATATGATTATTTTTCATGGAATTTTATTTCCCTCTTATGTATTATGTTATTTTTATATCTCAAATGATTCAATATATGTGATTATGGAGTAATCATAACCCACCACGGTTTCATTGCAACTATATTTCTAGGATTGGTGTTTGAATCCCATCCTCTATTGGACAATTTCCACTTTATTATGATTGTCTTGGGAGTTAACACTAAATTATATTTTTAGTTTCATGTAACACAATTTCCCAATTATTCTTTGATTGATCTTATAATATATTTTATTTATAAATTTTTTCCATTCATAAGACATAAAATATTTCATGGTACATGTGTTTTATTTTTAGATTATATTTAATTATTTAATTATGTATAGAAGACATTTATTTTATACATTTTGTCCTAATAATAAATTTCTCCACATTATTGTTTTCACATATTATTATTATATAAAACAATACATCATGTTGATATGTATTACCTTAATAATAAATTAGGTTCAACCATTTTTTGATTACATTCTCTACATTATCAAAATAAAAATAACTTTTGGGAAGTCTAAATGGGTGTTTGGAAGAGTTAAAATATGGGTATATAAACAAATGTTTTGTAAATGTTGTTATCTATGAAGCGATTCATCAATGAAACTAATAAAAAAGATTATCTAATATATGTGATATTATTTTGATATATATGTATTAAAATATTGAAATTATAAAATATAATGACATTTTTTTCATGTACAACATTATTTGGGGTTCACTAATTTCTAATGGGAGTTGATTATAGATTATTACTATCTATTCAATTTTTTTTGAATATGAAAACATCACAAAAGAGTTTATTGACTACTCATCCAATAAATCTATAAATCTCTATGATCTATATATAAGATATTCATTATTTTTGGTGTATGATAAGTATTTCAAATAAGAATATAATTTGGTGAATCAACATTGATTAATATGATTTTTAATAGTAGTAAATAATTTGCGATTTTATGTAAAAAACCAATGTTTTTTAATTTTGAATGATATTCCATTAATGAATATAATTTAATTGATACTCTTTTAGATAAAATGAACACTACATGGATATAGATTAAACTAGATAAAACTATATCTTATCCTACTATTGTGAGGGATTTTGGGTTCCTTAGTGTACCAGAACAATTTATAAAATATTTTCCTAACTTAGAAGATATATATGATTTTGAAAACATGTTCATAGATATGACATATAACCAGAAACAATAACAATCTCCCAAAAAAATTATGGTTACATCAATCAAATTTATCTTCAATGATGGAATGATCTCCTGTAACTAAGGCATCACTATAAACAAAAAAAGTCTTCTTATTAATCTTTCATTATCTTATCCTTTAAAAATGTGATATAAAATAATCATTTAATATATTTGAAGCCCAAGAATAAAAATTAAGATATCTAAAAAACCAAAAACATACAACTCACATATAGATTATAGTATTGATTGTTTTTTGAAAATATAACAGATTATCAAAACAATCACCACAAGAGTTATAGTATATTGATTAGAGAGTTAATGATGAACATTAGAAAATTGTGACCACCATCCAATAAATGGTATGAAAATATTATTGCTTTCAACATTACAAGTCTACTACAAATATTATTGGTAATTTTAAACCCATCAGTTTAGAAATAGAGAAAAATTATAATATAAGTATACTCTAATATGTATAATGAGATTCACCAAAACTATAATGAAGCCTCATTAAAGTCCATTATATAGACAACTTAATGGGAATGTAATGTATCACTAAAATATTGATGATAATCACCAAAACTACAACAATGTATAAATAGGTTTTAAAAACAATGTATATTTATATATCAGTGGTGAAAACAGTGGTATTGGATACATTCAAGTGAGATGATAGCAATTTCCCTCTATAGGAAGAAATCATGAATATTTAATTGTATATTATTTTATTGAAAATATAATGAATCTATTGATGTTTTATAAATAAGAACATGTAAATTAACAATGGATGGTATGAATATTCAATCTTTATATACACTGTGGATATTCATATAATTTTAAATGAAATTTGGATACTCATAGTAATATTAATATTAGGGATTTCTATTTTTTTATGATTAATGATATTTGATTTACACTATTAATTTCAAACATATCATTATTTTCACATTATTATAGGTTATCAAGTCAAAAATAAAATTGGATATGGTTGAATTGTAATATAGCTCCATATCATACCATTTTGGGAAATATCATCATCAAATATTTTATTAAAATCATAAATTTACGTGATTTTTCACATACTATGGAGTTCATAAATGATGTCATATTATTTAATATTTTGGTCTCCATAAAGTGTCCCATATATTTTTATTATTATATAATTATATTCCATTATGATCCATCATGTAATAATTTACATTATAATGATTTTTATTCTCTAATGTATTTGAATAATACAATTCATTATAAAATTATTATTCTTAGTGATGGTTTGATATCTCAAAACATTTTCACACATATTATGTAAGAGAAAATAACACCCTATTCTAATTAGTTAATGAATTTTTATTCTGACTCTGAACATGTACTAAATTATTCTGACATAGAAGCTTATTTCTCAATTTATTTGATAAATTAGTCAAAAATTATGATGATTCATATAAATCTCAGTTCTCAGTTCACATACCATTTCCTTTAGTACATCACTATCCCAAATAAAAATCCAATCAGTTATTAAAAAAATGAAATATGCATAACTCTTAAAATATGAAAATTTTCCTTTAATTATTTGTAATTACCTCCATTTATGATAGATTAAAAAAATTCAGACATTGTGAGGAAGATAGTTTGGGAAATTAGTATTACCTTAATAGTCAAACTGGGTATTAGAAAAAAAAATCATATGTGTAATCTTTTGGGAGGTTTCCGATAAAACGGTTAGGAAATTTCAATTTTAAATTATCCACACATTAGAAGATATATAAAAAAAATATATAGAAATTATATTATAAGACTGTATCAAATATCCTATCAGTGACTATTAGGGGCATATAACAAACTAATATTTATAAATGAATGAAAATAAGTGTTTTAGAAATGGAATTTTTGATTTTTAACCTGTGAGTGTTCAATAGAGGTGGATACAATGCTTTGAATTATAGGGAACTCAACGAATAAACCAGAAAGGCTCATTTCCCAAAATATTTATGTACTAGATTCTTATTATACATCAATTATGGATGCACTATTATTTTATTGATGGTTATTATAGTTGTTTTTTGATTTCCCATTTTTGTAGAGTACCATAATAATATTGAATTAACCTATCCATTTGATATATTTTGTTATCTATGGAGGCCAATTAGACATTATAACACGTTATTTATCTTCCAAATTTCAATGGTGACTATATTTTGATTTTTTTAAGGATTTAATTGATGTATTTATGGATTAGTTTAAAGTATATGGATCCTAATTTTATCAATGAATTTCTTATAATGTAATTGTTTCAATTTATATATTGAGAAAATTTTGGTTTTGATATTTTGGAAAATTCCATTTCATAATAAATAAAGGATTTTACCTAGGTTATGTAGTGTATGAAAATAAAAGGATGGTTGATAGATTAATGTTATATTTTTTTTAAATTTTTCCATATCCTTTAATTTTATGTGATTATTTATAATTCCTTTGACATGCTATTATTTATTGAGACTTCATCAAATATTTCATTACAATCACAATATTGTTATCTATTTTACATTAAAAACATGTGTGATTAATTTCGTATGATTTTCACATGTTATAATTTTATGTTCTAACGAAGAGTCTAAACACAGCACCAATAATTTATCCACCATCATTGTATATTAAATTCGAGTATATATATCATGCTTCACTCACAGTTATAGTGGTTTTATAAGTGTTGAGGAGGATGAACATTCACATGTTATTACAAATACATGGGTGATACTGTATAAAGCCCAAAATAAATAAATAATAATTATAAAGTGTATAATTTTTATAATATTTAATATAAGTAAAATATTTTAATATTTAATATACTCTAATTTAAGCTATTTTTCAAATGTTTTGGAAAATTTGGTAATAAATCATGAATCTAGATTAAATGACTACACTCATTCATCATATATTACTTCTCCAATATATAAATTTTGCGATAAATAAAAATAATGACATAGATAACATGGATGTGAACATCATTTGTTAGATTACATGCATTGTATAGGAAGACACAATGTACCAGGAACCATTATTGGAAAAATTTCAAAATTAGAATATTTTTACACTCATAGGTCCTCATCATTAGTATGTTGATTATAATGTTACAATATAATGAAATATAAATATAAATAATTATAATATTGAAAAATTAACGATTTTGTATAAGAATGATGTGTCAGATAATATGTAACTCTTGAAATGATTATTAGCAATATTATTGAGTGGTGTGTCCATTTCATGAATTGGAGTCAATTATATATTTTTTTATGGAAGTTCATGTGGTCGAATTTTATACACATAAGTATTGAAATAAAACTCTTATACATTGGATCATATAGGCCTATTATGTTATATAATGTTTTAGTGTTTTTTTCCATTCTCCCATTGCCAATATACTTGCAAAAATTCTTAAAGGAAGTAGATTCCTATTTATCTCATATTATTAATATATTTTTTATATATATGGATGTAAATTAATTTTTATATATCATATAATATTTTCTGTTATTTATATTCTTTGTGGTTAATAATTTTACAGAAATCATGACGAATAAAATGCCACTAAGACTGAAAAATTCCACCTTTAGTAGATTTTGTAAGTGCTAATTTTTGTTCATGATTGGTATTTTAAAATGATAATTAGATACCAAATATAAACTATTTTGATGAAAAATTTGGATTCCCACCATAAAATATATTGGGTGAATGAATCATAAACTCCAAACATGCCCCAAAAAATGTATCTAAAAAAAAAATCAATTTGGGAGTTGTAGAATATATTGGTGAAAATTTGGGAGTAGAATAGTATTAGTGGATAATGTGATTGGATAATGAACATCTGGGTTATTTGATAGATTAGAATTATCCTATAGTTATATTTCTATAATGGATCTTTATTATGAAATCAATCTATCTATATACAGAGTTTCAACATTGGACATTTTGAATAATAAATAATGACATCATGGATTTTGAAAAATGAATATATCAACTGATTATTAACCATTGAGAGACTATAAAGATCATACTGACATCATATGAAAAATCATGTCACTTAAATGAGTATTAAAAAGAAGTAAATGATAGGATGTCATTGGAATAATTATTTTAATAGGTAGGATCCTTATTTCAATATGGTTCATGGCTAAAGCAGATGATCATTAAGATGTACTCCTAATGGTTAAGATGTTAGGATGCATCTTTTTCACCATATGGTGTATTATAGATCACAAAGGGGACCAAAATTAGGATATTTACATTAAATTTACTATAGTTATAGAAATACTCCTTCGAACACCAAACCAATGCAGTTGACGACATCACAATAAACACAACCATCATCAAATTATACCATTACACTATCACTATCCCCTTTACTTTTACGTTATTTTTCATATTTATAACAATAATTTTACATAGGATAGAACATTTTATTTTTTAAAACTGATGAAAATGTATCATTATATGAATGGGGTAGGGGATTTCACTATTGTTATCTTGTATATGTTTATTATTTCTATGTTTCATGTGACTTAAAAAAATAGACAAAAACAAAAAAAACAAATAAATTGAATAAATTATCATCCTCATATTACTATGGAACAAATATGAAATATATGTTTGGTTTTCATATTCATTATACTATCATGTTAATATTAAATATTATTTTTTTCATTAATGGTTATTTTTTAAATAAATGATGATTTTCATAATATGATTATTCATATTAATATAATTACAAATATACTATAACAATTTTTTTTATAAAATTGGGTTATGAGAAATATATAAATTTATTATTTTTACAAAGTATGATAGATGATAATGAATAGTTAAAAATTTCTCATTCAAATTAATGTATCATTAATAGAAAATATTTTTATCACCATACAAATATTTTATATCTATATTTTTTATTCACTTTTGATAAATTGTGTTACAATATTGAATTGACCAATGCACCATTACATAATATATAACTATTTACCACCATCAAAATAACAAAAAAATTGAGGAGATTGATGAAATTTACACCATATAGGGATTTCTAGGTTTTTTGGATATATTTTTTCTTTTTATAATACATACATGAGCGGGTTTCTAATTTAAACAAAAATTGATATAGAACCTGTATTGTTGAAATGAACATGGTATGATTTTATTAGTTTACCAGAATATAAATAATTGTTGTTGTAACATCATACATTAAATAGTTTTAATACATATTCCAATAATGTTATAGGCATAGTGGACCCATAAAATGTTACACAATGATTAGTTTCATTCAATTCATTGTATTTTTTGATAAATTTTATGAGGTAATGACATTAAAATTTATTTTGATTGATTTTTTTTGTGATTCTTTCATTAATTGTAATGTTATTATTTATTAAGAAAATTAAATATATATATATATTTATTTATTTATATATATATATATATATCATATTTTAATTTTTTGGAATACATGACTTGTGCAATTTTGTGGGCATACAAATTTTTCTGTGTTGGGAAGCTAATAAAACAAATATTTAATAAATCACTGATTGATAATAATTAATATTTCTTATGAAAAATATTCCATTTATGAATATTTCTTACTAATATGGTAGTAGATACTTCATATTTATATATTACAAACATTATAATTTTATGTTTTTAGATAATGATATAGTATTTTAGAGATAATTATTTTTTGTAACTAATATAGAAATAAAATATTTTTTTATTATTATAGTCCCTATAATAATAAAATACTATTTTGAAAACAATTTTTTGTTCAAATATATTATTATTAAAATAGGTCAAAAAATAATTATGTGTATGTCCCATTTACATTTATAGAAAAACACTAATTAGGTTATGTCATCTTAAACTGGGAACTAAATGGAATCAATTATTGGAATATTTAAGAGGATCTATAAATAAAACTTATATCATTAAGGATAGTTGGTTAATGTATTTTAATTGTCAAAATTTCGGATCTTTTTACATTTAAAAATTTGGAATAATTTTTCTTTTTCACGTATTTACTCATGAAATTAATGGTTCAACATTATAATTAGAAAGTCTATTTTTATAGTTTCAATTGCGATTCCTTCTGTTGGTCAGAATGGCCTGAAGGGCATTATTTTTTTTAATTTATTTAATCCACCTTTCAAGGGGTGAGGTTGAACCCTTACAAGGCCTGAAGGCATAGTGACAATTACATGACCTATAGGTCTTAGAGGTAATCACCTTATCAAGAAAACTTGGAACTGCTCCTTCCCATTATATGTAATGATATCATCACTCCACCTTCACAGGGATGGTTGGAATTCTATCTTATTCAATACTACACTGGCTTGGTATCGATGGTAATTCCATACCCTATCATTCTTCCAATTCAGGATAAATCTACTCTAGTGAATGCACCTACTATGAATCCTCATCTGAATCATTTTCTCTTGTAGTCTCAATGGTACACCTACATAATCCTGTTTCTTGAAGGCTATGTGCTGGACTTGACGCCTTAAGGTGGCCAGAATGCATTGAGAGTCAACTGTCTTGAAGGCCTTGGGTGGCCCGAAATCCTTATTGGACCCGGGGACCAAACCAATGGCCTAGAGGCCCAAATGGATGAATTATTCTGACAGATACAGTACCGAACAATACCTACTATAGTACCTGATTCAGTAACTTGGAAATATGTCTCAACATGGATTTGATATCGGCTCTCTTGGATGCACTTTCTAATTCCTCACCAACCATTCTAATGCTCATGTTCGATGGGGTTTTCTTTGTATTATGGTGATTAAAGTGAAATATAATAATCATTCCACATTTATATAATAATGTATTATTGTATATTTAATTCTAGGATATCTTTTTAGATGGAATTATTTTAATATTACTCATCGCAGTATTTCATATTTGGAAATAAACTCCATATTTCTCAAATATTTCCCTTTCTTTATTATTTTTATAGATTTATATTAACCACAGTATGATACTTTATATTTATAAAAATTTATTTGTGAAATGTGTTAAATTTATATTCAATAAATATTTTTCACACAAATTATATTGTTATATTTTTAACATAACATTTGTAATATCAGTAAATTAATTTCATAAAAATAATATAATTTCATGAATTAACCTACAAAATATATCCTATGATGAATTAAATTAATAATTATGAAAAGATATTACTTTAGGTGACAAATAATGGAGTTGACTAAGTTAGATCACAATATGTAATAAACTAGGTATCAGTTATTTTAAAATGGGTTGAACAAGAGTGAACTAATTTTATGAATATGATACTCCAAGAATCCAACTTTATTCTTATATAAATTAATTTTTGGAAAATATTTTATTTAATATGCTATGGAATAATTAATGAAAATATCTTTTTTTCTCAATGTAATGGTGTGATGGATTCTAATATAAAATTGGATTCTATATTTATTTTACCATTTCTTGAAAATGGAATTAAAAAGATTACATTTGGGAGTTTTTTTTAACAATCTGAATTTTTCTATTATGTGAAGTATGGTTAATTGAGAAAAACATTAACGTCATCCTGAGTATTCATTTAATTGTAATAACGTTATTATATTATATTCATAACATATTTTTTATTTTACTATCATCTTTTTTGAATCGTTTTTTAAATGATATACAAAATAGTGAAAATTTAATAAATTTCATATTTTCTTCTATGGTAATACATCATAAATGATGAATATATTTAATGAATAAAACATTAATTTCACACTTGGGATTTAGTTTTCACTTCATTCTGGTTATTGGATATTTCATTATGAGTCGGGTCTAAAAGGGTTGAAATTTTGGGGCATTATTTTCTCCTTTCCAAGTCATATATTTCCCCAAAAGGCTCTACTTATACCCCAATAAGGACACATTGAATTTATTTCTTGGTTAACCATGAATTTTTTGTAAAATGTCATGTTTCTCGGTGGATAGAACTGGTCGCACAGTTTGGCCGCATGGTTTACTAAACTCTGCCCAGTGTCAAGAAAAATATTTTTTTATAATTCAAATTTTTATCATCCGATTATAAAAATATTTTACCCCTTTAATCTGTTATTCAACCATTATATTCATGGAAGGATCTAAAGCTCCTCCAGGCTCATTTCGAACCAAATTTTGAAGAGGGACATTGTGGTGGAACAACAATATTTCTTCAAGTAATTGAAATCATTATCTATTTCATTCTTTTCCATATGATTTAGTTCCTCCTGGTTTATGATCCAAATTTCAATAAAATAGGTCTTCATACATAGGGTTTATTTTTTAGTATATTGGTTCAATATTGTTGGTTAGGGTTTGTTTATCTCTTGTGGTGTGGCGGTGGTGCATTTGATGTTTTGCACAACAATTCGGAATTTTTGTATCTAATATATCTGATTCCAGGTGAAATAATTGTTTGGAGAGTTACATTTTCTTAATTTAATTGTTTAATATGTCCCTCAAATGTTTTTTGTGGTGAGAAAACCAATTTTTGAATGAATTGGTTAATCAGTATACTTTACTGTTTTATTTTTTGATGGGAAATGTGTGTTTTCCATATGTGACTCAAGTTGATTCATTTGAGGTCATTCAATAACAATAATAGTGGTTTATTAAATGTTTCTACGACTAACAATTCGGTTTTGGTTAGTATTTGAGTGAATTTTTCCTTTATGGCGGGGTTTTTAATGGAATTTTCCTAAGAAACATTGTTATATTCCTTGAAGTTGTTTTATAAAAACCTCAAATAGATTATTGAGTTATACAATGTTTGAAAAAAATATAAAGGTACTATTTTTCAGGGATTATGATCATATATTTTTATGAAAATTAAACGGATGATTTATGATGTAAAATGTATTTATAATGTTTTATAAATTGATAGAATTATTTTTGAAATTCTGAGAATGTTTCGAGACATGTTTTTGGGATATATCGGTGTAAGTATGATGCTTTACTGAATTTGATGTATAAATAGGAATTATGTGACATTTATTTGGATTTATGATGTGTATATAATTTTTAAATTGAGTTTTTATATTCTATTAGTATTTTATAACATGTGGATATTGATTGAGCGCAAAGAGGGAAACCTGGGTACCAATGTGTGGTGACTAGGACTATTATGCTAGTGATCTAGAAGTAGTTTCATCAATGAATCTCCTAGAAAATTGAATATGACAATAATAACTAAACTATGATGCTATTGGGGACCAACAAAATATTGATTATTCCCCTCCTAGAATATCTTTCATGTTAAGGTTTTCAATTATGTATACTTTTACCATAAGATACGATGTACTTAGGGCCCCAAAACCAGCTAGCTCATAGATGTTTTCCCGTGATTAGATCCCATTGGATGTATTGTACTAAGCATCGATGTATGTTGTGTTTTGTGGAAAAATTTATTTGAATTTTCATTTTATATTAAATTATAAAATCATTAAATTTTCCCTCTTGATATCCATTTTTAATTACAATTGCATCTTTTAGAATTTGTTGAATGCATTTCTTTTTCATCAAAAATTTCATGCTTTTTTTCATAAATGTATATCACATGGAATCCTTTTGGGTATAATTTTATTTGGATTAGGCTCTCACCTTAATTATATTATTAGGTGTATGTATACATGGTAATGTTTTTCATAGGTTTGAGTAATGCTTTTAGAGACGGTGTTTCATATTACTAACAATCATTATGGGTGTGGTGTCATAGAGATGGATTGAGGATGATGCCCCCTTTATGTGAAATGGCTCATGGGATTTTTTTTCATTATTCCTTTGTGGTATTATTTGGGAGTTTTTATTGATTTTTAAATCCAATTCATAATATTATGTAATTATTTTTTGGTTGTAAATTTTCAGATTCAGTTTATCAATTGTTTTTGTTTTTTGTTATTCTAAAATCTGGAAAATAATTACCAAATATTTATTTATGATCGGTGAGCACTAATTCCATCGAATGGGGATTGATAATTATATTCCGTCTTTATTGTCAACCTAATTGGGAAAAAGATTTTATGGTGAACAAATTTGGTTTGTGAACAAATTATATCAGAGGAGGTTCAATCTTTTTTGTACACATTAATTAGCTAATGACTCTGGGTAGGCTGAAGCACGGATTTTCGAGGCTTGAGATTATGATTATGTGCACAGTGCCTAGACAACACACCTTGTGATTTGATTCTTGTTTCTAGGGGAATTTGGGTTTTATCTATGTTCTACCAATCTTGTGGTTCATTGATGATTGGGGGACTGAAAAGAGATTTTGGCCAATGGTCTTAGTTATCTTGTGGGGCCCGACAAGAAATGTGGATCCAGTGAGATTTCCCTAGAATACTCTTATTTGTGGTTAAGTTATTGTCATATGGACAACAACTATATATCCCTACCAACCAATATCATTAAATTCCTCTCGCTTTTTCATGTGTCCTTTTGTTTTTGAAATCTTAAACGGTGTGTTAATTACACTTTTGAATGTATGAAATATGTTAATGTGGGATTATAAGCAATGAAATATTTTTCAAATAGAATTTTATAAACTATTAAATGGATTATAAAATGGGAGATAATGCTTGGGAAGGTATTTTGGGATTTTGGAAATTGATTTTTATTTGGTAACATGTGAGAATTTTAACAGATTTAATAACTATTGGATCCTTGATTTAAATGGTTGTTGATGAAATAGAGTTTTTCATATAACCATATGTGTTTAAGATGGCCTGAGCTATTTTAAAATTAATGTGTATGACTTGAAAGTGATATTTTATTTCAATAGATGGTTCTTTTCTGAAAATGTTTATATCATTTGAATTGGATTTGGATTTTTTGGAAATAATTTTTGAGATAAATTAATTGTTGGTAGAATGTATTGGTTTTTATAGTGTAAATAATTTTTGTTTGAAACTTTTTATTTTCATAGGAGATCACATGCATGGGATTAAATGGGAAGATGTATGGTTAATGGAATGGATGGATGAGTATCAGTTTGGATATGGTGAGGTTGCCCGCTGTGGAATGAAAAAATGCATGTGTGAGGTCCACATTGTATTAATGGTGAGGGATATAACTGCCGAACATATTTAATTTAGAAAAAATGATTATAAAGGAAAATATAATTATTTGAAAACCATTTTTGCAGTGGTGTGTTTAATGTACTTTGGTGACTGTTGTTCTGTGATGTTTCGAGTTCGAAAAACCCCTAAATTTGAATTATTTATTCTATCTTTGATTCATCGGTATATAGAGAGAATTTTTGGTTGGTAGAAATTTATGATAAATGTTTCGGGAATCCTTTGTGGTGGTTCCCCTAATGTGTTTGGTTTTGGTTTGTTCTATGTTTTGACCAAAAGACTAGCTTGGTTGGGATGCTGGGTTTTCTTTATGGATAAGGTACGCCCCCACAAAGAGTTAATGAATGATTTATGTATGGCCACAGGTGATTCACCATTTGAAGGACTTTTAGTTGATCAATGTACATACTATCTTCTCAGGTTTCAGGGTAATGTTTATCTACTTTATTTTTTGTATTACGCAAATCCTCTCACAGCAGAAGAGTGGATGTCATGGTAATTGAATGGAGTCATGGTTTCTTGAGTTTCATGAATCCTTGAAGGTGATGTTTGACACCATTGGATCTATATGTTTCATTTGGAAATGGTTAACGTAAATTTTAGTGAGGTAAGGGAAAGGGGTTCATAGTTTTTAGTGTAGGATGTTGACCTAAAGGGCCTTTGGGGATTTCATCAATATCATAAAATAATGGTTTCATGATAGGAAATCATTGTGGATAAATGAGGTCATTCAAGGATGTTATGGATTCTTGTGGTAGTCTCAAACTACATGAAACTATGTTCATGGTTCCACTTCTAAAAACATCAATTTCACTTTCTAGGGACATGATTGGTAGTATCTATTATTTTTTAATTTACCTTTTATGAAATAGGTGGATATTGGGTAACATTTCCTGGGAATATACATAACGGAAGTGTATATTTATTTTCAAGAATTTATGAATTCTTTGTTATAACTAAACATATATTATGTGTGTTCTTTATTATATAGTTTATTATTATTGGTGACTATGGAGATGCATGTGAATCATATATGTCCCTATCATGGTGTGGGTTACATAAAAATGATAGTGATTTTCAGGATGTGTTGTGTGCTATTGATATTGTTAGATTAGGGAATAGTTTATCGAGGCAACAATGGAAGAGGTTCTGTTCAAATGGTTATTGTGATTGAATGTGAGGCATGTGATGCTTCGATATTCTTCGCCATAGACATAGTTACCATAGTGATGATGGTTTATAGTCAAGAAAACCAATGGTGTAAGGGATCTTTCATTAACATCTATATTTGTTGTGGGATGTGGAGATAGTTTGACATGTGGATATGTTTCTATCATTCCATATTGTCCAATGCAGTGGAAGGGGTCTTACGAACCCTGTCTCTCAGGGTTGTAATTGGTGTTAATGGAAAACACCCTCCTTGGTTATAGGGTGGTGGGGTGGTTTTGTTTTCTCAATCCTAGTGATTGAATCATTTTTTACGCAAATTATAGTATAGGTGTATGTGTATGAATAACCTGGTAGGCACTTTTTGATCTCGATCATGGTTACACTCGTTCGAGAATGTTAGTCTCATGGGAGTGATGTACTGCTTTGTCTATCAATTTGGTTTGGATTTTATTTGACTGGCCCCCTGCACCCCTCAGTGGGGATGGGTTATTATGAGGTCTTTTTTTGTTTTTTCCCATGCTAGTTGGTCAAGACAATAAGTTCTTATATTGTGGAGACCCACCATGTGTCTCATGTATGTTCTTTTGGAAGAAGTCTAATCTTCGTCTAACCCTTTTGGTATGAAGTCCATTCTAGAAACCCCTTGTTGGTGTCCCAGAACAATCATTGGAAATTATGTTTTATCATACAGTGGGTATTCCATCCTAACCTATCTGTGTTGGAGTTCTAGTTCAGTCTCATGTGTTAGTTTGATTCTATTGTGGGATCTAATTAGGTCTCCCAATATCATTAATTTAGTTGTTCTTGGAGATGTCTTGGAAGTAGGATGTCTCATTCAGAGCTATCTATCCAACGACTTCATAAACAAGAAATGATTGGTGTTTGAGTGTGACAAATTAAAATATTGAAGTATGAATGAGTTAAACTAATTTTATTTCATTATTCAATAAAGGTAAATTTTCATGATCACCATCACGTAGTGTTTAAGGTGTTTTTTCTTTTGTGTGGTTTGATTATTTTTTCATATTTTTGGAATTTAGTGTCAATTTTGGTTGGTGAGAGTACCTTTTCCTTTATAAGATCAACTATATGTGTTTTGGTATTTCGGTGTGGGTGACCCATAGTGGGGGAATCCGCTATGGTCCTCTTTTCCCACTTGTAGTGTAATGTTTCCCTTTCATTGGGAATCCCACTTAGTCATTTCCGTTCGATCCGGGTGTGATATGGTTGATATTTTTGGGTATTATATTCTAATTTCCTTGGCCTATATTGCCCACCTAGGTTCTAGTGGAATCCCATAACCAAATTTCTCCATGAATTACTGATGAAGAAATTTGTTTCACATTTTTTATAATATAATTGAATGTTTTAAAACCCACCATAGTATTATTTTATAGTTAATTTTCAAATTGTCAGGAGTAAGGTTAATTTTGTGCATAATTATTCAAATGTCCTAATAATGGGTTTTAATTTTTTTATTTAATTTCTTCTTCTATTCCATAACATATACTTAATAATAAAAATTGTAAAATTAATTTTTTAGGGTCCCCTAAATCATGGGTCTCATTTCATCCTTCACGAGTAAAAGCTCAATCATTCATTTCGGTGCCTAAATCAAGCTCACAAATCAGGCCTAAAAAACATTATATAGATTTAGGTAATTTTACTATTGAAATTATATATATTTTTGGACTGGTCAAATAAAGAAAACATTAGAATGGATATTGAAAATATGTTTGGGATAATATTAAATATGGGAGTACTTATGGTATTCATATTTATCAAAGGTCATAATAGCGCGGGATGCTAAAAAATAGAATATGAAAAGGCATCTGACCAGATTAAATGATCTAAACTAATAAAACCATAACTATCAACACACATCTCCATTGATGGTGAGAATTGGTGGTGGATGAGGGACAAAAAAATGCAATAGACATTATGAAGGAAACATTCCATGATTCTGCCATTTAATGAGGATGATGTGTGGAAAAATCAAGAGGACATATTTAGATCGCAACTTTATATTCCATTTTCTCTATAATTTTTCTTCTCTTCTACCTCGTAAAAGATTTCCATTTTCAAGGGAGAATGGTGGAAATTGGACTCTGTAATAGTTTTCTTTCTATTTTAATTATATTTATTCTTATTAATTATTCTTCTTCTATGAATTTACCTTCTCATTCATTTTTTATTTTGTGTTCCCCCGCAATTATCCATTTAACCTCCATGCGTGTAGAGAATTATCCCTTATTGTTGTTTAAGGGGGGATTTTTAGTACTAGATATCTTTGTGCTTAATTTGTTATTCTTCTTTTATTATATTTATTTTAATAGTGATAACGTGTGTTTGTTGTAGGTTTCACCCTAGTTTCATAGCTATTGAGTTCTTCTCCCCATTTTAATATTTTCATCTTTATCATAATAATATTGTATCCAGGGTGCAACAAAATTGTGGTGATGATGTGATTGGGTATTATCATGCATGCAGAGGGTCAGTGTGGGATAATAATAATTGTTGGGAAGGTGTTGAGTGATACGGTTGTTCTCAAAATTTAGTTGAGTATTGAGAATATATATTTTTAAACAACAATGATTTTATCCCCACGATCTCCCAAGAATGGAAATGATTCTTCACTATATTCATTTTTTCTTCCTTATATACTTTTTGTTTTTAATTTTATTGTTAATATATATTATATTTTTTTATTTTATGAATCAAACCCTCAATGTATTATAGTATAAAAGTAGTTTTATATTAGTTAGTTTATAAATTTTGACAATTGAAATTTGTCATGTTGGGATCGGCCTCCCCAAGATCAACCCCAGGTTGTGCCACTATGGTACACTATTATGTAATAAAAATTTATTAGTGAGGTATCTATGACAAAACCCACTCTGAAATTTGGAGAAATTTTTGGGGAGACCAAGGGATTATAGACACTATTTTTGAAAAGAAAAAAAATTATAAAATTCAAAATCCATTTTTTTCATATCTTTATTTTCATGGTTCAATGGTGGAATTTGATCGTTATTTTTATATGATTTTCATAATAAAAATATTTTTGAGTATATCAAATAAGTATAAAAAAATACTTAGTTAGACGAAAATGAAAAATTGATAGAGGATTTGAGGAATCAAATGGCATTTATTTCAAATTGTTTAAAGGAATTAGCAGCTCAAAAGTTGTCTCCTGAAAAAGAGGAATCAAATATTATTTTTCCAACATTATAAATAGAAGATAAATATAATGACAAATTATTAAATGAACTAGCCTCAAAATTTTCCTTATCATTTATAGAGGTGGCTGAAGAGGAAGACATTCCATATGATGAAAATATGGGATATACAGGTGAATTGGATGAATATTGGGCCTATTTTTTGGTAGTTGAAACAGTATGAAATTTTTCCATATTTTATTATAAATTTTAAGCACCATTCTACCATTATCTATCATTCGAAGATTATATAGAATATATACATATTGAGATGGGGGTTCTAAGGAACTTTCCTAAATATATTAGTTTCCAATTTGACTCACACGAATGGGAATATTTCTTTATTGATTTTTCATTTTTTAATCTTATTCAAGTCAACTATTTTCATACTTGTCCTTTACTCAAATTTATGAAATAGCACAAATGGTATAGACATTGGATGATAACCCAAAAATGGTGGTGGAAAAAGAAGAATAAGATATAGATAAGTATGTAATTTTACCACATCCTCTACAAAAAATTTCAAACTATATAGAGGTTAACATCACAAAAGTCATCATGGAGTACCCCTGTCTTCTTTTTCATCCCACACTGGACCTAAATTTATGTACTTATTCATTATTTGGGGTTTAAAATTTTATTATCATCTTAAGGGTCCTCTAATTTGTTTTACTAATCATGTATACTAGGAAAATTCACATGTGGTGGTTCATCTCAATGAAACCACACCCACAATATTATTGGGGTTAACCTGCTGCAACTGGCTTATAAAGGGTCGTAAAATACTATTACCCACCTGGGAACTAAACCATTTTCTATCATATATTCCATACCTCTTTCAATTTATGTAATTTTCGTATAATATTTTCATTCATTCTTGGAACAAGTGGTAGAATCTAGGAGCTTCTCTCAACGTTTCCACTGGAAAATATTTTCAGGATATATATTTTTATTTCCTTTTTTTGACCGTTTCATTTATTAATATTATGATAAAATGAGTGTTTGTTAAATCATTGTTTGGGGGAGAGTCAGACTTATTTGTTTTCACTTGTTCTTTTCCATTTTTTCATCTTTTTATGATTAATGATCTTCAATGTAAATTCTGATCATTTATCACACATTGAATGATTTTCAGAAAATTGAAATGATTATTGAAGAAAATTCATTTTAAAGGATTGTTGATGTTGAAAAATTCTCATTAAATTGTATTTTAGAGAATTTTTATTAGTATTAGTTTTTTTATATCCCTAACCATGAAACTATCACTCTAAAAATTATCTAGTCATGTGAGTTATTTTGAACCACAATGAATTTTTTCCAAATACCCCCACATTCCAGAGGGAAACAGGGATTTTGTGTGAGAACTACAATTTTCTATTTTCCTCTTTTGAAGCATTAGTTTTCTTGGAATTTTGTTGATATAAATGAGAAATTTATTTGTCAAGAAATTTTTTTATCTTTAGACCCACCCTTACATCTATCATTTAATATCCCTTTGATGCCATGAATTTCATATAGACTTATGATTCTTTAAAAGAATATTTTTCTTTACCTACCTACACTCTTTATAAATTTTCAGGGATATTTTGAGTTTGAGGGTGGTGAAAGGGTCATTTGTGTGTTATTTGGGATGTGATTCACATTTTGGTGGTGTGAGGATTTTGAAAATATTATGTAATGTGGATAATGAGATATTTGGGCTTGAGTCATCATTTCATTGTGCTTTATTTCATTCATTTGGTTATCCTTCAATCAAATTGAAAAAAATGATCCAAAAAGTGAATATGAGCTAGAATATTTCATATTACCTCCTATTATGAATCATGCTCATATTTCAATTTAATGGAATTATTTTAATTAATCCATTGTATTAAATATTCATCTCATTCTCCATGAAAAAAAACAAAAAAAATTAAAGATATTCTTTTCTATAGATTTAAAAAAATGAGAAAAAATTAGGAGATTATGAATGATGTAATTAATTTTAATCACATATTTTCTCATTTCCTACCTTATAAAAGGGGGTTTGGTGTTATGTTTCACACTTTAAAGGGAATTTTATTGAGATTCATCTTGTGTTTTCACATAAATGTTATGTATTGTACTTAATGGTCAATACCTTCTCTTTTCGTCCATATATTTTGAATCATTTTTTCACCAACCCTAAGAAAGATAATTCACCAAAAAAGACCTCATGAATAAAAATATTTTTATATTTCACGTTGGTGAGAAATAAAAATTTTAAAATCCATTTGGTGATACATGTAGTTTTTAAGTAGAAGCGTAACTGTGGATTTAATTTCTCTTAACTAAATAATTCGATAAAATTCAATGTGAGGTAGGTTTTGATTGGGTCATGGATGGAATTATGTGGTTGAAAAAATTTAACTGTGACAAATGAAAATTATATTGAATTGTTTTTCATAGAGGAGACATGATGGAATTGTACTATGAAAAAATGATATTTGATGTTTTCTCATGGTTGATTGTTGTGTGGATTATGATTTCAATATATATTGATTTGCTATGTAACTAAATGGTTAAGTGTGTAGGAATGATTAAGATAATATTTTCACAAATTTTATATTGTAAATTAAAATTTTAAAATCCCACTATGGTGTTATTTTTTGAGAAATTGTCACATTGTTAGGTTTTAAATGAATTTTGATCATAAATATTAATATGGCGTAATTTTGGTATTTAATTACTTTATTTTTATTCTATATTTCCTCTGTAACATCTTCTAAACTGAAAAAAATTCTGAAATTAATTTTTTCAGGTTTCCATAAATCATGGGCTGCATTTCATCCTTCTAGAGTCTAATCTCAATAATTCAATATGAGGCCTAAATCAAGCTCACAAAACAGGGCTTGAAATTGATTATAAATTTAAAGACCTTATCTATTGAAATTATATATCTTTTTAGACCGGTCCAATTAATCTCAAATTCAGAATGGAGATATAAAAGAAGTAGAGGATATACATTAATAAAGGATTTCATGTGGTATTAGTCATTATGAAAGGTAATAATTTTATTGGATGTTGGAATCATATATTATTAAAAGTCAACTAACAAGATTAAATGTTCATTTCACGAATCGTCCCCCGTGGCCTGTATTGTGACTACCCCAATCCCACCTTCCATTGGCCAGGGGCTGGCGACTAGCACAAAAGTTGTAATTCCCTAAAATTGGGAAGGCATTGACTTTAAAAATCGTAAACACACACGACCAGAGTACACGCGGAATAAAAAACTAGGTAAAAACTATATAAAAATTATGTTGAAGGTAAAGGGGCTAGAAATATAAGACCAACATTAAAGTATAAGGAAAGGAAAAACAGGTAAAACTAAAAGACAAACAGTTGGAAGGTTTCTAGAAGCTCCTGGATCGTCCACAACAGATCCTACCTAAAGGGTAGGTAATTAAAGCCTCATCAGTGTTCCACGCCCATCCGTCTACTCCTAGTACCATCTCGTCTTTAGGGTCCACCTCTGGGTACCGTCCAGTCCTCGTACACTCTTCCTCAGTCAACGCTGTCTGTTGTTTGCATCCACAACAATGAGGTGTGGGCATAGCCCGTGCATGGGTGAGTATAACGATACTCAGTAGGGACACCAAGACCCTCAAGGTCTCAGTAAATCGAACAAGGATAAACCACAACGTATGATTTCAACTGATTACCATTACTTATTTATATGCCCATACATATAATTAATCTATCCAGTAACCCTTCTTAATCATGAGGAAAACACAAAGGTAATTGACTCAGCTCAAACCATGATTATCATTAACGAAACCATGACTGCTGGAGAACTTCTCCTCTGTCGAGTACAGTGGCCTTGTCTCGACTCTGAGGAACTACTCAAAAACCTTGGACTGCTGAGATACTCCTCTGGTCGAGTATCGCGGGTCTGCTGCCAAACTAGGCACTCCGTCCGCTATTGGTCTGCCACCAAACCGGGCGCTCCCCCTAATATCCTAAAGATGTACTCCTCCTATCGAGTACCACTGGTATTCTACCAACTACCAGGCACTCCGTCTGCCATGGGTATGCTGCCAAACCGGGCGCTCCGGCCACTGGGATAGTCGAATCACTCCGAGTCAAATCAGTCAAGTAGTCAGCAGGTCTACAGCTACTAGGTCTCTACACTCCGTCTGCTCGTCTCTGGGAGGATCCGCTCCACAAGATACTAGTTTATACAAAATTTGTAACAAATTATAACGTGGAAGTATTTCAAAGGACCGCCACATCATAAGGGTATCAACTCAATAGACAGCGCGTCGATAAGACGCTCGGTATGGGGGTTATTAGCATTTTAGTCCCGAGGACCTGGTTGGATTTGTGTACGAACCAACCTGACCGTGACTCAAGTATACCTCAAACTCTTGTGGTGTATACTCAAATGGATGACTATTCTCTAAGAATACCAGAGCTGCTGACGGTTCACCAAACAGACGTCTGGTTCCAAAGATATGGCCCAAGAAGGTAACGAGTCAGTAATGGGCCCGAGTCCAGTCTGACCCGATCGGACAGGCGCGGCCAAACCCATTCTGGGTCGACCCAGTTAGACTCGCTGGGTCTGACTGGACCCATTGGTCGGGTCAGCCTGTTAAGATTTGACCCGGTCCGTTGAGCCCGGCCCAGCGGACCCTGAGGGAGGTTCGGCCCGATAGTATCCACATATGCGGCTCGGTGACACCGCCTTGGAGATCGGGCTGATTCGGCCAGTGACACTATGGGTGACGCTGCTTGGTCGACAGTGCAGCTCTTGGAGGTCACGTGTAGCGTGGCATATTTTCTCCATCATCGTTGATATCGCCTCTTTGCTGCTTTGTAGTACACCACAAAGAAATCGACGGAGAGTGTCAGGCCATGTGAGGTTTGTCCAAACTCTTCGCATTTATGGTGATAACAATTGGATGTTCACAATCCATAAATAGAACGCCAGAGAATGAGAATAAAACCAACACAGATCCCGCTACCTTTAATTAATCGGTATTTGTTCATTGATGAAGTCGTGGGAAGGGGACGTTGTCTCATTCAAGGATGGAGGATGTGACGTCTTCATTGGAGACGTTCTTCGCACGCGGCGTCTTCCCTTTCCTTGTCTCAGTTGATGGTAGAAGAAGTCGACGTCGATCTTTGGTGGAAGGAGCATTCTTCGTGTTCTATGTTGAGAGGATGAAGTTCACCCTCATGTTCCACCAAAATTTCCTCTCTCAAGATTATGTAAAGCTCCACCAATGTTTATGCCAACCAAAAAAATTATTGGCTATCTATTATTTTAAAATGGTTGGGAAAAAATCAAAATAATTCAAAAAGAATCCAATTAATTAATGGCAAGGGTTATGTTAATTAATTTTGAGAGGGTTGACATAATAAATGAAGGGAATGGTGGAGAGTTACAAGGGGGATAAGAAGATTAAGGGTTTCATGGTTGGTGGATTCATAAATGGGGAGTTTAAGACTTGTGTGGTCCCCACATCTTAACATCCTCCCATGGGAGGTTATGTGCAGGTGGGCCCCAAAACCATAACCTCCCTTGGGAGGTTAGGGTTTGGTGGCCCCCACCCCTAACCACCACTTGAGATTTTAACCACCTCAAAATAAAATAATGTTTACAATATATTTTATTCAATTTAATATAAAAACCTCTAAAAAAATCATCCACTCACATCAGAATGCAACTACGGTGAAGTTCTCACTATTCAATTACTGACACTATGAGTACAACGGTGCCCTCAGATTTCATTTCCGAGCACCTGTTCAAAAGTTATAAAAAAAACTCGTACGTTTACTGAACGTACCCGAACAATACTTCATAAATTGATTCCGGACGCAACTGGCCTTGGAATCAAGCTCTTTCAAAAACTACAGACTTGTAAAATTCACATGTATTTAAAAATAATAATAGGAATTCTATGTCTTTACATTATACCCACATCAGGTCTTTACATCCAAGTAAGCTACAACTCAAACTAAGGAAAAAATGGTGGTACTCAGCATGCATATGTGCCTCCCACACCCATGTGCTCTCCTGGAGGTTCCCATGCTGCCAATGAACATGCACCAGAGGTATCAACCATCAACGTTGGACCTGCTCCTATCGATCCTCAATCTCCACTGGAACCTCCGTGAAAGTCGTCCATTCTTCTATGTCCAGCTCCATGTGGTCGATGACGTGGGATAGATCTTGCATGTATCTCCTCAGCTGAGATATGCGGAAGGCGTTGTGAAGCTGGTGCAACTGAGGTGGAAGTGAAAAGTGGTAAGCCACCTCGCCTACTCTGCTGAGGACCAGGAAAGGTCCTATGAATCGCGGAGATAACTTTCTGTCTCAGGAAAAATTGCTGCAGACCTTATCGAGTTGAGACTTGTAGAAAGACGTGGTCACTATCATTGAACTCAATAGGTCTCCGTCTCTTGTCCGTATAAGACTTATTCCTGCTATGTGCAGTCTTTATCCGCTCCTGTATGATCTGCACCTTCTCTTTGGTAGCCCATACCATCTATGGTCCCACTAGTGATGACTCCCCTGAGTCTGTCCAGCACAGTGGCGATCTTCAAGGTCGTCTATACAACTCCTTGAAAGGTTCCATACCTATGGTGGAGTGATAGTTGTTGTTGTAGGAAAACTCCACCAAAAGCAAGTGATCCTCCCAGCTACGACCGAAGTCGAGGGAAAATTCACGGAGCATGTCTTTGAGGGTCTGTATGGTCCTCTCGGACTGACCATCAGTCTAAGGATGGAAGACAGTGCTCAAGCAAAGATATGTCCTGAATTCTTCCTGTAACCCCTTCCAATACCGGGAAATAAGACGTGTCTCATGGTTGGAGATAATATAAGAAGGTACTCCATGAAAAGGCAATATCTTTTTCACATAGAGGCGTCCCAAGATCTCATCTAAGCCCTGCTCTCTGGTCAGTAAGAAGTGGGCCAACATGGTGTGCCAGTCGACGATCACACAAATTGAGTCGTGACCCCTTGATGTATGTGGAAGACCCATCACGAATTCCATGGATATGCCATCCCACATCCACTCTGGGACCTCTAAAGGCTAAACTAAGCCTACTGGTACATGGTGCTTTGCATTCATTTGCTGACAAGTAAGGCACCATGAGACAAAATCTGCTACAGCCTTCTTCATACATAATGATAGTGATAATATTTTCATCATTTTTCATATATGTTTCAATGATTTAACCCCTTAAAATTAATGAATTTGAGCTCATTTGTATCATTTTAGTGTTTTCGATAATTACGGGCTTAATTGGGAAATTGGTAAATTCTGGAAGATTATATGTTTTTTAGAGCTTCTGTATTTCAGGCATATCAATTATATTTTTGATCCAAATTGTATGATTCCTTTTTTTTGGATTTCAATGCTCGTGGGATTAATTTTATCATTCAGGACCCAAAGTTCAATTAATCATTTGGAAGCATAAATGCATCTCACAAATCAGGCCTCAAAAACTATGTATAGAATTGCATAAATTTACTGTTGGGTCGTTATCTCATAAATGGCATAACCATTGAAGCTGAAATTTTACATGGAGTTGCAAAAAATCGGGAGTAACTTGTTTTATTAATATAGATGCGCCTGATTCTGTCATTATCAAGGCCATAAATTCTTTGTAACTCGACATATTAGAATACAAAAAGTCTTTCTGGTAGAATTAAATATTCTGGGTGCGGAGGCCATAACTCCTTCAATTCATATCCAATGAAGCTGAGCATTCGTGGGTAAACAGATGAGAGATGGAGTATTATCTTTCATGAAGGTCCAATTTACATATTTGGTCATTTAATATTCCAACTAGAGTCAGAATTTTGGGGGATTAATTTTGGAGGGAAATTCTCAACACCACAAGCTTATAAATAATTGTGTTCACTTCAATTCAAAGGGTTTGAATAAGGTTAAAGAAGGGTTGTGTGGGAGGATTGAGTTATTTAATTTTATTATTATTTTATATTTTCTTTTTTACTTAGTTTCATCATGCTCTATTATTTCCCTCTCAACTCTAATACCCTTCCCATGGAGAGGTAAAACCTTTGAGTGAACCGGGAAGGGGGAGTTTCTCTTTTGTAATGTCTGAGTTTTGTGATTAAATGTATAACCTTATTTTTCATTTGAATTACATATATTCATAGTGTTTCCTAGTTCTCTTAATGAGACCATGTTTTGAGTTTGGTGTATTCATTTTTAATAGCTTTGGTTAAAGACTTTTAATCTCCTTCCGCCAAGTGTAATTTATCTCAATCGAGAAGATTGTGTTTGGTGGTGAGTGTGTAACGATCATTGGCACATGTGTGGAACTAGTAAAAATTTTCTTGAGATCTAAGGATAAAAAATTCAGGATATGGACATTCCTTTGTTGATTAGGGAATGTTTATGAACTTCCATGAACAAAGGAGTGAGTTATATTTTCTTTTTTAACCAAGGGTGATAGATTATTCGATCGAGGAGTCTTTCATTTTTCAATAAAAAGGAAGAGAGGTAAGATGATATTTGTGACTATGATGACATTAAAAAAGGTTTTTCTACCCTGACTCCATCACTCCCTTCATCCATTAGTGTTCCACCTTTCTTTTCAATTGCTTTATTTATTATTCAACTCTAACAATTTAAAAAAGAACCTCTTCTCCATTCATTAATTTAAGTGACAAATGTAATTGATGTTCACTCCTCACAGTAAAAAACATAGGATACCCACTTTACTAAATTTTAACATAGGTTTTTTTTGTTTTTGTCACATCCCATGATAGGAACGTGCCAAAACATGGTGTCTTTGCGTCGGAGGTTGTTCCAACAATCCATTTGAATATATTTGACTTGTTTCAAATTAAAAAAAAAACAAAAAAAATATTTTTCCATGATGTTCTTAATGGTTTTTTCATTAATTCATGGAAAAATTATCCACAAGCGAAAGAACCAATTATTGACTCACCTTGGTCTATAGAGGATATTGTTTCTCTCTTTTATAAACAGATCAGGGGAGCTCTAATACAAATAAAAAAGGAAGATGAATTCAAGGATCCCATTCCAGACCATAAAGCACACATTGAATACTCAATATTGGAGGGATTGGCCAGTGAATTAGTTGAACTCCAAGAGTAATTCCCAGAATTTTTTTAAGAAATGGTAGAGGTGCAACAAGAAGATGAATTTTGAACAAAAGATCAATTGCATGTTCTTTGGGAAGAAATACAGGACATGGAGAGAAAAATGGAATGGATAATTGAATATGTTCACACATCACAAGAGGAACCTGAACCTAAACATGATCCATTAGTGGAAGTGGATTCCTCTCTCATCATTGATGTTGAAAAACCTGGGGACACCATGATGGAATTAAAAGAAGATTCATTTGTCTCTACTCAACCATTGCTGAAGAAGATTGATGAAAAGATGTGCCTTATAAAGTAAGTATGGGAGATCAACAGGATCTGGTAGAGTTCTGCATGGAGTGTGAGGAACTACTTGATCCCCCAGTCCCCCATAATGTAGAACATCCATCATTATTGAATGAATACACCACCAACGTGGTTGAATTTAAAGAGGATGTTTAGAATCCTAACTACCCTCCTCCATCTACTACCACTCTACTACAAGAGGAACATCCCACTGAAGAATAAAATGAAGTTGAGAATCCTCAGGGAGATGATATTTTCATGAACTGATTATATTTTAATTTTATTGAATCTGAATTGAGTATCACCTCCCCTTTCTTGAAATTTTCATATTCTGAAAACTCATGTTTTGTGTTGGAGGATATGGAAGAAAAGGAAGAAGTGCTTATAGAGGAACAATTAGAGCTCCCTATACATGATGATAATTTATTAGAGGGAGTATATGAGATTATTCAAGTTACATTTCCAGAGGAAAAAGACTCACATGATTATTACTTTGAATGTGAATAATTCAATATTGATTCATCATGAATTATCTTTTTTCAAATAGAACTATACTTTGACTTTCCCTTTGATTTTTCCAATCATGCAGCATACCTTCCAAAATCACTGGAGAATGAAGAGGAGTCTATGAAATTGGAAACAAAGAAAGATGATGACTCATTCATTGTCCTACCCCCACCAAGAAAGTTTTATTTTATTTTCTTTGGGGTAGATTTTGTGTTCTATACACATGGTTACCTTTACAAAAAGGATGAAGCACATGATGTGAAGAATAAGTATTTTTGGTTCATTAGAAAGAAACATCACCCACCATCATATTGGGGATAACTAACTGAAACTACCCATCCAGAGGCCGTAAAATCCCAGGGCACCCATGGGGGATTAAACCATGATCTATCCTACTTTTCTCATCCTATTTCTATTTTCATTTCTTTCAATAAATTTCTTATGTTTTATTTTGTTCTTTTTCTTGTAGGTTTATATTGTGAAACAATTAGGAGATTATCTCAATGTTTTATTACCAATAAGTAAGGTTCTACCTCTCCTTTACACTTTCTTACTATTGTGATTCATTTTAAAATATTCTTAAATGTTCAATACACTTGAATGCATTGAGGACACTACATCATTTAAGTGTGGGGGTGGGAACTTTGGTAGTTTAGGATTTTTATTTTATGTTTTTTTCAAAAAAAAAATAAATTATGTGTAATCAATTTTTTTGTGTTTATTTTATTAGTTTTTCCTGTGTTTTTGAAACTTTTCTGTTGAAATGATTATCATTTCTATTTTTGAAACCCATTTAATTGATTGAACCAATTTATTCCATGAAATTTAGGTTAAATGAATGGTGAAAATGATTTTGTTTCGTGTTCAATTATTTGGGAATTTTATGAAAAGTACTCAGATTTTGGAATCTCAAGCCACATATCACTGTCTTTATATTTGAAAATACTTTCCCGTGAGGATTCTGAACCATTTTTGTGATATTCTTTTCATTCACCTCACTTCGTTAGAGAACCAGACCATGCATGTCTTAACCAGAATTCGATTTATTCCTTTAAAAAACTTGAGGGTTTGGGGTACATGTGTTTTAAATGATTGAGGAATTGATTTGGTTTGAAATCCCCCTATTCAAGATAATCCCAGTCATTATGGCCTACATATTTTATTTAATCCTTGTTTCCCATAGAATCTATGAACAACATGTAAGGTTAGACACATTACAAGACAATTTAACCTATCCAGCCTTCTCTTGAAGTGAAATTGCATGATCTAGTTGAACTTAAGTGTGGGGGAAGTTGTCCTGTGTTGTGGTAACTCATTTGATGAAACATTGGGAGGAAAATAAAATACTGAAGAGATGTTTGTGCTAATGAAATACCATTCTTTTGAAATCTGTGCCTTTTCTGGAGTATTCATGATAGGATAAGCTATGCCTTTCTGGAGCTTCTAATGGAGGAAGAATGTTGTGCCTTTTGTGGAGATTTCATGAGAAATAAATTTTGACAAGATTGAAATTTTTTTCCGAAATAATGAGCTATTTAAAAATTTCATGACATTTTATGATGATATAGTAGAATTTCTAGTAAGGGGGTGAGGAGGATACCATACTTGAGTGAAAATTATAATTGTGCAATTTTTCATGAAAAAAGATCCAAACCCTCCTCATTCGGACTCAAAAATTTTTTTCACATGAAAATTCTACCAACCGAAAGCAACAGAGCAACCTTGCAAAGTCCTCATGATAAATACATGTCCTTGGCTCAAATCGTGTGGAGAATTATTAGTTTTTCAAACCTATGGTGACCCTTGAATTGGTTTGGATGAGGGAAACTTTGTTGGAATTTGATATTTGTGAGATGAGTGAAAACTCATGTGAGGTAGGTGTCTTGTGTAGATGGGGGAAGAAATGAAGATGAAAAATATTGAATGATCTGATTTGAGAAATTGGAATAATTTTTATGGATGAGGCATGATATCTTTTTTTTCTTGTTGTGGAATTGGTGGATCTCAATGGCATGTGTTTTAAATTTATTTTGACTTAATTTTGATTTTTATTTGTCTGGGAGTTCAATTGCTAAGTGTCGGGGAATTTATTGAGATAATATTTTCATTATTTTTGATGATATTCAATTATTTAACACCTTCCAATTAATTAATTTGGACGGATTTGTATCATTTTAGTGTTTTGGTGAATTACAGGATTAATTATGGAAATTTTTTATTTTGGGAAATCTAGATGTTTTTTTGAGCTTCCGTATTTCAGGAATATCATTAAAATATTTGATCCAAATTGTATGATTAATTTTTTAGGATTTTTATACACGTGGTTTTCATTTTATCCATCTGGACCCAAAGAGAAATCAATAATTTGGAAGCTCAAATACAGCTCACAAACCAAGCCTCGAAAACACTGTACAGAACTGCATAAATTTATTGTTGCGCCCATAACTCATAAATGAAAAAAACATTAGAGAAGATATATTCAATGGGTCTGAATGACATCCGGATTAACAAGTTTCATTAATATTGGCATGACTTATTAATTCATTATCAAGGCCATAGATTCGTTAGAACTCGACATATTGGAACACAAAAATTCTGTCTGGCAGAATAAAAAATTCTGGGTATGGTGACCGTACCTCCATCATTTCATGGCCATTGAATCTGAAATTCCGTGGGTCGATAGATGCGAGATGGGGGAACAACTTTCAAGAAGTACCAATATCAAAAATCAGTCATTAATATGCCAACAGGACTCAGACTTTCGGTGGAGTAATTTTGGAGGGAAATTTGCAACTCCAGATGCTTATAATTAAGAGTGTTCACTTCCATTCAAAGGGGTTGAAGAAGGTGCAAGAAAGGTTTTGCTGGAGGATTTAGTTCATTAAATTATTTTTATTTTATTTTTTATTTTTTACTTAGTTTTTTCATTCTCTCTTCTTCCCCTCTCAACTCAAATACCCTTCACATGGAGGGGTAAACCCTTTGAGTGATCGGGGAAGGGGGAGTTTATCTTTTGTAATGTCGGAGTTTTGTGATTAAATGTAAAACTCTTTTTTTCTTTTGAATGACATCTATTCATAGGGTTTCCCAATTCTACTAATGCAAATGTTTTTTTTTTGATTTTGGTGTATTAATTTTTAATAGCTTTGGTTAAAAACTTTTAATCCTCTTCTGCCTTGTCCAATTTGTCTCAATCGAGCAGATTGTGTTAGGTGGTGAGTGTCTAATGATCTTTGGAACGTGTGTGGAACTAGTAATATTTTTTTATAGTTATAAGGAGAAAAAATTCCCCATTGGTACTTGTCTTAGTTTTTAGTGATTGTTTATGAACTTCCATGCACATAAGAGCGAGTTCTATTTTTCTTAACCAAAGGTGATAGATAACTCGATCGAGAAGTCTTCCATTTGTCATTAAAGAGGAAGATATGTAAGATGATCTTTGTGACTATGATGACATTACAAAAGGCTATCCTACACTGACCCCATCTCTATCATCATCCATTAGTAATCAAACTTTATTTTCAATTTCTTGATTTATTTTTCAACTCTAACAATTTCAAAAAGAACCTCTTCTTCTTTCATTAATTTAAGTGAAAAATGTAATTTTCGTTCACTCTTCACTAAAGACAACTTATCTTACCCACCTTACTATATTTAAACATAGGTTTTATTTTTTTTTTGTCACACCCCATGATAGGCATGTGTCACCTGGCCACCAGTGCTGTCTTCGAAGGTCTTGGTACATCTTATCCACTCCTGGATGTACCGCTAGAGGAGAATTGAGGAACTCCCTCAGCACTTCCTCCGGAAGTGAAATTAGTACCATGGTACATCTTCTAAAGAGGATGATTTTCTCCCCAGCTTCAGAAAATCCATCAGGTGCCTGCCCTGTGGAGATCATATCCCATCGCGTCTCGCAGTCAAGGTCCCCATAATGCACCTCCCTAACTCGATGATGAAGTGGAGGAGTGACTGTAAGAGACTATAGATATGATTCTCTATCCCTATCCATAAAGGATATTTTGTAAGGAAGCCAACTTTTCTATCACCTCTCCTAACAGATGAATACCAGTCCTCCTACTGAGCCAATCTGGAACAACATTCCCCTTTCCAGGAGTATAGACTATCTCGAAGTCATAGTCTTGGAGGAACTCAAGCCAGCGCCGCTGTCTCGAAGTCATAAACCATAAACCGCTCGCTCAACGAACTATGGGTGAGACTAGCCAATTGTAATGAACTCAACTACACCCTTTTTCTCATATGTTCTACAAAAGATGTTATGATTTATCCTTTTCTGAACAGAGAAATTTGGTCTCATCCCCAGGATGAACAACATCCTTTGCCTAATACAGTCAATCCGGACAAGAACGGTACAAATTCATGTCTTGGACTATGTTGTAAGGCCTCGACGCTACTACCAATAGATCCAACTGTTACACTCACCTCCAAGTGCTGAGTCTCACTGTTGACATTAGTGTGTGGACACTGGGTCTCTTCTTGTAGGAATCTCGATAGTGAGGTTCAAGTCAATGGTTTTAACACGAAATTTTTAGAATTAACAACACAGAAAGGTAGGAAAGAAAACGTCACAAGGACAAGTGTCTTTTATTACTACAAATCAAAGTACAAAGAAACAAAGAAACCAAATCAATGACATCATCAAAGAAAGAAGAATCATGAAAAATGACTCTATGACTGGAAGTAGTCCTGCTCATGTCAACCTACCTTTAGAGCTCCATGGCCATTTGCTTCACCATCCTGAAGTTGTGCTCTCCCTTATCCACCAGCTCTTTGCTGTCGGGGTGGACCTTTGGGTGGTGTTGGTGGAAACACCTCGAAGTTTTGTCCACCCCCAGCTGCACGAAATGATCCTCTCCCACATCCTCCTTCGCCTTGCACACCGTCTAGATCGAACCTCTTCCTCTCCCTGGGAGGTCCCTCAACTGACTGGTGATCGTTTGTATGGAGGGTCGGAAAGTAATGTGCCATGTGACCATGACCACTATAGGAGTAACACATTCCGTTCCTAGTATGAATAGCTCTGTCTCTACCCTGGGTTCTGCTCACAACTGATCCTGAGTTGTAAAGTAATCCACCTATGGGTCTGGTCCTTTTGGACCTCTGTTTCATCTACCTACTGCAGGCTGTAGGAGTCTCTGATGCAAGTCGACTATTTGTGGGTCTTTCTGCTGGAGACTGCTCAGCAATGAAACACTCTACTATGATGGAAAGCTCCAACACCCCCACCTATGTCGGAATGCTTTGAGGGATATCTAAAGTTCTGATCTATCTCCTGAGTCCATGCACAAAGGTCTAGGCCCTAAAGAACCGGTCCTGTACCATATTAGTGGATTAGCGCAAGAGGTCAGTGAACATCACAGAGGACTATGCCACTATCATGCTACCATACTGAAGATGTAGTAACTTCTGCATCCACACTTCTCGAAGGTTGGCTGGTAAAAACTCTTCCTAGAACAGGCTCTAGACGTCTTCACATAGAAGTGTCACCTCGTCAAGCATCAGGACCATCTAGCTGTTGCTACCTGAAGGAGGCTAGAAACAAGGATAACAATAAAGTCTTCTGGTGTCCCTATCAGTCATATGAGTCTCACAAAGGCCTCTAACCAATCCTCAGCCGCCTGAAGGTCTGTATCTCCCCTGAACCTGGGTGGCCTCTGGAGCTGGAACTCATGCAACGCTCTCATGCAGCGTGCATCAACTGCTGTTGGGGATGGTGGCATCAGTGGCCCAATGGTGGGTGGTACTGCTGGTGCCTCAACTGGTTCTTCAACTGGAAGAGGGACCTGTACTGAGGCCTCATCACTCGGCGGGATGTTAGTAAATACAACACTCAGGGCTCTAACTAGTCGTCCGTAGGGAGGCATCCTGAAAGAATTAGATGTGACACGGTCAAAATACTATACCAGGTGAGTTGACCTTGTTTGATCTGGATTAAAGAAAAACTTTTTTAAAACACACATGCAATCAGTGTTTTGGTGCACTGAGTCAGGAGTCAAAATTGAGGGTCCCAGTGTATGGATATGTCGGCCGCCCGCACCAACACTGGACTCCCTGAACTAAAAACCACACTTAGAACCCTTAACACTATTGCTTCACAAAAAAGAAATATCAGAGTCATAAGTTCTGTAGTTGAACCGACACCTCTAATACGAATTTGTAACAACTGGGCCCCACCCACCAGTTTCCCCACAAACACGTGGTCCCCACCCTGGGGCCCACCCATGTTCCTGAACAGTTCATCTAACTAATTATAGCCCCATATGCCAAAACATGTTCTTACCAGTGAGCTTTGTCCTCACTCACTCACGTCAAAAAAGTGCACCTTGCTTTTTGGGAGCCAATCTGATTAGAACTCCACAGTTAAGTATGGTAGGCTTAGAGTAGTGATCATGATGGGTATCCTTATGGGAAGTTTCCCAGGGTGTGTGTGAGTGAGGACAAATCACACTAGAAAAGACATATGTTGGCTTGTGATGCAGTCATTAGTCAGATGAACCGTTCGAGCACGTGGGTGTTCCCCAGGGTGGGGACCACGTGTTTGCAGGGCAATTGGTGGGCGAGGCCCCCTTGAAACAGTTCTGGACTAAAATAGTCAGAACTAACAAAAAACATCCCCATTAAAGATAATGTATTTAGGGTAAATGAGGAACACAAAATGGTACATCCTTTAAGATATAAATTTTCCACAATTCATCCTTTTAATTATGATAATGTGCAGATCAGTATGGAGAAAAAATTGGGATCTAAATTTTCTATCCCATTTTTTATGAATTTTCATCTCTTCTTCCACATACAATCCAACCATTTTCCAGGAGTCATGGTGGATTTTGGTCTATGAAATAGATTTATTATAATCATAATTATATTTCTTCTTATTTATTCATATACATCTTGGATTTTATCTTCTCTTTAATTTTCTATATTTTGTTCCCCCACAATGATCCTTCTAATCTCAATGCCAATGGATAACTATCGTTGTTGTTCGAGGGGGTGTGGTGGTTCTTGAGTTCATTGTTCTTATATATTTATATTTATTTCATCTTAAGAATTTCAATAGTAATTATATGGTATTGTTTTAGGTTTCACCCCCACTTTCATTCTTATTGGGTTATTCTTCCCATTTTTATATTTTCTTCTCCATCATCATAATGTTGTATCCAGGGGGAGTAGCATTATGTAGATGATGTGAGTGAGTATTATATTTCATGTGGAGGGTAGGTTTAGGATAATAAAAATTATTGGGATGGTTTTAAGTGATAGGGTTGATCTCGACATTGAGTGGAGTATTGAGAATAAATATTTTTAAATAACAATGATTCTATCACCATGATATCCCAAGAACGATAACAATTCACCACTAAGAGATTTGTGTCTTCTTTATTTTCGTTTGTGTTTTTAATTTTATTATTAATTTATATTATTTTTCCCATAATCAACCCCAAATTTATAATCGTATATAATATTTTTATAATAGTACATTTATAATGTGTGACAAGATAAATTTTTCATTTTGTGAGTGGCCTCCTCAAGATGGACCGTAGGTTGTGCCGCTATGGTACACTCTTAGGTAATAAAAATTAATTGGTCATGGATTTGAAAGGAAATCCTATTATAAAATCCCCCTTCGTTCCCCATTAATTTGTAGTAAAATGGAACGTTTTTTAGGGGACAGAACAAACAACACAGTTTGACCAAAATGTTTAGCCACAGATTTTAGTAATCTATATATCCAAACTATGTACAATGTCCAAAAAATAATTTTTTTTAAATTCTAATTTTCCCTTATGTGATTAACCCTAGTGTTCCCTTTTTCTCCCATTTGACCATTACAACCATGAGAGGATCTCAAGATCCCCCAATCTCATTTGGAACCCACTTTTAAATGGGGTTTTGATGGTGGAACATCAATATTTATTAAAGTGAATTCCTTATCTATTTTATCTATTTAAATATTGTTTCCTCTTCCCTTCATGATGTTCTGAATGTCCTGAAACTAGGTATTCATACATTTTTTTATTGTCTTTGTTAAATCATCGTGGTTATGGTTTTTCCTCATTTCCTTATGGTGTGGTGGTTGTGTTGTTAAGGTGCACAACGATTTGTGATTTTGGAATCTATGGTAGATGATTCCATGTTTAAGAATTCATTTATGAGTTATGATTTATTTCTTTACCTATTTATCATGTTCCTAATATGTTCTGTGTGATGTGAAAATCATTTAGAAGGAATTGGTAAATAATATATTTTTCATTTTTTTGTAAATATGTGGTTTTACTTTGTAACACATATGGTATCATTTGTGGTCATTTTATAACATATGAATTTTGTTTATTAAATGTTGATAGGGCTTCTTATTATGTTTTGGTTTTCTATTGTTGTGAATTTTTCGTTGAAATATGGGTTTAAAATGAATTTTTTATGAAAAAATCTTGTTATACACCTTGGAGTTTTTTTATAAAAAATATCAAATGGTTTATTGGGGTAAAAAATGTGTATCAAAGGTGTTTAGGTACTGATTTCAGGGGTGTGTGTTCTTAAAATGTGGTTTTGAAAGAGAAAGTGATGATATGGGATGTCAAACGTTTTTAGAATGTTTTATAAATGAGTATAATGATGTAATACAATGTAAGAAAGGTGAAAGACATGTTTGTGGGTAGTTTTTATGTGAGTATGATTTCACAATGAATTTGATGCTTAATAAGGAATTATGTGACATTATAGTGGGTGTTTAGTGTGTGTTCAAATTGAAAATGGTATTCTTATGTGAAATTTGTATTTTATAACAACGGTAACATGATTGTGAATAAAGGGGGAATCCCAATACATTGTTGGGTATAAAAGGACTAGTATGCTAGTGATTCGTTGGTGGTTTCATCCCTATTTCAATTTTAAAGTTTCGTGATGATATCACTAACTAAACTATGATTATTTTTGGGACAACTAGGCCATTGGGGTTTCCCCTTCCCTTGGCTTGTGGTTGAGAAGTTTAATGATTATGGATACTTTTACACCATGATATTATGTTCCTAGGTCCCAATAAAATGCTAGTTCCTATGGATGTTAACATGACTAGAGCTCATTGGTTGTATTGAACTCATCATCGATTTAATGTGTGTTTTTTTGGAAATTTTAGTAGCATGTTCATATGATTTCAATGTGTACATTCTTTAATGTTTCCATCCAAAAAAAATTCCGAATAATGTAACATATTTTAGATAATCTTACTATCATTTATTATTCATGAAAACATGCAGATATTTTGACTTCAAATGTTCATCACAGTGAATCCTTTTAGGTTGAATCCAACTAGCCTTAGTTTCACAACCTACATACACTCATATGTGTAAGTAGACATGATAAATCTTGTCGCAAGATTGACAACAACTTTTAGAGACATTGGTAAGAATTACTAGTGTTATTTCATGGTATGGTGTTATAGGGATGGATTGAGGTGATTCCCTCTTAGTATGAGGTGGTCCAGGGGAATTTATATTTGGATTTCATCCCTAGTGGTAGTCTTTTGGATTTTGTATAGACCTTGTAATATAATTCAGAATGTTATTTAATGTTTTTTTGGTTGGAAATTTTACAATTCATTGTATCTATTTTTGTGGGTTGTTTTGTGATTATAAAATCGTGTAAATCATTCCCAAACACTTATTTATGATAATCGAGATATTTTTCCAACCCATGGGGATAGAGAATTCCTTTCAGGCATTGACATGGGCCGCGTCGAGGATTGGTTATTATTTGTGACCAGATCTGGTTTGTGAAACTAATTATAAATGCATACTACTATTTTTATGGAAAAAATTTGTTCAATGAGAAAGTCTCAACATAATTATGTATTGTATTTATTAATAATATATAATTATAAACATAAAATATGATGAAATGTATTAATGCGATACAACTGGTATAATTCATTTGATTTTATATGGTGTTATAATCTATAAGACGAGTTGTATGACCATACAGTATAACATTTTCATTGTAAATGTTAAAATTATGAGAAAATTAATTTATTTGATTTGTGTTAATGATAATTATAAATTTTTTTAATCAAACTTTCTAATTCATTTATTTTAATCGAGAATGATCGAGCAATAGATATATGGCATGAATGATCTATAATGTATTAATCCTCTGATCATAAAAATAATTTTCAATATTGTACCAATAATAATTATTTTTTAGTGTTTATATATAATCATGGAACAAATTTATCCTCACATAAAATAATAATATGTTACAAAATACATTTTTGAACGTAAACTAGATTTGGAATATAAATCAATGATTTTTTTTTATTTCACGTTTTTTGGGTGAATATAATTTATAATTCATTTCACCATCATGGATTAGTTATATATCATCTGGTTAGTGGGATATAAAATTAGGTGATCATAATTATGTGGACAATAATTTAAATCAAAATGACTAATTATTACATGAAGATGTGGAGTTGGATTTATTATGGAATATAATTAAATTTTATATAATCAAATATTTTAGTTGTTTTTAATCAAATTATATTTATAAAAATAATCTCAATCTAATATAATTCTACTTGTGTTATAAATATCAAACACACGCTCATCCATTTTTTATTTTACAACTTAGATGTTGATCTAAAAATACCAAAACTCAGTTTTTTAATGTATTTCCACATTAGAGAATGTATATGGTCAGACAATCTAATATTCCTATTTTCAAAAAAATACACATGATATAAGATTACCCATAAAAAATAAATTTATGATCAGAATCAGATATGATTATATTTAGAACATCATGAATCATCACCACATCATATAGGTTATTACATGAAATAGACACATTATTATTGAAATCATAATCATTAGTATGCTAGCTAATTTCAAAATTTAATCTATTCTGAAATAGATAAATTCCCACCCCTAGAGGTTATGGAATCCTAATGGTATGGGATATAAGATATCATCCCAAATCTATTGGGAATCACCATAGTGTTTACACATCACTCAGATAAAATGATACTCAGCTTCAACCCTATTAAAAAATGAGACAAGAATTGTGTTACAATATATACATCAATGATCTAACAAATTGAACCATAATGGTTATATATCCCATATAAACACAATTTTCTAAAATTAATTGTGAATAATGGATATTATAGAGAAAATCCACATGCATCACAAAATAATCAAAGTTCCTCACTTGAATTGTCAATCAATATGGATCATCCTCATACCACTCATCATGGCCACCACAGTAAACAAATTGATCTCATGAAACCAATGTATTATAATATCCCATTATATAAAATCCCTTCCCGATGGAGTCAAACATATTGTAAAATATTTTATCAAAAAAATCCTACATTTATAAAATCACTCATATCAATATGCATAACTTGAAGGTCCACTATAAGTAACCTAGAAGTTCCTAACTCATTCAGAATATTTCAATGTGACTTTAGAGAAATTTAATTAACCATAATATTACCTATACATAATGTCTTTTAAATATTATATTTATAATCATTAATTATTTATATATTCTATAACATGAAAAAAAATAAAATTTTCATTTGATAAGATATAACTCAATCTATTGAAAAATGGTAATACCACAATGTGTTATCTAATTAAGTAATAAGAGCATAGTTATAAATAAATTACAATTAGTGAGTGTCAAAATTATAGATACCAATTATACATTCATTTTGGATAATTCAACTAATAACCCTTAGATATAACCTTGTTTTAGGGAATTGTAAGACTTCCCATGGCTGGAGAAAATTTTCCATTGTAAACCTATAATAGAATAACGTCCTCTGAAAAATAAATAACATTGAATATATCTAGAATCAATACTAAATAAATAGATTAATACATGAATATGAATTTATATAGTAAAACCATATCTTATAATATAAATGGTTTCCATTTTGATATAATCATGTAGAAATCATGTGTGATCCATCAATTTTAGAATACATGGCCAAGGATATTATGAACCTCCAAAACATTCATTGTTTATAACTTAGAGAAAACCACTTTAGTAATTTATGGATCTATGAAAGATCTTATAAAATAAATCTATATCCTATAAAACTAATCTCAAGGCCTAAGAAAAAACCCAACATCAATTTCAAAAATAGATACTGATTGCACGGGATCCAAAAAAGGATCATTGATGAACAATGATTATCACCCATGAGACATAATACAAAATTTATTCCTCAAATAATATATAATAAGTAATAAAAATTATAATAGAACATATCATTCCTCATATTATTAACATGCATTCTTATTAAAATTTCTAGGCCTTACAATAATCTAATAATGACTATAACGAAAGTGGAATGAGATTTTCAGAAAACAATATTCCCTCATATATATATAATAAAATCTTTATTAAAATTCCAACATTGATAAACCATTATATCACTTTAAAATATTAAGCATTTCAGTAATTCGTTGGAGGACATATTAGGTTTTTTGTTATAAACTTGTGGAATTGTTATTAAATAATTCATATGTCAATAATTCTATATGCTTTAGTCTCAAATAGTACTGGAGTTTTCTAGGGTTATACATATGAATAAATAAATAATATATGAAAAATAAAATCATTTTCTATTCATATTTCCCACAAATCAAAAGTAATATATAGAGATATTGATTTCCAAAGAACACTAAAACAAAACCCTATCACTAACCCAATATCACATCGATAAGGTAACACTTTGAGAACATATGTAAAGAAATAAAGGCACCCTTACACAACCATATAAATTAAAATGAAAAATCCATCACTGATCTCAACATAATCATATCAATCTTGGAAGATATGTAATTATCACATTTAAACCCCATAATAATGTCTTTATTACACATAAACATATTATATTATTTATCAGCATTATAAAATCTAGAAATACTCTACATAAAATCAACATTAGTTAGAGGCCAATATATTAAATGAATTGTGTTGATGATATTGTATGACTATATCTATTGAGCTAGTAAATCTAACCATGCGGGATGCCACACAATAATCATATCAAACACTCTACAAACATTATATATGTTTTCTATACCTTGTATTTGTGTAGGAATTTCCATGGGAATTAAAATCCTATCAATCTAATTAAAAAATGTAATATATATTCCAGGTATAATGATTTAGTGACTAGATACTGAATTAAATAAATCATATAATCAATGATAAAATATAGAAAAAATTTCTTATAATATTTCTATCTCTCTTCATAATGGAAACTCTAATGAATGAATTTGAACAAAAATATCAATGAACACTATATCTTTGATAGAAACCATACACATGTATATTATGCACTATATATCTTATATGATGAAGTGAATCATAAGGATTTCTTGTTTCTGTATCATCCCCTATCTATTGTATAAAATCGTGAGATCCCTATTTCCATTACCTAATAGGACTCTATTATAATGACTGGTCAACATTATTGTATATTTCACCCAAGTAAAATATCAATGAATTTGGAAACCCATTAATTAAATGTCGATAACCTGTATATAGAAGTAATATATTCACAATATACTATTTGGGGTTTGATGAATTTTAACCATAGTGAATCTGTATGGAGAAGAATGAAATGAGCACCATATTTATAGATATATTGTCAAAAAATGTAAGAGATAACATAATGACACGTCTCTTCATTTTGGGGATTTTTAAGGATTCTACTCTTAGAACGATATATACATAAACACAATCCACTCAATTTAGGAAAACCATCATAATAAACACATGGTACATTGACCAAATGAACAACATTTTCTAGAGATGGATTTTCAGAGACAATGTTTAATCATTATACCTCTCCCAAGACATTCCATCAAAAAATAGTATAACACATAATGAAATAGGATATTGGACTATATACCAAAGACATACACATTAAATTTTCCATATAGATGGTAATAATAACATGTTGATAATACACCTTCATAATTGAAGGAGATTTACCATTAAACTGATCAAAAACCATATCAAACTGAGTGAAAGACTCCACATAATCCCCAAGGAAGAGGATTGAATATTTTTATATTTCATCTAATATATTACTAACCTAAAAAAAATATTATTCTTCATGTATGAGTAAAGATGAATGAAATATATAACACCTCTAAATGTTATTCATTTTTTTTATTTGAAATTTATCACTGAAAATACTTTATTAATTGTTTCTAAAAATCAAGAGGAATATTTAAAAAAATCAACTTAATTGATTAAAACATAAAAATATTGTAAATGAACATCCAAATTGATTCCCTAAAAACTTTATTAGGTATTTGATCTCAATTGATAATTTAAATACAAATTCCTATTACAAAATAACAAAATCAATGTTATAATTTTTTTTAAACTGGATTAATCATACTGTGAATTACAAATGTATTTAATGAAATGAGTGGAGAATCTAGATACATGATCATTACCTAGGTATGTAACATATAAAGAGAATTTATTAACTTTATATTCTTAGAAAAATTATTTTCCTTATCTTGGATTATAAGGGAATCTAGAGACATGTGTTATATTTGATCTCTTAAACATACCTCGTTTGATATGTCCAACTCATACTGCTTCCCTACAAACCAATAACAACATGAAAAGTGGAGATACATTGGATATGTTGTATCTATTAACAATTATACAATCTATAAAAGTATAAAAATCACCCAAAGAATTCTATTACCCGTTTCATGAACAATGTGAATTAATATATGTCCAATCAATGTACCCTAAAATATGACATAATTTTGCTGCTAACTCGGATGGTATAAAATACATAAATTGGATTTAGTAGACTCAAAATTTTATTCAAAAATAATATAATTGATCAAAAAATAAATTAAAAAATAATGATGATACATAATTTATTATATTTTAAAAATTAAATTTCATACAATGTATATTAAATTGATTATACCATGAACTTGTCCCTTTGAGTGACCACAAACTCTGACTACTCTAAAAAAGCTCTATGAGCTTGTATTTTCTAATAAACCTTACAATTTCATGATGTTTATATCAATTTCATATTTAAGAAAGTAACCATAAGTATTTATGGGTAACTTTATTGGAATTGACCATTAAATTTGGATGTATATTAAATGACTTTTCTTTTATAGTGCTAATTTGAAGAGTAACTAAGATAGTTCCCATGCAACACATGATATTACAATATAGAATGAGGCTATTAAAATTTAATAAAACTACAATAAAATTTATGTTTTAATAATTTAGGGAACCCAAAACTATATTTTTTTTGAACAATGTTTTAGCATGAATGAATGAAATAAACAAATAGTGTATTTTTTAAATTTTCCCTCATAAATAATATTATATGCATAATCAAAATATATTGTTTATTTCGTCCTAAATATATTTAAATATATTTATAATACTGTATAATAATATTTTTTATTCTAATTATATTTATTTTTATAATTTTAATATCACTTAATTTATTATTTCAATAATTGAATAATTATTGTATCTTCATTGGTTAATTATTTATGTCAATTATTTATTCCCTGAAAATAAAAATAAATATCCAAGATCTATCGAAACCATCTGGATTTAATAAAAATATTTATAGTTGAGCTTATATTCTATTTATCCTAGAATAATGATGCTATACTTATTAAATGTAGTCGTCTAACATTTTATCACTCTGTTTTGATTTTTATAATATCCAAGAAATTTTCATAGAAAAGAGGCTATTAAATTTTTAAATATTTAACCTTATGTCACGACCCCTCCCCAAAAAGTGTACACCTCCTGGGCCAACAATATGAGACAGATGATAATGACCCTAGAGTCCCAAATCTAGTAGGCCATGGGTTGGCGACTGGCATTGAGGGTATAATAAACACACAAATTGGAGGCATTACCCTCTATGAGAACACATATAGAAGAGGGAGATAAAATAAACACCAACCAAATCCAACTCAAGAATCAATATAAAATAAATCCCAAGTACATATATGTAATTTCATGCAAAATACTACTACTAAAAGGGAAAAAACTGAAAATACCCAAAAGAAAGTAAAAACAGCATCAACCACAAGCCTAAACCGCTCCTGCGACCCCAAGCAAGTAGATACCAACATGATCTCCACCCTAGTCCAAGTGACCTGAAAAACACTTTATATGTAAATAGGGTGAGTATAATAGTAGACTTAGTAGGATCTTCCCTGAATCCTCTCAAGAAAAAGTAATGAAAGCATACTAAAGCACTGTGAAAAATAAGTGAAACTAACCCGTAACATAAACATATATACTAAGTTCCCAACATCACCATTCAGACTCTCACCAAGTAACGCATAAAAGAGTATTTAATATAATAATGAATATAAAGGGTACCCTACTACTATATACCTACTAGTTTGCCTCTTTTCCCCAACGTCGCATGTACTATGAATCTCTCTCCAAAAGGCTTCCCGCAGACACCTGGGAAAAGCACCAAAACATGCACCTCATGTAACAAAAACATGACATCCACATAATAAATGTAACTAAGTAGTTTCTTTGAGCCTCTATATCTTATATAATGTACATTATACATTGGTTATTATAGCTTATCCAATTAGAACCCTTACACAAGTAAGGATACTCAAGCCATCAAGCTTATACACGTTACACCTATAGTAGTCCATGTGAAAATATATCCAAAATATATGTGTGTGAATAACCACAATCCATTACAGCAATCTACACACTTATATGGGGAAAACTAATTGATGTGAAAACTATCATATGTAATTACCAAGAGAATAGAGTGGGAATAAAGGGGGTAGTCATCCATCTATCCTCCCACTGGAATGTTGGGGAAGACAACCCCCCTAGGCTTAGAATACTTGGGGTGTCAATTACCGTAACTGAAAGGGTGGAGTAGTGTATAAAAACCCAAAAAGAACAGAATATACTATATCTCACAACCACACAATGGACATAACCTATTCTTAGACTCAACTGTAGCTAACGTCTCTCAGGCTCCCGGATGCCACTTCTCAGACTAGGTATCATATAAGAAGACTACCATTTATGGGATTTATTACATTAAATCATTACCTTTTTATCATTTACACTTTATGTTAATTAATTATTTAATCATTAATTAACCGTCAATAATTTCCACATTATATTTCCTTAGAGTCACTCCCATAGTCCAATGTCCCTTTTAATTGTAACCTAAACATTTCGTCACAGCAAGCTCTAACCCCATAGGTTAACATCATTTATTAAATTATTTATTTACAACATTATTTTCCCATATTCTCAGTAAATCTAGAAAAACATTCTATCATATTAAACACAATAAGGATCAACACGGTGAGTTGATGGACTACCCGTCGATCCTTTTCTGCCCATAGAAATAGCGTAGAACAATCATCCCTTAAACATCTAAACACGGAAAGCATGTGGCATAACTCGTGCTTCTTCGCCCCTTTCAGAAGAAGTGAAAGAAAGAACAGCTACCTTGGGCAGTCGGAAAATTAATGTAGATAAACAACCAAAAAATCAATAAGAATAACGACATTTAAATATAATAAATTTCCTCATCCATAGGGTCCTCCCTGAAAACAACATGCAAAAACTAATGCATCTTGCCAATCTAGGCGTCAACTTCTGGAACAAGCAGTAGGCCTCCCAACCCCCACATATCACAACATCCATTCAATATCACATCACAACACAAGTATCAGAAAAAAACATCATATCAATTGGGCTCTTACACCTTAAAAAAAACAAGAGCATAAAATATAATCGCACATGGAATTATATATTATCAAACAACCAGTTCATTAATCCATATTGGATTAACCGATTTATTATTCGTATGTTCCAAATTCAGGTAACCTAACCTGTAAGCTGTCACATATAATTCAAAATTCATGCATAATCAATTCGATTAACATAAAATTACAACAACAACTATCAGATTCATTCATATGCCTCATTATCATTATCCAAACAATTTTCAGTTAATCTGGCTCTATTTACATTACCAATTTCAATCAAGAATGAAATGATAAACAAAAATATCAACGATATCACACTAACTAGAAAATCATGAGCAAATAACAAACAATAGATATCAATTTATTTATCTGGTTCAAATATTTATTATGTAAATTTGATTGAGATCTAGTGGGATAAAACATTCTAAATATATAGTTTCATGTAAAATAAAAGTGAAGAAATTAATACCATATGTCAAACGGTTCATGAAGATCTTTATACGAGAATGATCCACACAACGGGTTACTATCTCATCCCACCATGAAACATGTATCCACTTGAGGAAGTAGAGACACCACCACCCCAATAAACACCCCAGAAAATCCCATTAATAACTTATGGATAGTGTTCCCTAATAGTTCGTGGATAAACAGAATGACATGAACCAAAATGAATGACGACATATCATACCTTATATAGAAGATTGATCAATACTGCTTAGTTGCATCAAAAACAGAGCTGAACCAATCCTAGGAGGAATGATTGAGTGTTTAACTCCTAGTAGAAGGAATGAATGGTTGGAACATCTTACAGCTGAGATCAAGGAGGATGAATTAGGGAGGAAGATATCTCGTCTGTTTAGAGGATTTAATAGTGTAATGGTTTAAGATACTATGGACTCCGAATTAAAAACAGATCGTATTAAACCCCACACTTTGACCAAGTAAATAAATACCATGCCTTGGGAGAAATTATTATAGTAGTTATGGAATTTGAATCGGCATTATATTTATTAAAATGAGGCTTGAAATGCATTTTAAGTCAAATGAAATGTAAAAGGGGTGAAACTGTAAGAAGCGGGAAACACTATTCACAAACTCGAAATTTGGAAAAAGAAAAACATTGCTTATGAATCTCACGGTTGAAACCACACCATTTTAACATTAAAATTCTAGAAAACTATTCATGAACCATACCATTGGAACCTAAACATTAGATCATCACCATTATGGAAGCACTGTTCATGAACCTCACAGTTGAAACCTCACCATTGGATACTCACTGTTCTGGAAACAGTGTTCGTTAACTCAAAATTTTCAAAAGGAAAGAGGTAATCGTTGGAATCTCACCATTCAGAAACATTGTCCATGAACATAAAATTTGGAAAAGAAAAGAGTTCACTGTTGGAATCCCACTGTTCTGGAAAAATCTTTAATGAACTCAAAATTTGGTAGAGAATATAGTTCATCGTTGGAACCTCACTATTCTGGAAACACCGTTCATGAACACAAAATATTGAATTTGATGGAGGACATTGTTGGAACGTCACCATTCTAGAAACACTATTGATGAACTCAATGTCTTGAAAAGGAAATAGGTCACCATTGGAACCTCACCATTGGAAGCTTGCCATTCTGGAAACATTGTTCATGAACCTCACTATAGAAGCCTCGCAATTGGAACCTCTCAAATCAAGAAACATTGTTTATAAACTCAAAATTTGGAAAAGGGTAGTGGATACAATTAAAACGTCACCATTCTGGAAACACTGTTCATGAAAATGAAAATTTGCAATGGAATGAGGTTACTGTTGGAACCTCACTATTGGAACCTCACCATTGCACTATTCACAAAATGCTAATGATTCCACTATTCAAATAAAGTTACTGATGCACTATTAACCTAAGGCTTCTGATAAAACCATTCACTAAATGCTATCGATGACAATGTTCACCTAAGACTACTGATGCAAGTTCACCTTAGGCTGCTGACGACAATGTTCACCTAATAATACGAATGACACTGTTAATATAAAGTTACCATTGCAATTTTCACATATGTATACTAATGACAATATTCACATAAGGCTAATGTTGCACTATTCACCTAAGTTTACGAATGACACTACTCACATAAGGCTACCTTTTTACAGTTCAAAGAACTATTAATTTAGAAAAGTGTTGGGGATAAGTCACCTTGACCTAAAGAAAAACCTCAAACACCATATTTGTGCAAATGAATGGACCGGAGAGGTCCGAGCTATTACATCAGATACCTCTGAAAACACTATCTTCTTAGATGACACAAAACCAACCTAAAAGGGAACAGAAAAGAAATCTGAACAACCACCCATTGATATTCCTCAAAAAAGATAGAAATCCACAAGAAGAAACCAATGAAAACCATCTCATAAGCATGAAAGGTTTATAACCACACCGAGGACATTGATACATGATAAGATTTAAACATCAAACAACTCTGGGTAATGACCACGTATCTAGGACTCATGTTCCCAGGTACTCTCCTCCATGCCACCATGTCACCACAAGACACAAACCAAGGGGATACAACACCCATTCAACACCTTTTCTTTGTGATCATGGATCTCCATAGGTCGCTCCTCAAAGGCCACATCATCATCCACATCGACCACTCCCCAATAAATGACGTGAGATTCATCAAGAAGAAAATGAAGAAGGTATGAAAAATGAAATACATTATGTACCTGGATCATCTGTGGGGGATGTTCTACTCGATACGACATTTTTCCAACAAGAGAAACACCTCAAAAGGCCAAAAAATCGGGGATATGGCTTACTCACATGAATAAATCTTCACTTCCATTGATGGGGAGTCACCATCAGAAACATGTGATCACCAACATCAAACTCAAAGGGCCTCCTCCATTGATCGACATATGATTTTTGATGATAATGTGATATCTTCATCCTCTCACCAATCACCTGATCCATCTCCATTTTATTATCAAATAGTTTCGGTCTAACAATTGTTGACTCTCCAACCCCAGTCCACCAAAACAGAGAAATACAAGGCCGACCATACATGTTTTCAAATGGAGGCATAACGATGGTTGACTGAAAACTATTATTATAAGAGAAATCTGCCAAGGGAAAGTGCCTCATCCACGAACCACCAAAATCAAATAAAGAAGAGTGTAACATGTAATCAAGAGTCTGGATGGTCTGTTTTGTCTAACCATCCATATAAGGATAAAAAGCAGTGCTATGCATAACTGAGAACCCAAAGAATGATTGGGAAATATCCACCACCTAGAGGTAATATAATGATATCAATTGAAAACGATCATCCTTGGGACACTATGGAGTCTCACCAACACCTCTAGATAATGCCTCAAAAAAACATCCAGTTACAAACAAATAGAATCAAGACCACCCAAATAGCATCATGATGTTGACCTCTCCAAATACTTCCTCTTCCAATGAGATTGACTCTTTGATTGCAATGAAGTGGGTTGATTTTGTTAACTGATACACTACCACCAAAATATCATTATGTCCTACATGTGCTTGAGGTAAAATAGTAACAATGTTCATTCAGATATCCTCCCTCTTCAACTGAATATCATCAAACGGTTGGAGCAGACCACCAGGAACATAGTGTTCATCCTTCACCTTCTGGCAGACCAAACATAGAGACACAAACTCTGCAACCACACCCTTTATCTCGAGCCACCAAAACTAGCTCCTCAAGGAGTGGTACAACTTTGTCACACCAGGATTCACCACTAAAGGGGAAATATGGAACTCCCTAAAAATCATCCCGTGCGTCATCAAAGGAACACATATCCTTCCATTATACAACACTCGATGTTGATCATCTTCAGGCCAACTATTAGGGGACTCTCCAAAAACAAGTCAGTCTCTCGATACCTCCTCCACTAGATCCCCCAAATAGGACTCTTCCAACTAGTACACCAGAGATGAAAACACTGTCATATAAAAATGTCAACCTCTTCCTCCAACTTCTCCTATATCAAGATGCAATTCTGATTGTTTTTCGTTTACTCTTTAGGAGACAACAAATTCACGAACTGCATCACTACGTTATTTAAAAATCAATGCATTAGCTAAAACATTCCCATTTCTAGGTGTATATTAAATTTCAAAGTTGTTTTCATTTATGAACCCCATCCACGGACAATGTCGCTTTTTAAGTAATGTTGAGAGAAAACATACCTGAGGCTCTTATGATCGGTAAAAACAACAAAGCGCTCACCAATGAGGCAATATCTCCAAAACATTAGAACAAACACTACAACTTCCAACAAAAGCTCATGGGTGGCATTGTTTCATTCATGGGGACACAACTGCCAAGCCCTATAAGAAACAACTGATCTGTGTGGCATGATAGCACATCCTAACAACAGAAGTCAAGCCACATATAAAACCCCAAACTAAACTCCCATAGCTGAAAGTCAATGAACAATATCACTTTCAAACATCTTTATTAGATAATAGAAAGTAGCCTTACTCTGATCAACCAATATGAAAGCCTGATCCTCCTTTCTCAAAGCTGTTAAAGGAGTCACAACTCGAGAAAAATTGGATATGATCCTCCTGTAGTAGCTAGTAAGACCCTGAAAACATCACACCTCTGACACTATCGTGTAGGATACCCAACACACAATAGCTTCTATCTTCGATGGATCCACATCAACTCCAATATGGGACATAACATGCCCCTCAAAATAGGCATCTTGAGCCCAAAACTCTCACTTCGACAACATCCCAAACAGCTATTGTTGACGAAGAACTCCCAAAATGGCGTGTAGATGTTAAATATGATCCTCCATAGACGTGGAGTACACAAGGATGTGGTCGATGAAATATACCACAAAGATGTCCTGGAACTCATAGAACACAACCTTCATTAATCCCATTAATAAAGCTAGAGCATTTGTCACACCTAACCGCATTACAACATACTAATAATTCCCATGACGACAACAAAAAGTAGTCTTCGAGATATCATCATCCTTCACAAGAATATGATGTCATTCTAAACGCAAATAGTTCTGTGAGAACCCACATGAAACCATCATTAGATAGAATAAATCATCATTTCGTGGATGAGGATAGTGTTTCATTACTATCACATTGTTTATTAGATGATAATCGACACACAACCACAAAATGTTGTCATCCTTCTTCACGATGAAAACTTGTGCACCCCACAGTGACACACTCGGCCAAACAAAAACACACTATAAAATCCCATCAATATATGTACATATTTCTCATAACTCGGAAGGTTATATCCTATATAGAGACATAAGGATAGGAGATGCTCTTAGTTGTAGTTCGATCCCAAACTCAATCTCTCGTCTAGGGGGTAATGCTACAACCACTTCTAGATTGACGTAAGGTTATTCTTCTACAACCCTAAGAAACACCAAATGTTGAACCTCTAATGAACTCAACATCTGCTCAGCCATCATGAATGATATAAAAATAACATGCCACTGACCCATCTGAGGGTCTCACTCACCAACAAACACCCCTGGCTGTCCATCCACATCAAAGAAAACAACCAACATCTTGAATCAATCCATGATATACTACACATAATACAAACAATACATGACAAGAATTCCATCATATGTTGGTATTTGTAAACATAGTAAATTTCCCCAAGAGCGGTGTTGCCAAAACAGTAGCTCAAAGTCTCTACATAATTCAAATAAGGCAACTCGACCTCCAACTGGCATAAACAACGACAAGGGCATTGGAAGCCTCTCTACATCATATCCAAATACATGGAAAAGAGTAGGTGTCATAAAGGAGTGTGTTGATCATGAATTAAATAAGGCATACACCATGGTAGAAAACAAGAAAAGGGTACCTCAAACGGCATTTGGCTCGCCTGGTGCTAGCAACGCTAAAGCATGAAGCTATCCCTGACCACCCCAGCAGACTCTTTTCCCCAGATGACGACTTCCACTACAGCCACACTCTTCTCTATGAATATGGGGAGCATCACGGAGCTGTCCTCTTCCAACCACATGTACCTTCTGCTGATCTAAAGATACTGCAACTTACTACTACTACCTCATCTAGAACAGACTCAACGGAAGAACATGGAGTGGAAGACCTGGTGCACGATGTATTCTGAGAAAGGTCGGGAACTATCACTGATGATGACCTCAACCACCATAAAAAAAGCACCTAATCCCAGAGAATAGGCCTGAGAGCTTCTGCAAGCTGCTGCTACTACCTCGGGTGGAAGTAACTCAATGAAAGAACCTGGAGTGGAACACCTAGTGCATGATGTCTGCTCTGATAGGTCAGGCACTCTCAATGCTAATTTCCTTGACCACCACATGGATACCAAGCACCAGATACCTTAGATTTTGACTAAGAGCTACTACCCCCTAGGAAATGAGATGCTGATTACTGTGACCTACCCTCGTCCGAACAGAAAATCTTCTTCTCTAAAAACCGAGAAACCCAGACCACAACTATAATTCATGAGGAATAATGAAGACTCCCTTTTAGTGATGATTTGATACTATCCAATTTCCTCTCGACAACCTCTTCCCTTTATAGCACCTCATGAAATGTCTTCAGCATAAATTGGGTGACCTGGTAATGGATCTCTGGATGCATGGCCTCCATGAAATGCCTCTCCATAGCTTCCTCATCTGGAAACCATTGTGAAGATAATCATCAATGGATCCTAAAAAGGATTCCAAACTATCACACACCGAAGTTCCCCTATCAAATGGTAAGAAGCTCCTAATGACTGGATGAATTCATAGTTTATGAAAGAAACTCGACTCCAAACTTGTCACAGTACTCCATCCACACATCGCTGACTCCTCGAATTTTTCAAGGAATAAGAATCCCCACTGCCTTGCTGCTCCACGTTGCGTCGTCCTAACCAATGTAACCCAGTGATCCTTCCATGAACAGATAATACTAAATACTATCTCATCCTCCATCAAACATCCTTCTATTACTTCATCTAAAATAGATCCCTCATACTTCTATAGACTCTGGTACTAAAACTCTCATAGTGTCTTCCTCAAAGCATCATCATCGGCAACAAATACCCGACGACGATCTGCTGACACAACCTACTAGAAATATTCTATGTGATACTAATGAGGATGATGACCTAAAGTCATAACATTAAAATATCAATTAGTTATAGCTTTTAATCATGTAATATTCAAGACTCACCATTAATTAATTAATTTTTTACTTTTTTCCATTTTTGGTTAAACTATCCCATGGTCTACACATTCAAACATAGGTACAAAGAAGAATGACACATGATCCATTATTAGTCCACTACCCTGCCACTCGTATAACATAATTTAGTAATAATTGTAAACATAATAGTCTATACATCAGATCATAGGGGGCCCTAAACCCCTATGTCTCAGAAGGTCTCTGTGTTTTCATAACTTGCTAAAATTTACTAACATTGTTGCCCTAACAACCCATCCAACCTCACCTGTTCCTAACACCAGAAAACATTCTATCTCTCAACCAGAGTCTCTGATACAACTCTATTATGTCCCCTCAACACAATTGTTACCCCTCCAATGCAAAAAATGTGAGTAGGAAGATAATGAACTCCCCGAGTCTTGCCTCCAGTAGCCCCAGTTGGTGACAAGCACTGGGGGTATAATAAACACACAAATGGGAGGCATTAACCTCTTATAGAACACACGTAGAAATGAGAAATAAGAGAGACACCAACCAACTCCAACTAAAAAAATATAATTGAAATCGGAAGTAAAAATATGAAATGTCATGCAAACTACTACAACCGAAAGGGAAAACTGCAAATAACCAAAACAAAGTAAAAAAAATCCACAACCACAAGCCTGAACGGCTCTTATAAACCTAAGATAGTAGAAACCAAATTCATATCCAACCCACTCTAATTGAATAGAATAAAAGCTTATATACAAATAAGGTGAGTATATTAGTATACTCAGTAATATCCTCCTTGAATCCACTCATGAAAAAGTAAATAAAGCATGATAAAGCCTATTGAAAAACAAGTGAAACTACCTCATCACATAAACATGTACACTAAATTCCCTGAATCACCTAGGATACTATCACCAAGTAAGACATACATGAGTATATAATATAATAAAAAATATCAAGGGTAACCCACTAAAACTTCCCCACTAGTTGGCCACTTTTCCCCAATGTCACACTTCCAATCCATCTCTCCCTAAACTGGCTTCCCATAGACACCAGGGTGAATCACCAAAAAATTAAAATCATTCAACAAAACCACAACATCCACGTAAGAAAGTAACCAGGTAGTTTCTAGGAGCCTCCACAACTCATATATGATGTATCAGATATCAGGTATTATACCTCAACCCATTGACGGCCATACAGTGATTAAGGATCCTCATGAAATCACATCCTATACATGTTACACCTATAGTAGTCGATGGGAATCTATATCCAGAATTTATGTGTGTGAATAAGCATAATCCATTACAGCCATCTACACAAATATATGGGGAAACCCAACTGATGTGCCCTCCTCTAAAAGTAACTACAATGAGAAGAGAGCTGGGATAAAGGGGGGTAGTCAGCCTTCTATTCTCCCACCAGAATGTTGGGGAAAACACCCCTTAGGGATTAGAATCCCTAGGATGTTAGTTTCCCAAATTGACAGGGTAGAGTAGTGTATAGAAACACAAAAGTATAAAATATAAAATAGCTCACAACAACACTATGGGAATAACCTAGTGTTTGATGCAACTACAGCTAACGTCTCTCAGACTCCCGACTGCCACCTCTATGACTTGGTATCTTATAAGCACACAACCATTTAAATAGATTTATTACATTACTTAATTCCCTTTTTAACATTTCCACTTTAAGTTAATTAATTATTTGAACATTAGTTAACCATTAATAATTTCCACATTATATATCATTAGCATCACACCCAAAGTCCACTGCCCCATTGAAATTATAAACTCAGCATTGCATCCCATCAATCTTCAACCCCATGGGTTAACATTGTTTATTAAATTATTTATTTACATTATTAGTTTCTCATATTCACAGGCATTTTAGAAAAAAAAAATTTATGCTACTAAACAAAAGGGGTCTCAACACAGTGAGTACATGAACTACTCATCGAGTCATTTCCACCTATAGTCAGAGCATAGACCCATCCTCCCATGAGAATCTTAACAAGGAATGAAAGTAGAACAACTCGCTTGTCTTCATCCCATTCAGAAAGAAGGGTAGGCCAGACCAGCTGCCTTGAGCAGTGGGGATAGTAATGTAGATATATAACCAAAGAGAGTCAATAAGAATCCAAACAATCACTTACAACCCATTTAATCTTCCAGAGGATCCTCCCACGACAACGAATGTATAAACAAATGCATATTGCCACTATAGGTGTCTACAGCAACAAAAAATAGTTGGCCTCTCTAACCCAACATATCACAATATCCATTCAAGAACACATCACTACAGAAGTAGCAGAAAAATAAACATCATATCAATTGGGATCATAGACCTTAAACAAGCAAACTGGTAACTTAGAAACCTACAAGGAATTATCATTAATCAATAAAACAATTCCTTAATCCATATTTGATTAACCAGTTTGTTATTCATATGTACTAGATTCAATAAACCTAACCAGTAAGGTATCTTAAATAATTAATCATTCTTACTTAATCAATTTGATTAGCAAAAAATTACAACAAAAACAACTATCAGGTTCATTTTTTTCCTATTTACTTTTATCCAAACAATTTTAAATTTATTATTGATTTATGTTATTTACCAATTTCTATTAAGAATGAAAATATAAACAAATAAATCATTGATATCACACTAACAAAAATATAAAGAGGCAAAAACATACGATGGATGTCAATTTGTTTAACTGATTCAAATATTTATTTTGAAAATTTCGTTGCATCCAGTTGGATAAAACATGATAACTATACAGTTTCACATATTATAAAAGAGAAGAAACAAATCCCCTACATAAAATGGTTCTTGACATCATTTATATGAGAACGGGCCACAAAACAGTTTACGATCTCCCCCCCCCCCCCCCGTGACAACTGTATCATCCCAAGGATGTAGAGACACCACCACACCAGTCAACACCCAAAAAATTCATATTAGAACATGATGATATCATTCAATAAATGGGAAAGGATAAAAAGAAAGAGATGAATCCCAAATAATGATTATAGATCATACCTTATATTGACAATTGATCAATACTACTTCATTGCACAACAAATAGAGAGGAACCAATTATAGGAAGAATATTTGATTTTGAAACTCTTCTAGTAAGAAATGAATGGTTCAAGCATCTCACAGCAGAGAACAAAGAATAATAATTAGGGAGGAAGATATCTCATCCCTTTAGAAGATTTAATGAACTAGCAGTTTAAGATATGGTGGATTTCCCATTAAAAGTGGATCACATTAAACCACATTGCATGACCAAGTAAAAACATCCCAAGCCGTAGGAGAAATTAATATAGGAGTATTGTCCTTTGAATCGACCTTATAGTCCTTAAAATGTGTCTTTAAAGGAATTTTACATCAATAGAAATGTAAAAAGGGTCGAAACTATTGGAGGTTGGAAGTAATGTTCACGAACATGATATTTGGAAAAGGAAAAACATTTTTTATGAGTCTCACCATTAAAACCTCACCCTTTTGGAAACATTGTTCCAGAACCTCACCATTAGAACCTAACCATTCTGGAATCATAGTTCATGAACCACACCGTTGAAACCTCACTGTTGGAACCTCACTATTCTAGAAACAATGTTCACAGACACAAAATTTCTCAAAGGAAATAGGTTACCATTGGAACCTCACCATTGTGGAAACACTGTTCATGAACTCCAAATTTGGAAACGGAAAGAGGTCATCGTTATAACCTCACTATTGTAGAAACAATATTCATGAACGCAAAATCTGGAAAAGGAAAGAGGTCACCATTGGAACCTCACCATTCTGGAAACACTGTTCATGAACTCAATATTTGGAAAAGGAAAGAGGTCACTGTTAGACCCTGAGCATTCTCGAAACACTGTTCATGAACTCAAAATTTGGAAATGGATAGAGGTCAGCATTGGAACCACACGGTTGGAACCTCACCGTTCTAGAAACATTTTTCATGAACCATACCATTGAAGCCTCACCCTAAGAACCTAGCCGTTCTGGAAAAACTGTTCATGAACTCAATATTTGGAAAAGGAAAGAGGCCACTATTGGAACCTCAACATTTTGGAAACACTATTCATGAACATGAAATTTGGTAAAGGAAAGAGGTTACCAATGGAGCCTCACCATTGGAACATCACAGTTACAACCACACCATTTCACTCTTCACATAAGGCCACTGAGGACACTTTTCATAGAGAGATACTAATGCACTATTCTCCTAAGGCTACCGATGACACTTTACACATAAGGCTACAGATAAAACTATTCATCTAAGGCTACTAATGCACTGTTCACCTATGGCTACCAATGAAAATGTCCACCTAAGGCTACAAAATACATTGTTCACATAAGGTTACCGTTTCACTGTTCACCCAAGGCTACTGATGACACTATTCACATAAGGCTACCATTAAACAATTCTCATAAGGCTATTAATGAAATTATTCACGTAAGGCTACCATTTAATAGTTTACAAAACTAGAAATATGGAAAAGTGTTAGAGACAAGTCACCATGACGTCCTGGAACACATCAGACACTAGATTCTCACAATAGAATGGACTAGAGAGGTCTTAGCCATTACACCTTATGTGTTAAGTGTCGAATAAAATTGGTAAAATAACATTTTTAAGGTGTTCGTGTCATTTTATAATCATTATCACTATAGTTTTAACCTAATGTACCTAAATTTTCCTTTTACAATTGTAACCAATATTACAAATTCTATGAATGATGGAGTTCAAAATTAAAAGGGGGTCATTTTACAAAATTGCAACATCTTATTCCTATTATGTAATATATTTTAAAAAATTCAAAACTTATAAATTGTTAAATTATTTTAATTATAATCTTGTAAATGGGTTGATAAAATTTGTTTTAGTGTTAAAACATTAAAAACATTAAAATATTTTTATATCAAAAATTAATTATAAATTGATTCTAATGACTAAAAAATTGTTAAATGATAAAAAATTGATATATTTATACTATAATCCATTCCAAAATATAATTTACACTATAGATTATTCAGTTGAAAAACTATTTTCAATTTGAATTCAGTATTTTTAACTATTAATCAACACATAAAACATATCAAAATATAACGATAATCCATCCATAGAAACATTTCACATCACTATTTTAAATAAGAAGTTTATTTTTCATATATAAGTTATGAATGATTCAAAATTACATCTAAAATGGGTTCTCTATTAAATGGTGATAAAACTACCCTATTGGAAAATTCATTTTCTTTCTAAAAAATGGATTTATTCTTCTTTTATGCTTAAAAAATATATTGGATGAGTTTAAAAAAAGGTTTTAAAATTTAATATATCAATTTTATTAAATTAATTAAAAATAATGGTTTGTTATTTTTATTTGGATCAATTTTTTCTTTTTAAAAAATTTGATAGAAAATAAATTTATTTCTTTTCATAATGTTCATACTTTCATTTATAGAAAATTTATAACCAAATGATTAATTTTATATATAGGATTGAATTATTTTTTCATAACTTACTTAATATTATCTATAATATATATTTCAAAAACTATTAGATAAGTTAAATAATTTTATAATTGAAGTATTAACAGTATATTGTTTTTTAGTAAAACTTAGACATGCATTTAACACAAGCTATTGAATAACCTAGGGATTATATATATATAAAAATCCTTCTATAAATTTTCATGTTCGAAATGATATTCTATATGTTTTTTTAAGTAGAAAATAATTTCATTGTGTGTATAACAAAATCTAGACATTTTGATTTTGAATAAAAAATGAAATATTTAATGTTGTGTGAAATGAAAAATATAGAAAATTTTAAATTTATTCCAAAAACATAATTCACAAAAACTTTGGGGTAACATTCTTACTCCCAAAAAATATATTTCACTCGCAGTATTCATAGGTGTTATAAAAGGTATAACAATTGAAATTTACATTCATAGAAACCCAAATCAGAAATATGATTACTAAAAATCCATTTAAAAATGGAATTTTGGGAACATAATAGGTACCCAAAGTAACTTATAACTATGTTTCCGCATAGGTGAATACATGTGGAAATTTAAACCATGGACATGAAATTGAGACCTAACTATCACCTTCTCATGGAGATTGATAGAGAACATTGTTAGGATAAAATTAACCATCACAAATCCATAAATCATTTTGATTTCATAATAATATATATAATCAATCATATCAACTCTTTAATCCCATGATAAAAATATTATAATTATTAAATGTTCGAGTGAAAATATTTTTCACTCATTAATTTTAATAATTTTGAAATCATTTTTAAGGACATGTGTATATTAAATAATTACATTTCAAACTTCATTGTTAAAGGGTTGAATTAACATAATCCAATAACATTTGGGAATGTTTTATGAACATTATATAATTCATACCACCTTATATTTTAAGATAAATTTCTGAATTTTTCCTTCAACAAAGGTAACAAAAATTACAAAAATTACTATTTATATTATATGAAAAATAAAAGGATCCAATTTTCTGAATTGGAAACTTATTATTTGACCATTTAATCCATCTTTTAAAATTCATAACACAAAAATTGACAGAATATATTTAAAATTAATCATATATTGGGTGTGGGGAAACATGTTTTTAATTTTAAAATGTTCAAAGGATTGAAATGATTTTATATCCAAATTCAAAGTGAAATTGATTCCAATGAACTATATTGGAATAAATGATATTAAACCTATCTAAGTATAAATTAAAAAAAAATTACATAATAGATTATTTAAAAAAAATTAAATTAATATTTGGAAATTTTCATTATTCATAAATACATGAAACTTATCAGAAAAATACGAAAATTCAAAAAACAATTAATTTTGATATCCTTATCTAAATTAAGAAATATTTTTTTACATATAATAATTATTAAAGTGAATATATATATAATGGGTTTTCCATTAAATGAGGTAAAATTACATGTTTCATTAATAAAATATGCATATTATTATAATTATTTTATCAAATATATTGGATGTGTATAAAAAACTAGATTGAATATTTAATGTTTAAATTATATTAAAAAAACTCATCAATAGTGTTTTGGTTAATTTATTGAGATAAAATGATTCTTTTAGATTGCAATAATATTTTTTCATAACAGATAAAATTCATTATTTTAAAATATTTCATAAAAACATTTTTAGTTTAATGATTAAAAAAATATTCATTTTATATACATATTTGAATCTCAATTTAATAATTTTGTTAATATTTTTAATTTATATTACAATGGATATGTGGAAACTATAATAATTTCAAACATTAATATTAATAGTATTTTGTAATTTGGTATCACTCGATCTTGCATCAAGCATGAGATATTTAATGAACATTACATTATGTTTAACACAATCTAATCAAAGTGTTGTGTATATTAAAAGATACTATAAGTGTTTTTAGTGAATGTTTTAACATGTTGTTTCATATATAAAAATAATAATGTAGTGATTTCATATAAAAATTCTATATTCAGTGTTTTTGAAATGAAAAATATCGAAAGGCTTAAATTAATTTGAAAGTAGTTCTGAATATCTCATGTTTTTACTCCCTTACTCTTTTATGTTTATAAGATTATTGATAATATAAACCCATGGCCCTATAAAAATTTAACGGGACATGAATAATGATATAGTCTATTAATGTTCAAATTATAAATGATCTACACATGAATAAGCATTATACTATTAATGAATGGAAATTTTTTGAATTTCATGTTGTAAAAATAATTTTCATGACATTTTCTCCATAGAATGGTGTCATCGAGTTCATTAATAATGGAATATAAGGACCAATGTAAATTACAATCTTCTAAATAACTGATATGATTACATATATGTCTAATTAATTGTAAATTATTCCAAACATATCTAAATAAAAATATGTATTCCATATAACATTAATAAGGATGACTAATTTAGACCCACACATGACCTCATCACTATTGAAATAGAATGGCAGCCCGATTTATGTTACTGTAAGAATCCCATCATGATTCTAAAATATATATAAAATGTGTTTTTTAATCTCACGAGTCATCTATATTATGAAATTTGGGGAGTTAATATAATCGAGGAAAAATGTGGGTGGTTGAGGATTGAATGACAAAAAACACCGATATTTCGTTAGAATGTAATGTTCCTAAAATATTTGAGGATAAATTTTTTTATGGAATAAATAATATGACATAAAGTATGTAAATATATTAAAATAACATTTTATTGTAGTAAAATTATAATACAATGAATATTTAAAAATTTATATAACACTAAGTAATAATTTGATAATATGAATACTGATTTTGAGAATATATGGTTAAAATAATTTTACAATAATTTTTTGAAATTTTACCCTAGGGATAATATTTTATGAATAATATAAATTGTTCAATTTAAATATTAATCCTCTTATTTGTAATTTTAATGGACCACATCCATGTGGATCAACTATTTACATGTTTCTAAAGGCTTAGGATCATGATGGAGGCTAGAATAATATATTGAGAAGTTTGGAAATGAATTTTTATAAATAGAAAGAATTACATGTCATGAAATAATTAAAAGATGTGTATGTTTGGTTCACAATGTGTACTTTTTTAGAGTTATATAAAGTGAACGGTGATATGCTTCGGATGAAAACAATCCCTAAGTATTATAAAACATTAAATAATATTACCCATTACGTATGTCCCAGAAGTTGTATGTCCCTCATTCTACACGTATAAATCCATCTTAAATCGAAGGAATGTTCTACCTTGGAACATATAGTTTATTTGATATGTTTCCAATTTTTCTGTTTTCTATGTGATAACTCTTCGTGTGCAAATTTTTAAGAGTTTTTGTTTCTAGTTTCTTATTGGTGTAGTTCTGGTGTGGTGTCCTAGAGATGATGTAGTTATTGCAAAGAAGTGATCAGGATCCTCAACAATGTTCAATTTTTTTAAAATAACATTGAAACCCATTATGGGTATAATTATTTTTTCTTCTCATTTATATGTGAACCTATAAATTGAGAATAATTTTCCCTCATGGATCAAAATAAAGTAAAAATAATATTTACATTAACTAGAATAATGAATTAGTATCGATCACATGGTGATTTTGATATTTTTTTATCAAGATACTGGGTTGAGTCTATATTTTCTAGATAGTGCAATATATTTGTTGTGCTTATTATTTGTGTGTTGTCATTATAACTTTTTAAATTATGTAAATCTATAATTAATTGAAAATTAATTGGCTAAATGATTTAAGTGGCATGGTTTATTTGTAAATTTTTTTAATTTTAATTTGAATATAATGAATTGATGGAATCATTAATGTTTAATTTAATCGTATAATAATCTATAACCATGATGATTCCCGTTGATAAATTATTTAAAGGTATGTTAAATTATTTATATTATTAATGTGTAAAATTTATGATTTTTATACATATTTTTCCTGCATTTAGAACATGTAAAAAATTAATAAGTTACTTCAATATGGATTATTAATTAGATGTGTGTTTAAATATAATTCATTTGTATGGAATAATTCATTTCTTTATTATAAAGGATGAGTTCATTGTTCTTTGAGCTATGAGGTATCGTTGTGTGTGATGATGGAATTACTAGTTTTAGGGACAAGAACATGTAACTCTTCCTCTTAATGCTATTCGTGATATGATGTGACCCTGGAGGGATATTGTTGATTATGGGGTGGGGAGGCTCTGATGTGATGTGATCCTCGGATGGCTATGATTGGAGGGTTGTTGTGGAATATAGGGTTGGAAGGCCTAGTTATTGTGGAAACAATTGATTCTTGGGAGGGATGGATGCTTTTGGATATACATGAGGGTGACGAGTGGGTCACCAAAGGTGAAAGAACAATTTGAAGATTGTATTACTCTTTAGTTTGGTTGTTGTGTTCTGGTTTGAATATATACATAGGTCAATGATTATGTTTTTTGTTTGTATAATTTCTTTTCTCCATGGATTGAGGCAGATAGATTTTATTTTTTTAATACTTTTGTGGTATATAATGATTTTTTATAATAGTAACTAGTATTATGGAATTTAATAAGTTAAATAAATAAAGAAAATGGTAAATCATGGGGAAGTAGATTATTTGGATAAAATTTTAATTTTTTAATTCAGAGAAGTCGTGGACTCAGTTTCCTTATTCCTTGAAGGCATGGATCATTATTTAAATTATTATGTTATTTAAAGAAATAAATAAATGTTTTAATTTAATAGTTAATGAATTAGATAACATAAATTGAAAATAATGATAATTAAATAAATATATAAATTTATCTATTTAACCGGTGGTTTACATATGGGATATCTAGTCTTAGTAGTGGTAGTCGGTATTTTGTGAGTCATTAACTATAGTTGAGTCTGAAAGTAGGTTACAGTCATATTATTGTTTTGAAATAAATTATATCATATACATTTTTTGTTTTTATATGCTAGACCACTCGGTCATTTATGTCAAGTGTTACCCTATGAATTCTGATCCCTGATTTGCGGGGTGTGTTTTACCCAACATCCTGGTTAAAGGATATGTGGATTACTACCCCATTTGACCCCACTCACATCTCATAGTAGTTACTTGTTCCAGTACGTACTACAATATGTTTTAAACATATATTTGTGTATAGGGATACAACATATTTTGGTTTTCTCACATTCATATATTATGGATATAGTTTCCTAAGTAATACAACATGTGTAACATGTATAGGATATGATGGCTTGAGGTTCGTTAATCGATTTATGGTCTAAGATGGATTGAGGTATAATACCCAATAAATGATAAATATTATGTGGGTTGTGATGGATCCCAATAAAAACCATGTTATTTATGAGTATTGGAAATGGTGGTGAGATACACAATGTGTATATTGTGGTTCATTGGCCATGTGTCAATGGTCTATCCATTTTTTAGAGAGATGCTCTGGATATGGGACATTGTAAAAGATCAAAAAAACCACTGTTTAAGTGGTAGTGGGGTTCCCATGATATTATTTATTGTATTATATGATATTTATTCTGATGCATGGTTAGAATATCCATAGTAAGGATATGAACATAGTATAACTATTTAGGTGATTAGTTAGTATCACTTTTTGTTCACTGTGTTATAGCATGAATTCATTATATTTTTCTAGGGATGCTTCTGGGAGGATCCTACTGAGTATACAATTATACATACCCTACGTATATATAAAATTTGTTTAGGCTATAATGAGATGGTTGGATATTAGTTTGATCATTACTTGCTTTGGGATTAGCATAAACTAATTGGGCATCATAATTCTTTCATCATTTATTTCATTTTTTAGCTGTAGTCTTCCCATCCTTTTTACTATTACATACATGTAATAACATATGTGAATAATTTTTCTATTTTTTAAATTTTTTTTAGAAGGTGTTTGATTGTTTCAATCCTATATTACTCTTTCAGGTATGTTATCCTAGTAGGTAATACCTCCCTTCTATGTGTTTACTATACCCATATGCATATCGTCAATCCAGATCCTACAATAGGAGGGACTCATCTGTCACTATATCTCTTCTCCCCTTATTGGCACAGGAGTGGTACACATTATGGGGGGATATCATGGCATTGTTGTATTCGAGTGATCGATGAGGGATAATATGATGTATATATTTTTTCATAGGTGAATTTGTGTGGGCTGGAATGGGAATAATATCATATATGTTTAGAATGTGTTATAAACATGGGAGAACCACATAGACATGGGTATTAAGGCACCCCTATGATATGATGCATGAAAGATAATACATACAGTCGCTAAAAATGTGGATAATTTTGTCACACTATAGAGTCCCATAGAAGGATCATGGATCACTATTCATTGTGGATGTGTTTGAATGGGTAGATCATGGGCCATTTCAACCTAAAATGAATAAATAAAAACAATTAATTAATGTTATGGTTGGTGGGTTTTCAGGTTTATGAGATCTATTTTTCTGTTCATTTGTATGAAAGGCTCTAGGTCAGCAATTATCATGTTCATGTAGAGGATATTCTGATGTTATGCCTGTAGATCACCCCAATGTAGTGGTTGACGATGAATATACTTGAAATAGGAAACTCTAGAATGTTTCAGAGACCGTTTCGGTAGATATATGTGGGAATAATTTCATATGCATCTATATAGGAATGGATGGAGGTTGTTGAGATAGACTTCAGTTAGATCCGTGATTAGGAGGAACATCGGGTTTCATTGGATGTGATGATGTTGTGTGGGGTAGTGATGCATTGGTGATTCTTAATCCATGGAGATTGCAAGTAATTTTGAGACTCATGAGAAGTGTTCCAAAAAGAAATTAAGAGACGAAATAATTTTTTTTGACTATAACGGTGGCCAATCACTAAGAGTTTCATTCCCATTGGTAGGGTACCTCCAGTGTGTGAGTGTTCGAAATACTTTTTAGAAACCTTTTGTGATATACTTAGAAACTGTTTCAAGATGAAGAGTCCATAGAGAGGAATTTTTGGGAGACTTTTTTCCTATATATCATTTTCCATGTTACCTTGGTTCTACTGAAGATGTACCTCTTTGTGTTGGAAAGAGGTGAGGACATCGAGATGACATTATCTATAACCATATCATCATGATAGAGGAGTTGTTAGGATTCCTCACAAATTCATGATGTTTTCTAACGTTCTTAGTTGTCCGGATTGAAGAGTTTCAAAACAACAAGAGTAGATCCCAACTATCAATGTCTTTTTTTTCTGGTGGAATTGACTCCCATGCCAATGCTAAGGGATCGTCCACATTATTTTTTATGGAGGATGAGGTCAATAGAGGATATCTGGATAAACCATAATGAATTGCTAGTGTGCACCATTTATTCTACTTCATGTTCCATTGTGGAGGCAATTACAGCCAAGAAAACAATTGGAGGCTGCTCTAGATTGGGATCAGTCGATTTTGGTTGGGGTAAGTAGAGAAAATACCTCAGTCACTCCATATTAGCATATATTAGAGCACAGTTATGGAGGTGGTCGACAACACAGTCATGGAGGGTGTGGTAAGCTTCATGATTTATCATTTCCAGAACCTTATTATCCTGATATCATTCAAAGAAACATTTTTTCTACATGGGTGCATTCCCACTTTGTTCTGGGAGAGAGACACTTATTTATATCATGTGAACATTTCCATGGTTTTGGAATTTATGTTGGGAGACATTGAGTGACCATGGATTTGACTATGCTAGTTAGAGGATTAGATGGTTTATTTATTGTATGTATAAACTCTGAGATTATGTTCAGGTAGCACCACTATTGGGTATATTTTTAAATAAATTGATAAAACTATATGAAATCATCCTTTATATGGATTGGTTGTATTTGATATAGGCTATTGTGGATTATTTCTAGAGTCAGGATGTGTTCTTAGATATTTATGGGAGTCAATAGTGTTTTATAGTGAGAAATAACCTCAATTATGTTAGAGGAACGTTCTATGCTTATCATATTTGATGGTTGGGATGGTGTTGAGTTCATTGGATGATCATCAGTTGGTGTTTCCTAGGGTCGTAGATGAGTACCTTTTTTTATATTGGAGGTTTTAGAATTACACCTTGACAAGAGATAGGGTTTTGGATAAATCTACAGCAAGGAATTTCTAATATCCAGATTTCCCCCTATAAGACCACACCTTTTTCCTGGTGACACATGAATATATGGATCAATGTTTAGTTGAGGTGTGGTTTTGTTCAAAAATGCTTTTCCTAATATGTTAATCAAATTTTTCGCTAAGAAGGTTGACGAAAGTTTGCGATTGGGTATCAACAATCGTTACATTAACCATGTTTGAGTGAATTAACTATATAATTTTATATGTATTTATAATTTTTTTTCAATCACATGATTGGTTCATGTTAGTTCTCAGAGATTGATTTGTAGTCAGAATTTCATCTGGTGTGTGTAATGGTTGTGTATATCCTGATAACTACTTTCTGTTGTTGTCATGGAAATTATGAGTTTGTTGTGATGTCATTTGTTGTGACAAATGATCCAACTGTGCTCATGGTGTTAATAAACAATATTTTCAATGAGTTTCTGGACATGTTCTTGGTGGTTTAAATTGATTAATTCCTTATGCGCTTATGTGCTAAGGAAGAGCATAGAGACAATATGCATGTTTTTTTAGGGATTCATTGCCATGATAAATTGTTTGGGATGCTTTTTAATGCGGGTTTTGGGATCTAGATGTGTGTTAATGGTTTATGTTGTATCCCAGTAGAGAGTAGCTTTGGATGTATTATGTATTGAAGGAGTTGTGTCTTTTCAATCCCCTAAGACAATGTTAGAAGTGTGAAGTTTTCTTTGTCTTCCAAGATATTACATGAGGATCACATCCAATTTTTCTCAGATTTGGACTCCTTTAAAATAATTTTTAAAAAATGATCAACTCTTCCTATGGAATGATCAGTGTTAGGTGTACATTGAGTATCTAAAGGAGATGTTGGTTAAGGTTACATTTTTTCCTATAGTATAAGAAGTTTAGTTTGATGTTTTCTATGATTATTTGTGTATTGGTTTAAGCTATTATTTTATTTAGAATAGACTTTTCATTTATTATGGGTTATGGAAGTTACATACCCATCAGAATAACTATGCCACCCATGATCTCATGTTGGTTGTGGTTGTATATTCAATGTAGTTGTGGATACATTACCTCATTGAAGATTATTTCGTGGTCTTCACCGGTCATAAGATCATGAGATATGTTTTTCGCAACATTACATGAATGTAACTACCTTCAGTTGATGGAGTTCTTATTGGAATATGACATCATGATTTCATATACACCGTGAAATGAGAATATTGTATCCAATTCCCTGAGGAATAAGTTTCATAGTGATTCTATATATGAATCTTGTGATTATGTGAGAATGAGCGAAGAACATTCATTATTACTTAAAAATATGGGATATTTAGAGGGAAGAGGTTTCCCTTTTTAAATTATGTTGTGGTCATATCATGTGTAGAATGTGGAATAATTGTTGTTATGGGATCATCAGGTGGAGGTATGGAGAGATTGATATATATGTGGTGAGTCCCCTAATGGATGGTATAAGATGAACAACATCGAGTGTTGTTTCAAAGAATACCTTACATTATTTTTCATATGTGTGAGATGATTCTTGGGGAGTCACATTGATCACCTTTGTCGGTATATCCAAATGGGAAAATGATGTGCAAAGTATAAGGAGTATGATTTGGTGTCCTCAGTAGAAGAGTGAAGTTCAAGGGTTTATTTGTCGACGACTGGTTTCCAGAATGTGATGTTTAAGAACTGTATTCCCAGTGTTTTGGTCCATAAATTAAATGTTCATTAGCTAAAGTGGGAGGAAATCATGGTAGAATTTGTTAAACGTTTTCCTAGATATCATGGAGACCATGATGATATATGATTGAAAGTGCATCATGTGATGAAATCATCATACTTTATAGTGGTAATGAAGTCAATCTCATAGAGATAATGTCAAAGAAGTATCTTGAAGAGTTTGTGATACCCCATGGAGTCATGAGAATGATCATTTCTGATTGAGATCCTCATTATACCGTTATGGTGTGGAGAGGTATCCATAATAATTTTGGTTACCTGGTATTCCATATCATAGATTTTAATACATATATGGATACTCAGACATAGTAGACCATCCAGAATCATGAATTCATCTTTCCCTCGTATGTCTTTTATTTTGGATGTTCGTGGATGAGGCACCTACCCTTTGTAGAGATACCATACAATAATAATCTAGTAAATCATTAGTATATTAACGTCTGAAACCTTGAATGATGAAAATTTCCATTCTACTTTTTACTAGACTCATGTCTAAGAGTTAGAAATTTTCATGTGGGAATTGGGATAAAATGCGATAGAGATGGTTCAAGTGATTAAAAAATGGGTGAATGTCATAAAGAACATCTGAAATCCTATTCTAGTCATAGTAGGATACTTATGGAGTTGAACATTGGGGATCTTATTTTCCTGATGATGAGTCCCCATCCTGTAAAATGATGTTTTGGTTGTGGGGGTAAGGTTTATACCTTGTGATTTGGGAATATCAAGTTAATGTATCATGTTGTATCTATAGAATATCTGATATAGCTTACCTCATAGTTGATCCAGATACACAATGTTTCTCACATGTTGTAGGTTTTTCATTATCTACATGAAAACTGTCATGTCATCAATTTTTATTAGATCAATGTTGACAATGATTTCACCATCATGGAGCAACCTATAGACAACCATAACCACAATGAGAAGGTTTTGTGTAGGTGTTATATTCCCTGGGTTCATTTCTTGTGGGAGCACATTTTCATGGATTAGAGGCCATGGGATTGTGAATCATAGAAACACAGTCATTACCTTGAGCTGTTAGACAATTATCTCATTTCTTATAAATATATTATTTATGTTGTTGTGGCCCCATTTTTTGTGTTTATGAGTTTTAATTCTATTACTACTTGTTATAGCTTACTCTCTTTCCATGGGAGGTGATGATGCATAGGGTATTCCATGTTCATTCCATTTTTATCTTACAGTAATTAGATGAGTATACTCTCATGCTATAGGTTGAGAAGACTATAAGAGTAGTTCATCTACTCACCTTGTCGTTCCCCTAGTGCTTAGATGATGTGGTTGTGCACTTGTTGTAACACCCCAGGTAAATAAAGAATATTACATTTTTATATTTATCCCTATTTGTGAATAAAATGTTAATATTAATTTAAAGGGAACGCTATGCTTGATGGCTCACCCAATACGCAACAACGGGTTCCTTTGAAATCTTATGTTTCACTATAATAATAAAATAATATTATTTTAAATGGTAGTTAACGCCTAGACGTTGTAATGGAGGGAATGAATAGAACTAGCAACAAAATGATTATATATGTTTGTCAAATATTTTTTACTTTTTTACAATAATTGTTAGAGGATTAAAAAATTTGAATGAATTCAATTTTAAGCATAAACATTCTAATACTCTTTAGAAGGTCGATTAACCACCTTTTGATGGCGAAACTCTTTTATATCCACTTTTGACAATTTTATGTGTTATATTTGACTAAATAAAATTTTTCTTTAGAATCAGGACATTAAAATTTACTTTGTGTAAATTTTTGGTATTTTTCTGAAAAAGTTCAATTTTTAATGACTAGTGAAAAATGTTGTATTTTAATTAAAAACCACTTTTTAATCTAATTTATTTATATGATTAGATAATATTTTGAATTGGTTTTAAAGTTCAATTAGAATATATTTTTACCATATAATCCAATAGTGGTCATTGTAATTACTTTCATCTTGAAATTGGACTTAAACTAGAGTCAATCTTTTGATACTTGTTGTTTCTTAAAAACACGCTATTTGTTTTGGCAGCGGGAATTAATTATTAAATTAATTAATGCAACTTATATGATTTGAATTTTTTTAAAATAGAAATTATTTTTTAATTTGTAACATCAAATATATCTTAGGGTGAATTTTTGTTATTTTTCTGGAAAACTTCAATTTTTGATGAATAGTGAAACCACTAAGTGGTAGTTAAAGAAACTGATTTTTCGTTTAAATGAAACATTGCCACCTCTGTGTTTTGAATTTAAAAAATCTGACATACATGGTTGTCATTAATAAGTAAAATGTGGTTCAATTGGATTAAAATAATTTTTTGGTGAATAGTACCTTGTTAAGTTTTTAATCGCGATTAGAGGTAATCAGCGTAGTTTAAGGTAAAAATATTGTTTTAGTAATATGATATGATCATGATACATGTCCTACCATTATTTAATGTTTCATGGACGACCAAGAAAATCCCTGGGTCCACTTGGGGACCCCATGGAGCAACATTGTTTGGGAAATGACATAAATAACTTTTTATTTAATGTAAAATTAAAAATGACACAAACATGAGTTGTTTTACTAAAACAATTTTTACATGGGGTTATACAAGTCATATTTTTGGCTATAAATAGTTATTGAAAAGATAATAAGATTTCCTACATCATGATAGTTTTTTTTTATCATTTTTAGAAATTAAATATATTAAATTATTTATGACATCATGATGATGCAGTGATTATCTCATTAATAAAGGATTTAAATAAAATGGAAAGATAATGTAAAATCTAAGACCTACACATGTCCAAAAACTATTGGATGGGTGGATTGCTAACCCTTATCACCTTATACTCGAAACACATCAATGTGGGACCATTAAAATCCGAAACTCTTTCTAAAATAAAGTAACATTTCTTTACTTTCCAAGAGTGCCCCTCCTCTCCTCTTATAAAAGGCCCCCACCTCTACCTCTTGACCCACACATCCAAATCCTTTGGCTCGGCCAAACCCTGCCCATTTTGTATCTACACATCCCTATCTAACTCCATGAAGCCTCACATTGGGCAGAAGTCTTCCCAGGGAAGCCTTTGATCTCAAACAAAGGGAGTTACCCGATTTTAAGGTAATGTCTTTACTTGAGTCCTTTTGTTTTATTTTGCCTCTCCAACCCCCTAAACTCTTTTTATTCATTTCTTTTGTAACAAATACAGTATCTTCCATATAATAAGATGTTTTTATAATAATTTTTCAAGCTACACGTACACACAAATACATCTAATTGTTAAAGAACATACTGTTTCCGTGGATTGCGAATTTCTGCCTCACGAAACGATGATTGTTCAACACTCATATAACACCTTCAAAGGTGGCCATTAAGATGTAACTATATTTATATATGATATATAATATTTTTATGTTTTACTTAATCTTCTGTATTTTTCTTTTGTGGCATACCTTTATGGTATCCATTGTGGGTAAACACGATAATTTCTTTTTAGGAAGTGCGGACTACCGCCCCCTCAAAGTGATGTGATTCGTAAATGCCATATGTGGGACGTATAAAGGATGGATTTAAAGTTATTATATATTATTTTATACTGGAATTATAATATACCTCTATATCATTATGATTTATTTCCATTAATGTATGAGATAGAAATGAAAGTAGCGTTCATGCGTACGTACGACTTACCGTCTCCACGAATGCTGCATTTCATTTTTTATCCCCAAATGTAATGTACTATTATAAGTACATATTTATAATAGATATAGATAATCTATGTTACATATAAATGATTAATATAATTCTGGAATTAAAATATACATACCTCTCATTTATTTTTAATTCCATTAATATGAAAAAGAAATGAAAGCAGCGTTCATGCGTATGTACGGCTTACCGTCTCCATGAACGGTGCATTTAATTTCATACCTCTAAATGATATTTTAATATTATAAATACATTTATATTCTGGATATATACGATATATATGATATCCAAATCATGAATATCATTCTGGATATAATGAAACATTGACCACACAAACAACATGTAATTGTATGAAGTTCACTTTCGACTTAAGAACCAAATATCGACAAAACAAACATCATTAACGTAAATGATTACATAATGTTTATAAAATAGAAATAATTGATATAAATGGAATAACAAACTTGAAATACGATCTTAATAAAATATAAATTAACTCAAGTTTATTATTCATGACATTAAAGAACGATCGAGTCAAGTCGGACCCGAGGTAAGGGATCCTACCCCTCTTTCTATTTAAGTACACTCTTTTATGTCATTCCTTTTAAGCTAATATTTCATATGATTGGGATGTTCATTTATATTACTAATAATGTAATTTTTATGTTAATATGATGAAAGACCCTATTTGATCTCATAAATCCATTTTTGGAAGCTTTAAGTGGCGCTGTTAGGCTGCCGAGTTTTCGTAATGGATTTTTCATCTCACATTTATTCCCATGACATTTATGCTACAATTGCCACTATTTCCTTTGAGTGGTGTATGTACTTCCCATTATAATACACTTTGTGTAGTATAATTTCATTTATGTTTATTTACATCTTCATTGTATGACCCTTTTTCATTGGGGTGTACTTTTCGAAAGTTACCCAACTGGGTAAGATAACCTTTCACCCTCCTCTTTTTAAAAGACTTCTTTTGTTATGTCTTTTAATTTAAATCTTATTATGTTGGGATATGTTCTTATATATACTTATTAATGTATAGTTTATGTCCATGTTATGATATACCATTCACTCTCTCATCGCCTAATTTTCTGAATTTTGAAGTGACGCCGTTAGGCTGTCGAATTTTTACAAATGAACGTCTTAACCCAATTTCGATTTCATTGGGTTCAACTTGTACTTCGTGAACATGTCATCCTATGAATATGTGTGATTGGCCTCTGATTGTTTCACACAAAATATCCACTTATATAGGGTGTATTTATATTTCTCACACATAATTATTTGATATATTTATCCTTAATTTAAGGATACCATCTTTATAATGAATTTCATCTCAATTTATATTTCCATTGAGACTTCATTGTTGTTATGCAACTATTCACTCTTATATGGTGTGTATTCTGTCCTTTGACATATTATATCATGAATCCCTTTATTCTCATGATATTATAAAGTTCCGATTAAATGTTATTCTGCAAATATTTGTATTCAAGAGTCTCTAATTTTGTTAAAAACACATTATAAAAAAATATCGTTTTAAATGTTTTAATGATTTATTATTCTAAACCCTTATCTTTAATGTCCATGTTTTCTAAGTGGTTTTCAGTATTTATTTATATGGAAATTAATGGTTTAAAATTATAATTCCAATAAAAGCTTCAAAGTGGTATGGGACACTTTTATTCAAAAATCTCTTTTAAATGGTTTTTGAAAATGGATTGCTTAATTCAATATCTTGGAATTACTTATTGTGATTGAAAATGAAATGTTGTTATTAAAATGATTATATTTTCAATATTTTTTGTGTAATTATGGAACTTGGACATTTTACGGGTGGTTACGTGATAAACCATATGACGGGTGGTGCCGTAATTACCAGGATGGATGGTTACGTTATAACCTCCAATGCATTGGGTATGGAAGTCGGCTGTATGGATATTCCATTAAGTATGTGTGGAAGTCGACCGTATGGTTAATCCATTTAAGTATGTTTATGTCCCAAGTTACCTTTATATGTTATTTGTTCTTTATATGGGTTTTATGGTAATCTTTTGGTTACAGAAGGATAAGTAATGATATTTTATTTAGTGAAGAGCTTTTACTACATACTAAAGGTGAAAGGTATTACGTTGATAAAGTATACATGATTTACTTGTTTCTTTGAAAAACTAACCATTTTCATTCTTTGTGTATCCCTTGCTGAGCTTTTTATGCTCACCCCATGTTTTTTTTTGAAATGTTTTTCACAGGACTTAATGTGGAATGGGGTCAAGGATGGGATCAAGGGAAAGTCATTCTATATAAAACATGGAACTAGACATGTTTCATTTAAAGAGTTTTTATTTTATGGAAACAAAGTAGTAGTGTCTACTTTGTAATCTTTTGAGATGTAATAGTTATGACCTAATTCTCTAAAACTCTAAACCTGAAAAGATCCTCAATGTGAATTATTAATTTAATTCAATAATAAGTAAGGATTAGGGCTGGGGCCTTATAGTTGGTATCAAAGGTCGGTTTAGATAACTTTAGAGGATAGGGTATTCTTTAAGCATAAGTGACATTACCAAAATGGATAGGATTTCAGAAAGATTCACAGTTTTTAGATAAAGTGAATGAGTAAGTATATCTTCCTCATTAGTACATGATGGTTTTGTTGATATACTAACACTGACCCTTTTTGGATTTAGTAAATGGCTGGATCTAGCAGGCACCATAGTAACAGTGGATGTGAAGGAAACTGTGACAGTTTTCTGAGCCCGCAACTGAATGATATGGGAGCTACAATGAGAACTCTTGTGTTTATCCTCAACTAACTATCAGGAGTCATGATTGACCACCTAAGCCTTGGTGATTTCTATAAGGAATCATATATTCGAGAAAAAAATCCGTACGGAACTACAGGTAATAATCATAAAGGTAAGTGTGTTAAAAAACATATGTGTCAATGATGTGGAAAGAAACACCTAGGAAAATGTTTCAAAGGGACAGAAATATGATATTGATGTGGAAATGAAGGTCATAAAGCAAGAACCTTCCATGGAAAAAGGAAGCATCTAGTTGACTCGAGGAAAGGGAAAGAAGTTATTTCTGAGGGATCAATTGAATGTTTTAAATGTGGTGTGCATGGTCATTATGCAAACACATGTCCTATGAAGATTTTTTGGGAATGGGATCACCAAGATCGTACAAATATTCATTTACCAATACCTAATGCCATTCCGATTGATGATGAAGAAACTGACAATGACCAATCAAATGTATGGATTATTTCATAACTTTTGTCTTCCTATTTTGCAATATTAGGATATGATTCATGATTTTGTTTGTAGTAAAGAAGTATTTCAGAATAATTTGTAATGGAATGGTTAATGGATCATGAAGAATGTTGAATGAGTAAGAAGTCAACATATAAAGGCTTCAAGATTTATTGTGAAATTATTAAGAGTATTAAGTCTCTTTTGATGATGGGGTTACATTAGAAGAGTTTTTATAGTATGTGTAACCCTGATGATTGATATATGAATATTTTATTGAAGGAATAGTTATATGTTCTTTTGTGGACGTAGTTATAAAGAACCATTTGGGTTTATATGATCCTTACATTTGAGGTAATTATGGGTTACTATATGTTATGATGTAAAGTTAAAGTCATGAGATATATTTGAGGTTAAAATATGTTATGATTATTTTTGAAGATTTTATCTTGTTTTGGGGAATGTTTTAAGAATTATATAGTGTTGGAAAAAGGACAACACGCAGACCGTGTGACAACCCGTCGCGTCGGAAAAAGCTGTGGGAATCAAACCCACAACCAAAGTGAAACTGGTATTTATCGCCTACCACTGGAATACGTTAAGCCCCTGGTTAGTTTCACTACATATTTTTAGTTAAATTATTTTATGAATAAAGAGTAAGTTTATTTTGGGTTATCTATGGAAATTATTAACCTATAATGGAGGATATGTGATTAGGTTAATTACTTTTCAATACGATACTTTAAGAGAAACTGATGTTATTTGGAGATAAATTATACGATTTAACCTGAAAGACTATGTGATTAAATCCTTCAAGTATTTGGGTTTCAATCTTAGTTTGGATTACTTATGGTCTTCATTGAACTTTGGGTTTTTTTTTGGACAAATTTTGGATATTACGAATAGATTTTATTTCTATAATGGGTTATCCTTTTCTGGATTATCTGATCATGTACTAACCTTTATGGTTTTGGTTTTGGTTAAAGTCTAAAGATATGGGAAGTATATAGTTCTCTTTTTTGGATTAGGTGATTCTCAAGAAGTTGATTATTGTAGTCTTAATGCGAACAAGTCTTCCTAAATATTCATCTTTTGGAGAAAATATGACTTTGATTAAGGAATCTAGTAAAAGTTGAAAGTCTACATGACAAGTTAGTATTTTTTATTATGATTTAGTTAAGCTCCAAAAATATATTCCTCAATAAAAATCAACTTAAAACAAAATTGTTGTCTGTTAACTTTTCCTACTGGAGAATCGAATACCGTTTAACCCATCACAAGTTTGTGATTTTCTTATGGTTAACTTTCTCCTAGACATGATTAATATCACTCTCCATCAGAACATGACACTTTGTTTTTTCCTCAATGTCCATATTTTCATACATGGAATCCTAGTATGGGTTAACTCGGGTGACCTTTGTACTTCCCTTTCTTTCTTTTAAAGTGATAGTATAATTTACTCCTTTTCCGATGTGGGACTTTCAATGGAGTTTTGAAGCCCAATTTTGAAAATGCGAGGACGCAATTCCCAAAAGGAGGGAAGGATGTAACACCCCAGGTAAATAAATAATATGACATTTTTATATTTATCCCTATTTGTGAATAAAATTTTAAAATTAATTTAAAGGGAACGCTATGCTTGATGGCTTACCCAATACGCAACAATGGGTTCCTTTGAAATCTTACGTTGCACTAAAATAATAAAATAATAATATTTTAAATGGTAGTTAACGCCTAGCCATTGAAATGGAGGGAATGAATAGAACTAACTACCAAATGATTATACATGTTTGTCAAATATTTTTTTACTTTTTACAAAAAATGTTAGATAATTAAAAAATGTGAATATATTCAATTTTAAGCGTATACATTATAATACTTTTTAGATGGTCGATTAACAACCTTTTGATGGCGAACCTATTTTAAATCCACTTTTTGAAAATTTTATGTGTTATATATGACTAAATCAAATTCTTCTTTAGAATCGGGACATCAAAATTTACTTTGTCTAAATTTTTGGTATTTTTCCGAAAATGTTCAATTTTTAATGAATAGTGAAAAATGTTGTATTTTAATTCAAAACCCCTTTTTAATCTAATTTATTTATATGATTAGATTATTTTTTTAATGGGTTTTAACGTTCAATTAGAATTTTTTTTACCATCTAATCCAATAGTGGGCGTTGGAATAAATTTCATCTTTAAATTGGACTTAAACTAGAGTCAATCTTTTGATACTTATTGTTTCTTAAAAACACGCTATTTTTCTTGACAGCAGGAATTAATTATTAAATTAATTAATTCAACTTATATTTTTTGAATTTTGTTAAATAGAATTCGTTTTTTAATTATTAATATCAAATATAGCTTAGGATGAATTTTTTGTATTTTTCTGGAAAACATCAATTTTTTATGAATAGTGAAACCACTAAGTGGTAGTTAAAGAAACTGATTTTTCGTTTAAATGAAACTTTTCCACCTCTGTGTTTTGAATTTCAAAAATCCGAAATGCATGGATGTCATTAAGTAGTAAAATGTGGTTCAATGGGATTAAAATAATTTTTTGGTGAATAGTAACTTATTAAGTTTTTAATCGCGATTAGAGGTAATTAGTGTAGTTTATGGTAAAAATAATGTTTTGATAATATGATATGAGCTTTACACATGTCCTACCCTTATTGGATGTGTCATGGACGACCATGAATATCCATAGGTCAACTTGGGGACCCCATGGAGCCACTTTGGTTGGGGAATGATATAAATAACTTTTTATTTAATGTAAAATTAATAATGACACAAACATGGGTTGTTTTACTAAAACAATTTTTACATGGGGTTATAAAAGTAATATTTTTGGATATGAATATTAATTGGAAAGATAAAAATATTTCCTACATCATGAAAGTTTTTTTATAAATTATAGACATTAAATATATTAAATTATTTATGACATCATGATGATGCAGTGATTACCTCATTAATAAAGGATTTAAATAAAATGGAATGATAATGTAAAATCTAAGACCTACACATATCCAAAACCTATTGTATGGGTGGATTTAGAACCCTTATCACCTTATCCTCGAAACACATCAATGTGGGACCATTAAAATCCGAAACTCATTCTATAATAAAGTAACATTTCTTTACTTTCCAAGAGTGCCCCTCCTCTCCTCTTATAAAAGGCCCCCACCTCTACCTCTTTACCCACACATCCAAAGCCTTTGGCTCGGCCAAACTCTCCCCATTTTGTATCTCCACATACCTCTCTAACTCTTTGAAGCCTCACATTGGGCAGAAGTCTTCCCAAGGAAGCCTTTGAGCTCAAACCAAAGGGAGTTACCCGATTTTAAGGTAATGTCTTCACTTGAGTCCTTTTGTTTTATTTTGCCTCTCCAACACCCTAAACTCTATTTATTCATTTCTTTTATAACAAATAAAGTATCTTAAATATAATAGGATGTTGTTATAAGAATTATTCAAGCTAAACATACTCACACCTACATCTAATGGTTAAAGAACATACTGTTTCTATGGATGAAGAATTTCTGCCTCACGAAACGATAATTGTTCAACACTCATATAACACCTTCAAAGGTGGCCATTAAGATGTCACTATATTCATATATGATATATAATATTTTTATTTTTTACTTAAACTTCTGTATTTTTCTTTTCTGACATACCATTATGGTATCCATTGTGGGTAAACACGATAATTTCATTTTAGGAAGTGCGGACTACCGCCCCCACAAAGTGATGTGATTCGTAAATGCAATATGTGGGACGTATAAATGATGGATTTAAAGTTATTATATATGATGTTATACTGGAATTATAATATACCTCTATATAATTATTATTTTATTCCATTAATGTATGAGATAGAAATGAATTTAGTGTTCAAGCGTACGTACGGCTTACCGTCTCCATGAACGGTGCATTTCATTTCTTATCCCCAAATGTAATGTTCTTTTATAAGTACATATTTATAATGGATATATATAATTTATGTTACATATAAATGATGAATATAATTCTGGAATTAAAATATAAATACCTATCATTTAGGTTTAATTCCATTAATATGAAAAAGAAATGAAAGAAGCGTTCATGCGTATGTACGGCTTACCGTCTCCATGAACAGTGCATTTCATTTCTTACCACTAAATGATTATGTAATATTATAAATACATGTATATTCTGGATATATATGATATATATGATATCAAAATCATGAATATCATTCTGGATATAATGAACCTTTGACCACACAAACAACATGTTATTGTAAGAAGTTCACATTCGACATAAGAACCAAATATCGACAAAACAATCATTATTAACTTAAATGATTACATAATGTTTATAAAATGGAAATAAGTGATATAAAAAGAATAATGAACTTGAAAACGGTTCTTAAGAAAATATAAATTAACTCATGTTTATTATTCATGACATTAAAGAACGATCAAGTCACGTCGGACCCGAGGTAAGGGATCCTACCCCTCTCTTTCTTTTTAAGTACACTCTTTTATGTCATTCCTTTTAAGATCATCTTTATTATGATTGGGATGTTATTTTATATTACTCCTACTGTAATTTTTATGTTAATATGATTAGAGACCCTATTTGATCTCATAAATCCATTTTTGGAAGCTTTAAGTGGCGTAGTTAGGATACCGAGTTTTCGTAAGGGATTTTTCTTCTCACATTTATTCCCGTGACATTTATGCTACATTTTCCACTATTTCCATTGAGTGGGTTATGTACTTCCCATTATTATACACTTTGTGTATTATAATTTTATTTATGGGTATTTACATCTTCATTGTATGACCCTTCTTCCATGGGGTGTACTTTTCGAAAGTTACCCAACTCGGTAAGGGGACCTTTCACCCTCATCTTTTTTAAAAGACTTCTTTTGTTTTGTCTTTTAATTTACATCTTATTATTTTGGGATATGTTCTTATATATCCTTATTGATTTAAATTTGATGTCCATGTGATGAGATACCATTCACTCTCTCATTGCCTAATTTTATGAATTTTGAAGTGACGCCGTTAGGCTGTCGAAGTTTTACAAATGAACGTCTTAAACCAATTTCGATTTCATTGGGTTCAACTTTTACTTCATGAACATGTCATCCTATGAATATGTGTGAGTGACCTCTGATTCTTTCACACTTAATATCCACTTATATTGGGTGTATTTATATTTCTCACAGATAATTATTTGATAGATTTATCCTTCATTTAAGGATACCATCTTTATAATGGATTTCATCTCAATTTACATTTCCATTGAGACTTCATTGTTGTTATGCACTAATTCAATCTTATATGGTGTCCATACTGTCCTTTGACATATTATATCATGAATCCCTTTATTATCATGATATTATAATTTTCCGATTAAATGTTATTCTGCAATTATTTGTATTCAAGAGTCTCTCATTTTTGTTAAAAACTCTTTAACAAAAATATCGTTTTAAATGTTTTAAAGATTTATTATTCTAAACCCTTATCATTAATGTCCATGTTTTCTAAGTGGTTGTTAGTATTTATTTATATATACATTAAAGTTTTAAAATTATAATTCCAATAAAAGCTTCAAAGTGGTATGGGACACTTTGATTCAAAAATATCTTTTAAATGGTTTTTGAAAATGGATTGCTTATTTCAATATCATGGAATTAATTATTGTTATTGAAAATGAAATGTTGTTATTAAAATAATTATATTTTCAATATTTTATGTGTAATTATGGTACTTGGACATTTTTTGGGTGGTTACGTGATAAACCATATGACAGGTGGTGTCGTGAATACCAGGATGGGTGGTTACGTTATAACCTCTAATGCATTGGGTATGGAAGTCGGCCGTATGGATATTCCATTAAGTATGTGTGGAATTCGACCATATGGTTATTCCATTTATGTATGTTTATTTCCCAAGTTACGTTTATATGTTATTTGTTCTTTATAGGGGTTTTATGGTAATATTTTGGTTACAGAAGGGTAAGTAATGATATTTTATTCAGTGAAGAGTTTTTACTAATTCCTAAAGGTGAAAGGTATTAATTTGATAAAGTATACATGGTTTACTTGTTTCTTTGAAAAACTAACAGTTTTCATTCTTTGTGTATCCCTTGATGAGCTTTTTATGCTCTCACCATGTTTTTTTAGAAATGTTTTTCACAGGACTTAATGTGGAATAGGGTCAAGGATGGGATCAAGGGAAAGTCATGCTATCTAAAACATTGAACTAGACATGTTTCTTTTAAAGAGTTTTTATTTTATGGAAACATAGTAGTAGTGTCTACTTTGTTATCTTTCGAGATGTAATATTTATGACCTAATTATCTAAAAATATAAACCTGAATATATCCTCAATGTGAATTATTCATTTAATTCAATAATAAGTAAGTTTTAAGGCCGGGGCCTTATACTTGTGGTGGTGAGAGACTTGAGAGGAATCTCAAGGGGGGGATGTTCAGATGACCACATTTCTATTTCCTACATGGGTAGGTTTTGGATTCTCAAGGATGTGAATGTTTTTGGAGGCATTTAGCATAAGGTACGTGATTTTCATCGATCAACAATTATCATGTTTCTGAGTTCTGAGGTTCTCGAAGGAGGTTCAATGAAAATACAGAGGATTTTGGCAATGAATGTTTTCATTGATGATGAATTAACCATCGTTTAAGAATTACCCATTATTTATGTTAGCCTCATGACATGTATGTTTTCAGTCTTAAATAAATTGAAATGAGATACATTTTATTGGTAGAAACTGAACCCTCGGGATAAGATGACATGAAAGGGGATTACACACCATGTAAATGACTTATGGTGTATGTCATAAAACGTTTTCACTCTCTTGGGTGGTCAAACCCAATAGTTAAATCACCAACCTCATGATTCTACGTGACCTGACAACCACCCAATCATTGATCAGGTGCTCAAATTTCCAGGGATCAATCTCCAACCATTCTACATCAGTACATAATAATCCATTTTCGATCCTAGGTATGATCTACCTCTATTGATATTTTTTATTTTATTTGATTCCTATTGTTCAGGTTTTTAAAGGAATTTAATTGGATGTTTATTTTCATGGATCTGTCAAGTCATCATTAGGTGGATACATATGTTAATGGAGGTGTTACTAGGATACGCAACAGGGGTATATTATTGTGCGATGAACATTGAACCCCTTTTTGTGTTAGAATTAATATCATTTGCATGTAGATGTTATTTTTTTGTAACATGATAATGTGATGCCTCATGATTTTCTATATTATATGTTTTATATGGTGTGTTTTTTAAGCATAGGTTCACATGATAAAATGGTAAAGTGAATAAATCTAGAAGTAATTAATAATTATTTTTATAAAATATTAAAGAAGCATTTTTAATTTAACTTGATGTCATTATAATTTGATGATATTCAATTGATACAAGTATGTATATTTAATTAAATTGTATAATAAACATGAAGCATTATGATTCTTCTTGAAAAAAAATTAAATTGATGCTAAATTAATTTTGTAATTAATTTTTGATAGCTTATGATAGATTTTTACTTAGGTTTCCATCATTTTAATCTTTTAAATAATGAATCAGATAATTCATGTGGGAACATAAATCTGTTGTGTGGTAAAATATAATTCATTTGATGGTCTTGAGTCAGTCACTTTTTTATGAATAGAGAGTGACATTTTATTGGATCCATTAGGGATTGTTTTTTGTGAATGATCAATGCGTTGTTTTATAGATTCAATCCTGGTTTCTATGTTTGTTTCATAAATTTTCTGATGTTATGTGTGCATTGAAGGAAGTTGTGTTTTATTGGGAAGGGATGCACAGATATGATCTCAGCCATGGATTAATGAGCCTGGAGTGCTGTTGTGGTATCTGGGGATGTTTTTCCCGGTTATTTTGATAGTAGATGAATCTTGTGATTGCAGGATAATTAGGTAAATTCATGTGGGTGTTGAGGAGGACACATGAGGTGAGGAAATTTGTTGAATCTAGGATTATCTATTGGTGTGAATGTTTTAATCCTTTTATAATCAATTTTAAGGATGATGGAAATGATGTTTTTTATTTTCATTCATTTCCCTGATGATTAATGAATATGCAAGTTCTTGGTTGTATACATTGTTTTTTTATCATAGGTTGTTTGCATAGAGTAACCAGTAGTATTTGAAGTAATAATGTTATTAAATGAATATATTTTTATCCCATTAGGATGTATCTCATAAGGATGCAATGCTGACGTTAGTATTTTGAGAACCCTTGGACTGGATTTTCTTATTACTAGAGGGCATCGAACATTTTGTTAAAGAGAATTTAGTGTAATGATGGAAATGAAAATTGTTAATTAACTGTTAATGAAAACAAATTAACTAAAATTATACCTAATTAAGAATAATTAAATAATTCAATGTATCTTTTAAATGGTTCTGTGCATATAGGATATTTGGTTATAGTAGTGGAAACTAATAGTCTGAGAGACGCCAGCTATAGTTGAGTGTGAGACTAGGTTATTCACATAGTGTGGTTGTGATCTATATTATATTATGTGGATTTTGAGAATTTATATGATACCCCACCCTGTAGGTTATGGAAAATAACACCATGTGGATTTTGGGCCTTCTAGGGGTGTCTTACTTATCATATTAGTGGGAGGATGGATGGCTTACTACCCCCCCATTTTCCCTACATTCTTCTCATAGTAGTAGAATGCGATGGTATTAACTGTGGTCATTTTTCCACAAATATGTGTAATATTGGATGGAATGTCTTGTGGTCATTTCTAATACATATATTATGGATATTGTTTCTGAAGGAAAACTATAGGTATAACATGTATTGGTTTTGATTTCCTCATGTTCATACATGACGTATGGGATGTGGTAGGTTGAGGTATAATATATGATGTATGATAAACATTAAGTGGGATATGGTTTCAACTAGAAACTACATGGTATCTTTTGGTTATGTGGAAGTGGTGATGTGATGCATGAGGTTCACATAGTGGTGCTTTGACCAGGTGCCTATGTGCTAGCCATTTTCGAGAGTGATGATCAGGACCTCTGACATTAGGGGGGGGGGAGTGTAAAATAGTGGGGAAGTGGTAGTGGGGAGCCATTAATATTATTTATTATATAATATTCTCTATAATGAGATAAATGGTTAAATTATCATTGGTGAGGATATGAACATAATATAATTTTATGCGACAAGATAGTTTCAAATGGTGTTCATTTTAAATTAACATGAATTCTTTATCTTTTAAAAAAACTAAAGAGGGAGGATACTGCAGAATATACTATTATAATCCCCAATGAAGATATCAATTGTTTTAAGGTCAATTATAGTTGGTTGGTGATCAGTCTTTTTACTACTATTTTGAGGTTCACGAGGATATGTTTAGGATATGTGATCACTATCATCATTACATACATTTAGTACATTCAAATTTCTCTTCAGTTGTAGTTGTTATTTCCGGTCATTACATATGTACTCTTGAGTTTTCATTTTATATTATAGTCTGAGGATGAGTTAGTTTGTTTATTTCTTATCCCTATTTTTTCTTTTGTTATCATAGAGGGAAATTCCTCGTATTTTTGTGTTTACTATACCCTCTGTGCTTGTTCCCAACCTAGGGCCTAATTGAGGTTGTACTCAGGTGTCACTATATCCCTTATGCCTTTACTAACCAAGAAGGGTAACACTATGTGGTGAGGGGGTCAACACATTATTAATGCTAAATAATAAATATAATAAAAAATTTATTTAATAAAATTATATATAAATAAAAATGAGACCATTTTAATGTAATGTTGGTATTTTTAAAAGAATAGGTTGTTAATAAATTTGATTTTTTAAAGGCACAATGACACACAATTTTAATTAATTAAAAATATATGTAATGAAGAATTATTTAATTTAAATTAAAAAATTATATATATATATATTAATTTATTTAAATTCATCAATTGATGAATACTAGTCATATATTTAATACAATATTACCTTAGGGTTGTAAAATGGATTTCATGAAACACCATTTTGATAAATTTTCAGGTATATCATAAAATTTAATTTTTCTAATACAATAAATTGGATATGGTAAAATGTGTTAAATATTTATTTTTTCAGTTAATTATTATTTTATAATATTTTATAATTAATTTCATTTTCTCATAGAGAATAGTAAAACAAATAAAAATTAATTATCAGTTCTATTTTTAAAACATGTTTGCCAAGGGGTAATTCTATAATGATAGGTGTTAATATTAACTATAAACTATTATAATTTATTTTTATGGTCATATATAAATATTATAACAATTAATTCTATATAATGTGCCATTATGGAGGCATCTGGAATGTGAAAGACTGGGTATGATATATTTTTCTCCAAAATTCAATCTCTGTCACCCTCCTCAATTATAAATAGTCTCACGCTCCCCTAGATTAGTAACAGATATAAATCTATTTATTATGATGAAACCCAATCCAAATATCTCTCCATAATCCTTATCCTCTATATAGAGAATTTTTTTTTCAAAATGCTGAATCCTTAGGCCCATAATAAGTGACCCAAAGGAGGTTCTTCTAAGAGAATGCAATTGTTTCACGATGCTCTTTGTATTTTAATTTTTTTTACATAACAAATCATGTATTATAAATTTAAATATGATAATACTTGTATATAAAATATTAAGAGCTATTATTTTGATTTTCTAATAATATTTATATGTTTTGTTCTCATACATGCATATGTATGACCTCCCATCTTCATGATACGACACGATTTATTTTCCACTTCCATCAAGATGGAATTGTAATAAAAAAATATAAAATGAAATAATTGATATTTAAAAATTCAATATAAATCTTTAAATTATGGGTCAATATCCCATAAATAAGAAATATAACATCCCTACTGAATCTTGGATTAGAAAAAAATGCAGCTAACACATTAAATTAAGTTAGTATGAAATATTATTAACTATTGGGTGATAAAATGTTATAAGAGGATCATATATAATATTATACATATTAATTTTTTTATTTAATATTAATAACATATTTTAAATTTTTAGGTATAAATTTAGTTTAAATTAAACTAATGGAAAGTGTGGGGTAATGAATTTCATCTAAATTTCATTTTAATCAAGAAAAATTTGTAAATATGCACCTATTCAAATTTTTTTGGTGCATATAATAGATATTTGATTTATTATAAATGAATACATGTTTTTAAATGTTTTTTATGTTTTAAAACTAGTTTATTCATTCATGGGATTACAATTTTATTGGTAACATAGATGTAATAAAATATTTAACAATCTAACTTTCATTAGGTATTTATTTTACTCTGGTCAAATGAATGTTGTAATTTTTTTCATAACCTCAAATAAATTTCTCATATGAAATATATTTTGAGATTTTTTATTTTATTTACCATAATTTCCAATATTTTTTACATAAATCATGAAATGAAGTTCTTAAAATAAAAACTTATTTAATTTCTATTTAAAATCAGTTATATTTTTCTCACATGACATTTAAAAAACATTATTTTATAAATATAATTTATCTTATAAAAATAATTTTTTCAACACATTTTATGATATCTTCAACATTTAATAATATTTATAGAAGAATGTTTATAATAATTTTCCAAATTAATTTTTCAACATAGTTTCTAAAGAAATGTTTTTAACTTGTATATTGATAAAATACCTCACACCTTCTATAACTAATTTAGGAAAGAGAGATTTATCAATAATTTTTTAATGGATTAATAAAGAAAACAATCTTCTGAGATCATTATTTTATATTTCAAATCTATTAAATTTTTTATTAAAAATGAAAATACTATTGATATAACCTTATATTCTCAATCATGCAATGATCACCTCACATTTCAAGCTTAATTTTTTTATTGATAAGATTCTCTAGAGTAAATAAAATTCTTTTTAATATTTTACATTGGAAAGTAGTTGTCAATTAAATATACATAATCATTTTATCATTGGTAATATTATATCCTATTCCAGATATCATTTTTAAAAATGTTATACACTTTGAATGATATGTTATTAACTAGTGAAATATTGATAACCTTGTATCCTATACTAATTATATATATATTTTTAAATGGAATATTTATTCATGAATTAAATTGATCATTCAATATATGAGGATTTATTTTTAAATGATATTATAGGCGTGGACTATAATTTCAAATACCCTCATTTTATCATTAGATATCTTGTAAATAATAATTATTTCAAATTAATTTGGGTTTTACCATTAGTTATTATCTATCATCTGAATGGTATTAATGGTATATATTCCATTATGTCTAAGATCATGACATAAAAAATTTAGAATTTTGTTCATTCGTAATTTAGTTATATTTATTCATGATATTTTTATTTTGGTATTGTTTATGGATTCATTTTGTTTTCATTTTATCGATTACATAGATTGTTTCTTTATTTCATTACCATTTCACCTTGATTATGCCTTAAAGGATCATGTTATTCATGTTATTGATTAAATTACTTGTTTCTTTGGTTATTTTTACTTCCATATAAAATATGTTTTATTTATATATGAAAAGTAAATTGTAAACAAACATTACTAGGAATGCTAGTACACCCTTATAATGATTAATTTACAATGATTTGTAAAAGAAATCATTGAATGAATTTATTGATTTAAAATACTTTCACATAGTTATATTTATCATTAATTCGTAATGTATATTGGTATCATGTGTATATCCAGATTAGATAAACTATTAGACTGATATATTATTTTTAATTTTACCTATATAAATATAAAAATATACTAAAGTATAAATTGTATCATGGTTATAAGAGTTTTAATTGTTACGTGACTATTCAAATAACATTATTTTACTGAACATATAGTGATTTATATTATACTAACATCATCATTAAAAATTTAATAAACTTTTAGATTATTTTCTGTCAATTGTATCAATATTTCATAAGAATACTAGATATATAATCACTCATTAAGGATTCATAGAACATTTTAATGGAATTAATTATTTACATCCAATGGAATATATCCCAATATAGTAAATATTAATAGGGTAATCATAAATTAATTATCCTTATTTTATAAATAAAAATAAAAATTTATTTAAATATTCCATTGAAATAGGGTCACAATGATTTATTAAATACGGATAGATGTAGTGTTGTTACAATATATCATTTCCCACCTTTTGAGACACCTCAAGAAGTATTCATTTCTATATTTCGTAAATTACAAGAAGAGAATTTCCTGATTGTGGATCCACATCATGGAATATTTTGATCTGAAAGGACACTCAAACATTTATTATGCTATAGGTATATGATAGATCAATTATAAAACAATTCTGTTTTTTAGACACTTCAATATAGACGTATATCAAGAAGGGAAACTAGATCATGTGATCAATTTTAAATTCCCTATAACTATATATTATGGTACATAATGGAAAAGTTATTAAAAAACAATCGCAATATAGGATCCACATTGATTTGGATGATACCAGATAGACACGCAACTAATCTCACTTGTGAGGACAAAAAGATTTATTAGTAGACATTTAGATTGTATTCATATTAAATAATATCTCTAATGTGAGGTTTTTTCTAGATCAGATGACCAAGAAAATTATTAAATAACAAGGGGTTGAAAAATAAAATTTGGTCCTTGTATACATTACTATACATGTAACATTCAATTCATAATATCCATAGGAATTAGTTATAATTTCATATGATGTTTCAAACATAAGTTTTGTTACAATTGTAGTTAGATCATAATTATTGAATATAATGTTATATGTTATATTTATTTATTAATCCTAGAGGTTGTTCTTGATAATTTAAGTTAATTTGTTCTATTTCTACTCATACTGAAAGAATGAACTACATGATTTTTAGGTTTCAAGTAGATAGTTAATGGATTAGGGGAAACCACAAAGAGTGTATATTTTCTACTATGAACCATATTATATTAGTTCGGTATCCATTGATATCTATAAAACTCAATGGACTATTATTAGACACCAAATGAGTAAATAGGTTATTTAAAAAGCCCGATTTAATTATATTTAATATTTAAATTTTTAATGTGTATCCCAACCTTCACAGGATGAATGGTTACATAACACTCAGAATATTCTCCAATTATATATTATTACAATGGGTTATATCCTCCAATATTAGGTAGATCACTATATTGTAATCCTATGGGGCCACCACATGTGCTATTTTAATAAAAATAAATATTTCATTATTTTCTATAATTTTTATTTCAATACACATATGTGAAAAAAAATTATTGGATTATTAACATTTGATTGGTTTTAATCCATTAATAATTATTATTCTAGTCATATAAAATCAAATGGGTCTTGACATGTCTATGTATTTTCCTAAAAAATGAAATCCACAATTATATATAAGTATATGTAGAAAATCATGAAAATGGTATCTGATTATATGTTAAAAAATTATAATGTATTGAATTTTTATAGGATAAATCAGGTATTTGAAAATATATTACAATATGTATTTCTTTATTAGTATGATTTATTTTTTTTCATTTTACATTTTGTGTTCCATGATATATATATGTATCTATATAATTAATTATCATTTTTTGTCAAAAATGATTTCTGTAAACAATTAAAATTGTCAAAAAGATTATTTTTTTTGTTATCATGTCTTCTATTTTTAATAGGATATTTCACTGATGCGGGATTTAGGATAGGTCTCTTATTGTTTTTCATAAGAGAATGTTTTAGGGATGATGTTGAAAGATAAACATGGTGGATCCATATTTCCCAATTATTTGGACGATAATGATATTTTTTTAGTATCTAATGTATTTAATTCCAATGAATTTGGTAATATTTTATGGTATACATGTTGAATGCATAAATCTCATTGCATTTTTTTTCATGAGTTGATTAGAAACAATTTATTCAAAATTTTGAGTTATATAATCTCATTATTATTTATGTTTTTTTATATTATGGAACATGTAATAGATTTCCAAAAATCACATAATGTCCACAAAAAATGGTTAGTATATTTGATAAAATAAAGTGGTGTTCAAGCTGTTATGAGGAACCATCGAGAATTGACCTATTCAGGATTAATAGTTTATGTATATTACAATGTGACATTAGATACTAACTTAATTATATTAATTATTATATTATGTATAGATTTATATAGTAGTTTTGGAAATTTTAATAGACCAGGTATTTTATTACTAGACAATACTTTTTTGGGATGATGCTTAACACACATAGATTTTATGAAATATTTTACTATAATAAAATTTTATTTCATTTAAATCTTAGCATACACATATCACCAAGTTTAAATAAACCATTATATAGTATACCATTATAAAATAACCCTTAAAATTTGATGTTTGAATATAAAAATAAATTAAAATAAATATGTTTTATGGTTATTTGAATGTTTTTTAGTTCATAAGGAATAATTAGTCTTTTTTTGGGAAATTACAGTTTTTTTTATCACAAATACATTTTCGTCAAAAATATTTAATCCATTTTGATGGAATATATTATTATTAATTTTTGATAATTCATATATTTTATTTCATAAATGGGTTGTCATTTTTGAAATCTACTTATCATAATTATAATTTTGGGTTTTTTTAGAAAAGATATATTTTTAAATAAATTGTGAAATTATTAATATTTATAAATAAATAACACTTAACATATAGTATTTATCATGTCAAATTATATTTTTTATTATTTTTAATTTATTCCTATTTCATTTCCATTAATAATTGTCATGTAAATATTAATGTAATTAATAATATACTTTAATTTGAAACAAGGTATTGTTTTACATAGAAGGTATTAATCTAGAGAATTACATTAAATGAATTTTACCTGAATAATTATAATATAAACTTTGTCAATTTGTTATTTTAATTTTATTAAATTACTTTCCTTTTCAAAATAAAGAGAATATAATTTGTTAAATAATTACCTTTTATTATCATTCATTATGAATTGTAACCAATGCAAATAACTTTCATATTGGTAATGATAGAATGGTTAAAACATGGTTATAAATTTTATATTGTACTATAAAATAACTATAAATCATGACTTTATAATATTGGTTGAGTTTTGTTCTACTATTATAAATAAATTAAAAAACATTTCCATTCCATGAAATTTTTAATTTTTTATTTAACTTTATATTATTTTAAGTAAATAATTTATAACAACACAAATATATTGAATTTAATAACTATAATATTTTATTTAAATATATTGAGAGGTTATTTAATTTTTGAAATTATTTTTTAATATGAAATTTTTTTTAACCATGTAAATTTGGATAAATATTTATTTATTTTATAATTACCTTATAGAAATATGGAACACAGACATGATATTATATAAATTAATAAGAAAATTTAAAAGTTATTTTATAGTATTTTGAAAATAATAAAATTGGGTTGAATTAATTTGTTCTACAGTGTTATATATAAATATAAAATTATATCAGTGTTTAAATAAATAATACACGAATTCCCTCTTCTTCTTGATATCATTAAATATAAAATAAATGAATAGCGTCAAAAATCTCATAAAAAATTAATTCATATAATATATTAGAGAACTAGTTAAAATTTATAGAAATCATATCATCACCCAAGATTATAGGGAATGTTTAATAATATCAAGTATCATCCATTCAGTATTATTTTATCCTTTATTGTATCATTCATTACCAATAATGTGAAAAAATTGGATATTGTTGTATTAATAAAAATGGGTAATATGGAATAGATATAATATATAATTTGTAAATAAATGATATAATTTTTTTGAATATTAAATTAAAAGTTTGATTCGAAATTCAAAATCCTATGAAAAAAGTTATCAATTTTTAAAAAATTATAATGGAAATTAATTTGTCTTAATTTTATAATTTATATAATTCTTGGGGTTCCATTCCACTCAATCATAAATGGAAACCACTCCTTCATTTTAATTACAATCCATTAAGAAATTTAGGATCACCAAACCGTAGCCATTTCCTATATCAACTGCAATAGACAAGATAAACATACATTTTTCTTCATAAAAGTTCATTCGATTTATCTGTAATAAGACACCTAAAAGAAGTACGTCGAAAAGTGGTAATCATCATACAAAATATTCTCAAATTTATTTCCTATAACTATTATATGTCAATGTTAATCGACATGAAATATTAAATTTAGTATCCTAAATATATATAAATGATATTCAATTCCATTAAAACCACCATTCACCCTATATTCATTCATATACGAAGCATTTTTATCACCCAAGCCTTCATGTGGACTATAAACTCCAAATTGATATATATATCGATATCAATTTACATCACTAAAGTATAATTATTATTATTTTAATTAATATTTATATATAATTATTTAAAATAATAATTTTTATGTATATAAAATACCCTATGTATCATCTTAACTTCCTATCCGTTTGATAATTATAATGATATTAATGTATAAATATAGTCTTTGACCACCCTGATGTGATGTGATTCATTATGTATTTATTTAATAACATTATTTTAAAAATGATATATTTAATAAATATATATGATATATATTATTTAATATTAATTCATTTAATATTTATTATTATTTACCTTCCTTCTGTTCCGTATGAAGATATGTGAAAACTATGATCATGCATTTGTGCTTCCTACCAACTCCATTAATGGTCTAATTTATATTCCATCACATCCCTCAATGGGGGAATATAATAATATAATTAATCAAAATATTTTTTATTTATATCACATATCAAATTATAGATATGATATATGGAACGTCTCTGGCTTTTGAGTTGGATCGAATCCCAACCCAACATGAACTATTCAATTTGTGGTTATACCAGTTTCTAATATGATTATTAGAACATCATTGCAAGAGGTTTATCTTCTTTATATAGTTTTAACGTGATTATAAACTTTTTAATGAAACCTCAGGTGTTTTCTTTTGGTTTTGTGAGTGTTGGAGTCCAAATGTCATATTCTAGGTGGTAGGAAAAGGGTACTTAGTTTAGGGTAAACCATCCATCACATTCCTAGAAATCATGTGGCCTAGTTCTGAACATATGGACAGTTTTGGTAAACCATGTGAGTAGGGAACAAGATTATGTAATCTCATCAGAATATTTTTTAGAGATCTATCATGTGGTTTTCTAATGGTAAGTGTAAATTATGTTCAAGACATCATGGGTTCTACCACATGGGTAGTACATCTACTTTGGGGCATGCATTTTTACCGTCCCATTTTGAATAACATACAGGTAAACTATGAAACCTATTAAATGATAAAAAATTACATTTCCCCTATTTCAATTTTTCTTATCATCCATATTCATTCATATTTCATCATCCTTGTTCCCACACACAGCAGGATGTCTCCCTCCTCAATCATCCTCACCATCTTTTGGATCCATCTCCGTCCATCGAGATCCATTCATCGATCCATTTGGTGTATTTTCCTTACCATGGTAAGGTTTTCCTCACCGATACAGATCTTCAATTGTGTTTTATCTTTACAGAGTGCTAAAATCGTTTGATTGGTGTCACCCAATTTTTTTCACGTCATTTGATAGAAATTTACATATACTCAAAACTGGTTTGAGTTTGAGCTCGATATCAACTTGTCAACAACTATGAGTCTATGGTAAGGGGTGCATAACATGATTTCAGTGATTAATGAAATTTTGGGTGAGTCTTTTTAAGACATCATTGTGTTTTTATCAAGGTCATGTTATTTTCATATTAAATTGGTCATTATACAATATAGGATTGTTGTAGTCATTCAATTAACTTTTTTAATATGTATAGATCTTGTTTTGGGGTCACCAACAACATTAGGGTTTAGGTTGGGGTGTGTTTTGGACAAAATTGAGGTATTTTTTTGAATCATAAATTTGAAATTCAATTAAATTGAAATGTTTTTTCTTCTATATTGAATTTATTATATGAATTGGAGTTATCCAATCCAAATAGGTTGGATTGAGTTGTATATTTAATATGATATGTTTAATTCAATTGAATTGAATCTCATGATTCATAAAGTATATTATATATACATATATATAAATAATTATGATAAGTTGATTTCAAATGATAAGACCCATTTGGCAGTCATGGTCATAGCACAATACGATTTTAGGTGTCTAAGAAATCAGATTGATGAGATGTTGAACATCTGGATGGCCTTCAGACATATTTCATGCGTGATATTTACCAAAGGATTAGGCATCGAAGGTATCACCTGAGGAAAGGAGGTTATCATGTTTTGATTTCCCCATGATATTAGGATGGAACGACCATTAGACCCGAGTGACATGGTCATAGGGTCACTGGGTTCAACTGTTGATGTGGATTAGGTTATTTATTTGGTGATTACCACTCACCCATGATGGCTAAAGTGATGAATTGAGTGATGTGTAAAGAGGATGATTCCATTGATGATGTATTTTGACTAATTTAGTTGGTAGAATCCCTCAGTATTGTGTCATACGAAATTGTTTTGGGTGATTTTCATAGAATTCCACATAGAAAATTTGGTGATGTAAGATGTATGTTTTGAGGCTGATGGTTGGGGGCTGTGGCTTGCGGTGATTGAGCTCATGTGCCTCGATATTTATTTAAGGATATATATCATTGTTCCTCTGTTCATTAGGCCTTAGGATGATGTGCGATTTATATATAAAGTTTCTATGGGACCATGTTACTATTTTCTAGGACATTCTATTGGGAAGTCAATACTTATTAATACATGAGGTGTAAAGAGGCATGTGGTTCCGAGTTACATGATTTGATGTAGAACATGGTGTGTTTAGATGGGTTATTATATTAGAGTTACCATGGACAATTGGACAAGGAACATCTCATATACTTGAATTGTAGTATTGGACAACGTAGGTGATGGTTGTCGGGTGGTTGTTGAGAACAATGGAAACCATGTTTTTTGGTTTCATCATACATCATAGTTTTTATTATTATGTATTACTACTTAAACTTATATTCTAGGTTTGTACCATTGGGAGGCATTTTACTTTGATTCCTATAAAACCATATAAGGGTCCTTCAAGATGTTTTTATACTTTATCTCAGTACATTCAGGAAAAGGATCATCCTTAGGAGCTCGATCATAATAGCCTCTTGCATGGAGTTAGGTCTGGGAACTTGAGGATATTTCTACTCGGTGCTTCTATCTATTCACTTTTCTATATGAACATGTCATATATATGTATGACTTGTACATGTAATCCATTTGTTACCCTATTTTGTACATTGAATTGTATGTACTATTTTGAAATTCTTTTGTTTATTACTACATTGGAAGTTGCTACAAGTAGCATGCTAGTCTGTTTTTTATCTTCCAGTAGAATTGATTATTTATTGAATTTGATATTTCATATTATTTACTATTCTTCCACTTTGTGGGCTTGGTTTTAGTACTTTTAGTCATATATTTTTTTCGTCATGGTATATATATTTACTCAGAGTAGTATATTTTTCATTTTCATAGGGTATAGATTCCAAATTATTTATATTTACACCCTCCATACTAGTTATAAGCCTTTGAAATTTGGGGAGATGTGACTATTACCTAGTGACCCCCAACCTGGAAGCACTATCCAGGTGGATTTTCAAGTCAGGTACACTATAAGATTTATTAGAGAAGTTATTGATTGGGATATTGTTTAATATTTTGTGGATTACTAATGAGATCAATAATACCTTCTATTTCTCTACTAATTTATTTTTTGGGTTGTAGTATACAGGTGATTAGGATTTCATTGGAATTGTATTTCTAACTCATGTTTGGGTGCTTTCATCCATATGTATTAGGGATGGATTGAGTTACCTTGGGTGGAGATTCTATATTATTTTTTTTATTGGTGGTTTATATGATTTCCATCACAGTGAACCATCTATAATGTGATGTTGTTGTTTATGGTATGAAACATGGATTTTTGGAATTGTGTGGTGATGAATGAGTTGGGCCTTGGTCTGTCTGATTTGGATTTTGATAGGAACAATTAAATGTATTTTCAATTTTTAAATTCATGTATTCTTTATAAGGTGTTCATTCCATGTGTTAAATTTCAATGGGATGGATAAATTTGAAATTTTTTGGGTACATGAAATATGAAATTAAATGATTTAATTGATTATTAAATTATTTATATACATATATATATATATATATGAAATTTCATGTGATAGATTAAATTGGATTGGATCTTATAGAAGCTGGAATGTACTATGGTTGAGGTGATTTTGATCCCATGTTTCGGCGACTCAATCATCAGAGTGAGGCAATGATAGTTCTGAGTACGGGTGAGGCCCTGATTATTATAATGAAAATTGGATATATATATATAAATATATATATATATATATATAGTACAGGTTAGGAATCCATCATACTAGGATGCCAGGGTTTTTTGTTGTGGTAGGAGAGAGTAAGGCTAGTGTATCAATACTACCTTTTTATTGCTTTCCCTAATTATATATATATATATATATATATATATATATATATGATATTGGAAGTCTTTAATTTTGATTTTATTTAGTGGTTTTCTACCTTAACAGCTCTGATGGAGTGTTAGGAATATGAGTACATGGTGAAACTAGAGAATGATCGGGTTCAAAACCTAAGGGTCAGGTAGAGCATGAGTTTCTAGTATAGGCTCAAGTGTAGGATCCACTACAGGAAGTGTAGCTACAATATTCAATAGACATCGGGACCTGGCATTATGATAATCTTCAACTGAGCTGGGTATGTGTATTTAAGGCTATTGGTAGAGGTGCTCTGGGAGTAGATTCATTAATATCATACTTGACTGAGGAGTTTCAATCAGGAAACCTAAATTTTTTATGGATAGTGATAAACTTATGATGCTAAGAATTGGATTGAGATCATTAAGATGAACTATGAGTAGATCAAGTGTCTAGCAGTGTCGATGGTGAAGCCAATGACCTACATGCTAAGAGGACCATCTATGTTCTTGTGAGAAGTGTAGGTTCAGGAAGGAAGACACAAGGAATTATCTTGGAAGGATTTTGAGGCCACATTCATCAAGAACATTTTCATGGAGATGTTTGTGTTGGAATGGGATTGGGAGTTCATAAGTGATCTGTAGGGTGGAATTTTTTTAATTGACTATGTAGTGATGTTCATTGGGATGAAATTATTTTCATCAAACTTGTTCAGCGATGACAACTCCAGAGTGAGGTTCTTCATGTGTGGTTTATGACATTCTATTTGGGTAAAGGTAAAAATATTTAGGTTTCAAATAATAAACTTTCATAGTGAACCAAACAATCATTGTATAGGGAATCCCCAGGGATAGGTCATTATTGAGATGAGAAATGGTTTTAGTGGATTTCAGTGGTGATAGGGTAGAGTTAAAAATCATGGAAGAGATGAGTTCTAAATGGGAGGTCATTCCAAATAATTGAGTAGACCACCTAAATGTGTATCTTATAATATTTTATTTATGTTTGGAAAGCCTGGACATATCAAAACTCAAAGTGAGTGGGCTCCAAAAGAGTGATGGACATTTTGGTATGTCGGGAATCTCGAAGGGTTCTGAACGATTCCTTCCATTTAGATGGTGATTAGATTCTATGGTGGACTCATTCTTCTGAGGTTGGTTTTGGATTGATACCAGGTTATTGTAGTTGTGGTTCAGGCGCATACAGATGCCATGGAAAAATAGGTGGACCCATCACTAGGGTAAGTGGCTTGTGTATGGATTAATACCTTAGTTAGGTCAGGATTTAGAAAGTTGAGCACAAGGCCAGGTGATAACCAAGCAGTTGCTAATGGATAACCAGGATGCTAAGCTGAAGATGTTCAAATTTATATTGCAGACATTTCCCAAAATCCCTTTTGTTTTTATTTAGAATTTCCTACTATGGATTGTTCATTTAAGTGAACAGGATTTATATTAACTGGTAATATGGTGTTCTGTAGGCTAGAATCATATTAGATGTGTCTTATATCTTTTTATGAGGTGAGAGTTTTCATTTTTTTATTATTTAGTAGAGTAGGTGTGGGTTCTTTAGGGTTGTTGGATTTACGAGGCAAGATGGATGTGAGTTTCTACAGTGAATAATCATCCAGGCATTAGGGATGCGAGAATTAATTTAGCTGTGAGGAATTTGGGAATGGATTGTTTGTGGTACTTGATTAAAGTGTAAGGAACAACTGTTTAATTGAGAATAATTTGACATTTGGGACCTCATAGTTCCATATTTTACACAGGATCATAGTAGGAATTGATGCATTGCGAGATTTATATTGGCGCTTATAAGGACCACGAGCACTTGGTTAGGTAATTTCAATGGTAAGGAGACCATTGATCAATTTTTCCTAAAAACACGAGACTGGGGATGTCTGTGTTAGTTTATACCTAGATTCTTCTATTCGATACCATATTTGGGTTTCATTTTATATCATGGGGATGTGCAATGTAAGGGTTATGAGATTTTAATGCCCCTAATTTTTTAGTCTGGTGAAAAACAACTCCTGATTAGATCTATTCTAATATTGGCTATGTAATTTTCACATATGATGGATAGACCAAAATTTTGTGAGTTTCATCAACCATTTATCAAAATTTTACATGAGTTTCATGCTATTTCTATTGTATCAGGTGATTTATTTTGGTTTTGGTACTGTGAGAGGCCAAATTGAAGGCTTTGGGTTTCAGGGAAAGGGTGCGTGATTTATGGTAAATCCTGGAGTACCATCCATGAAACAATGTGTCCTAGTTTTCAACTATCGCACGATTTTGGTAAACTATTCTTGCATAGTGTACAACAGTGTGAGATCATCTGAAGAAGTTGTAGTGAATTGCAACACAATTTTCCCACTATCACTAAAAACCACGAGGTAGACCACAAAAGTACTGCCGCATGGCAAATACCTCGATGTTATAGCATGCATGATTACAGTATGGTTTGGAAAATTATTCACATAAATTGTGAGGCCCATTAAATGAGGCCAAATTAAATTTTTTACACATTTAATTTTTCTTATTTTCCTTCTAATTTTCCCTTTATAGTTCTTTGGCAGCACACACAACAGGATGTCTCCCTCCACATTCCTCCTCCACCTCTGTCGGATCCATCTCATTCGTTAGAGATACATTCGTCGATCTGTCTGTTACATTGGAATAACCTTGTTTTGTCAAACCTTACATATACATATCTTCATTTTTTCATTCACATCATGGATCAAAAAAATCTATTTGAGTCATTTATAAATATTTATGGGGAATTGGATGGAAACTCTGATATACTCTTGATGGAATCACGTTAGAGCTCGATATGAGATGTTCCTACATCTACGTGTCAAAACTAGGTGGTTCATATCTCTATTTTTGTTTTTTTTCAATAATATGGAGAGTGTTTCTTTTTACCAAATCATTGGGGTTGAGAGATACCATGTTATTTTATATTAAATTGGTTTTTATACTAAATGGGATGCCTCTATGTATGACTTTGTGTTTTTTATATATGTGAGTCCAAGTATGATGCCATCGACCACATTAGGTGTTATTCCATGGTTTATATTCAGTCTAAAATGATTGCATTTTTTATATAATAAATAATAAAATAATTATATTTAATTAAATGCTATTTTGTATTCGATTAATTATATGAATTGGAGTTATCCAATTCAATTATGTTTGATTGAGTTTTCTATTTAATTTGAGAAGTTCAATTCAATTGTTTAAAATTTCACGACTAGTTAATTAGAGTTCAAACATATCTATATGGATTCTTTAAGATAATGTCATGATATAAGACTAATGGGATCACGATGGGATTTCCCTATGATGAGTTTAGGTGTCTAGGCCATCAGATTTAGGTGGTGTTGACCATCGGTTGAGATTAGCGTAGATTTATTGATTGGTTTTCACGACATGGTTGGGAATCGATGACATTGTTTAAGGAATATAGGCCATCAGTGTGGGGTTTTCATGTCATATATGGATTGAAAGGCCATCATATTTGATGGAAATGGTCACCTGGGTGTGAGGATTCATTGTTGATGTGCATTAATTAATATATTTGGGGATTATTGCTCACTAGTGATGGCCAAAGAACAAAATTGAGGCGTAGGTCTACAAGATGATTCCTTTGATGAGGTGACATTGACTAATTGAATTTGTAGAGTTCATTGGTATTGTATGTCAAAAAAAAAATTGTGGTTTATTTTCGTTGAAAGTCACGTGGAAGCGGAAGAGCCTTTAGATATCAGCATTTATGCTGATAGTTGGCGACTGCGGTCACTATGAATGAGGCCATGTACCAAGATATTTATTATAAATAGATCACGATGTGGCTCTATTTTTCAGTCCTTGATCAATAACATGATTTTGAAAAGGGATATGTGGAACAATGTTACTTTTTTCATGGGCGTACATTTGAGACGTCCATACTTATTGAGACATTAGATGTCAAGTGCCCCCTAGTGCTGGGATACATGATTTGAGGCGTAACATGAAGTTTACCATGGTCTATTATATCAAAATTACATGGATATATTGATCAAGGATCATATTTTATTATGGGAATCCAGCATTGGTTGAGGTAAGTGATGGTTTCCTAGTGGTGTTTAGGCACTAGGGACACCTTGTTTTTTATTGCATCATACTACTTATGTTTCATTATTATGAACACCAAGATAATCAAATTTTCTATGTATTAGCCATTGGGTGGTATCACTCTAAAATTAATCTAATATAACACATGGGTCATTCAAGATACATGTGTACTTTATATCAATTCATTCATTTAAAGGATCATCCTCAGAAGATAGATGTTATTTCCTGCTCGTAAGGAGTTAGGCATGAGACCTTGAGGTCGTTCGTAGATAGGGATTATGTCTAGTCACTTTTCAGTATCATAATTACATATTGTTGTATTAATGGTAATTTTGATCCATTTGAAATAATTATTTTTATATTTGAAATATATGTCCTAATATGAAATTTTTATTTTTCATGTTTCTTTTGGTAGTGGCTACATGCGGCGTGTTGACCTGTTTTTTCATCATCCATTATAGTTCTTTATTTATTTCTTCTTATATATCTTTTTATTAATTGTGATTATCCATTGTTGGTCTAATTAATGTCTTTTGAGACTTAAATTTCCACTTCATGCTGTACATATGTTCTCAGACCAGAATATTTTTCATTCCCAATGTGTATTTCCTCTGCACTATACCGGTTTTCATCCATTCTATTATTCGAAAATCATAGGTATTGGGGGAGGTGAACCTAAGGCCCAATGGACCACCACACTAAATTTATAATTCTTGTGTCTATTCAGGTTAGTTATGTTGTAATATTTCAATAAAAAATATACAATGCAATGTTAGAGAAACATTTTTTATGAAAAAACGAAGTTGTTTATTCTCAGAAATTAGGATTTAAGAAATAATTTTTAATAAAAGGGAATTAATATTTATTTTATATATCATAAAGTATAATATATTAATTTAAAATAATTGGGTATATAGTACTAATATGTATTAATTTACTATATGTTTTGTAAAAATAACTATGTGGAAAGTCAAGCATATGGTAAGAGATTTCATTTACAATCTCATTTTGTTTTGGATTATTTATATTTTAATTTATATTGATGATAATTATGTGATACCAATATGATAAGACCCATTAATTTTAATCCTTTATATTTATTAATGAAATTATTATTTAATATTACAATTTTCTCTTATAGAATTATTAAAAATATAATTATTTTTTTAAATACCAAAATATATATCCTAATTAGTTCAGAATCATTTTTTCTCCAAATAAATATTATCTAAAAATAGTTTTAAATTTCTTTTTAATATTCAAAATATAATAATTAATTTCATTTTTTTCTGATAATGTTTTTTCAAAATTTCATAAGTGGAATCATCTTTTTATTTCCAAACAATGTATTTTTTACTTTATATTGAATATTAATAAGGAATTTTTTCTTAAACATAAGTGATATGAAGTAAATTATCCATCCTCATAGATGATAAATTATTTTATGATTATGCAACATGTTTTCTAAGTACAATTCAATGAAATTGATATAATTAATATTTTTAAAATATTCTTTTTTTAATATATGATTTGACAGTTAATGGGTGTTTTTTTCATTAAATTTTATATTCACCTTTTTGATGTATTTTAAGAAATGATAACCCTCATTATAACTACAAGATATATGATCTAACAATTCCACTATTATTCTCTCTCAAGATGATTATTATTTATAATTTATAGATTTTCCAAATTCATTATTTAATACAGATAATATTTGACCTATAAAGAATATTTCGAATGAATTTAATTGATCATTCACAATATTAGGAATGAATATGATGATAATGTATTTGGTGAGTCCCATTTATAGATATCCCTTAGATTTATAGAAATCCCCAAGAGAAAAATAATTTTTCACTCTATGTTATATTGGTATTTTTTTCCCTTACCAATTGATTAAGAACGATTTCCTTATGAACATGCCATAATGGTGGGGATTCCTAATATATTGGTTGAGATTCCATTATCAAGAATGTATATAACTATGAATTTACATTATTAGGAATTATATTTTATTAATCAATTTTTTATATTTAAAACTATTACATTTTGAAGGAATTTGAAATTCACTGTTTATTGAATTGAATGTGGTTTGATTATCCAAGCTGTCTTATTGATTATAACATATTTACTCATTATTATATCTGCTTTATCTAACAATTCTTAATAATCTGATTTCACGTATTCTTTTTTTTACCACTCTACAAGGTTTGATGAAGAATACTATGAATTATATTGATGAATAAACCATTCATCCTAGGATTTTTTTTAAAATATTTATAATGTATTGATGGAATCACGAATTTAACTAGATTTTTATTATTTCCTAACTTATTGGACCTTCAAGGTGTGATTCATCATATATTATACCAATCTAATAATGTAAACATGATGTTTGGGATACTAGAGTAGGGGTTTTCTGAGTTAGTTTTATAGAATGATTATTTTGAACATTGGGTACCATATTCTTAATGTGTAATGTCCTATCCCAACTGACCACTATAATGGTAGTCATGATAGTGTATCACATAACCTCAAGCATGCCTCCCCATATACTAGAGGCTGTCGAATAGTAGTGAGGGTATAAAAATTTGATTGTTAGGAGACAATACCCTCATGATTAGAGTATCACAGTTGTATCTCAGATAGTCAACAGAAAAAGAAATATTAAATAATGTAAGAGATATTGAAGGATAATATGAAGTGGATATAAAATATGTCCAATTAGAAAATAAAACAGGGCATGTATTTCTAGATAATTATACAAAAACTAAACATTAAACATACAATTTGAACCAGATTCAAATTAGTTAAAAAATAAATAAAAGAAAAAATCCATGAGGGTGAACTCAATATTAATTTTGTCTCTATATTAGTCTATTGTTTTGATCAATCAATTAAAAGTGAATAGTCAAAAGCAATGATTTTTGTCCCTTCAAAAATGAGATCTACTATATACCCTAGAGAATTAGCAGTTCGAGTTGGGTATGAGATATAAATCATAGTATATTACCACACAAAATGTGTATAACAAAACCTAATTGATGAATATAATTTAAACTATTGAATTTACAATGAATATTTTAACGTAAATAAATAAATAATCTATATCTTTCCTAGGTTTTAGAAGGACACCTGACTACTCTACCTAATTCGCCACACAATCAGAATGAAAATTTTGACAAGTAATTCCATATATATCTATATATAGTTTAGTAATATATCACATCCACCTATATGGACCAAGTACATGCTAATATAATTGGCCATATACCGAGAATACTTGTTGTTGGATGTACCAAGTAATAACCTATTCATCTATAACTAGTTCTAACAAGCCTATAAGCTCAAAAAATATTGTAAACTCCATAAATATCATATTGTGTGGAAAAGTCCTTGGTCTTCACTCAAGATGGTTAGTTTTATGTCATGTTAACAATCAAATTGTATTCAATGTGACTTCATTTTAACACTCACAAGGGACATGGTTGTTCATTCCATACATTTTCATAGTATTAATGGTGTGAGATGTCATGATAAACAACTCATGTAAGGAATCATGATACCAACATGCTCAATAGGACCCTTACTATCATTCTATAGACTATATAAATTCATTTTCATATTTATTATAAAAATCCATGAGGAATTACCTCATAGGATTTACATTTATAAATCCATTATCATCAATTAATGAAATTTCAATAATAACACGTATATAAGATTTAAATGAATGGTGTTACCTTTCTACCCATTAAATTAAATTCCATTTATAATGTCAATTCATTTAAAAAGTAAACCATCATGAATAAACTACTCAATTATAGAAATTCAATTGAATCTATCTAAACATGGAAATTTATTGAATAATAATAAAAGAGGATTTTTTATGGTATGATGGTCTGATTAGGAAATTACTTACCTGATAAATCCAATTAATTAATCAAGGAAAGAACATAAAAGGATCACTGTTCACAATAAATTTTTACATATAGATAGAAACATTATCTATGTGTAACATGGAATTCCAATCCTTGAACATACCTTATGTGTAAAAATAAGAGAAGAATAGGGATGTATCAATTCTGTAAAGAAAATATTTATGAAATTCACTAAGAGTCTCTTGTAACATTGAGATATCTACCATCATCCAAGGTGTTTAATAACATAAAAAGTACATTGTTAATCAAAAAAATCATTTAGAAAAATTAAACATCATTTCAATAGTCATAAATTAATTCACATTAATGAATAATTTTTTAGAAAACTACCCACCATGACTTTTACATTTCAAAGGTTCATCATGGCACATAGGAGGCCCATTATGTCTTGGAAAATGGTTTATAAGGGGAAATTAGATTTTATTTCCAATCTAATATCGTAGAAATAGTTATGTGTATTTAATAATGTAATTAATTTTGGAAATTCATGATGGTACACCCATGTATTGTATTTATTATATGTTGGCATCCTCTTGTTACAAAACACCATTCAATACGAGTATTACTAGGTTCATATTCTAATTTATCTTGATGATTTTTATGGAAATAAGTGATAATGTCCCATGTGTGTCAAAAAAATATTAGTTTTAAAAGGAAAAAAACTTGAGGATAATCCATATAACATCTAAATCATACATAGTACATTCACTTGACTAGTATAATGATTTGATTCGGGGTGGTAAGTATACAATCAATGAATCATACATTTTACATAAAATATTGGAAATGATATCACACCAAAATAGAGCTATAGATTGTTTGGGAAACATTGAAAAGGAAAAGTTTCATTTTATTGGATTTTGATGTGGATCTATAGAGACTGAGGACATTCTGTTCACATAATTAGCAGAGGAGTAATCATCATCCATAGGATGAAGAGGATGAGAGACCAATATGGGAAGGGATGAGTTGCACTCAGATTCTAGGAGGATATGAATGAATGAAAATGTGTTTTACATGTAATAAATGTAGTATCTCTTATTTTAATATTAAAAACTAGGTCTCATGATTGGCCACATGGTTTGGCTAAAAATTTAAATTATTGTGTGTCACCCACTACCTGGGAAACCCTCCTCACAATGTTGTCTAGTATGGTTACCGTAACTACGAATTAACTGAGATATTAATACATCTTAGGTACCTCCTTTGTGGAACTAATCATGATAGGTAGGTCCATGCTTTGGGTAAATATATCACAGACTATGGGACACCATCTTGTCCCCTGAAATAGGACTCAAAATTTGCAGACGGGGGCCCCATAGTTTTAGAAAAAACAAGATCCCTACTGATAACATAAAATATTATGATTATTGGGGTCCAATTCTTGTATAACTATTCGATACTCCCAAGGAACCACTCGGGATTTTAATAAAATATCAAAATAATAAATTGAAGTCAGATTTGAAAATTATGTTCTGATTCTTGCTTCAAACAAAAATAGATCCCCTAAACTCTAAAATTCAAATACCTTTGGAATTTTAACCTGGATAAAAACAAGGGTATTTACACCCTCCCATCCATAGAACAAATTCTCACTAAAATATATTTTATTATAATGAAAAAAAATTACCCCACCAAAGAGGTTCATGGTGTCTCTTTAAAATGGTCTTTATGTGTTTCCAAATTACCAGCAATCTTCATATCATTTCATAGGTTCACGAAACATAACCAGTCAAAAAACGATCCAATGGGAGTTTTCTAACAAAAACACTAATGTCTTGTTTACCCTAGACAATTTAAATAGTATCATGATCACAACATTATCTCATTATTATTTTATCCAATGGTGCTCCCAGTATAAGTTTCAATAGAATAAGGTTGATATTCTAAACCATGAGAACCACAACATCGTAATTTCCTTAAAAAACAATCATCTAATCATTCAATTGATGCTCATATAGTGATATTTGTATGGTCATCTGGTTAATTCCCCACCAACCAATTTTTTTCAAGTTAAGAAATATTTTAATTAAAACCCTCACCCAACACCAACTACACTCATACCCACCTGATGATGTCCTGGAAATGTTTTTCCCATGACTAAATCATTGACTGTGAAGGAAAAATATTCAAGCCACACTGGTCATTGATTCTCAAATTACCAGCTTAAAATACAAGTGTAAACCAAACTAATGAAAAATACCTTCTGGAAAGGGAATTCACATTTAGAACAATATAATTCATTGAAACCCATACACGCCAACAAGTGAGGGAACATAGTAAAATCCTCACCTTACCAATCATTTTTTTTCCACATCATGACCAATGGTGAAACCTAGATTGAATCCCCATCAATCATCACACTTTAAATATCACCTATGATCCCAACAAAAAGACCTAAATAACATCATATTCAAATAACTAGAGTATGAGTAACATACTCATGGATGTTTGTACTCCCAAAAAATTAAGTGATATATTTTTACAAATCCATGACGTCGGCATCAGATCATTGAAATACCCTAGAGATTCATTCAATTGTAGTCAATTCACTGGAAAATGACTTGTTTCCAAGATTTCATTCAAGGCATTCATGCACAGGTAACTGGGTATCACTTAGGAATAACCATGCTTTAATTAGATCAAATGTCTAGCGTGTAACCTTGATAGATATCACTTATCCATCCAAACATCTTTTCAAATACAATTGTGTCATAAAACGATGTTATATTTGTGCATCAAGTGGTCTGTCAAGATAAGGGTCATGATCTTCGCTAAAAAATATTACACTAATCGATTTAGGATATTAAAGGATAAAATATCATAACCACGATTAGGTTACTGATACGGTTCTAAGATACCCGCACCCAACTACCAAAATGACGCGATGTAAAGCCACTACCATTTGACTCATTCATGGAATCTCAACATCATATAATGATCCAACCGACACAAACCTTTCACAATCTTTCACTGCCTAAGGCCATTCGTGAATTTTCACTCTTGATAGTAGATGTCCACCCAAGACCAATGGTGTTCCTAAAGTTTCATGCACAAACACAACCTTTTAAACATCAGTATACTAATAAATAACAAACTCAATAGAAACATGAAATCCTCCAAAGAATTCATGAATGACCAACCATTTTCAAAGGTACTGTATTGTTTTGTTCCCTATACTTGGAATGGAATGTACCATAACTGACAAGATACTCCCCACCATAGTAGATTCCTAATATAAAAGAGAAGATATACATAATATCCACTCATATGCACGCTAGGTAAAATTCAAAATAAACACATATGGGACAATCCTCCGATTTATCCTCACAATTTCATGGATTTTGGGATAAAATCGAAAACCAAACCAATTAGTAGGACAATACACACAATCATCATGGAAGTAATCACATGAATTGGGATGAAATTGGTTTATTTAACTCCAACTTCACTCTACTCAGAAGATGGCACTTGAACACAGTCAACAACTCCAGACTCAATGATTTCACTAATCTAAACCAGTTCATTAAACTACTTAGTAACCAGATGTGTAACACATATATACATGTACACATCCCTGAGGTCTTAGAATCAAAATGAATCATCATTGATACTATCAATAGGATATCTTTATTATGAATCAAGTATCAGGTGGTCCGTAATAGATATTATATTTAGATTCATACTTCTTCCTATAGTCATTTCCCTATACTACGATGTAACAATCCTCCCATCAACATGGAAGAAGAAAGGGTCACACAACCTACGAAGTAGATGGAGAAGAAATTATAAAGTCCAATATCCTAAAATTGAAAATTAATTGATGCTCAAATCCATAATAAAAGTCGAGGATACCATGACCACATCCAATCAGGGGGTCATTTAGAAAATAAAAATCATACTATGTATATTGGACATCTAATGAAACTAGACATTAGAAAACACATTGAAATTATCAAGGAATTTATGCTATGTGGGTGAAACCTATATCGAAATACCCCATTAAAAACAATAAGAGTACCCCATATCACTAGGTTTAGCCAACAAGTTCCAGTAGGCCCAATTTTTATCATTTTATCCAATGATATGAAAACAAGGACTACATAAAAGGATCTCATTTCAGTCACAATGAAACTCCAAAAGAAACATAAATGACCCTTTACCTAGGGTTTAAAATAAGGAAAACACTTTAAGATACATTTTAATAAAATTAAATTGATACACGTTTATTTTTTTAAAATATTAATGGTTTGAAACAAAACATAAATTACTAATTATATTATTAAATAATTTAGAAATTATTAGGAAACCAATGAGTGTCCCATTATGATATAATGGGTTTATTAGACTGCAACCCAATATCTTTTGAATAATTATTATGATTTCTAAACTCTTGAAATAAGTTATCTTATAAGAATCATTCCCTAACAAACCTATTATGGTCCATTTTCCATTGTAAATTGTTTATCACGTGATCTTCATCCCTGTATGATAGTCTCAAAAGCCTATTTAAAGGAAAACAATTTCATTATAGATTAAAATTAATCACCTTTTTCATTTATAAAAATGTCATAAATATATCAAGAATATATATATTTGTTCGATTTCATGTGTTTCCATATAGATTTAATAAATATCACATACACCATATAAACATAAAACTATCCCTCATTTAATAATAACATATTCACTTTAAAATTTGAATTTTAGAAACATTTAAATTATAAAAACACTATTTAAATATGATGAAAAGATTAAATTTATTTGAGTATATGGGTTAAATTTTCCCAATTATATGAAACCCATACACCTTACAACTGAAAGAGGTACAAATTTGATCACAAACAATAAATTCATCCCAGGAAACTAATTGTATATTTAATTGATAAATAACAGTGTCATAATAATTTGTAAATTACAAAAGATGTGTTAATAATCACTAAATAATAGAAATAGATTAACATAATAAATAAATCACTCAATCATGTTATATACACATGCGTGATAAATAAATACCCAAACATATTTAAATATAAGTAGTTCACTAAAATACGGAACATGCCACATCATAAGAATGCTGATAAACAAATGAACGTAATAGAAATCAAGGAACACAATCCAAACAAGCAGGAATACCATAATTAATACAACATGGAAATAAATATGCATGATATGAAAATATATATGTGGCTATAATGTTGTATGTAATGATAATTGTTTTTTATTCTGGATCAAGTTAAAAACACCATAAATAATGTAAATCAATAAGTCATAGAAATTACACTAATAACTCAAGGAGAAATCATAATCAATTATTATAGCAAGCATCATGAGAAAAAAATCATATCCCAGAACACTTGGAAATTTCCCCACGGGTGGGGCGCAAAACTATATAAGAATATATGTACAACATTCCGACACATTTCTAATCTCATGTATACAAATCCAAAATAGTATGAAAATTGAGAAAGAATCTCTAATTCCACTATGTAATGTCATAGTCCAACTGACCACTTAAAGGATAGCTGGACTGTTTAGTCACATGGCCTCAAGAGAACCCCCTTATACACTAGAGGCTACTCACTATTAGAGAGGGTGTAAAAAGGTGATAGTATGGTGATTATACCCTCATGATCCAAGTATCACAAAGGTATATCCAAATAGAAATAAAATTCCACTACAGATGCAATAATAAATAATGATTGAGGAATAAAAGAATAATATGAACTGGATATAAAATATGTAAAATGCCAAAATATAATCATTCATGAATTTCAAGATGATGGTAAACAATCTAAACATTAAATATGTAATTTGAAATAGATAAAATAACATACAAACATAATTAAAATAAACAAAACCCGATGGGATGACTTCATGATAATCCTAAGATCTATGTGAGTACTTTTTTTAAACACCTAGGTACTAGCACAAAAATATATAAAAAGATCCATTGTCCTTAGAACATGTAATTTACTATGGTACCCCAGTACAATGATGACTCAATATGGGTATGTGATATAAATCCATGTAGGTTATCATCCACAATTTATAAATCTAAAACTAGTCTGTGAATATAATGAAAAGAAATGTAAGTATAAATAGTATTGAAATAGAACAATATTAATAAACAACAACCCACTCTGGATCTTTAAGCACACCTGGAGGCTCTATATACATCATGTCAAGAACAGAATGAAATGTATGGGTTGTAACTTTAGATATATTAATATTAAAATATATACAGTTTAGTTATATATAGAATCCACCTATAAGGAAATTGTACGTAAAGATGCAAGATGTCATATATCTGGAATAGTTGGCGCTTGCTAGATCGAGTTGTATCTAAGTTATCCATAACTAATCTGAATGTTACATTAAGCTCATGAAATTTTGTACATGTCATACATCACATAATGAGTGGGCGATGTCATGCTCTTCACTGAATATGTTGAGTCCTCCATCATGTAAACACTCAAAAATTTGTGTTCACACCATCTTTTAAACATGCAAAATGGAATAGGTGGGTCATTCCCACCAAAAGCATGCAATCAACGATGACAAAAATCATGCTAAATAATAAATTTATGGGAGCGTAATACAAATAGGCCTAACAAAACCCATACAATCATTCCACAACCTATATAAATTCATAGTCATACTTATAACATATAAAAACTATCCATTAACTCCCATTATTTAAATTTATAAATCCATTATCATCAAAGAAAAACATTTAATTTATAGCATTTACTTATACATGTACTGAATGATGTGGACTTATGAACATTTACACATCATTCCCTTCATAACCTAAATTATTTTAATCAAACACCAATCACGAATAGAAAATATAATAATGTAAATTCCATTGAACATATCAAAATATAGAAGTTTATTCAACAAGGCTCAAAGAGGAACATAGAGAGTGACATTGTCTAATTGGGAAATATAAAAAATGGTAATTACTACTATTTAATCATTCCATGTAGTGAGAACGTGTTTGTTTCATTTGATGTTATTATAGATGGACTAAAATTTATGATTTTAATGGGTAATGGTAGGTGTTCTATATGGGGGCGAATAGACAATATTAAATATATAAACAAAAAAATTGTCTATTAAATTAATTATCAATGATAAGTATTACTGTAAATTAGTAGTGGGAAAAGTAAAAAATGCAGCAATGTTGCTTATAGTATTTTGGTCCAAAGTTGGCCATCATATAATCATATACCCCTATACTTAGTGAGGGATACATTTTCACTAAGAAATTATTTATATAGGTAAATAATAATCCTATAAGAAAATCCTTTTCTAATGGATAAAAAATAACGACACTGACTTTTTTATAGGGTGTCGCAAAGATTAAAAACTAACATTAAACAGTGGGTGTAATAATCCAAATAGTCTTAACTTTATATACAAAGAGTCACAAGCCCTAGGTCTTGTCTTTATAATCCTAGTGTCACAATACGATGAAATAGAATAAAAAATAACGATTTTATGTTAAAAATAATAAATTGAAAAAGAGAGTGCATGTAAGAGATTGGAAATAGTTCAAATGAATCACAACCACTTGACTGAGAAGATAAATTATTAATAAAAATTTATTTTTATTTATTATTATTTTGACGAATATCCTAAATGAAAATTTAGCTGAAGAAGAATTAATTTATCAATTGAGAGATCATAAAGTTGATGAAATAGAGTGTCGTAGGATGTTGTAGATTGTACAGTTGGTTCAATTTTCATAGAACATTATCTTTGAGAAATTAGAGTATAAAAATTTTTAACACATGCTTATCAAATTTTTTTCTCCAATTTTTTTTCTATAATTATCATTCATTAAGGAATGATATATATAGGGAATAAATATTCAGCAGTTGCAGCTGTTTCGCTTCTGGTGGGAATTCAAAAATATTGAGCCAGGAGTGTTCATATATATTTCCATGAAAAATGAAAAATTGTTGCCTATTTATTACTATAAAAAAAATTTATAATAAAATAATTAAAAATAATCTGAATATGCATTCCAAAATATATCTCTATAAATATAGAATCATTGAATTATTTAAAATAATTATTTAAATCCATTCAAACATCCTTAAATTTATGAAATCTAATTGCATAACCTATTATAATGTAATAACCTAAATAAATAAAATAAAAAGTAGTAATTTTATTTTTAAAAGATGAATCAAAAAAATTGAGTGTTTGTGATAGATGTGAAAAGTGTTACAGACTTACATCCATATGAATGATAAGATAAATTTTTAAAGAAAATGTACTAGTTATTGATGTTTAGATTATCTCATCTATTCACGGGAATTGTAGTCAATGTAGAATTAATTCAACCCTTGAATGATTATATCGGTGATCAAGTAGACTATCGTAGGACATTGCATATTGCCCAATAGGTTCAATAATCAAGACACATTCTCTTAAAATTACATAGTATAAAAAATATTAACATGTGTCTTGAAATATGTATATTGTCATCATGTGATGTATAATTAACATGTATGAAGGAATGATATATATATATATAGAATAAATATTTGGTTGTTTCATAAACCATGCATTCTTCAATAACTCAAAATAAATTGGGTCAATAGCGTTTATAAATATCTTCCTGAAAACCCAACAATGTTTCCTCTATATTCTTGTAGAATAAATATATAAAAAATCAAAATGATTTGAATAAGTCTTTTGAAAATATATCCATAAAAATATTGGAATTTTATGAATTAAAATAATGATATAAATACATTGAATCTTCATTAAATTTAGACAAAACAAATATTGAAATGTAGTAGCACAATTCATATATAAATTAAAAAATTATAATTCAAAATATTTTGAAACCTCCAAATTTATGGAGAAAATATGATGAAAATTTAATAATTTTTATCTATAAATATTCCAAAAAAAATTTATGAACTCATTCATTATTATCCATATATTTAATTATAATTTTTCTGGCCGAAAAACCATTAAAAAAATTCATATAAATACTGAAAATTAATTACAAAAAAATTAGGAATAGAACAGTAACATTGGAATGAACAATAATGCATGGTTACTGAATGAAACACTTCACTATTCATTATGAACATCATAGGGTATGAACCATGCTTTTTGGAATGATCAATACATTGACTACGATCTATACATTATAGAATGATCAATATTGTACCATGGGAACCATTCTTTATATAATGAACAATAATAGAGGGTAAACACTATATTTTGGATAATGAATAGTAACATAGGTTATATAACATACTTTTAAATATTAATGATTTGTAGTGTAGGGTTGATGAACCATAAATTCCATTATTCGTTTACTGTAATCTATTTCATGTATGATTAATAATAACGAAGGTTTGACGACCCATACTTTCCACTATTCCAAAATAGTAATGTAGCGCATGGATTATAAACAATAATGTATGGTTGACAAACCATACATTCTAGTATTCATAAATAGTAACATAGCATATAGAAGATTAATAGTAATGTAGGGCCAATGAACAATACATTTCACTATTTTGAATGTAGGGTACCCCATATTTTTTGAAATATTGGATAACAACCTTTAACAAACTTCAACAAATTTTTTTGGCCATTAAAATGTAGATTTAGACATGAGTAAAAAATTATTATTTGTAAAAAAACATATTACATTTCTATCTAATCATTAATAAAATATATACAAATTCTACTTTTAATAATGTCATAAAAAAATAAAACAAATAACATTATGGAATATAGAAATTAAAAAAAAAGCTTAAATTGAAGAAATTTAATCATAAATTAGAAGAACATTTTATATTTCTATGAAAACTAATTAAATCAAGATAAATATTTTATTATTTATATAAAATCAATTTTCATGTAAATCTAATAACTGCATAAGATATAGTAAAATATATATTTGAACATTTCAAAACTATTTTTATTTGGTTTCTAAAATAAAATTAGAAAATTAATTGATCTTTTAGAGTAATAAAATTGCATTTTTGGTGATCCTTAGAAACTAATGAAATATTTATAAATCTTTTATTTATTCAATGTGATAAGAATCACAAATACACATACAATTATGTTTATGAAGTCATTAAAATACATAATAGTTATAAATTAAAATCAAGTGTAATTAGTCAATAGAAAACATACAAATGGAAAGACTATATATAAATGTAATTAATCAACCGAATTTATAGGGAAAAATTTTTTCAAAATTTTTTTTTATAAAACCAAAACAATATTAATAATTTTCCTAAAATTAAAAAACATTCAAATCAAATTTATTTCCCACCAGTTATTGTTCCACATTTTATCTTAAAATATCATATTGAAGCCCAATTTTTTTAATCCATTAAAAATAATTAATTTCCATCATTTTGGTAAATAAATAATGTTAAATAATTACCTAAAAATGTAGTAAAAAATTAAAATTACATCATAAAAGTTTAAATTTAATTGTTTCAAACTAAATAGTGCCTACATGTTTTGTAAGAATATCTGATAACAAATTTTCCGACGACAGAAATTCTAAAACAACATCACCTTTGTTCACATGATATCTAATAAAATTAAATTGACGATAAATATTATTTTTTCTATAATAATTAAAGGGTTTTTCAGAAGTAAGAAATTTCAGAAGTATTATCAGCATAAATTTGGAATTTTTCAAGATATACCGTAAAATCACATAATGTATTCTTAATCTATAAACTTGGATCAAAAATACTAGAGGTAGACATTTACGCAGATTCTATTGTAAATAAATAACATATTGTTTTTTCATAGAATAATATTAAATTAAACATTTTCCATGAAAATTGATCTTTCCACATGTGTTTTTTCTTTCAATTCTACACCATCAAAAATCATAATCGAAAAAGATATTAAATGAGAATAGTTATATTATGGATTAAATAAACTCGAATCAAATGATCCATTAAAATATTTAATTACTCATTTGATAGCATTAATATTACTTTCTTTAGGATCTTCTTAAAATATAAAACATAAAAAAACAAAAAAATGAATTACGGTTTAGCTGTTGTAAAATATAGAAAGCATCAAATCGCGTATCTATAAAATTTTAATTAAAAAGATCTAGCAGAAGAAAAAAATTATAATTTTAAATTACTACCCTTAGGATTTTTTATAAATTTATCATAATGAAGACAAAATTATTTAACTAACTAATTAGCATTCATTGAATGATTAATAAATATTCCATATTTTGTTTTAAAATTTTGAAGTCTCAGAAAGAATTATAATTCTCATATTTTATCATGTCAAATTCAAAATACCTCAATGAAGGAAAATTATTTCAAACTATTTCACTTGATGATCCAATAACTATATCATGAACATAAATTTAAAAAAGTAAAATATCATCAGAAGTTCATTTAATAAAAATAATTAGATCAGCATTGCTTTCTCAATACCATTATTTAATACAAAAAATAAAGACCATTATACCAAGAATGAGGTGATTTTTTGAGATAGTATAAATTAAAATAAAATTTAAAATAATGGTTATTAAATTTACAACATCCAAAATTAGTGCGTGATAAACTTAAAATTTATCAGTTATAAAACAATTTAATAAATCAATTTTTTCATCCATTTTATAATTTTAATAAATGAAGACATAAAAATGACAAAAGAAATATTAGAGCCTCTAACCTGGAAACAAGGGAAATAGAATCCTGATCATCTATAAAATGTTTTTTAGAGTATCCTTGATAATCATTCCTTTCATTATTTATTACAATCTGTCTAGATTCATCCAGCTTATTTTTAAATATTCACTTAGTTCTAATAACCTGTTTTTCCGTAAGAAATTCTACTAAAGTCAAAAAATTACATCTAAAAACACAGTTTAATTCATCTTCCATTGCAATAATTCAGTTTGAATCTTGGAAATATCATTTACAATTCAAAGGAAAAAATCGTAAATAAAATTATAAATGGAAAAAAAAATTTAAAAATAATTTTCGAGATTTTACAGAAGAATCAATATTTCCAATTACAATTTCATCTGGATGATCATTGTGATTCTTACATGATTTTGTATATTATTGATAAAAAGTATGCTCCCAACCAATTAATTCATTCTTTTCTTGAGAAAATTCTTCACTAAAATTAAATCACTCAAACTCTTTATCAATTACATTACACTTATAATATGAATTAACATTGTTCACATCAAACATAACATTAACATATTCTTCAATAATCATATTTATTTTATAATAAACTCAATATGATTTAATATTTTTATAATAACCTTGTAAAATAAATTCATCAGTCATAGCATAAAATTTAACCAAAATATCATTTGAATTAAAAATAAAAACATTTCAGAAAAAGATTTAGATACCAACTTCAGAATTTTACTTTTTTAATAATTTTGAAATAGTTAAAATTAACAAAGGTATAATAGATATTATATTTAAAATATAATAATTATAAACAATAGCCTCAACTCAGAAATTTTTACTAAATTTATATTCACATTACATAATTTGGTCAATTTCAAAAAGCGTTCTATTTTTCTATTCTACAACAACATTTTGTTTTTGGTGTTCTATGAGGATAAATATTATGAAAATAACCATTCATTTAAATTAGAATTAAAATATAAATTATAAAATTCAACGCCATTATCACGAAAATAGAAATAATCATACATCCCTTTTGATTATGCTCAAATTTATAAAAAGTAGTAAATCTAAAAAATGTATTATATTTATTACCCAGAATGTATACTCATGTGAATCAACTATATTCATGAACAATAAATAATATATATTTCCTTCGAATAAGGTTATAAATTTTAGTGGAAGCCAATAAATTAGAATGTACAAACTATAAAGGTCTTTTAGTATCTATCAGATAGGTGGGTCTAAAATAAATTTTTTGATGCCCCCCTTTAATTAAAGCATCAGAGACATGAAGATGTTATTTCTCTAAAGAATGATGTAGTAACTCATTTTCATATATTCAGAAATTATATAAAAATTTTAAATTATCACGACCTATGAGTAATTTCAAAAGGATACTATTATTCTTTACTACATTCAAACACTTTACGTGATGGACAATTAGTTTAGAAAAATCAATATTATAAAAATAATCTTTTCAATTAACATAAATTAATAATGAATTAGATTTTAAAAAATAAACATTTTTCATTCATTATGTTACCATCTATTATATCAATAAATAATTGTGATATAATAATTAATTTATGTTTTAATCCTCCAGCATAAAAAACATTATAAATTAATGGGAATTATAAACACAAACTATACCAAAACCTTCAACATTGCCTTTAGAATTGTCTCAAAATGTAATAGTGGCTCCATCACATGTGTTGTTAGTGTTAAACATTGATGGGACTTTATTTATATGTCTAGATCATCAACTATACATGTATCATATTTTGTTTTGCATACATCTAATTAACTTTTTCCCTTTAAAATATACTACATAAAATTTTGTTAACCAAGCTACATTAAGTCAAATGATATTAATTATACAATTTTTAGGCACCGATAAATAATTTAAACTTATCTTTACATTTAAACTAGAATGTATGGATTCAGATATATTATTTTTTATAACTCTCAATTATTTTTTAAATATAAGAGAAAAATTATTTGCGTAGTGACCTTCCATAAAACTTTTAAAAAAGTAACAGTTGATGTATAACCATTTTTTACTTTTAACAAAATCAGTTTTAAATATTTGGGGTAATTTTCTATCATAACTAATGTGAAATTCATTTTAATCTATTTTTGTCATAGAAATCGTATCGTGATATTTTCACGACATTGAGTAAAATTATATAAACATTTTTTAAATAATTCATCATCTATTTTTATAAATTTTTATTCATATATTGAGATGATTTTAAATTTTCATTATCGTTTGATTGAGGAAAATAATAATTGAAACATATTTTTTATTGTATTGAAAATTATTATTTTTTTTGAATTTTTTTTTCACATTGTTATCTTTAATATTATAATAAAAATCATCAGCTTTCAACATATATTTTCTTAATCATTCAATTCCTTTATTTAATTCCAATACATTAGGGTTTCTTGAATCACATTATGAATCATAATATTCAAAATATAATAAATAATTACTATCCTTTTCCAATGTTTCCATAAAGAAGTAGTTAGGATATTCCTTTTCATTTTATGATTTTTCACTCTAATGACGTTATTTTATACAATTCCAACTAGTGGGAAAAAAAAAATTTACCTTATTTTTAAATTTTCCTTTATTAATTTGTTTAGGGCAATTGGGTTTGATATGACATTTCTCTATTGACTGAAAACAAGTTACATCTGAATTATTATAAATCATGCCACATTTCTTATCTCACTTATATTTTTTTAAGGGTTTATTTTAATCCAGTTCTTGAGTCCTTTATTTATTATTATTTTTTAAACTCTCATTACAATCTCTGATGTATCCTTTTTTTATTATCCAGTAGAATATATTGAGAATGTTTATTATAAACAACATTCAAAGAGTTAAGGGATAGACCTTTTTTTCTCCTCATCAACTATAATATTTATGTCATGTTTATATATAAAGAGTGACCCAATCAATTCCTCCTTGGAGTATTCCTAGAAAATATTTCGTTCATCAATGAAAACATTATTTTCATGTCATTAAATTTGTTAGTCTTGAGGGACTCATTCAACATTTACGGGGGTTTCATGAGCTTCTCCATGTGAATTAAATCCATTCACAATGATTGTGAATCTGTGGAAAATTTGTTTTCCTGATTCACATTATCCGATCATAAAGTCTTGGTTGTCAGCGTGAAGCATTCAAAGTATTGTATGAATGAAATTTTCAGAGCCAAGGTGAGTAACTTGTATAATATTCCATTTTTAAGGAGCTTTAATACAAGAAGTCATTTTTTTAAAAACACTTCTATTAATAGCACAATGTAAAATTTTGAAATCTTTTTAATTTAAGACAAATCTTGGAGCATCATTTAGAGTAAGTGTATCTAGGTTAGTTTCTGGAATTTCTTTCTTTTTTGACATTATACACCTGTACTCAATGATCAATTGTTTGAGGTAAGCATCAATAAAGGTCCTTAAACAACCCTAATCATTAAAATCAATGTGAGGTGGAATTTTGGTATAGAAGAATCATTCAGGTTCAAATTTTTATCTTATAAGATCTTTTCCATAGATTGTGAGTTCTATGAAAATGTAAGGACAAATAAAATCTATGTAGCCTATAGAGTTGGAATTGATAATTTGAAGAGTAATAATCATTTGATAGAATTTTAATAGTCTCTAATAGGGAATTATATATCTAATCAAATCTAAAAAGGATTTCCCTAGGATGATAATTGTTACGTATTATAAGGGGATAATGCTAGGGATACACTATTCATAGGAAGGTCAACCATTGATACAAATATTTAGGCTGGAACGGGTACTGAAAGATGGTCTAGAGGGGGGGAATAAACTAGATTAATAATTTACACCATGAAAGTGGTTAATTAAATTAATTATCAATGCTAATTACATATGTTAATAAATTTTGAAAAAGTTATATAATTCAAGGTTGTTCATAAGTAGTACAATCCAAAGTGGGCATACTTCTACTTTTATTCCTCTCTACTCAGTGAGAGATACACATACAGTAATAAATTTTTTATATGTGGATTCATAACTAAATTTTAAAAATTATTTTCTATTTAAGGGATAACCACGACACATACTATTTCATGGGGAGTTACGACCCTGAAAACCTTTCTTTCGACACTATGAGTAAGAACCTGAATTGTTCTGACACTATGTATAGGGAGTCACAACCCTTAGATCATAACATTATAATCTAGGAGTTACAACCATAAGAAACATAATAAATAATTATTATTTTATGGTTAGAAGAATAAATTAATAAATTGATTGAGTGTGAGAGATATAATAATAGTTATAGACTCAAAAACAGACAAAAGAGAAGATAAATTATTTAAGTAAATATAATAGTTTTTGAGGTTTAGATCATCTTGTCTAATAATGGAAATTTTAGTTGAATCATAATTAATTCATCCACTAAGATATAATGAATGTGATTAAATAGAGTGTCGTTGGAAGTTATAAATTACACAATAGGTTCATAGATCACAACACCATTTCTTACAAAAAAGATTATCAAAAAAAATTATGCTTGTCTTGAAATTTTTATCATGATATCCTTTGTTGTATGATATACCTACATGAAAGAATGAAGTATATTTAAGTAATATATATCCAGTAGTTTCAGAAGATCCTCATCCAATAGAAAGTAAAAATAAATTGCATCCATATTTTTCACAAATATCTCCATTATAAAAAATTATCATTCCTATTTATTATTATTGAATAAATATCTAATAAAATCGTTCAAAATAATTTAAATAAGCCTCCTAAAAATATCTTTAGAAATTTAGAAACATTGAATGATTAATAAAATTATTATAATCTATTAAAACTACATTAAAATTTACACAAAAACTTTTTTGAAAACTAGATGTACAATCCATAAGAAAATTCATAATTTTGATTCTAAACAATTTGGAACCACTATATTAATGGAAAATATATGCTGAAAATTTATTAATTTTTATCCCTAAATATTCCACCAAAAATATTAGAAACTCTTTGATTATTATCCTAATATTTATTTTGAAATTTAAATAGATAAACCATTAAAAATAAATCATATATATATAGAAATATTATTTTAAAAAAATTGATCGAATGTAAAGTAACATTGGAATGAACAATACCATACGGTTGATGAACCGTAGTTTTCACAATTCATGAAAAGTAACCTAGGGTATGAAACATACTTTTTTAAAATCATAGTAATATATGGTATGAACCATAATTTGTGTAATGAACAATAATGTATGGTATGAACCATACATTTACTATTCATTGACAGTACTATAAGACTGATAAACCATACATTGCACTATCCATGAAGAGTAATGTACTGTATGGATGATGAACTGTAATATATGACTGATTAGTAACGTAGTATATGTATGAATAATAGTAGCTTATGGCTTATAAAAAATAATTTTCACTATTTCAATTGTTGGGTTGCCCAAACATTGTGAAAAACTGGATAGAAAATGTTACCAACCTATATGAATTTTTAAGGGTTCTAAATAAAAGATTTGGACTTTCATCAAAATGAATTATTTTTGAAAAAACACATTAAACTTCCAAATAATTAAGAATCAAATATCTCTGACACCTAATTTTCCAAATATCTTTAAAATTTATTAATAATAATAGCCTAGAAATAGCAGTTCTGAAAAATTAGTGAGGAACTTCTTACAATTTAATCACCATTAAAAAACTTTTATAGAATTTGATGTAAAAAATGAAATAAATAAAAACATATATTATGTTCTACAAATCCATGTTTCAAGGGAATTTGATAAATCTTGGAGTACCGGTATAATAAGTACAGAAACATTTAATTTTGTTTATTGTTTCTATAACTGTTTCGGCAAGTTAATAAATATTTTAGACTAATAAAAATAAATTTTCAGACATCCTAATAAAATAATGAAGTATAGATAAATTTCTTATCTATCTTACATGATTATAATAACATAAATCTATAATATTTTAATTTTTAAATAATCAAAATAAATATATTTTCTTAAATGAATATAATGAGTAATACAAAAAAAGAGAACATGATCCTGAAAAAACCATCTACAAAACTAATTAAACTAATGAATGTAAATGAAAAAAAAATCCATAAAATGGAAATAGGGATGGTCATAAACTAATAATACCAAATTTAAATAAATAATATCAATAATATGGAATAATCAAATCTATAAGTCCAATAATGATTTAATTCACATAAAATCACTTGTAATTCAATGATAGTGAACATTTTAATAGGGGATTTATTACTAAAACATTCATTATTTACTAACAAAATTCATTGATCATAATTAAAAATAATTTCAAGATTCAAAACTCAATATACATTAATGATATATTTTATAAAATTATACCCATCATGGAATATAATTTATAAATGATCAACACATAATATAGGTGGTTCCATACCCAATTGGGTAAATTTCTACAAGGGGGAATTTAAATTTATTTCCAAGATGTAAAAATATATGGATTTCCGGAAATTTATTAAATTAATTAATAGGTGAAATATATTCATTCATACCCAATGGGTTTCTATCTTAGTGTTTGAAACACTAATTACTAAAAAACTGAACATTAGTAATACAAGGTGCATATAAATATTAAGATTGTAGAAATTACTTTTAAGGAACTGTGTGGAAACTTATGTTATATGGTTTAATGAATCCATTTATAAAATTACTAAATCATGAAGAATAATACATAGATAGACTACATAATACATAGGAATCCTCAATCATAAAATATCAAGCTCCAGTTCATATTTGTAAAGAAAATGATGAAAAGGTAAATTTCTTAAAAATTAGGAATTTGAGCTCAAAAACAATATTAAAATAGATTATAAATGAAAATTTTAAATTCAGTATGAGGGTATTATTTATTATATATGAATATCCATAGATTTCATTGAAAGTTTATTTGGGCTATGTATGAGGTAGTGGTGTTTATCCCTAGGTTGCAGAAGTGGATAACCAAATCTGGGAAGGGGGGAATTTCATGAAGTTCTATGGAGGATCCGAAAGATGGAAAATGAGTTTCAATAATATTTAAGGTTTTTTTAATTTATAACATAAAAAATGGGAACTATTTTTTGTTAAATCCATTCACCAACTATACTAATCCCCCTTCCGAGGAGATGCACCGGGCATGGTTTTCCCCCAATGTCACCCTAACCATGGGCCAACCATGTGATGAATAGAGGTTAAGTACATTCTATGTGTACAAAACTATATATTCCTGATACATGTTATTTAATACCATTCATTTCCCATGTGAATGCATCTTCTCTGCTGAAATAGATCACCCTTTTTTATTAAGGGGGCCACACATTTTCAGAAAAACTATGCTCACTTCTTAAACCATCAAATCTTATGTTTTAGGGGCCTATAGCTCCCAATACTCAAATAAACACGCAAATAACCTATCATTACATTACCCAAGTCCAAAATCAAGATATTTAAGTCTTCCATCTCTTATAATTACATTTTACAAATTTTTTTAATGAACATTTCATCCACTAAATGATAATATTTAAATTCCCTTGGAATTTTACCATGGATCCAAACACATGTTTTCAAATAATGAACTTTCTTATCATTGGTATTAAAATAATATATAATAATATATGATTAATTTTTATATTAGTGGTATAATTATTTTAAAACCCAATATTAATGATTATAAAGATATAACTCTACATGTCCCATTATTTAGTGATGGTTCCTAACATAAAAAATGGAATCCACACTTGTAGATAATGTAGGTGATGTGATATAGATAAATCCAAAAAAAGGGTAAAATAAGTAGACCATGTCCATTATGGGGAATCTATCTCAACATATGATGACCAAACTTTGACATATAGAACAACCAATTATTCAAAAAAAATGAGTCACTTATATGGGATCACTTCATTTGATAAAAACCACCATATTTTAATGGAAATAAATATCCATTAGTTTAGAAATAATAGTTTAAGCCCTCAAAAATGTCCTTCCTCAATTTGGGATGTAATCAAATGGAATAAATTGATTTAGAATAAAAAATATTAACAAGGATACACCAATTACTGATTTCCATTGAAGTAGAATGTTAAATATTTTGATCGAATAAAAATATTTTAATATTGAACTTTTAATATGTATTCATCGAGAAATACATCCTTTTAGAAAAATTATTTGAATATAGAGAATGTTCCACACTATAAATAATAATGAATAAGATGAAGCGGTGTAAGGGAATTGTTTTGTCAATAATTTTTAGCTTTTAGGGATTTATTATCATGTTTCATCATTAAAGAGAATTAATTTTCATGGTTCTATATTTATAAATATATTCATGAATATAGTACGCCGTATAAGACCAACAGGAAAAATAATTCATCATGGAATATTAAAGGGATGATGATATTCCAAACATGTGATAATTATGGAATGAAGAAACCATGTAATAACAATATATGAATCGAGTAAATTTTCACATTAGATAAAGGTTTCACAAGGATCATGGATGCATGGTAAAGAATGAAATAATTGAGTCATGGGAATCATATATATTGAGATGGGGGATTATTCTAACCAATGTACCAAGGTTCAAAAGAACACACCATAAAAGCATCCATGGGGGAAGGGAATGATTATGAAATTACTACATTTGAAGTTCAATTTATTAATTATGTGGTTCATGGTACTCATAATATCTACATGGAATGCGGGGATGTTTTATTATATGAATTTTTTTAAAAATATTGCGTATTAAACTATTTTTTTATGTTCATCACTTCACTAATATAATGATTAGTAAATATGATTGAAATTAAAACTCATATAGGTAAGATAATATCATCACTAGGTCTTGCCCATATCTGATAGATGCTTGTGGGAATTTGATCATATAAGTCTTTTTTTCTTCATCTAATTAAATTTATAAAAAAAATTGAATTGATTTTCTCTTTCAATATAGAGACACTATCAGTTATCATAGATGTGATGTTATATTCAATATTTGGAATTAATCTATGATCATATACATTTCTTAGGATCAAATAAACTAATGAAAATTAAATCTATTATATGGTTTTTAATAAAATATAATGACTGATATTAATCACATATGGTTGTATATAAACTGAAATTCAGATTATATGTCTACTATATAGGAGTTAGTTGATGTATTTTTTGATGATTTTTTATGCCTTCCTCGGAATAGCCAAAATTTAATTTTTTAAATTACACATACCAGGTGCTACACCTATTACAAAGCCTCTATATATTATTGACATAATTGAGTTTTAGGATTTGTATAATTAACCATAGAAAAATCATGATAAGTCATTCACATGTCTCATTGATTCATAAGGGGTTGACCAAATTATTATTTTTTTGAAAGAAAGAAGTATTTATATGTCACGTAAATAATTATCCTGAACATAAAAATATCAATTTTAAAAAATTATCTTGTAACCCATTTTAATGATAAATTTGATTAATTATGAAGTGTTCAATAGTTTTCCATGATTGGTCATGGATTTAGATATCAGCAGCTAATGGTCAAGAAGAATGATATAACCATGAAAACCTTTCCGGTTAGGTATGGAATTATGATTTTATTATAATGAAAATTTAAAATAAAGTTATTCTTCAATATTCAGGGATTTAATTTAACGATCCATTAAATATTACCTTTCTATTTTTATATTGGGTTTTATAGACTATATTCTTATATATTAGTTGAGAAATGAGGAGTATGATGATTTTTTTATATAGATGAAAATGAGTAAAGTGAATATATATTCCAAATTTACATAGTATGATTTGTTTCTACAAAATATCTATTGTTATGTCATATAATATCAAGAAAGGGTATATTCCTAAATCATTCAGAGGCATATGGTACTGATCAATGTCCTAGGTCAAGCATAGTAATTGGGATATGTAGTTTTCTTTTCATAATTGGATATTAATTATGTGTTATAAATTGTTTATTAGGACTATTTAATCCACTCAATATGTTCACTCAACTATTGGTTTTATTTTTATTTAATGTGGGATGTGTGGAGAATTTCAAAGAAAAGAAGAGATATGTTTTCAATATGTAATTGATTAATGTATTTTATAGTGTAAATGGGATTTTGATATGTAGTAAATCACCGAATATGTGATGTGGATCAATAATCAGTTTGAATGATAAGTTGTTATCCTATAACTCTCTCTAATTGATCAACCATGATAAAAATTAGATGACTCAGAATTTGGAATTGGAAGAATATATTTTTTATTATATAAATAGAGGTTTTATATTTATAGTCAAATATGTTTTATATAAAATGACCATAAAGTATTGAAGTAAATTTTTTTACATTGAATCAATTGAATATTCACATTAGAGCATTGTCAGAGTTGATCACATATTATGAATTCTCAATTCAATATTAGAATGGGAAGGAGAACAAGTTTAATGATCCCTTTAGTCTAAATGGATTTTCTAGCTTGTCTATGATGAATATTGAAAGAGATCTAATATTTATGGATTTTTAGATGTTGTATATTGATATCTTGAGGGATGAGTGTATATATTATCTTTATCATAATAATTTTAAACCATTATTTCATGATAGTTTTAAGATGGTATATAATAAAGATTTGGAATTATAGAAAAATTTTAGGAATGTTCTTATGCTCAACCACGAATACAAAATAATGTTAAGGATCAAGAGACGAGTATGTATTGTATCAATAAAAATAATAATGAACCAGATATTTTATTAAAACCATAGTTCTTCCTTCTACATTGAACCTAGATTTATGAAGATGTATTGATATTTGAAATAATATTTCTCATTAGATACCATGAAAATGGAAATGGATGACTATGTATCAATCTACTTAGTATGGTATAATGTTAATGTTGGGAGATAATAGTATAAGTATATGTTATAACTATTTCCACAAAATAGAATAAAATTGTAAGACATTACTATTTATTTTGTTGTTAAACACCACCAAACCTCTAAATCCTATAATTTTGTTAGGGTTATTGATGAAAACCTCACAAAATAAATGAATTTTATTTAATTTATATATTATTGTACTTTTTACTAGGATAAACATTTATATGTTTTTGGATTATGGGAAATTTCATGGGGTACCGCACTCAAGAATCTATGATCGTGACCCATGATTTTCCATTACATTATGGATAAGACTTCAACATGGACCAGAAATGGAGTTCAATTTCAATATTTAATACTACCCTTAGATAGATGTCTAGAATAAGTGAACCATCATGATATTATAAAATATGTTGATATCTTACTCTTTTTATTTCAAAATGTAGTTTGGATAACCACATTCAATTTATAAAATATTATAGTAATAGTATATTTCATTTGAACATTAAGGTGGCTCATTATGAAGCTAAAAAGTAAAAAATTGTAGAATAAACATTGTGTTGGTGTGAAGATGGAGAACAATTTAAAATAGGATATAATATAGATGAGGAATTTTTAATGATAATTAGAACCATAAAAATTATAAAGTAATTATAGATTAAAAAAATATTTACATTAAATCATTGACAATATCTAGAGTTCAATGTTGGGTGAAATGTATTCCTATGTATATTTACATATAATAATTTTATAATATTTGGAATTAAATTAAAGGTGGTCAAAATATAGATAGGTGTACTAAATATTCTTGATCATATTGGGACTATATAATATCTCTTCGAGAGTCCACCAAATCAATATCTTATTCATAATATCTTCCATATATCACCCAAAGTATATAAATACATGAATCTTCAATTTGACTAAATTCTGAGGTTTTACTACTTTATAATGTTAAATTATATTACATTAAATTAGTGTAAATTCATTTTTTTAGATATAATATATTTTGAAACATCATCACTAAATTTGTTTATATTTTTTATGAAAAATAAATAAATTATGTAAGCTACATGTGAACTTGGGGATGTGAGAAGGCAGAAGTATCCACATAGTATAAGTCGTAGTGGATTAATTTTGAGGTAAAACTATTATAAGGTTTGTAGGATGTAACAAACATTGATTTTATGATATGTTTTTATTGAAATAAATTTAATATCATTTATAGCTTGTGATAAAATTATCATAATGTTTGAATGAAAATTATATATTCAACTATTAAAATAAAATTCTTGAAAAAATAGAACATCGGTTCAGTATTTCATTGAATTTTATTGTACCACCGCGAGCTTCCACGATACGATTATCTTTCAATAATGTGACAGCTTGCATTGCACGCAAGTTCGAGATTCTAGCACACCGCGACCAATCAAAATAGCCATTATGAATAGTAATACCCACCTTTTGAAATTATATATATTTTATATTTCAAAATGGACTTCATTTTTTGATTCGGAAATATCGAAATTAGCCTATGTTTAATTTTTGGTATTTTTCTGAGAACTTCAATTTGTTATGAATAGTGAAAAATACTTAAAAACAACTTTTTAAATCAAAATAATTTATAGTGATAAATTATAATCTTGAGTGGTTTTAAAGTATAATTATAATATATTGTTACCATTTTATCCAATGGTGGTTATTATAAATAATTTCACTTTGAAATTGGACATAAACAATTGTCAATCATTTGATATATATTGTTTCTTAAAAACATGCTATTGGTTGTGAATACAAGAATTAATTACAAAATTAATTAATGAAACTTATATGTTTGGAATTTTGTAAAATAGACATCATTTTTGAATTCGAAATTTCAATTATATCTTACGGTAAAATTTTGGCATTGTTCTGAAAAAGGTCAATTTTTGATGAATAGTGAAACCACAAAGTAGTAGTTAAAAAACTGATTTTTCATTTAAATAAAACATTACCACTTCTGTGATTTGATTTTAAAAAATCCAATAGACATGGCTGTCATTAGGATGTAAAATGTGGTTCAATGGGATTAAATTTTTTTTTGGTGAATAGTAACTTTTAATTTCTATTAACCGGGATTAAAGGTAGTACTGAAATTTAAGGTAAAAATGATATTATGAAAATATGAAAATATCTTGAAACATGTACTACATTTATTGGATGAGTCATGTAAGATCAAGACAATCCATGTTTCAACATGGGGACCCCAGGGAGCCCCTTGGCTACGAAAATGACATTAATAACTTTATATTTAAAGTAAAAACAATTGTCACAAACATTTGTTGTTTTACTAAAAAAATTATTACATGGGGTTATATAAGTTAACTATTAGACTATAAATATTTATTGGAAATCTAAAAATATTTCATATATCATGATATTTTTTTATAAATTTTAGACATTAAATAATTTGAATTTTTCATGACATCATGATGATGCAACGATTACCTCATTAATTTAACAATTTAAATAAAATGAAAAGGTAATGTAAAATATAAGACTCACACTTGTCAAATACCTATTTCATGGTTATATTTCGAACACATATCTCTTTATCCTTGAAATATATAATTTTGGGACCTTTGAAATTCGAAATTCACTTCATAATAATGTAACATTTCATTACTTTCCAAGAGTGCCCCTCCTCTCCTTTTAAAAAAGTCCCCCACCTCAATCACCTTATTCACACCTTCAATCCATTTGGCTCGGCCAACATATGCCCAAATACTCTTTCAAATTCCTTATATTACTCCTAGAATCCTCACATTGGGCATAATTCTTCCCAAGGAAGCCTTTGGCTCAAATCAAAAAAGAGTTACCTGATTTTAAGGTAATGTCTTCTCTAATGTTATTTTGATTTATTTTGCTTCTCCAACCCCTTAATCTCTTTTTATTCCTTTATTTTCTAAAAACACCAGTATATTAAATATAATAGGATGTTGTTATGAGATTTATTTTATTTACAATTACACACACCTCCTTCTAATGGTTAAAGAACATACTGTTTCTGCGGTTGGATAATTTCTACCTCACGAAACGATGATTGTTCAATCTTCTTTTAACACCTATCATGGTGGCCATTACGATGTCACTATATTTATATATGATATATATTATGTTTATTATTTCATTATGCTTATGTATTTCTCATTTATGGCATACCTTTATGATTTCCATTATGGGTAAACATGATAATTTCATTTTAGGAAGTGCGGACTACCGCCTCCTCAAAGTGATTTGAATCGTTAATGCCATATGTGGGACATATAAAGGATGGAGTAAATGATATTATATATGATATTATACTGAAATTATAATACAACTTTATATCATTATGATTTCATTCCATTAAATATAAAATAGAAAAAAAGTAGCATTCATGCGTACATACGGCTTATCGTCTCCATGAACGATGCATTTCATTTCTTACCTCTAAATGTTACGTAATATTATGGATGAATGTATATACTGGATATATATGATATATATGATATCTACATCATGAATATAATTCGGGATATAAAGGATATTTTACCACATGAACAACTTGTAATTATAAGAAGTTTATTTTTAACTCAAGTACTAAAGATCGAAAAAATGTCCGTTATTAACATAAATAATTACATAATGTTCATAACATGGTATTAAGATATATAATAGGAATAATAAACTTGAAAAAGGATATTAAGAAATTATAAATTAACTCTAGTTTATTATTTAGGAGGTTAAAGAACGGTCGAGTCAAGTGGGACATGAGGTAAGGGAACTTCTTAACCCAATTTCCGTTCATCAGGTTAATATACTACTTTAAAATTATGTCATGATATTATTATATCCTATCTTGTATTTGTACTTTCATTATGTGTACATATTGTGAATACACATAATAGATCTATTTTATTTAAAAAGATATCTTTGTATGGACTTCATCTCAATCTCCTATCATTGAGGCATATTTTGTTTTATACACAACTTTCTTTTATACTGTGTATAAACCCCTTTGAATTTTATGTTTATTCAAAAGGAATATTTTTATATTAAGAGTTTTACTAAACAACAAAAAGGAATGTTTTTTTATCGTATGTATGCAGTGACAACGACTTCTCCGCCGCCATTACCATTATTTGAGTTTCGGCTTCCTCTACAAGATATAACTTTTTTTTAAATGAAAAATAAATAAAATGTTTTAATTTTATTTTATTTTGATATTGAAAATGGTTTTGAAATTGTTTGTTTATATATCAATATGTTGTATTGATATCTTGTGATTGAAATGTGGAAATGTTATGTTTCCTTTATGCATGTTTTTAGTGATACGATTTTGTTATGGTTTATGATATGTTGAAACCTATTTATATGAAGAATGTATTTGACTTAATAAGTGAAGGGTGGAGCCCACTATTGATCCTCGATGCATCTGTAGGTCTCATGAGACAAACTAGTGTCTTGGCACGAGGCCTTGACAAAATCTTATTTTTAGCCTTATCACGAGGCCTTGGCTACGTGGTTATGATAGTCTGGCATTATTCATTCCATCATTATGAAAGTGGTTATTGATATTTCATGTGATTATTTGACAAGTATAATATACATGTGAATAAATAAATGGCATTATTTCATTTTATTTTTTCCATATTATGCAGAAGTTCAAGTTCAAAAGGAATTTCTTTTAGTTATACATTGCCTTAAATGTTAATGTTTATTTACAAAAGCTTCTGCTATATTGTTATCCTTACTGAGCATCTGAGCTCACTCCTTTCAATGTTTTAATTTTTCTAGGATGTGAAGACGTATTTTAGGAATGACCTATAGGGATAGTCTGAAGGGGATATGATTGTGGAAAATGGAGACTATGTTATTGTAGTTTTTCACTTTATGATGTAATGTAACATTTATGAATGTATCTAGTGTTTTCAAGGCTACTAAACTAATCGGTCTTTTGAGACATTATCTTTTGTGATCATGTCAATGTTACGTAATAATTCATCGACTCTGGGTACTGGGGTCGGGGTGTTACATTTACAATTATATTTTATAGTAAATGAATAAAAACAAAATGAATCTCTTTTGAAATTAATACCTCTAATAGTTTTGGATGTGGATAAAAACTATTTATATTCAGTTTTAAATATTTATATTTATACAAAATAAATTGTGTTCATTTTAGTTTATTTTTATATTTTTTAATAATAAATAACATTAAATACATACATAAAATCAAAAAAGTACTTATTTAGTGAAAAATAGACAAATATATAATTTATGAATATAAAAGCAATAATTTCATGATTTATAATTGTTTAACATAATTTTTAAATATAAATTTAACATGATAGTAATATTTTTGAAATTATATATTCTAATTCGATATTTATTTGATGCCTTTTATTTAATAATTATTTAATAGTCTACATACTTTATTTAAAAATAATTCATGAATAATAAAATTATTTAAAATATTTTAGAATTCATTAAAGTACAATACTATTTCAAAACAATATTTAGTGATTTAAAATATAAAACCTTCTTAATATATGTTTCAATTTTCATTTTTTGGTAATATTATATTTCCTTAAATGGTAAAAAATCTTGCATATAGTTACATAAGTCAAAACATATATTGGAATGTTAAAACGAGGAGATAAGTGTTAAAATATTATATAAACATATCTAAATATTTTTTAATGATATTATTACCACTAATACAAATCGTATAACATGGTAAATCATTTTTGTTCCACTTTAAATAGAAAATTAATTTATATTTATATAATAAATTATGTAATTTTAGCAGTCCTCCTACTCTCATACAATAAACGAATCCACTACTCTCTTTTGTTTACACCACAGTGACAAATCTAGCACGAACACCCCCTGAATAAACACCTAAACCACCCTAGACATGATTTAGTGTTTTTACCTATTAGAAAAAATTTAAATGTTTCAAATGAAGGTATCAAACCATGTTATATGAATAAAGAGGGAATCATCCATATCAACCTCATTAAAATTATTTATTCTTCTACCTTCTCTAAATATATGGTATTCACCATTAAATAAATACATAAATATTATTAATATACATAAATTATATTATGATCATATTATTTTCTTATATCGGACTTGATACCATGTTAACAGAATAACTAATCCATCCATTTCATGGATCAAAGTGCATTTTCAATCCCCATGGGTTGTTGAATAGAACATGGTATAATTGAAAATGAATGTGTGAATTATTTGGGGACAAGTATTATTGAATATAGATAAGAATTTTAGTATGAACACAAGAAAAAATCCACAAGGATTAGTGTAAGAGATGTTAAAGGGGTGTGAACAACCCAATTTAATATAGAAATGTAAAATAAATTAATGAAACAACAAATTTATTAGAGGACACAACTCACTATTCCCAATTATCAAATGCTTGAACCACCTCCATGTGGTTCTTATCCCATGATTGAAGATGGATGGGTAGAATATAAAGACACCCCAATGAACATGTTGGGTTTGTGATAAAATCATAGTAGTGTCTCACCATGTATTCCATAAAATATAACACATTTATTTAATCAAATTAATCTTTCGATATTAAATATTGAGTATTTTAATTTCAAAATCTTGTTTGAAAAAGTCATTCTTTACATTGTGAATGATAAAAATAATTAAAATTATCATTCAAAATTTAATTCATGGATTATTTATAGTGAAATTGATTAATAAATTATTTTATATAAAATAGTTTAAATAAATATTCATGGAATCTAAAATATTTTACAATATGTGACTTGTAACATTTTGGTTTTTGACTTTTTAAATCATATATTGATATTCATATAGCTCACAAATAACCTATGTCATGCAACTTTTCTACAGATAAAACAATGATGGGATATTTATAATTGGATTGCATAAAATGTAGAATCTCTAATGGAATACATGGTGAGACTGTAATGGAATTTTTTCTCACACCCATCTTTTAGATTCTATTTTTTTAAATTATTTCATTCTAGGTTTTAGTATGAGAAATTCCCCATATGGAGCTGGTCCTAACTTGTGATCATTTGGCTAGGAGAGTTGAGTATACCGAGTCATGGATTATTCATATTGTTTCTTGAAAATATATATAATACATTTGGTTGTTTGTACATTCATGAATTCAGGTAAACTTCTCCCTGTTGCATTTCTCTTATATGTTCATTGACTTTATTATTTTTATTATTTAATGATTGTGTAAAAATAATTTCCAATTTCATTATTTAGGATACTAGGTGATAGTCACAAACCCCCGGGGATCAAGAACACACATCGAGCCAATTGAGTTTTAGATTTCATGTCAAGTAACCATGGTAACCAAGAAGGTTAAAAAAAAGTGGAATCGTAGCTCATGGTTGAGCATTTGTCTTGATGTTAGATGCCATTTTTTAATCTTGTTGGGACTTTGGATGTAGTTGCGATTCAGTGTTTGATTAGTTCCCACCATAATGCATCTTACGTCAGTAGGCTTATATATGAAAATATGTGATTAGGATTAGTTTTATACATTTCTCTATTTTTATTGGTATTGGTAAAATAAAAATCTTGTTTTCAGTCTATTGTGGTTAATTTTCCCTTAAAACCAGTTGGAGTGTTAATATGATGTATTCAATGTGGTTTCCTAATATAGTATAGAATCAATCCTCTGATAATTACTATTAATTACATCCATGATTAATGTTCTAATGTACTTCAGTCCGTGAATCCTCATGTGGACCTGTGTCTAGTGGAAGTCATTGTGTGGACATTCCAAGCTATCAGATAAGAACTACCCTAAATTCTTATTCAGGATCCGATGGTGGAACCATAGAGGGTTGTTCTCCAGATTAGTTCAAAGGTGTTCCTCTATAGAATCCACCGTAATTGAAAGAATCAAATGATCTTTAATATTCATAAAACTTGTTGGATAGGATATAGAGTTCATTAAGGTTCTTGGAGACACCAGATGATTTCAAGGTGATGTCTTCCACCTTCATTATGTAAGTACCAATAATGAGATGGTGCGAATAAAATTTGACGGTGATGAAGAATGAGTGTTTATAATGAAAATACTAAAAGGATGTTTTGAATCATTATTTATATCATGATTTGAAACTATTGGTAAAAGGAACATAGTTTTTAAACTAAAAAAGGCTGATAAGAAGGTGACACTGTATGGAAAATATTTTTTTAAACATGTGAAAATAGAACCTGAGATTGTATTGAATGATATGATTAAATCTAGATGGTTTGATTTGGGAATTCGACCCAATATCTATTCATAGTGTTTCCTACTGATGCCTCCTTCATATGTTGATATGATTAATAAAGATTTGATGGTCAAAATTGACCTATCTTGAAATATTGGGTTTTATGGAGTTTATTTTTCTCTATGTGGTTGCATGAATTCCTATAAAAATGAATAAGAATGATGATTATCATGGTGGATCTCAATAGAAGGATCATTCTAGACTGATTGTATTGTTTGGAAGAGGTCCTTTTATTTTTTACCAGTGTTGTGTGTTCGGTAATTAAAAATGGTTTTACACTATGGCTCCATTGTTATGTGGCTCCTTTAGACACTGAGGTCATTTCCAAAAGTACATCTATAATTATTCAATTCCATTTATTGAAAAAAAAACAAATGTGGCAAAAAAAAAGTTGGTTCAATATTATGATTCATATAAAAAGGGGTTCCACCAATATGCATATGGATAAAATCTTGTTAAATAATTGTGTGAGTCTCTATATAATGATGATATAGATAAAATGACTATGAGAGGTAAAATTACACTATCTTCACAATTAATAAATTTTTTAGTTAATATCGATGCATATATTTAATTTATTTAAACCTAAATTTTTTATCTTCTAAATCATCCTAAAGATAAAATCTCTTATTTAATTGATATTTATACACACCATGGTATAAATAGATAGAAGGGTCTCTATAGTCATGGATAATCGGACCCAAGATAGAGTATAGCTAGACTTTCATAGTCATAGAAGGGGGAAATTGATAAATGTTTTTTCTTTGGATTTGGAGAGATAATATTGGAAGGGTGTTCTCCCTATATTTTTCATTTATTATTTATGATATATTCCCATCAGAATTCCATACTTTTACAATGGTATGAGTGGTGGATTTTTTTTATTGGTATAAAGACATATAATCAACCAGTGTCCATTCCCTATTACTATAGAGAAGTAGTTTAAAAGAATTTTTTTTTTATTCTGATGGGTTATATTCTATAGAATGTATATATACGTCTGAGTGTGTCACCAAGGGAGGTGATGGTTATCATTGCTAAAAATTTTGATGGTTCGTTTCACCATTTTGATAATTATCGAAACCACAATCATGTAATGATAACGAATAAGTAGTCGATTCTACATATTGATGATCTTTTTGACCAGTTGGAAGGGGATTGGTGGTTTTATATGATTTAAATTATTCTATATACCATTATTTGAGGACAAAGTATTATGAAATTTTGAAAACCACATTATAGATAATGTATTTCAATTATGAGTAAATTATCTTGAAAATTTTTCTAACGAAATATCATGTAGTCTTTGATGATTTGATGAAGATTATTTTTCATTTGTATCATGATACCATCATGGATTATTTTTTGGATGATGTTTTTTAATCTATGGATACTGATGATCATGCGGGTAATATGAGATTAGTTCTAGAATTGTTGATAAATCACCGACATTATAAAAAATTTGGAAATGTGACTTTTGGACCTGAGAAGAGTTGTTTTTGGGGAAAATGGTGTCTGAACATGGAATATCATATTATCATGACAATGTGTTGAATTTTATGACATTGGAAAAACCATAAAATGTATTCATTATTAGTAGTTTCATGATATTGACTAGTTATTATTTCTTGTTTGTAATAGAATTCTTAAATTTGGCTTCACTGATAACAACTGTAACTCGAATAGGAGGGAAGATAACATGGGATGTGAAATATAAGAGTTATTTTTTTGGATGAAATGTATTCTGATGATTGAAATAGTGTTGAATCTTCCAGAGGAAAGACATTGCTGTGTTGTCTTCTATGATACATCATGTTGATGCATGAGACACATTCTTATATAGATAGATCATGTCATTCCACATAGAACCATTATATTAGCCACATGAAAATAATTATCAATTTCATGACTTTGAAACTATAGACGTGTTACATATAATTAAGAGTTGGAGAAATTTTCATTATAAAGAATGTATTACCCTGTATTCATACCATAATAACATTAGTTAAATATTTTTTAAAATTGATCTGAATATACCAAAAGGTATTGGGTGGAATACCTAACATATTTGAAATTCTACACCACAAATACCCATTGAATGGGAATTGCGTTTCAAATTATTTTAATGAAAAAATGCAGAACGATGAATTTAATGAATCATCTGAATACTGGAACAGGATGAATTATTTCTGAATGTTTCATATTGGACCTTGAGAAGCAGCGACTGAGGTTTCCGTGGAAATTGTTCTTTTTTCATACACACTTATTGAGACAATTCATCAGGTTTAGTAGGTTAATGATGAGTTCCAGAGCATTACATATTATATTTCTGGGGAGAGATCATTCTAGAATATTTATTCCCAACCACAATAATTATATGTTATTGGAATATCATGGTTCTTACAATAGTTCTATAGAATGTGTGGAAAAAGGATTTCTATAGTTCTTAGTGGAAGTGACCATAAAAATAATAATATGTTCCATTAAATGTGGTGGAAGTTCTGGTAGCTCATATGAGGTGAGGAATTGAAAAAATTATTAACCATTCATACACATTCTAATTGGTCAAGGTTGGGTACTGGAAAAATTAAATTTACATCATCAAAATCCAGTTTTGACTTGCTAGTGGGATGAGAACTCAATTGTCTTTTTGGTAGGATTTCTTCATAAAAAAATAAAGAAGAATATGATATTGGTTGTGATCAAATGGCTAAATAATTGAGCACACATTACACAAAATTGTGATACAACTGGGATTTATGAATTAAAAAATCTATACGTGAGTGATAATGTTCATTTCAACAGAGTTCCTTCTCAAATAATCTCATATAGCTATCCATGATTAACTTATATCATTCAGATAGACCATAAGGAAAAATAGTGATACTGGGTCCATTTCAGGATAACATTCCATCCATAGTCAGATGTCCACATAAAAAGATATATTCATAATTTTGAGGATATTTTATGTTCTTTGTGTTCTAAAAATTGGTGGGGCATCAGATGATTACATGGAGATGGTTGAGTATTCTTATAATAGTAGTTACCATTCCACGGTTCGAATGGATCCTTTGGATTCCTCATATAGTTGGGCTTATAGATCATCATTGTTGTGGTTGTAGACTGGTGAACGTTACTTGTTTGGACCAAGCATGGTTCAAGATATGATAATAATGATTCGGTTAATTGGTCAGTGAATGATGATGACATATAGAAAGTATACGCCTTATACTGATCGTCTATATTGACCATTGGAATTATCAATTACAGGCCCAATGTTCTTTATTGTTTCATCTCTGTTGGGTCATCGATATATTGATAGACAAATGAAGAAAATTTCTAAATTTGTGGGATATTTGTATGTTGCGGAGTAGGTTGTCAAAATGTAATATTGGTTATAAGATCCACCATAACTGTCATCAATATATAAATGTTCCATTTATCTCATATATGAACATATCTGTCTGATCTATAACATGTTCTGAGATAGATTGATCTTGAGGATGAACTTGATTTATATATGACTAAATGAAAAGTTTGGATAGTTGATTATGAAACCATTATACTTTTTGGAGGAAGATATCATTGGTTTGAGTGATATGGAATCACAGTTCTAAATCTCTTGATATGTGGGTGAAGGAGGATCTACTAAATGAGAATTGGAATCAATAATTTGAATGAATGTTTCTTCATAGGAATTCTAGGTATATAATGTTTTTTTGGAAGGGATGGTGTAACATGTTACTATTCTACGGTCTTCCTATAGCACTATTTTATCCATCATTGGTTCAGTATAATTTCGGTTTACTTTTGGTGAAATATCAATTAATTTTAAAAATTCTAGGGCGGTTGCCGCACATTTTCCCCAAAAATTGTGCACTACTTGAGAAAAACATGAAACCCCGGGTTGTGGGATTTCACTATGTTGGCACACAGTTTGATAAGATATTCACCCATATTGTAGTGAAAATGCACCTAGAAATATTGGGTGCATGGTTAGTCATGTCTTGTACAATCTAATCAAAATCCTATATCCTTGGTTTTCATGGTTTTCTCATGAAGTGTGTATGGTTTGGAAAAACTGTGTTCCAATCATGTGTAGCCCAAGAATATTTATAATTAAACATGTTTTTTCCTAATGTAATTGTAAATAAATCCCAACAAAATATTTAAAAAAAATAAGGGATTTGGAACACCTAAAAATAGAAATAATAGGATACAATAATCACCATTATTCACAAAATATTCCATTAAATGTGATGTGAATGTAGCACCCATGCATACATGTGGACTACCACCTCCATGCAGTAATAAAATTAATTTTCCCTCAGTATATTATGTCGATTTTGGATATGATCAGTTTAATGTTTATATTTTAAATTGATGAAAAGATAATTATTCTGAATATATAATTCCAAATATACCTTACCATCTTCAAATCCTTTTGGATGTGATAACATCACCCGTGAGTATGTCTTGTCTATCACCTTAATAAAGTGATGCAGTAAGTCATTCATGCTATCTATAAAAATATATGAAAAATTAATTAATTTAGTTAATATATTTGATATATTTGTACTAATAGTTATTCCATATGTTCTATTATTATGATCATTACCCTCATTACATATTCAAAATGTGAAAATAGTGTTCAAGATTATTTAGGTCCTACCGTTTCAATTAACTATGTCAGTCATTTTTTATGTATATTTAAAAAAGAAAAAAATATAGAAATTTAAAATGAATTATATAATATGTAAATCATGATGAAATATTGGAGATGATGTAACCATGAACAATATACATGTACCAGATATATCAAATAGTTTTTTTTATGAAAAATGAAATTATTAAAACTCGATAAATTAAAATTGAAAATTGAAAATATTAATAAATGGGTGTTGAAATGTTTTAATTGGACAAAATATTATATTTAAAGTATGTAAATTAAACTTTTATTGAATTATATTAAATCAAAAAAATTTAAATATAAGTAAAAATAAATTATGTCGATGTAGATTCTGGGGGTATGGGATTTATTTTTTAATTTCTTTTATTCAGGATAGATTATGTTTTATGTTCCATTGTCATAAATTATGTAATATATATATGAGATAACCCTTGATTTAAATATTATATTTCAATCCATTCAATTTTCATATTATAAACCCATTTTTATCTCTTACATACTTCAAATGATAGATATTTTCTAATTAATTTTTTTCCACTTTCTCAGAAACTTTTTTCTTCCAATTTATTGTTTTATAAAAAAAATTCATGAATGTTTAGATTTTTCAATTATTATTTACAAAATTCCACTTTAAAAATGATTTATTTCATAATAAATATATTAAAATGAATATATTTTTTTATGAATTATTTATTTTTGACTACTTATTGAAAATATTAAAGTAAATTTTTAACCATACATTTTATGAAAGGAATTTCCCAGAGTCTTGACTTTTCAATGCACTGAAGCTTCTTGTTAACTATTAAATTAATATTATTTACTAAATATTTGTGTTATTTTTATATTTCAATATGTGTTCTAAATTACAAAAATGTGTCGTTTCCTTAGAAAAATATCCATTTATATTTTAGAGGGTTTTCAACATTGACAACAAGCATTTTTGTTACAAGGAAAGTGATCAAACAAAACCATCATTATTTTTATCTTGATAGTTTATGATGATGATATATTGTCATTCCATATTAATATTTCAATATAGATAATATTTTACCAATGAACAATTTTTTTATGAATTTTCGTACTATTTTAAATATAATTACTTCAAAAGAAATAGAAATAGTTGTAAGCAATGGGTTTTAAATGACCCCTCATTGTATCAACATGTTTCATGAGAAAAAATAACTGGCATATAATATCATTTGGATTACAAGTTCATAACTATCCATTTATTAATATTGAGGTTTTAGCCAAGAGGCCATGATGATATGATTGTTTATATTTTAATTATGTATAATTGATCATGAATTCTAGGAATTATGAAATTTCCTTTTAATGGATTAATTTATATATGACCATGTGGTCTATATATTGATATTAACCATGAATAATCCTTGAAATATATGTTTTTATTGAATGATATGGGTTTTTATTTTCCTCTATTCAATGTGTACTATGGATTATTTTAATATGATAACATTTTTTGTATGCAACATCTAATAATCATCAATAATCGCCATTTATTTTGTTTCCTCTCCCCATTATATTATGAAATATAATATTAATGAATTTAGTGATTAAATAATGTTTTTGAGTATATATTTTTATTATATATCCAATGTATTATTGAAATATTTTTTCTATTTAGTTTTCTAAGATTGATAAACTAGATTATCATTCATGGTGCCATTGGATATATATTTTACAATTATAATAATGAAATTTATCAATCTAGGTTATTAGACTATGTGTCTCTATAAGATGTATATATTCTCATAAAATCTATTATTATTGATACTTTTGTTAATAGTTAAAATAGTTTTATATTACATGGTCAAATTTGAGACATTGATACTATATAATTATGGTTTCAATAATATAATATATATGTGTAAGGTTTCATGTTCTCATATATATTAAATATTACATGATTCAAATTTAATATGTATTAAAAAATGTGCTTGATACACAAGATTGAGTTGGAGGTTCATATGTGTAATTTGTAAATAAAAAAAATAAAATATATGATTTTTGTGTATAATTAATTTTCATTTATTATCCATTCAGGGTATATGATACAATCAATAGATGGTTATTTTCTTATTATATATGAGTTTTTATTATTCATGGATAGTAGATTTTGTGATATATTAATGGTTGAGGTTTACATAGACCTATAGTTAGTGGAGAGTATGGACCACATGAGGGGATTATGATTAGAAGAGTATAACTCATTATTCTATGAACACAGTGGTGTTTTCTATAATAAAAAATGTTAATACAAAATCATATGTACATTATGTGGCCTTGTATTTTCCTAAATATGAGATGTATTTATTTTTATTCAGATAAATCAATCATATATTGTATTTTTATTCATTCTAAAAGATCAAGAGGCATGTGTTTTTGAGTTTTCATGTCTGGATCATGTGATTTTTTTAGTAATATAATTACTGTGTCTAAATATGAGAACTATGGATTTTTATTAAGATAAATCATTCATATATTGTATTTTTATTCATTATAAAAGATCAAGAGGCATGGGTTTCTGAGTTTTCTTGCTTGGATCATGTGCTTTTTTTAAGAATTATATATACCATTACAGTCATTGTATTAAACATTATATAAGGATAACCTTGGGTTTTCATCCAAGAACATTCATTAAATAGGGAATGATTTCATAATCCCAAGGGATTCAATTATCAAAAGATATAATTCATCAGATGAGATTTGGAAGAATGTTTAATTTTAATGATGGTGGAATATAATGGTCCACCATCTACATTGGTTCAAATAGTGTTGGCTAATGAGGATTTGTAATTTGAATTATATTCCTTTCCATGTTAAATGGATGGTGGTTCTACATGATTGTATAATTATTTCCCTTTGTAATATTTAGGTTGGATAAAGTGGGGATGTTTATTATTTTATTGAATTTAAATTTAACACAAGCCCCACAATTATTTTGTATATAATTCATTCAAATCATTATAATATTAATGTTTTTAGATTTGTCGCAATGATTTAGGATGAATGTTCAAATGTGTCTTAAGAGTGTTTGAGTTCTGTTATTTAATGCAGTTAGTAGTGTAACATTACTTACCAACATATGGAATAGTTATTTTTATAGCAGTTTCTATTTTTCTAGAATTATTATGAAGAAATCTTATGGGTGTGATATTTTAGTGGATAAAAGGTTATTAATCTAATGGATTCAAATTTTAATCCACTGACTACATGTGGAATACAAGATCAATTGTGCACATTCATGTATTAATATATATTGAATTAATTATTAATTAACTGAATCATTTTCTTTTTTTATATTTAATTTCATCAAAAGATATTATGGAACAAGGTGGAGAGATTGTCATTAGTCAGTTTAAAAAAACTATCTATAGATTGTATTTGATGAAAATATAAGTCAATATTTTCCGAAGGACTTGTAATTTCCATTATGTGTAGAGAATATAAGATCATAATAGAATAATGTATGGTAAAATATTTAATAGAAATCACTTTGTATAGTGATGTTTTATTTTCCATGAAATGTTGTATTTAATAATACAGGGAATAAGACCATAGCTGAATTAATGAAATCCATGATAAAAAATAATGGAAAAATTGATATTGAACATTCATTGTAATAATATGTTTGTATACCCTAAGGTATTTATAATTCTTTTAGTTTTATATCATGTTGATGACATAAAAATTATATGAAGTCATCTTGTTGTATTGAATGATACATTCATTAATTTTTCATAGGGAGTCCTATAAAATTCATCATTATTTTATTCATTGGATAGTATGTTTACTACGATTAGTAATTATAGTGAAAAAAATGATTTTATTTTCAATAAAATATTAAACATAATCATTTATTTTATATTGTGAGTATAGGGGTTAAAAAACATCATGAAAGGCATTGAGTTCCGATGAAAGGTGATTCCCTTCTCAAAGAAGGAATAATCAATGACCTAAAGATATATATATATATATATATAAGGAATTAATGATAAAACTCCAATGGGAATTGACTTTGATTTTCAAACTATTTTATGTGGTTAAATCATTGATGTATTTGAGAAATTGAAAATTATAGATCTAGAATAAAAATGATATTGAACTTGATGATCAATATTTTAATGGATTATTGAAACAAAATGATACATAGTTTTAATGTCCATATGGAGTCAATGGTGGATAATTCAAGTGCATCAAACCACTCAAATATTGATCATAAGGTCATGATCCACTATATACTTATATTCATTTATTGGGTTAATCAGGTTGATCATGATGCATTGTAATTGATTAGAATAGAAATTCTAAATCATCAGAAGAATAATTCTTGTGTTTAATTTATAAAGGATGTTAGGAATCTTATAGTTCTCTGGAACAATCATATATATGTTTGGAATATGGATTATTTTGGGTAAACAGATTCCTTTTCAAAAAAAATCTTGAAACTGTAACCCCCCGACCCCAGTTACCCAGTGTCTATGCATTATTGAGTAACATTGGCATGATCAAAAAAGATCGAGTCTCAAAAGACCGATCAGTTTAGTACCCTTGGAATCACTAGATACATTCATAAGTCTTACATTACATCATAATGTAAAACAAAACTACAACAACATCTTGTCTTCATATCCTCTCATACTATCCCTACATGTCATTCATAATATATTTCTTCACATCCTGGAAAAATTAAAACATTGGAAGGGGTGAGCTCAGATGCTCAGTAAGGATAACAATATAGTGGAATCTTTCATAAATAAACAAAAACATTCAAGGCAATGTATAACTAAAAAAAATCCTTTTAAACATGAACTTCTACATAATATGGCCAAAGTAAAATGAAATAATGCCATTTACTTATTCACATGGATATTCTACTGATCGAATAATCTAATGCAATATCAATAACCACATTCATAATAATGGAATGCATAATGACAGACTATCATAACCACATATCCAAGTCCTCATGCCATGACTACAAATAACATTTTGTCAAGGACTCATGGCAAGACACTAGTTTGTCTCATGAGACCTGCCGTTGCATTGAGGAGCTATATCGGGCTCCACCCGTCACTTATTATGTCCAATGCATTCCTCATATGAACAGGTTTAAACATATCATAAAACATAAAAAACGTATCACATAAAACATGCATAAAATAAACATAACATTTCCAAATTTCAATCACACGATATCAATAAAACACATTGATATAATAAAAACACTTTCCAAACAATTTTCAATACCAAAATTTAATAAAATTAAATCTTTGTACTTATTTTTCATTTAAAAAAAGTTATGGCTTGTAGAGGAAGCCAAAACTCAAATAATTGTCATGGCAGTGGAGAAGTCGTTGTTGCCGCATACATAATACAAATAATTCATTTTTTCATTTAGTAAAAACGCTTAGTATAAAAAAATTCTTTTTGAATAAATGTAAAAGTCAAAGGGATTTATACACCGTATAAACTAAATTTGTGTATAAAACAAAATATGCCTCAATGGAAGGAGATTGAGACAAAGCCCCTTAAAAATATAATTTTTTAAATAAAATATATATATTATGTGTATTCACTATATGTACACATAAATAAATTACAAATACAAGATAGGACATAATAATATCATGACGTAATTTGAAAATACGAAATTAACCCAAAGAACAAAAATTGGATTAAGAAATTCACTTACCTCGTGTCCGACTTGACTCGACCATTCTTTAACCTCCTAAATAATAAACTAGAGTTAATTTATAATTTCTTAAGAACCTTTTTCAAGTTTATTATTCCTTTAATATCACTTATTACAATGTTATGAACATTATGTAATTATTTATGTTAATAACGGATGTTTTGTCGATCTTTGGTACTTGGGTTAAAAATAAACTTCTTAAAATTACAAGTTGTTCATGTGGTAAAATATCCATATTATCCATAATTTTATTAATGATTTAGATATCATATAAATCATATATATCCAGTATATACATTCATTTATAATATTACATAACATTTAGAGGTAAGAAATGAAATGCACCATTTGTGGAGACGGTAAGCCGTACGTACGCATGAACGCTACTTTCATTTCTATTTTGTATTTAATGGAATGAAGTTATAATTATATAAAGGTATAATATAATTCCATTATAATATAATGTATAATACCATTTAATCCATCCTTTATAAATTCCACATATGATAATAACGATTTAAATCACTTTGAGGGGGCGGTAGTATGCACTTCCTAAAATGAAAATATCGTGTTTACCCATAATGAAAATCTTAAAGGTATGTCATAAATGATAAATACAGAATCATAAGGAAAACATAAACATAATATATATATCATATATGAAAATAGTTTCATCAAAATGGCCACCATTAGAGGTGTTAAAAGAATATTTAACAATCATCGTTCCGTGAGGCAGTATTTCACCACCCACAGAAACAGTATATTCATTAACCAATAGATGAAGGTGTGTGTAAGTGTAAATCAAATACTTATCATAACAATATCCTAGTATATTTTAGATACTGGTGTTGATATAAAGGAATGGAATAAAAAGAGTTTAGGGGGTTGGAAAAGAAAAATAAAACAAAAGAACATAAAAGAAGGCATTACCTTAAAATCGGGTAACTCTTTTTGATTTGAGCCAAAGGATTCCTTGGAAAGAATTATGCCCAAAGTGAGGATTCTAGAAGTAATAGAGGGATGTTTAGAGAGTATTTGGGCAGTGTTTGGCCGCACCAAAAGGATTTGATGGTGTGAATGAGGTGGTAGTGGTGGGGGCCTTTTATAAGAGGAGAGGATGGGCACTCTTGGAAAGTCATGAAATGATACTTTATTATATAATGAGTTTCGGATTTTAAAGGTCCCAAACTTATATATTTAAAGGATAAGTTGATAAGGGTTAGAAATATATTCATCCAATAGGTTTTTGACAAGTTTATGGCTTATATTTTACATTATCTATTTATTTTATTTATATCATTAATTAATGAGGTAATCACTTCATCATCATGGTGTCATAAATAATTTAATTTATTTAATGTCTAAAAATTATAGAAAAAATATAATGATGTAGGAAATCGTTTTATCTTTATAATTAATATTTATAGTCAAATATATGACTTCTATAACCCAATTTAAAAATTGTTTTAGTAAAACAACTCATGCATGTGACATTTTTATTTTAACATTAAATAAAAAGTTTTTAATGTCATTTTGTTACCAAAGTGGCTCCATGGGGTCCCCAAGATGACCCATGGATTGTCTTGGTCGGCCATGACTCATCCAATAGGGTTAGGATAAGTGTAAAGGTCATTTCATATTATTATAACATTATCTCTACCTTAAATTACACTAATTACCTTTAATCGCGATTAATTAATCTTAAATGTTACTATTCACCAAAAAATTATTTTAATCCCATTGAACCACATTTTACATCCTAATGACAACCATGTATGTCAGATTTTTGAAAATCAATTCACAGAAGTGTAATGTTTCATTTAAATGAAAATCAGTTTTTTAACTACCACTTAGTGGTTTCACTATTCATTAAAAATTGATGTTTTTCAGAACAATGCTAAAATTTCACCCTAAGCTATAACTGATATTCCGAATTCAGAAACGAAGTCCATTTTGAAAGATAAAATTTATAAAATTTCAAAAAGAATTTATTAATATTCTTAATGGCTACTTTGATTGGTCGTAGTGTGTTAGATTATCAAACATGCGTACAATGCAAGCTAATGCATTATTGAAAGAGAAGTGTATCATGGAAGCTCGGGGTGTTACATTATCCCATCCTTCAATAAATCGCGTCCTCACAATTTGAAATTTTTAATTGAAAATAAAAGGTTGAAAATAGAAAATACCTTTGTGGAAAACCCCAATCTGAAATAAGGTTAATAAAAATATAAATTTAAAAGAAAGAAAGATAAGTACAATGGTCACTGAGATAGCCCATACTAGGATTCTATGAAAATATGGATATGGAAGAAAATCAACCCATCAAGGTCTGATGGAGAGTTGTATAAAATTGGATTAGGAGAAAGTTAACCATATGAAAATCACAAACATGTGATTGGTTAAATGGTCATTGAATCCCCAGTTGGAAAAGTTAACCGGCAACATTTTTTTTAAGTTACCTTTTATAAAGTTGAGGTACTTATTTAGGAGATTTACTAAGAATGTGAGGGAATATACATACTTGTCATGTAGACTTTCATTCTTTAATAAATGTTACCACAAATCCATCTTTCACTCTAAAAGGTAATAGAACTAAAAAATATTCTATTTATCATAATTGTATAAGGTTCAAAATATTAACACATACCATTTAAATTAGGAAAACATTTTGTAATAACCAAGGACTTCCTGTAGGTTAGTAGTAGGTAATAAAGGTCTATCGCACTATGGTTGTGGGTTCGATTCCTGCAGCTTTGTCTGATGCGACGGGTTATCCCCCGAAATGCAGGTTGCCCTTTTCCTATAGTATATTATTATAATATTCCAAAAATAATCTTCATAAATGTTTTAACCGTAAATAATACTATCCAAAGTTCAACTTAATCCATTCCTACCATTATAGTTATCCAAAATACCTCCATCCAGACTTTCCCTAAAAGTTCCTTAAATTCCAAAATCAATTGTAACATTAGATTCCCCAAACAAAGTAATGTTTCTCTTCTTGTCACATACTAAAAATATGATCACCTTCATCATATTAAAACCTTAATGAAAACAACAAGTAATGCAGTACAATCCTTATATATATCACAATATTCTTATAACCAGAATATAATCTGTATTTCCAAAAGCACCAATACATTAATTATTTCACTTCAACTGTAGTAACAACATAATATTGGCCTTGATTCCTTGCGTTTTCTGAGGTATTTTTCCTTTGCGCTTAGGACATTCATTTTCATAATGCCCCATTTCTATATAATTGTAGTATTTAACATTGATAGCCTCTTTCTTTCCCTTGCAATCACGAGCCTGGTGACCTTTTTCTCCACATTTATAACAAACTCCCATTCCTTTTAGGAAAGTATGGTGGTTATTCTTCCCACAATTATCGCATAATTGAAAATCCTTCTTTCCCTTTTTCCCTTTATCTATCTCTTGTTCCACCGTTCTCTTCTTCTCTTGAATTACTTTATTGTCATAATATTTAGAGAATTCCTTTTCTGTCTTGATAGCACACGAGACTATATCTTCGTACGACGAGAAGGACTCTGAGACTAAGGCTCGATGGAGAAATGGTTTTAACCCATCAATGAAACGATCAATCTTACTTCTTGGGTTACATATATAATCTGCTGCATGCCTTGATAACCTTGTAAATTTAGCCTCATAATTTTCAACATTCTCATCCTCCTTTTGTCTCAGACTCAGAAATTGCCTTTTCATATCTACTTGATGGTTATGAGGAAAGTATTTTTCTAAGAAAATTTCCTTAAACTCCCTCCATTCCATACCTGATATTTATTCATCTTCCTTTGTGTTTTGAATCAGTGACCACCATTGATCGGCATCTCCAGTGAGGCGGTAAACTGCCATGACAACTTTCTCCCTTTCGCTACTCCCCAAGGCGTGGAATATTTTCTCTAAGGAGTTTATCTGTTGCCCAGATACTAATAGATTTGTAAGCCCAATAAATGTTGGTTTTTGTTTCCTCATGAAGAGGTCTAACATTGATCCTCCACATTGCAGATCAGGGTGCTCCATACGAGTAAGGTTATTATTAATGACCTGACTAAGTTGTCCCAGTATGGTAATAAGTTGATCAGCACCAGTTGCATATCCAGATCCACAATAATTATCTTGAGCAGGAGGGAAATCCCTACACGGAGTCCGTTCATTGATACAGTTTCCATTCCTTCCACTAGGCACCATTTCTTAACAATGGCATAAAATAGATTAGTTTATGAATCAAAATACATAATTTCATACTTGTAAAATACTTAACATAAATTGAACTATTTATGGATATAATCCATAATCATAAAAATGTTTTCTTTGAAAAAGTATATACTCATAACCCTTCATAGTGGTTTGTAAAGAAAATGAAAATTATCCTAAGCATATCCCCCGGGAGTGTCGTAACCAAGAGTGCAGCAAGGCCTGTTGTCGTGCACCAATTCTTGTTCGAGTCTAGCTCAAAGCGGTGTTTTCGGGTTTTACCTCTAGGTACATCTGTGCCTGAGCCACCTCTACCTGCTTGTATCCAGGCAGGGATGTATTACTCAGAAAACTCACAAAATGTCTATAATACAAAACTTATAGGAAGTTATTCTATACTAATCCTCAAAGTCTATCTTAGGTCTATGTGCTCTAATCAAAGTTTATCTAAATCTAGCTTCCAAGGTTAGTACTAAACTACCTCTGATACCAACTGTAACGCCCCGACCACAGTTACCCAGAGTCGATGCATTATTGTGTAACATTGGCATGATCACAAAAGATCAAGTCACAAAAGACCGATTAGTTTAGTAGGCTTGGAAACACTAGATACATTCATAAGTCTTACATTACATAATAAAGTAAAACAAAACTACACCAACATCTTGTCTTCATATCCCCTCATACTATCCCTACAGGTCATTCAAAATATACTTCTTCACATCCTAGAAAAACGAAAACATTGGAAGGGGCAATCTCAGATGCTCACTATGGATAACAATATAGCAGAAGCATTCATAAATAAACATAAACCTTTAAGGAAACGTATAACTAAAAAAATCCGTTTAAACATGAACTTCAACATAATATAGAAAAAGTAAAATGAAATAATTCCATTTACTTATTCACATGGATATTCTACTGGTCGAATAATCACAAGCAATATCAATAACCACTTTCATAATGATGGAATGCATAATTCCAGACTATCATAACCACGTAGCCAAGGCCTCGTGCCAAGACTACAAATAAGATTTTTTCAAGGCCTCGTTCCAAGACACTAGTTTGTCTCATGAGACCTGCTGATGCATTGAGGAGCTATAGTGGGCTCCACCCGTCACTTATTAAGTATAATTCATTCCTCATATGAACAGGTTTAAACATATCATAAACCATAACATAAACGTATCACATAAAACATGCATAAAGGAAACATAAAATTTCCACATTTTAATCAAAAGATATCAATACAAAAAATTTATATAATAAAAAAACATTCAAAACCTTTTTCAATACAAAAATAATAGAAAATGAAATCTTTGTATTTAATTTTCATTTAAAAAAAGTTATGGCTTGTAGAGGAAGCCGAAACTCAAATAAAGGTCACGGCGGCGGAGAAGTCATTGTCGCCGGATACATAAAAAACATTCCTTTAGTCATTTAGTAAAAATTCTTCTTATAAAAATATTCTTTTTGAATAAATGTAAAAGTTAAAGGGTTTTATACACCGTATAAAATAAAGTTGTGTATAAAACAAAACATGCCTCAATGGAAGGAGATTGAGACGAAGTCCCTTACAAAGATAATTTTTTAAATAAAATAGCTATATTATTTGTATTCACTATAAGTACAAATAAGTAAAGTAAAAATACAAGATAGGACATAATAATATCATGACATAATTTTAAAGTAGGAGATTAACCCCAAGAACAGAAATTGGGTTAAGAAATTCCCTTACCTCGTGTCCGACTTGACTCAACCGTTCTATAACCTCCTGAATAATAAACTAGAGTTTATTTATAATTGATTAATAACCTTTTTCAAGTTTATTATTCCTTTTATATCACTTATTACCATGTTATGAACATTACATAATTATTTATGTTAATAACGGTCGTTTTGTCGATCTTCGGTACTTGAATCAAAAATAAACATCTTAAAATTACAAGTTGTTCATGTGGTAAAATATCTATTATATCCATAATTATATTAATTATGTATATATCATATAAATCATATATATCCAGTATATACATTCATTTATAATATAAAATAACATATAGAGATAAGAAATGAAATGCACCGTTCATGGAGACGGTAAGTCGTACGCACGCATGAACGCTACTTTCATTTCTATTTCATATTTAATTGAATGGGGTTATAATTATGTAAAGGTATAATATAATTCCAGTATAATATAATGTATAATACCATTTAATCCATCATTTATATATCCCACATATGGTATTAACGATTCAAATCACTTTGAGGGGGCGATAGTCCGCACTTCCTAAAATGAAAATATCATGATTAGCCATAATGGAAATCATAAAGGTATGCCATAAATGAGAAATACAGAATCATAAGGAAAACATAAACATAATATATATATCATATATGAAAATAGTGTCATCAAAATGGCCACCATTAGAGGTGTTAATAGAATATTGAACAATCATCGTTTCATGAGGCAGTATTTCGCCACCCACAGAAACAATATGTTCATTAACCATTAGATGAAGGTGTGTTTAAGTGTAAATAAAATATTTATCATAACAGCATACGGGTATATTTTCGGTACTGCTGTTTTTATAAAGGAAAGGAATAAAAATGGTTTAGGGGGTTGGAGAAGCAAAATAAAACAAAAGAACATAAAAGAATGCATTACATTAAAATCGTGTAACTCATTTTGATTTGAGCCAAAGGATTCCTTGGAAAGAATTCTGCCCAAAGTGAGGCTTCTAGGAGTAAGAGAGGGAAGTTGAGAGATTATTTGGTCAGAGTTTTGCCGAGCCAAAAGGCTTTGATGGTGTGAATAAGGTGGTAGTGGGGGGGGCTTTTATAAGAGGAGAGGATGGGCACTCTTGGAATGTCATGAAATATTACATTATTATATAATGAGATTCGGATTTTAAAGGTCCCACACTTATATATTTATAGGATAAGGTGATAAAGGTTATAAATATTCTTATCCAATAGGTTTTTGACTAGTGTATGTCCAAAAATTTACATTATATTTTTATTTTATTTAAATCCATAATTAATGAGGTAATCACTGCATCATCATGGTGTCATATATACTTTAATTTATTTAATTTATAAAAATTATAAAACAAATATCATGATGTAGTAAATCGTTTTAGCTTTATAATGAATATTTATAGTCAAACATATGACTTGTATAACACCATTTAAAATTTGTTTTAGTAAAACAACTCATGTTTGTGACATTTTTATTTTAACATTAAATAAAAAGATTTTAATGTAATTTTCATACCAAAGTGGCTCCATGGGGTCCCCGAGTTGACACATGGATTGTCTTGGTCGGTCATGACTCATATAATAGGGATAGGAAAATTTCAAAAGTAATTTCATATTATTATAACATTATCATTACCTTAAATTACACTAATTACCTTTAATCGCGATTAATTAAACTTAAATGTTACTATTCACCAAAAAAAATTTAATCCCATTCAACCACATTTTACTTCCTAATGACAACCATGTATGTCGGATTTTTGAAAATTAAATCACAGAAGTGGTAATGTTTCATTTAAACAAAAAATCAGTTTTTTAACTACAACTTAGTGGTTTCACTATTCATCAAAAATTGATGTTTTTCAGAACAATGCCAAAATTTCACCCTAATCTATAATTGATATTACGAATTCAAAAACAAATTCAATTCTGAATGGTAAAATTTATAAAATTTCAAAAATTAGGTATTACTATTCTTAACAGCTACTTTGATTGCTCGCGGTGTGTTAGAATCTCGAACTTGCGTACATGCAATCTATTGCATTATTGAAAGAAAAGTGTATCGTGGAAGCTCGGGGTGTTACAGAAACTGTCTTAGTGGTCCTTGTTTTTATAAAATGGTATAATGTTTGGTACACTATACCAGGCCTAAAATTCATTTTAATGTGTAATCGATTAAAATTACATCATGTTCACCATAGTTAGAAGAACATGAAGGCTCTAGAAGGAAATATAATGCTGATGTGTGACCACAATATAATTGAATCTTTTCAAAAATGTATAAATGGAATGAAAATGTTTGGTTCATTAAATCTAAAAGTTCATAAGTTTAGGGATTATATATTTGACCATTTTAACTTTTATATATTGGAGATGTCCTGAGATCTGGGTTACATAGGGCCTCTATAATTTTTTAAAATTATTGATGTTATATCATTGAACTTATTGGTGTTCAAACTTATTAATATATTCTATATTATAAGTTCATATTTATATTGGATGGATATGGTAGAAATGGATAGTGGAATGTTGTGAAAGGACCACAAATCAGATAGGTATGGTGAGTAAAATAAAAGAAGAAAATATTATATTAATGGGATATGGGTCAAAATGAAAACACCTAAAACTATATTATGAAATTTAGTCATATAGATATTAAACACAACATTAACTGAGAAAAAAATGAATGTGTGTGTAGTGTATAATTCTTAAATCCATTTACAAATGTGAAATTTATACAACATCACACTATGATATGAAATTTATCTATTCCAGTGATAGTATGTTTACCAAAAGGGTTATGATCAAATAAGCCATATGATGATAGAAAACTATTAATTATCATTTTATTGCCTTATACACTAACCAATGAAATTCATTGAGAGAAGATAAAAGTATTTGTAAATACTTTTTCTCAAAAAATATGGGAATGATGATTCTAGACATAGACTATTAGTGGATAATAAAATAAATTAATCAGAAGGAGAAACATTATCAGGAATGATATTATCTTATTGTAGTTTCATAACCTTTTTGAATCAATAGTTAAAGGAAAAACAAACAAGGATGTAAATTTTAATCTAAAAACCCCTTGAAATTTAATATATGTAGATAACTCTAGCTATTAACAAATTATTTCAAGAATATCATCTAGAAAATTAATTTCTAGAATTCCAATATATTATTGAATCTGGGTGGAATTATATAAATTTGATGATCCAATAGTTGGTATACTAAAAATATGGACACAATAAATTATAGAAAAAAAATACAATAATTTTATGAATACGTGGAAGGATATTCGAATGAATAATAAATAGTTCATACATATAAGGATAATAAGAATATCTAAATTTTAACAGATATGTGGAAACATGGATTCCTAGATGTTTAAATATTGAATAATACCATGAAGAAATGGGTTTCAAAAAATGAGGAAGTTAAAAGCATCATTATGTTCAATAGATCAATAGTGAATGTTGAAATATTGAATGGAATGTGAGAACCTAAGAAAAAATTGGGTTATACTTTTAAATAGAATGACAGTTGAAGTTGATGATATATGTCTAATTTTTTGATGAATGGATTCATATAGAAATAATGTATTTATTCAATTGAAATAGTCACATTTTCTATAAAAAAAGTACCATATAGATAGTCCATTGGATATGATCATCAAAGGAAATAATCATCAATAAGATGTATATTAATGATTACAATAATCATGGTGATTTTGTGAAGGTGATCTACAAGAAACAAGCCATGGGTTTTGAATAAAATTTGATTGAGAATATTGTTTGGGTATTTAATCAAATAATTATTGAATTAAGACATTTGACCCATCAATTAAACTAAAGCATAGACAGTTTCATAATCAATGATTACCTCATACAAAGTGACTCATATTATTTTCATTATCAAATTTAATAGAATGATGATACTTTTATTAAAATCCCACCATAAGTGGCAGGAATAATTATTGTGTGATTTGATATTTAAATTATTAATGAAGTGGCGTTTTTCAAAATATATAAAATAAAAGATCTTTTTTTTTCATGAATATAATGGAAATATATATAAATATAAATTGATATTTTTTTCATTGTTATTATCATTAGGAATATATATTTAGAAGATCATTGATATAATTAGGATAATTAGATACAAACATGTCTTCAACACTTATATCAGAATGAATATTTAAAGAGTTCATAGTAATAAATATTGTAATATCAAAACATATATATTTCAAATGTTCTATGTGTTTTAGTTTTATTAAACATAATGTATATGATTATTTGTATGACACTATTTTTTTCTGTTGTAGTTGAGGTAGTAACTCCAAACGTTTTTACTCATATAATAGACCCTTGAGAACCCTTGATGCGATTGATCCATTAAATGTTGTTATCATAAGATATATCTATATATTTTAGTGGAATTTATCATTTTCATGGATTCATTGATGTTAATTTTTTATGTATTTAGAGACGCTGATGTCAGTGAAAGGTATCAAATTTATGTTTGGAGGAACAATGGGTAATTAGTTGTATAATCATTCAACATTGAATATATAGTTTATTAAAATTAAAGAAATTACATTTTCATGTTAATGTACTTTTTGAAAGGTTCATGGATGGTCATAAAAATGATTAATGTAATTATTCGTTATTAAGAGTGTAATTCACATTGAAAATATTCTAGTGTTTTATTCCATATAGTAACCCATTTACTTGAAATTATATTTTTGATGTAATATATTATATTGTAATGTTTTAGATCATAAGAATATAATACATAATCAAAATCAAACTGATATCATCACAAAAAATTTATTCACTAATGTTGAAGGAAAAACCATTCCTTTTTTGTACTCATGTGAATGAAAATATTTGGGGAAAAATACACTTATATGGTTAGGGGATTTGTTTTTCAATGTTTTTAAGTATGGTTAAGAGATACATGGCGGGATTTTTACAAGGTATACTATTATGATTGTGATGAATTTTCATGATATATGATCAAACATATTGGTTGAAAAAATCATGAAATCTAATTTATCCTTATAATGGAAACTTCAACATTGTTTTCAATATTGTTTTTTTGATTAATATAACATTTTCTTCTTGTGATGGGAATTCAATTCTTGGATATTTTAATAAATGGAGTTTGAAAACAGTTGCCTATATAAATAGGTTTTTTTGTTGTTTAATAAATTATGGAGAGGTCAAAAAATGGCCACTAATGTTTCTTAGATTGTGGGGAAGCAGTTTTTTTATTTTCATACCTATATATAATTGTATGATATTTGTTAATTAAATATATGAGATATTAAATTTTAAAAATAAGAAATCATGAATTATTTGAAAAATATTTGTTTTCATAATTTAAAATTCTATTTAGATTTATAGTTATATTCAATTATCAATATTTAATATATGATAGGTTTCTCTATTTCTCCTAATAGTGACTACTCCAAACTATCATGAATTAAATCCATCATTATAAACATTTCTCAATTAGTTTCAAAAAATTTTATCACTATTGAATTGAATTTTTTTTAATAATTTCTAATGCATTTATATAAAAAATAAAATGGTATAAAATAACACCTTATACATTGAATGAATTCATAAAAAGTCCATACAAAATAATATATTCTATTATATTAAATTTACCACAACTTAAATAAATGAAAAAGTATCAAATTTAATATAAATTAATAAAAATAAACCATTTTTATATTCATATATAATGTTAATAATCATGTTTTAGTAATATATTGATTCATTTCATGAATTTAAACTATTGACACATGTGAATCGACATCAAATAAAATCCCAACTACTAATATCATGGAATGATTTTCATTTTATCTAATAAAATTTAATGAATATATATTTATCCCTTTTTTATTAACAAGTTTACTTATCTTGAAAATAAATATTTTTCATTATTCATTTTTAATTTAATGAGTTCACCAGGAAGTGCAACAAAATACATGTAGTGAACGATTCATAGCTTCTTTAATCACAATATTTTTATAAATGTATGTTTTATTCGGTACATCAATCATAATTATATATTCTCATCTAAACTCACAGTGATATAAAATATTACTAACTATGAAATTTTTGATATTATACAAAAATTCCATGTTAAACCTTGTCACCATAACTCTGAAATAATGTTTATAACCTTTAAATTAATCCACATGTCATATTTTAACTATATAACCCACTTTTAACTAAATAATTAATCAAATATGACATATGATTTCCCCTATTATTATCAGGCACATTGAAATAAAATTATTTAAAATTTTACAACTCATTTAATAAGGGAATGGAATATTTCATAATATTCATGAGACTGATGTGATATCCCTAAAACAAATCCTTTGGAATATAAATTCATAAGGTAAAAAAATCTCATCTTCCATGTCTTCTCGATGAAATCAATCAAATTAATTTTTCACTAATTACCAATACATGAAATTTTTACCACCTATAAAGGCACTAAAAAATATATCTCTAAATTAACATCCCAAAACATGAAAATTATTATCCTAGTTATCCCATAAATCTTTATTAAACACCACATATATGGGAGAGGATTTACCCAATTTTAACAACTATATTTCAAATCACCCACACAAAAATGATAGAATTATGAAATTTGGTTATGGATCCTCACACATCATCAATGGGAAGGCTCTTAAACCCATATTAAAAATACATTAGAGAAGAAAATAATAACACATTAACAATATCATCCTCATTTAATTCCCAATTGAAATAAAACAATGAAATTGAACTATAATACCTAAGAAATTGAATGGTTTCAGGCATCACCATCTCTCTGTAATTATTTTTCGTTAAATCAATCATATTTTGTTATTTTTCTATAGGATCCAAACCACCAATAGTAATGATATAGACCCCTGTGATTTATTAATACATTTTTATCCATGTTCCTGAAATCAACCAAAATCATGGATTATCCAAGTATGACTTATTGTAGATTGTTAATTCCCTTTTATTAATCATTTTGACCATTAATACATAATGATCAATAGAATAATAATTATATATATATATATATTAATCATTTAATATGTAATGAAGGGTAAAATAAGGAATTAATAAGGCTACATGATGCATTAAATTCAGGCATGATACAGGCATATCAAAATTCTATTAAAACATTATAAAAATTATACAAGATTATAATAACATTAATTTAATATAAAAATATTTATTATTTAGATTTATAACTTGATAACTCAATACGATAATAAATTCATATGAATAGAATAATCTAGCAATTATAATGATGAAGTAACATCCAGATTTTCATTAACACCATTAAAATGTCATAAATAATAGGCTCTTCTAGATTAGGGTGACATTTTCATTCCCTGGACGTGATTTCCTAAAAAACCATAGTGTGATTCTCCATATACTTCCAAGAATGAAACCCCATATGCTAACGGTGAGTTACTAGTGGTGAGGTAGACTCATTATATTATGGAAATTATTTCCTCACATTGACGTAAATGTGTAATTCCCCAATTATACAGAAAATTATCATTGAGATATATATATATTTATATATATCATACATCCCAAAATATAGATAGAAAATAATGATCCCCACATGCCCTTATAGTCTATAACATAATATATGAAATCAATATATTTTTTACAAAATTACATAACATATTATGATGGGAAACATTAAATTTATTGCCTCATATATAAATTAATTTCATAATGACTTGTATCTAAAAAACCTTATGAAACACAAATACATGACATATATCCTAACTCGCATAAATGAACCTATAGAATCCCTAAAAATTATAAAATTTTATAAATTTACTTGTTGTGTATACCATTGTATTACGAGTGTCATGGGATAATACAAGATATTCCACCAATATACATTGAAACTGATTCCATGTATGCAACTATGGGATGTCGAACGACTACATAGGGATTTCTAATAAATCAAAAATATCGACTTTTGTTGTGATATTGAGTAAATACCTAGAAAACATATAATATATAATTAATTATTTACTACACAACACATTAACCTAGAATCATAACACAAAATGAACATTAAATAATGTATGTATTTTTTTATAACGATAACTAGGCCACCAAAAGACCTTGTAATATATACATTATCGTCATGCATAATTAATGAGGTACCTCAAAACATTATCCTAGACCATTCCAAAAGATAGTGAAATTTTTTTCATTACTCATATGATTTATCAACGAGACGCCCATTATACTATCTTATTAATGGGATGCTACAACAAAATCCAATCAATAACATATTCCTTAGTGTAGGAAAATCAATTTATAACCTACTAAACAACACTACATAAACCCCATGTACCTCATGAAGGGTTTTCCATCTAATATCACATTATAGTTCAACCATCTCACTCATGAATGAACCATGTTCTATCAATCAACCATCATATTCTCACTCATGAAATTGATGACCAAGCCATATCACAAAGGGAAATTCACCTTCTAAAACCACTACATTATCTATAATGGTATGGGCCAACATCATGCACCCTATGACCCCATATCAAAGATAGAGATCCTAAAAACTCAATCATACTAGAGAAGAATAATGGCCTTAGGATCTTCTAATACATAATAATTCATTTCATATCATAATAATCTAGTAAAAACATAGGAAACAACATACATAACCCCATTCACATCTCAAATATAATTGATTTATCACATGGGAACTAGTTCACCGGAACCTAGTATCATATTTTGAAAACATATAATTAGAAGTATCATACCGCTTTAATTTAACTATATGTACTCAAACTAAACCTAATATATTATATAAATTACAAGATATTAATGGGATTAAAATATAATTCACTTCTTCATAAATCGCTTTTAACACCTTAAAATCTCAATAAGGAAAAAATATAATGCATAAATCTGTAATCAAAGTTGGAATCACTTATACAAGCTCATAGTACTGTAAATTAGTTCACACCATGATCATCCAACATTCCCAAATAAAATCCATGATAAATCCCTTTTTCAATTTAAAATTAATGGTCATCACTTATCACCATACTCATGAAAGAGCATTAACCAAAATCTATTCAGAAATCCTTTAGAACCCATTTTCCATATTTAAATTCCTTTCCCGAAAATATTTTCCAAATTAACCATTTTCAATTAAAATCAATGATAAAATAGTACTATTTTTATGAAAATTTTAATAGTAAATCCATTTCACATTCTAAAATATAACATACCCCTCTAAAAGATTATTAAGTCGGTCACTACCACCTATTTGACAATACAACAACTATTGAACCATTTAAAATTATATTGAGTCATTGCATAACATTATTACAATGTGATCACATCCCAATATTTTGGGGAATTTTTTTTATATATTATGTATTTATGAAGAAAATAAATAAAATGTAGTTACACGAGAAAAAAATGATAAAATACCGAATGTAATAGAAAATAAAAAATTTCCCACCAAAAATAAAATGGATTCTTTTAGTCCACTACCAAACCCTAAATGTTCATAATCATCCTAGAATAACCTCATATCATAAAAAAATATAACATCAATAATCCACATTACGTTAATTTATTAAAAATAAAATTTAAAAAATTGAATATTAATATAATTGATACCAAACAAACTATGATGAGAATCCTTGAGTATGGTGGTATAATCCCAAACTAACAGAAAAATATCTACTGTGTCAGGAAAAAAAATAATTTTAGTCACAATGGAAACTGTAATTTACAATACATTCATGAAATATTGTATTTAAATTCATTGAAAAATTTACATTATGGGATAAAAATAATGAAAACATGAATTCAAAATAATTGTACGTCCTTATCTTCCACATAAGGAATCAACATCATGTTTTATTTTTTATATTCAGCATATCTCATTTACCTAAACATTATCCAAACATAATTAACCCATAATATTTGGATGGAGGATGAATGAGAACATAAGTGAATATCTTACCTTGAATACATATGATGAATTATCAATGAAATACATGGATGAATTGGGAAATATCAGAAGAGGGAAGTAGTCATATATAGGCTATCTTAATCATTTTGTTCATCAAAGGAATGGGTCTGAAGTGGTGGTTAAAAAAATCAACCACATATAGAATTGAAAGGAATTTGGCTCAAAAAATAATATTCCCACCACATTTCAATATATTAATAGAGACATGAAACCATAAATCCTACTTGGAAGAAAACATAATACATGTTCTATGATAATTTAATATTGTGAAGCATTGAATAATGTTGGGAATGGTATATAAGGGTCCATTTACACACATGGAATGGTAATTTCAAATCATTAATCCTTGATTGACATAATGAAAAACCATTTTATGTGTCCCGATTAGAAAATAATTTAAATTCCTGATAAGATCATAACCCATCACATAGTGGATGCCTAACTTCTACAATTATTAGTGTATTGACCACCCAACCACTGAACTGAAACCAATCCAAAAAAAGACTAATTCAACATTACAAAAACCATATCTGTGAACAAACTTTAATGGATGTATACCACTCAAAATCCTATTATATGTCATATTTCTCAAAATTATACCATCAATAAATAGAATATAACATTTTCATTGGAATTCACCAAACATAATGGCTTCAGTCATTAGAAGTAAAAAATACAAGGATGTCTCACTTGTGGGATAATAAGAGTAGGATTACAATATGATGGAAATTTTGATGAGTTTTTGAGTTGGTATTCCATGGGGGTGAGAGTTATAATTAAAAAATGTATTGTTTTTAATAATAACATATTAAATATATCATTAATTAGTGATCGCGAAAATAAAAAAATGTATTCCATATGAAATGTATTTGTATTATTATTCTATCTTTCTACCACTATTGTTTCACATACACTAAGTCTCCTATATTATTTCCTAACAATATCATTGTTACCTTAAAATTCAACCATTTTATCCCATTGATTTATTTAACTTAATACATAATGATGAAAAATTTTATAACACAACTATATCTATATTAATTATTATTTCTTTATTTGATATAATATATATATCTATATTATGTAATTATAAATAACTCTTTAAGGTATATATTTATTAAAAAATCCATTATAGAGGTAGGGATTATATAATTACAATACTAACCATTTCACATAGCATTAAAATACTTTTCAAATACAAATAATATAAAAAGTAATATTTTTTTTGATAATTTATTAATAAATTAAAAGGTTAATAAATCACACTACAATATTTATGAAGTATTATTGTAAATAAATAATTTTCTAAATTAATAATCACATATAAATTATATTATTGGATGAAATCACTAAGTTATAAATGTTATCCTTCCAAATTATTTAATAGATATAATGAATATAAATATAGTTATAAATTTGTTAAACAATTCTAATTGAATAAATATATTAATGGTTTAGTAATCAATATACATAACATTTAAAATATTAATCTTAATATGTGAATTATGATATCATAATCATTATGTTAGTTATTTAACTTTGATAATTTGATTTTTATATATTTATAATATATTTACATTAGTTATCACAAAATTAATTAGTTATGATTATATTTTAACTATTGTGTCTATATTCTAATAGTTAGGTTCCCATTATCACTAACATATTTTAAAAGGTAAAAATATCCTTCAAAACCATATATTTTATTTACATTATGAAATTTTTCCTAACACAATTTTATATGATCCCTCGTCATACAAATTTTTTCAAAATTCCAATTACATTTTGAAGTGTTTTCCTTATTTTAGAAATTATTTTTATCAATGGTATCTCAGAGTCCTCATTACCCCATTGATTTTGAAAAATATAATCTTGATATTTATTTTTTTTATTTTCCCATTGAATTAATTATGATATTTTTGAATTATTTAATCATTTTAATTAATGTTATATTATTATGAAATGACAAAATTATAATTTTTATGTATTTTATAAAATTTATCATTTTTATAACAATATTCCCAAATTATTTTTTTCTATGAAAGATATACATTTAATCAACGCATTAAAATAATAAGGGTACCAAAATACTTTAACAAATTATAGATCCATGTCATTAAAATAACATAACAAATGAATATAATATATAGATAAATAAATTATCTGATAACTTTTTTAATATATTTATATATATATTGGATGTTATATTTTCACCGTGAAGTGATTCATATCCTAAAAATTGAAATTGAAGAAGAAAATACTATTATAGAAAATTAATTTTGTACCTATAAAAGTAAAAAATCGTTTTGTATGAAATTATAAATATGATAAAATGATAATTAATATATAAATAAATAATTTTAATGGATAAAATTTAATTTCTATTATTGGGATATAGTAACTAGTCCAATAAAATTTTGGGTAATATAGTTATATATTAACATCCATTTCTTAATTAATCATAATTTAGAAATATTACAAAACAAATATTTTCAGAAAAAGAGACTTCAATATCCCATAAGTATAGATCATTTTAAATACACGTGTAATTTTCATAAAAACATTTAACATTATTTACATAATTTTCTCCAAGAATAGAATATTTTAGGTCTAGAAATATATTCATCATATTATCAAAAGTTCTTATATCAGTTTATATAATATTAATAAAATCATTGATCATCTAAATTCTATATACATAAAAAATAATCATATTACATATTATTACATATATATAAAGATTACTAAATAGGTAAATAAAAAATCACTATAAGATGGTTGAAACAGAAACATGGGAAAATTAGAAATTATTTCTACCAATAATTTATAAATAAATTCTAGAGAATCTTGTTATTATTTGTGATTATGGTATAGTATGTGTACATTGTATTGTAATTTTGAATACTTTTTCAATAGTCAAATAAACATATGAATATAAGCGAATATAGAATCTTCATAACACCAATAAAAAAGAATTAATCAATAATAAAAACATCGGAAACACATTTTTATGAAACAGAAGAAATCAAAAAAAAATTATATGAAATAGTAACATAATTGAAAAAACAAACAACCAAAAGTCCTTGAATAAAAAATTACACGAATCTAACTGGATGAAATGTACACATAATTATATCATGTGATATAAAAGATAAAAAATCATTGATATGATGATTAATATTGGACACATAAATAACAGATATATATATATAGTTATATATTGATAAATAATAATTTATTAATTAACAACCATATCATACTTACACACGATGAATAATATTTATTAGTGAAAAATATATATCATGAAATATGGTCAATATATATTTAATCAAAATTAAAAGAATTGTGTAATTATCATTGTTTTTATTAATGAATATGTAGACAATTATAAAATAGAATGAAATTTTATATGAACACTTATGAATACTTTCATTTATATATTAATTAGACATAATGGTATATATAATAAATAGTTAGTATGGTAAATAAAAAAATACCTATCTTATAATTCATCACATGTGGCAGTAGAAGTTGTTCGGAGAGGATGTTTATGAGAAAATAAAGTACAATAAAAAGTAAAAATTAGTAAGTGAATACTGCTTAAATAATTATATAGAAAATATTAAATGGAATATTTAGAATGTAAATTCTATTTTGGATATGAAAAATTATAATTGTTTACATACTATACAATAATCAACCAGAATATGATTTTGAAATACATTTAAAATAATAAGTAAGAGGCTAAATAGAATAATACAAAAAATTATGATAAGATAGATGTCCTAATATATGATATAAAATGAAAATATAACTATAACTAGAGAGAGTAAAAATAATTTCAAAATCCCCATTATGAATATTGTACATCACATTTGAATAATAAATTATTGAGATTATAATGAATATTTATTTTGACCATCAGAAAAGTCAATAAGAAAAAAAAAATTTAACTTCTGTAGGAAATATTTTAAATACCTTTTAAATATGTTTATTTTTAGGGAGATAATATTAATAATTTGTATTTATAGTGATTCTCTTAGGTATATACATCCCATATGTATATGTCCATCATGGTCGGGGTCTAAAATTTAACATTTTACCTAAATAAAAAACATATACTTTTCATATTCCCAATAGTAATGTGACTGTATCAACCCCTCTTTTAACATGTAATATAATATATTTTTTTCTTTCTTAGATTGTAGTGGGTAAAGAACACGAAAATAAAATAGAATGGTTTATTAAGGTTTTCATCCAAGATGGATGACTATATCTCCCAAGATATATATTTGTTATCCAAGGAATACAATATTCATCTAATTATTGAATGAATCATGGTAAATATATATTCCATTGGAATATTATTTGGGCACAAAAGTAATATAATTAAATCAATAACATGAACTTTATTTTATTAAAAAATAATAGGATTGATTCCCTTTAGATGAAAATATAATGTGTTGGATTGAGTAGTTTCTAGAATGATTTGATTTATTTTATTCCACACATTAAGAAATGGTGTGGGAAGAATAAAATTTTATTTTTGACATAAAAAATATTTAATTTTTTTATACATTCTCTAACCTTTATAGGTGGGATATAATCTTTAGAAGCATAGTTTGACTCCTTATATAATGTCATTTTATTTATTTATGTAGTGTATACATTCACAGAAACCATTTCCATTTTAGTATTAACCATAAAATGATTCTTAATATGAAATAGTCTTGTTTTATATTGTCACTATTTATTGATATGAAATTCCATAACATAATTATATATCATACATTATTATTTATTTCATAATAATTTTAAGCACATAAAGTATGAAAATTGTTCACAATAAAACTGATAGTAAATTAAAATACAATCCATATATATAGATGAATATGCACTCATACATTATTATCATTTTATTAGTGTAAATTAATTTTTTTTAATGAAATATATGCAAACACTCTTTTTATCTCCTCAATTTTTTAAAACACATTTTCGAATCCTTTTCTTTTGTATTTGGATTATATTCAATTAATTTCAATAAACTAAAATTGAATACTTTAATTCAATATATTATATTGGCTTCCATATGAAGAGAATAAATTTAACATGTCATTAGATCATGATGAGGAATAAATATTAAATTCTATACCTCCCAAAATTTTTATATATTACATATGAATATAAAAATAAATTTAATTTGAATAATAAAATCTCCACCTCAGTATGAGATCTCGTAACATTATTATCTTCTTAAATCATAATATACATTTGATTTTCCAAAAACAATTTCACATAAATTAATATTATGTTCAAAAATTACTTTTTTATTTCTATCACATATACTGGAAATTGAGAACCCAAGTCCGAAGAGGAAACTAAAGCATCAAATTGTGATGGAAACAAATAATCTATTGAAATCATGTTTAAGCCTATTAGATGCATTATTATTAAGTAGTTTCTAGAGAAGTGCATTTACCTCCAGCTCCGGATCATTTATAATGAGGTCCATCAACCAAATAGCAAATGTACCTTGTTATTATGAACTCTTCCATGCATAAGATGCCAACATTAAACCTTCTTTCTAAAATATAGTCTTGATTTTCAATCCCCTCTGTATGCATCCTACTAGTTTCCACATTAATAGACCTCTAAGATATCATCGCACAAACCTCTTTAGAGGAATTGAAAAGAATCTATTTTTTAAAAATATATTCTTTGGGAAGGATGATAACATCCCATGTATCATTGAGTGGGGATGCCTCGATTTTTTCGATGCCATAATTGCCAAAGCATCATCATTCATTTCACCATTGAGGCTTGTATGAAATTACAGTCTTGAATCCACCATTACCTCATCACCCGAGGGAACAGAGTCAACGGAAGAGTTAGCCACCTTGAGTGTGTCACCATTGCACTTCCTCGAGGAAATGATGCGTGCATTTATTAGAGTATTTTAGGGATGCATACCCTTTCTTACATATCTAGTAACTGGTTGAATAAAAAGGTTTTACTAGTCCCTCCTATGTTGTTCCTCCCATTTTTCATAATGAAGCCATTAGAATCCACATAAATATTTTGTCCCTTCTGCGATGAGGATATAAAAAATTACTCTACAATGTCTAGTGCCTTTAATGTAGTGGGGTACAAAGAATCATTCATTACCTCTTGAGAAGAACCCCCTCCCACCAAGGGATCCTCCCCATGAGTGACCTCCACCTCTTTAAGATCCTCACGAGCAAGGCCATCCTCTTCTCCAAACACTGCAAAACGGTTCAATGAGTTCAAAATTGGTCATCCATAATTAACTTTTGTAGCATAAGAAATTATAGCTTGCGAGATCTGCTACTTGTTTTCAGCATCTTCTTTCTGGGAAAAGCCACGACCATGAAAAGAATCCATGCTGACCTCCCTTTAATCCCTAACGACCATTTGTTGATCATGTCTGGCACAAACCCCACTATCACAAAGTGGAATAACAACATCCTCAAACATGAATGCCACACCCAGATCGTGTTTCAGATGATGGAGAATATCAGTGACTCTTTGGTTGTCTTATAAAGACCGAGATAGTTTTTACTGATCAGTATTAGCCGCCAAACTGAGCCCATAATGTGGATCCACTTCAGACCCAACCAAGATCCCATCCTTGCCTGGCGGAGGGTCACTGGCACCATGACCCCCATGGTTCATTCCTACACACTGTCAAGAATAGGATATGTGCCCTATGTGGTGACACAAAAAATAGAAGTACATCCAAGAATCAAACACATGTGGATGCTTCTAGAGAAATTCATCTCCTACCAAAATCCAAATCTATTCGACCAGGGGTTTTGACAAATCAAATTCAACACATATTCAATGCAAGATCTAGTGGAAAATTGTATTGGTTCTTGAATCCGAACATAGAAAGTGGCCTACTTGGTTCTCGAGCATTTAGATGATAGAAGGGTTCTAAAAGGGGAGGGGAGTTCCATAAAGCATACCCACAAAGCCGTTGTCGGAGTGTCCCACTCATAAGAAGATCGAATAACCTCATTAGAAGATGAAAATGACATCCAATTCAGGATCGAGGAGCCACATACTATGTGGTGATGAGATCTTCTAAGGATGAACACTGAGTCATTATATGATAATTGTCCAAGAGCCCAATAGAGTCCCATTTTAGAAGACCCCATTTTTGATAAATGAAACTCTCAAAGACGTCAGTTGAAGGACATCATGAAGGGAAATCATCCAATAATGTTTATGAAAGAATAGAAAAAGCATCAATAAATTTGGAGGTTGAAAGAGAGAGTTGGGGGAACCGTTATAGAGGACCAGGACTGTAAGGGAAAATTGAGATTTTAGTGGAATGTGGGAAATAAACAGAATATGGGGGAGGGGAATATGAATAAGGCTTCACAGTTAGAGGGGAAGAGCGACCCCACTCTCCTGATGATGGGACATGGGAAGAGGCACCGGCCATGGTCGCCTAGGACATGGGTGAGGCACTAGAAGCTGAGAGCCCAATAAGTACATTTGTGTTTAAAATAATCAAATAAATGGATATTTCTTTTGAAAACCTTATCGAAAATGCATAAAATTATATATACCATGTTCAAATATAATTCATATATTGAAGAACATTTACATATACATAGAATCTAATCATTCATTACTATTATATATTTACTCATATGTATTATATTCTTTTTCTGATGTTATGCACACATTATCTTTATAAATGAATAAAAATTTCTTTGAAAATATATTAATTAAATGTATTGGTACTTTTTGATTTTGTTAAATTATTTTAATGGTGTTCTATGGTCATGTTAAAATACAATATAGTAAACTAGATTGTCTCATAACTCCAATATCATTACATTATCTTATACTAAAATTAACATGACATGTAAATGATCATCTTACCCAATGGGTCTCTAATAATACCTGGAATACCATACAATAATATCAACGGATATACTCACTAGGAACATTTTTCAAACTAATGAATATCACCACATGCCAAGACAATTTTTTGAATGTTCCTAGATTCCGACCACAAACACCATAGGAAACATCCCCTGAGGTCACATATCCTTACAATACTTTAGACCATTATTAATAACCTATGATTTTCTAAATAGAGAGGATCTTGAAAAAAAGTGTTCCTTATTTATAATATTAGTAATATTTATAGTATTTTTTGAACATTTTTATGGGGTTATACAATTCACCACTTTGGTGAAAAACATACTTGATTTATTCTATAGACAATAGACCTTAACCCAAGCATGTCCTAATTCACATCTAATTGGGAATTTGTTCTATTATAATTTTTCATGACTTGACATACCAGAGCCATGGAACTAGTCATCTAACTGAATCGGTATCCTAAAATAAAGTAGTTTTCCATATATAACACCATTTTCTATATCCCATTAGGTTCACATATCGATTAATGACTTTACCCATTTTGGAAATCATTTTTATTATATGTGATTTATACACAATAAATCACACATTTAGAATATTACTTTGATAAAATTATAACATCCTACCTCATTTTGAGGTAAGATATTTTATGAGTTTATAAATTTCTCTATTATCTGTTTTATTCTATGCTATGGAATATTAGGAAGATTTGATTTCATGAATATCGCCTTGAGAGTAAATTTTTGGATGGTTCAGAGATGGAATTCTTTTACTGTGGATATAAAAATATACTAGATAATTAGTGCAATCGTTATAGTTATGTAAATATTTGCATACTCCTCCATCCAGCTAGTTGTGTGGGTAAAACTCATGTGGTTTTACTTTTTCCAATGTTAATCAAGGGTGAAAAATACAATTTTGTATCAATTAAACCTAATGGGGTTTTGATCCCCATCATCTTTTATCATCATTAACACCCAATTACAACTCAAAATCCACAATTCCAAATCTTTAACTCTATAATAATTAATTTTACCCCTCTCATTCAACCCTCCATGGCTAATCATGGGTGGACTGATTTGGTGATTCTTGAATAGTGATTTTTCTATTGATAGATGAAACATTCATATTCATTTTTGAGTGATATGCGTGGATGGGGGATTTATATTTTTTATGATGATCAAATGATAAATTATTCAATTCATCATTGACCGGTTATAGATCTAGTTTTATATGACACCTAATAATGTGTTTTAGAATTTCTATAAATCAAATATATTTTTGAGGTATGTTTTCATGATTAATTTTCCAATAATGCAAGTTAATGATTTATTAATTATATTACTATAATATTTTGATAATACTTTTGTTTATTTGTGGTTGATATGATGTTTCAATGATTTCGCTTTGAATGAAAAAGGATTCTTCATTAATGGTTAATGATTACAAATTATTTTCATAGATCGTTAATCTTATTGACATCTTATTCATTTTGAATCACATAATTAATATCCTTTCAATTAATATATATTTTTGGGAATGTTATTTGATGGCTAGACCAAAGTTTCTATTCTAAAATTGATTAAGAAATCCAGATATTTTATTCAATTTATAATTGAATAATTTAATTCATATTATATAATTTTTTATATCTTGGAGCCAATTCAACTTTTAGATTAAATGAGTTTTCTTAATAGATAACAAATTCCAAGACACAAAATCTATTTATGATTTTGTTTCTATTCCGTTTTATATATGAACTATATCATGATTTTGACATGAATAACATATAAGAATGTTCTATGTGGTGATGAAACATTTTAATAGCATCAACCCCTTTATGAAATTTTTATTTATACATTATTTGCAGGGTTATTATGTTTGATAGAATTTGAGGCACTTTTATATCCATGTTTCCTTTATTTATGATGTTTTATCATTTATTTTTGTCCACGATTTATTGTGTTTTCTTATGGGTTCATGTGTATCATATGATACAAATATATCATCCATGTTTACATGTGTAATTATAGAGTATCTAATTATTGTATATGTTATTTATCACATATTAAAATATAATGTATTTTTATTCCCATGATTACATTATATGTGTTACATATTATTCTCTACCAATTTCTATGTGTTTACTAGGTCATAGAGGTATTGTATTAGTATTCCTAGTAGGATAACCATCATGATATGATAAGAAATTTGATGAGGAGTGTGAATGAAATTCTTAATCAATTATGGTGGACACATAATAGGTTATTATTATAAAAACCTTGTGGCCTAAATGAAACACAATAGCTTTAGGATATGAATTAATATGATGGATGTAGATGCCATAAAAATATATGTAAATGTTCTATAGTTTACCTTGTGGAGTGACATAAGATTTGATGATTTGAAGATGTTGAGAAATATATCAATGGAATTTGGTCAAAATTTAATGAGGCAAAAAAAAATTTCATCCTTTTGGCATAGAGTTTATGAAATTGTGCATCTGGCCTGTGATGGATTTGGTAGAATGTAAGATCTAATTTTATGATAGTTTACAAATAATATTAAAAATAAATTGTATGAATATAGATTTCATATATTTATACACATTTTATGGATTAATTGGTGGTACCGTTTTAATTTAATTACCCACTCCATGGAAGTGAATATTTATGGTCTCCATGACTTCTTGTATATGGATCCATGTAAGGAAAAGTGTGTCAAATATGATAGATAATGCGTGGATCTGGGAGCTTGTGGTAGGAATGAGAAAAAACGATGGCTCTACATAAAGTGTAATTTAATATCTTACTATAATAATTCTCTTATTTATCATTCCATATTTAGAGCCTGTTAATTTATTGTGCTTCACGTTTTCAATATGATATTATTTTCTTCCAAATTATTTACATGAATTTATGATATTTATTATATAATACTTGTGCATTGATATTGAAATGACCCAATTTTTTCTCAATGAAATTACATTATTATAATTATTTCATATAGAATAAACACATAATATGACATATAGAACACAATAAAAACATATAAATAAAGAATTTTTGAAATAAAAGTTATCTATAGATGTTATAGAATGTATACTGATGAAATAGTTATTGGACCATTGAAATATTAATGTGACCCTTATGAGTAGTAAACCAACCAACTAAAATGTAAACTCACTAAGGAATGTAAAAATAATATTTTTAACTATTATTAGTGACAATATGGTATAACTATATTATTGTATACGTAAATAAATATTATTAACTATTATTTTCAATTTGTTGGTATTTTTATAAGTCATGTATATTTAATTAAAATTCTATGATTAATTTAATAAATTGAAATAAAATTTATTTTAATAAAATGAATTCATAAATTATTATTTTTAGGCTTATGATCATAAAATATATGTATATGTCTTTAATTATATTTTCATTGTGATAGAAAATCAGGTTTAAATTTTAAATTTTTATTTTTCAAATAAATTATGATTTTAATTAAAAATTAAATTTCTCATATTTATAAAATTGTTTTTGAAAAATCGAGTTCATTTTTTTATTTTATACATTGAAAAACAGTATGGGTGAATTTTTTTTATAAAATACTTGTATTTTTTGTGAGAAATTAAATATAATAATTTATGTTAAAATATAAATAAATTAATTTTTGACATCATGTTGTAGACATAAATGATGTAAATGGCCACTGGTTTGAACTTAGATTCCCATGTTACTATTTTTTTGTCTCAATATCATGAATATTGATATTTTTGAGAAAAAATAGTAATCTAATGATTAATATAATTGGATTCCCCTCCTCTCCTCAACTATAAAAATCACCCTCATCCCCTCTTATTTTCACAATAATCAAGCCTTGTGTCTAGTCCAAATTCAAATCAAATATATCCCCATTCCCCACTCCAACATCCATCATCCATTGGTATATTTATAATACCTAACCCTCTCACATAAATAGTTTTTCAAGGATAATATATTCATGAAGTAAATTGCACTTTTCATTTCATTTATTATCTTTCAAGTTCCACTTTTTTATTTCCTCAACTCCATTCATCCAAATTTTATGATAACTCCAGTACAGTAAATTTAATAGAATTTTGTTATGAAGATGGAATAATATATCATTATATCTCAGTTTCCCTCCTTTTACACTTGAAATGAAAAGACCATCCGAGATGTGTTAATTTTTCACATTAATGGAAGACTGGTTTTCAATTTCAATTACAATCTTCAATTCTAGTCAGGTAATGATTTTGATAGTTGAAAAAGACTATCACATATTTATTATATATAATTTAATTTCATGAAATATTTATTAGACATGATACTAATTTATTAAACAAAAAAGTGTTTGATGTGATAAAAACCGCCAATTTAATGAAAATATTATCATCAATGTTTTATATAATGATTCATCTTCACTAAAAATAACCAAACTAGATTTATAAACATGTGATCATATGGATGTTTATTAGTAACAAAAAACATCAATTCTAGACCACTATTCTCATCTTACATATTTTTCCTTACATGTATATATGTAAACTAATCACGAAAATCAAGGAATCAAACACTCCAAAATAATGATATTGAACATCTTAACCCATCAAAAATTTCATGAATAATCTTTATATTGTTTTCATTAATAAATATAATGAATAATTGGTTCTGGAAAAATTATTTACTAATTGTAATTATTTTATACATTAAATTATGCTCAATTGTAGGATACCATCACTCTTAAGGTAAGGTATTCTACCAGAACATCTGTTATTCCATCAGGTTTCTCTACCCATACGTTTACCAACATGAAGTTATATGTTATTTTTATTAAAATATTATAAATTATGTTTATATGACCCAATATAATATATTAATATCCATTATGTTTTAAGAGATCTTTTGAATTCCTTACCATATTCATGTACAATACATAATATTTTTTAAGACACCATTATATTTTTGAAACCATTAAATTTATGAAGAAATCATACATGGTTAAATTATTGTTTTATATAAAATATTATTACATTTAATTTTAAAATGACCATTGATATTTTACATTAACTACACTTACATGTTTTATTTCTAAAGTTAATTAAGTACTATTTTTTACTTGTTATTAATTCATGTTGACATAACATTTCATTATATATGCCTATTATACTCTATGATTTTCCCTGAATTATCTAATTCTTTTACATTGTGAAAATTCTATGATACTCCCATTTTTTTCTTAAGGACTTGATTTTGATATCGAATTCTTACTATGGGTAACCAGTATGTTTGTGAATGATCGATTATGTACGATTATACATGTGGAAAGCATATCCATGAACATGTAATGATTTGTGAACCTAGATAATTCTCCAATTAATTGGGTATTGTTGATTCTCAGGAGATGTCATCTGAAACAGTCTTGGTAGTTATCCAAGACTCAAGAAACTATGTGCAATGGTCTTTGTGGTCAACCTTGACTGGTGCTCATCTATATACAATGATCCTTGACTAATGATAAAGTCATGTAGTGTAACATCCCTAGAAAAATAAAGAATATGAAATTTTCATATTTATTAATAATTTTGAATTAAAAATTAATTTTATTTTAAAGGGGATTCTATATTCAATGGTGTACCTGACATGCAACAATGGGTCTCTCTGATGCCTTATGTTGCAAAAAATGCTGAGTTATTTTAAAAAATAATAATATAATATTATTATAAATGATAGTTTATGCCTAGACATTGTATTGGGGGGAATGAAAAAAACTAAATACAATATGATTAAATAGGTTTGATAAATGTTTTTACATTTATTCGATAATAGTTAAAGGCTTAAAATGTAAATGAATCTAATTTTAAGCACAAATAGTCTAATATTAATTAAAAGGACAATTTACCGCCTTTCATTGGAGAACCATTTTTAAAACTGATTTTTATTACTTTTATATGTTTTACTTGAATAAATGAAATTCTTATTCATAACCAGGACATCAAAATTTACAGTGTGTAAATATTTGGTATTTCTATGATAAAATTTATTTATTAATGAATAATGAAAAATTTTGTACTTTAATTCAAAACATCATTTTAATCTAATTTATTTATATGGATAAATAATTGTTTTAATTATTTTTAAATTTTCATTAGATTATTTTTTTACCATTTAATCTAATGTAATTCATTGAATGAAATTTTAATTTGAAATTGGACATAAACAACTGTCAATATTTTGATAGTAATATTTTATAAATACAGACTTTTTGTTTCGAAAATGGAAATTAATTTTAAAATAATTAATTCATATTTTATTTTTTCAATTTGGTAAAATATATATCATTTTTGAATTTAGAATATAAAATATAGATTAGGCTGAATTTTTGGTGTTTTTCTAAAAACCATCATTTTTTATAAATAGTGAAAACAGTGGGTAGTAGTTAAGAAACATACTTTTTCATTTAAATGAAATTTTACTACTTCTGCGAATTAAATTTAAAAAATAATATCTAAATGGTTGTTATTAGCAAGAAACATGTTGTTCAATAAGAAGAATGTTTTTTGGAGAATAGTAACGTTTGAATATTTTTTACTGTTGTTAAGGCTAAATAGGTTAATTAAAGGTAAAAATATTATAATAAAATAAAATGACCTTACCAGTTGTCATAATATTATTAGATGATTAAGGGACGACCAAAAAAATCCTTTGGTGAGAATATTTGTCTTTGAAAACCACTTGTGTAAGATAATGATATTAATTACTTTTTATTTAAAGAAAAAATAGAAATATCATAAACATGTATTGTTTTCCTAAAAAAATTAATAGGGGGTTATATAATTGATATAATTAACTATATAATTAATAGGGGGTTATATAATTGATATAATTTCCAAAATCATGATATATTTTTTATAATTTTTAGATATCAAATAAAGAAAATTATTATGATACATTAATGATGTCTTGTTTTCCTCATTAATGAATGATTTATATATATATGATTATATATAAAAAACAATAACCAAAACCTATTCAATTCTTCGTTGATTATTTCATTTCGACACTTATTTATGGTATATTCATGTTCAATTATTTTTGGACCTTCAAAAACCAAAACTCGTTATATAATAAAATAATATTTTCAAACATTCATAAAGAGCCCCACCTCCCCTTATAAAAAGCACTCACCTCTAACCATTTACTCACACCTCTCAAGCCCCTTGGCTCATCCAACCTCTACCCAAATAATTTTTCTATATCCCTATAATCCCCCTTCGATTCTTTACCTTTGGCATAAGGCACATCAAGAAATATTTTTGGTTCAAACCAAAGAGAGTTACCGGCTTGAAAGGTAACATATTCTTTTTAGTTGTTTTTTATTTTTAACTTCTCAAACCCTCTAAAATATTTTTATTATTTTATATTATAACTACACCAGTATCATCAATATTCTTGTTTGTTTTTAGGATATGGATTCGAACTACACTTACAGACTCCTCCATCTAATGGGTAAAGAACATACTGTTTCAGTTGAAGGCGAACCATTGTCTCACAAAATGATAATTGTTCAATCTTTTCTACGACATCATAATGAAGAAATCAAGATTAAACATTATTTATAGGAGATATATATTATATTTATATTGTTTTATCATTCGGTATTTTTCATTTATAGAAATCCTTTATGGTTTCTATTGTGGGTAAATACGATAATTTCATTTGAGGAAGTGCGGACTACCGCCCCTCAATGTGATATGACTCGTTCATGACAAACATGGATTTTATAAAGTATGAAGATAATGAAATAATATATTATAGTATACTATAATTATAATATAAATATTTATCATTAATTTTTCATTCAATTAAATAGAAATTAGAAATGAAATTATTGTTCATGCGTTTGTACGGCTTACCATCTCTATGAATGGTGCATTTCATTTTTTATCTCCAAATGTTTTGTAATATTATAAATACATACATATAATAGATATATATATATATATATGATATATAAGATATCTAAATATTGAATATAATTTTGGAGATAATGGGATTTTGACCACCTGAACAACATGTAATTATACGGAGTACATTTTTGACTCAAGTACCAAATATCTACAAAATGAACATTATTAACTTAAATGATTGAATAATGTTTATAACATGTTAATAAGTGATATAAAAAGAATAATTAACATGAAAATTGTTCTTAAGAGAATATAAATGAAATTTAGTTTATTATACTGGAGAATAAAGAACAAACGGTTCAAGTCAGACACAAGGTAATGGTTTTCTTATCTCACTTTTAATTCTGTGAGATGTCCATTGTTCTCCACTTATTTATTGCATGTGGTGTATTGTGAACAACAATTTGATATATAATATAATTATTCACTTTATATTAATGGTATTATGTGATTAATTTTTTGGTTATTAACTTTTGGTCATATGACTCGATTGATTACGACGTGGTATGGGGTTTTTATCTAATTTTTATTCTCGTGAGATTCAGGCTGTATTTACCACTATTTTTTTGTGGTGTATGTAATTTCCATTGTTGTATTCATTTATAAATTTATCTTTTATTCATGGGTATTTACATCTTCATTGTATGAGACTTCTTCATTATTGTTTTTTTTATGTTTCCAAATCCGTAAGGGAACCTTTCGCCCTACTCTTTTTAATAGACTTCTAATTGTTTTGACTTTTAATTTACATCTTCCTATTTTAGGATATGTTCTTCAATATCATTATTGATGTAAATTGTATTTCTATTTTATGATATACCCGTTTCCCTCTCATAAAATCATTTTATGAATTTCAATGTGACGTTGTTAGACTGTCGAATTTCTGGAAGGGAACATCATCCCCCAATTTCAATTCTTTGTGTTAAACTACTACATCTGGATTATGACGTGATATGAATATGTGTGAATATCCTCAGATTTTTTTACAATTAATATCCACATATATTGGGTGTATTTATATTTGTCACACATAATTATGTCATTGATTTATCTTTATTCTAAGGATATCATCTTTATAAGGGATTTCATCTCAATGTGCATTTCCATTGAGTCTTCATTGTTACTATGCACCAATTTACACTTATATATTGTATATATTATCATTGGAATATTATATCATGAATCCATTTATTCTCATGATATAATAATGTTAAGTTTAAATTTTATTCCTCAATTATTTATATTCAAGAATCTCTTATGGTGTTAAAAACTCTTTAACTAAAATATATTTTTTAATTATTAAAAGATTTATTACTCTAAATATTTATCATTAATTTCTATGTTTTCAATGTTGATATTAGGAATTATTTATAAGGAAATAAATTTTATCGAATGATAATTCATTCAAATTCTTCAAAGTTGTATGGAACACATTGATTCAAAAATCCTTTTATTAAATGTTTTAAATTGTATTTGAAAATGGTTTGATAAATAATTGATTATTTATATATATTGAAATGATTTTTTATAATTGAAAAAGATATTTTAATTTTTAAATATTTATATATTTTATGTGTTATGATTTTATAATGGTACTTGGACATTTGGAGGGTGGTTACTTGATAAACTAATTGACTGGTGCTGCCCTGATAAACCAGGACGGTTGAATACGTTATAACCTCTAATGCGTTGGGTATTGATGTTGGTTGTATAACTATTCCATTTAGTGATATGTGTGGAAGTCTACTGTTTTGTTATCCTATTTATGTATGTTTATTTCCAATGTTAACTATATATGTTATGTGTTCGGTCTATGGGTTTTATAGTAATCTATTGGTTACAATAGGGTTAGCAATGATATTTTATTCAGTGAAGAGTACTTACAACTTCATAAAGGTGAAAAGTATTACATATGATAAAGTATTCCTGGTTTAGTTGTTGTTTTGAAAAAATAACATATTTTCTTCTGTGCATATCTGTTACTGAGCTTTTTATGCACATCCTATGTTTTGAAATGTTTTTCATAGGACTTAATGATGAATAGGGTCATGGATGGGATGAAGGAAAAGTCATGGTGTCTAAAACGTGGAACTAGACATGACTCTTTTTTTAAAGACTATTTATTTTATGAAAAAAAAATATAAACTGAGTATAAGTGTCTACTTTGAAATTTTGTAGATGTAATGTAAATGTTACAGATTAATTGGCTAAATCTGTAAACCTGAAAAGATCCATAATGCGAATTATTCACTTAACTCAAGATTATGTTATGTTTATGGTCGGGTCCTTATAGTTGGTATCAATTGTAAGTTTGGATTACAATAACGGATAGGGTTTTATTTAATAATAAGCGACATAACCATAACGGTTTGAATATTAAAAATATTCATAGTTATTTTAGAGGTGAAAAATTGTTATTAAATTTTGGGTTGCAAAATTAATGGTATTAGAAAACCATTGATTATAAAAAATGTTTTATTGATATTTTTGATGAATTTCTACTAATTTTTTTTGGAATGTTATAAAATTGTATTGGTTTTGAAGAAGGACAACACATATACTGTGTGACAACCCGTCGCGTCGGACAATGTTGTAGGAATCAAACCCAAAAACAATGTGTGATCGGGGTTTATCGCCTACAATTGGACTACGTGAAGTCCATAGTTAGTTTAACTAATTCTTTTTAGTTGATTGATTTTATGTATCAAAATAAGATTATTTCAGATCTTATGTGTTATAAAATGAAAATCCATAGTATTGGAAAATGATTTGGGGATTATGTGATAAAGTTTATTATGGAAGACATTCTCTCTTTTGGGAAATCTATATTATTAATAAAAATAAAATACTATGGGATTTAATTTGTGGAGTAATGGTTGAAATATTACATTGGAAGAATATCTGTTTTTACTGTAGACAGAAGGTTATTTGGGTTGTTTATGTAAATTATTAACCTATCATAGAGAATATGTGTTTAGGTTAATTACACATCAGTATTAGACATTAAGAGTAGTTTATGTTTTATGAGATAAATGTTGATATTTACTATGGAAGGCTATGTGATTAAATCCTTATATGTTTTGTGTTTCAATTTCAGTTTGGATTATTTTGTTGAATTTTATGGAAAATTCTATATTGAATGGCCTTTCTTGAACTTTTGGCACTTTTTTGTTGAATTTGGGAGATTAAGAGTAGAATTTGTTTTTATAAAGATAATCATTTTGAGGATTACCTGATATCATACAAACCAAATATTGTTTTTGTTAATGTATAAATATAATTGAAATATATGGTTCATATTTTTTGGATCATGTTATTCTCTAGAAGTTGATTCTAGAACATTTTATGTCACCAAGTCATCTTGAATACACGTTTTTTGGAGAAAATATGAGTTGGTGGTAGAAATTTTGTAAATGACGAAAGTATACATATCAATTAGGTAAGATTCTTTATGCTATTATTCAATATAATTAATAAATTATCCAAATTAATGAAAAAGAAATCAAAAAAAATTTTCTGTTTACTTTTCCTACTGGGAAACCAATAACCGTTTAGCACATAAAAAATTTATGGTTTTCTTGGTGTTATCTTTCTCCTAGTCATGTTTTATATCACTCTATATCAGAACTTGACACTACATTTCTACTCCATATATATGTTTTCATGGAATCCATGTATGGTTAATCTCAGGTGACATTTTTACTGATCTTTCATTCTTTTAATGTGATACTTTTAATTACACTTTTTCTGATCTCGTGCATTCAATGATGTTTCAAAGCACAATTATAAAATCTTGAAGACGCAATTTCTAAAAGGGGGAATGGTGTAACATCAATGGAAAATAACGAAAATGATATTTTTATATTTATTAATATTTCTTAATTAAATATTAATTTTATTTTAAATGTTATTATATATTTACTAGTGTACCTAACACGCAACAATTTGTTTCTCTAAACTCTTATGTTTCACACAATGTTGAGTTATATTAAAAAAAAATAATATGTTATTATTTTAAATAGAAATTAACGCCTAGATATTTTATTGGTTGGAATTAACAGAACTAACTACAATATGATAATAAATGTTTGTTAAATGTTTTTACATTTATTCAATAAAATTTAGAGGCTTAAAATGTGATTGAATTTAATTTACAGCAAACAAAGTCCAATATTCTTTAAAAAGTCGGTTTACTGCTTTTTAGTGGAAAACCCTTTTTAAATATAGTTTTGGGTAAATTTATATGTTCAATTTGAAAAAATAAAATTCCTTTTTACTATTTGGAGATCAAAATTTCATTTGGGTAAATTTTTTGTTTTTTTTGGTATAAATTACATTTTTTAATGAATAGTGAAAAATGCTGTATTTTAATTCAAACCCGGCTTTTAATATATTTTTCTTATGTTGTTATATTATCTTTTAAATTTTTTTAAATTGTAATTATATAATATTTCTAACATTTAATCTATGTTTGGTCATAAAAAGTAATTTCAGTTTGAAATTGGACATAAAAAAGTGTCAATCTTTGGATAGTAAATATTTTTAAAAACATGTTTTTTCTTTTGACAACATGAATTATTTTTAAAAAAATTAATGAAACTTATATTTTTTTAATTTGGTAAAAAATACGTTTTTTATTTATTGAATATCAATGATATATTGGTTTGAAATTTTGGAATTTTTGTGAAAACCATCAATTTTTTATTAATAGTGAAAACACTGAGTCGTAGTTAAAAAACTAACATTTTCATTTGAATAAAATTTTACCACTTCTATTAATTGAATTTAAAAAATCCAACATAAATTGGTTTTATTAGTATGTAAATGTGGTTCAATAAGAATAAAATAATTTTTGTTGAATAGTAACTTTCGACTTTTATTTACCATAGTTAATGGTAAATAAAGTAATTCAAGGTAAAAACAATATTATAATAATATAAAATTACCTTAACAGTTGTCCTAAACATATTTTATTATTAATGGAAAACCAAAAAAATAAATGTATGATACATTTGGCATTTCAAATCTACTTGGTTAAGATAATGATATTGAAAATTTTTTATTTAAAGTAAAAATAAAAATATCGTAAACATGTATTTTTTTACTAAAACAATATAATGTGGGGTTATATAATTAATATATTCAACTATAAATGTTCAATTAAAAGATAAATATATTTTCTAAATCATGATATTATTAATATAATTTTTACATATAAAATAAAAAAAAATTATGATATAATAATGATGTAGTGTTTACTTCATTAATGAATGATTTAAATAAATAAGATTATAAAGATTAAAAAAATATACAAAAACCTATCCAATTATTATTGGATTATTTTATTTCTAACATGAGTCATCTTATATTTAACCTTAATTAGTTGTGGATGTTTACTAAACGAAAAAAATTATATAATAAAATAAAAATTTCAATTTTTACAAAAGAGCCCATCCTCCCCCTTATAAAAAGCCCTCACCTCTAACCAATTACACACACCTCTCAAGGCCCATGGCTCATCCCACCTCTATCCGAATATGCTATCAAGATCTCTCTCTTAAACATAGAAGCCTTACCTTAGGCAGAAGCACTTCAAGATATCCTTTTGGTTCAAACCAAAGGGAGTTACCCTATTTTAAGGTAACGTTTGATTTAATGTTCTTTTCTTTTATTTTACTTATCCAACCCACTAAACTATTTTTATTCATTTATTTTATAACCAAAACATTATCCTCTATATACTATGTTGTTTTTATGAGAATTATTAGAACTACACTTACACCAACCTCCATTTAATAGGTAAGTAACCTATTGTTTCTGTAGACAGCGAGCTACTGCCTTAATAAATGATGATTGTTCAATCTTAATATACCACCTATTATGGTGGCCATTAAGATGTATATATATTTATATGTGATATATATTATATTTATATTGATTTTATTCTTCTGTATTTTTCATTTATATAATAACATTATGATTTGTTTAGTGGGTAAATACAATAATTTCATTTGAGGAAGTGCGGACTACCACCCCCTCAAGTGATAGGCCTCATTCAGGACATATGTAGAATGTATAAAGGATTGTGTTAATGTAATTATATATGAAATTAAACTGGAATTATAATATAGATATTTATCATTATGTTTTCATTCAATTTAATACGAAATAGAAAATAAAGTATCATGCATGTCTATGTACGACTAACCCTCTCCACGAGTGGTGCATTTAATTTCTTATATCCAAATATTATGTAATATTATAAATACATACTTATATATGATATATATTATATATAATACATATAAATAATTAATATAATTCTGGATATAATATAATTTTGATCACATGAACAACATGTAAATATTAGATGTTCATGTTTGACCGAAGTAACTAATATCTACAAAATGACCAATATTAACATAAATGATTGAATAATGTTTATAAAATGGAGAAAAGTTATATATATTGAATAATAAAATTGTAAAATGTTATTAAGAAAATATAAATTAACATTATTTTATTTTTTAGGAGATTAACGAATGAACAGGTCAAGTCCGACACAAGGTAGGGGGTTTCATATCTCACTTTTAATTATGTGAGATATATATTGTTTGGCACTTATTTATTGCATGTGGGGTGTTGATCACTGCCATTCGATATATATTATCATTATTCACTTTATATTCATGTAATTCTATGATTATTTTTTGGTTATTAACATTTTTTCATACAACTCGATTGATTACAATGTGGTAAGAGGTTTCCATATCACTTTTTATTCATATGAGATTAATGCTATATTTGCTAGTATATTCCTTTTTGTGGTGTATGTAATACCCATGATTGTAATAATTGTGTAATATAAATTAATTTATGGGTGTTTATATCTTTATTTTATCACCCTTATTTAATGTGGTGTATGTTTTGTACGTTACCAAATCGGTACGGGAACTTTTCAGCCTCCTCTTTTTAAAAGACTTATTTTTGTTATGTCTTTTTAATTTAAATCTTCATATGGTGGGATATTTTCATTTATATCCTTATGGTTGAAAATTTTATATCGAAGTGATGATATACCCTTTCCTATCTTATCAACTCATTTTCTGAATTTTAATGTGACGTCATTTTCTTGTCGAATTTCTATGTGGGGAATTCTTCACCCAATTTCCATTCATTGGGTTAAACCTCTATTTCATGATTATGTTATGCTATGAATATTTTTTAATAACCACTTATTTTTTACACTTAATATCCACTAATATTGGTTGTATTTATAATTTTCAAACATAATTATGTCATTGATTTTCCTTAATTTAGGGATACTATCTTTATAAGGGATTTCGTCTCAATTTACATTTCCATTGAGAATAAATTGTTGGTATGCACCAATTCACTCTTATATGGTGTATATATTGATTTTTTTAATATTAAATCATTAATATATATATTTTCATGATATAATAATTTTCCGATTAAATGTTATTGCTCAATTATTTGTATTTAAGCATCTCTCATTTTGCTAAAAACCCTTAAAGTAAAACAACTTTTAAAATGTTTTAATGATTTTTTCTTATTAATATTTATCATTAATGTACATGATTTTAAAATGGGTTTTAGGAATTATTTATTTTGGATTTAATTTTTTGAAATGATAATTTATTTAAAATTTTCAATGTGGTATGAGACACATTGAATAAAAAATCACTTTATTAAATGATTTAAATTGTTTTTGAAATTTGTTTGATAAAGTATTGATTATTTCAATATGTTGAAAGCTTTATTTTTATTTAAATAGAAAATTTATTAGGGAAATAGTTATATATTTTATGTGTTATTATTTTATAATAGTACTTGTACATTTGATGGGTGGTTACATGATAAGCCTAATGACAGGTGTTGTTATGATAAACCTAGACAAGTGGTATCATTATAACCTTTAATGCATTGGGTATGGAATTCAGTAATATGTCTATTATATTTAGTGATATGTGTAGAACCTAACAATTTAGTTATTTCATTAATTTATGTTTATTTCCCTAGTTACCTTTATATGTTATGTGTTCTTTCTAGGGGTTTTATGGTAATATTTTGGCTACAAAAGGGTGTAGAATGATATTTAATTTAGTGAAGAGTATTTACTACTTAATAAATGTGAAAAGTATCATTATGATAATGTATAAATGGTTTACTTATTGTTTTGATCAACATATGGTTTTCCATCTTTGTGTATCCCTTACTGCATTTTTTATACTCATTCTATGTTTTGAAATACTTTTCATAGTACTTAAAGATGAATATATTCGAGGAAGGAATCATGCAAAATTCATGCTATCTAAAACTATGAACTAGACATTACCCTTTTTAAAGAGTTTTTATATTATAAAAAAAATTTAAACTTGGTATATGTGTCTACTTGGTAATTGTTTATATGTATTGTAATAGTTATGGCATAATTATCTATTGATCTAAACCCAAAAAGTTCTTCAATTTGAATTTTTCACATAATTAAATATTATGTAATGATTATGGCCAGATCCTTACATGTAGTATGGTTATAGAACATTATTCTGAATCCATATTAATATTATTCCATGTTTATATCTTATGATTCCATATGATCCATGCCTTTTTATATCATTATGTCATGCTTTTCTAACCCATGTGATAAAACATTATAATCGTGTTGATTCCCTTGCTGAGCTTTTAGCTCATTTCATTGTTTATGTTATCCCCATGATATCATATTAGGATATATTATCATAGAGTAAATTAGGAGGTCATTGTGAATATCAAATAATGAAATGTAATATTTAGTCCAATGTTCTGAATTTTATTTACCTAGACTTCCAAGACAGTAGAAGTTACTATCCATGGCTACTATTCTGATGCTTCATTATACTTAAAATAATGTAATGATATGTCTAAAGGGATAGGGTCACGATATTTTTTATTAGATAATGGTCTAGTTGTTTTCAGAGATTAGGATTACAACACTTTAGTAAGAATATGATAGACGATACTATCTATAATAAAACAGTACTAAATTATGGTATGTATAGATTAAGTGGTTTATTAAGAAAATAAAACCATGTCTGGATAAAGACAAGTTGATGTGGATCTGTCACATACTTGTCTAGGGGTAAAAGAAAACACCATATTGATCTAGACATGAATGTGAACTGGGGTACATCAATTTCCCTTTCTGCACTCCTAGAAAAATACTCCCAAGAGATATGATTTGGTAAATTCATATCCTATGTAAAAACCATTATTATGGGAACAATTAAAAACTAGAATCCCATAAGAATATATGTTAAGAAAAAAAGTATAACTTAGATTTAAGACTATGGAAACACAATATATGATATAATTTTATTTTAAAAGATTATCATTTTATATTCAAGTTTTTTTTTATACTTATTAACTATCCATTCAAGAACCGTAATTATACATTACCTTTCAATGTTAATAGTGGGAAATAGAAGAACATGTTCCAAAATAAATATGAGTATTTCCCAAATTACATGGCCAATATGATGGAAATTTGTGCTAAAAACATTATGATAGTACATGATCAACTAGATCATGTAATAAAAAATATATTGAATCATGTGAACTCCCTTATTCTCAGTGGAAATAGAAATTTTTCATCAAATCCTTCACGCGGAAACCACACCACGTTTAGTCGATCTTACAATCCCCTACTCATGAAACAATGGATTACCTACATTAAATAAATATTTTGTATCCTCCAGTGCATAGAAGAAGAAAAGATCATTCATGAAGTTTATCATTTTGATGGGTCGACTTATCAGTGGTGGATATTGATCATGAATATGAAGTACCATGATGAAATTGATTCTCTGTATTGGGTGGAATTTAATAAAATGGTTTTCCATATATATTTTCACCAAACCCTCCATCTCAATATAGAAAGGGAGTTCCATATACATAAGCAGAAGGAAGATGATCCCATAGAGTGTATAAAGAAGACATCATGAGGATAAAAATATACACCTCTTCCATTGTCCTAAACATGAATAGAAAGGTGGATCTCTTATTAAGTGGACTAAATCCATGTCTATGAAAAGGGTTTGTGATTCATTACATTGAATGTTGTGGGTTTATTGTATGTTGTCAGTTTGTTGTATGTTTTTTCCTTAAGGTTGAAATGGATAATGGAGACTCTCTTTGGTCACATTGGATCGATGAAAATAGTTGAATATAGAGTCTAATGTGGGTGGGGAAGGAAATAAATCTAATGATAGAAAGAAGATTAAACATCTAACCTATCAAAATTTTGGAAAGAAGCATCCAATGAATAGTTTATAGGTAACCAAGAATTGCTTAAAATGTGGAAATATGGGACATCTAGTCAAAAAATAGCAATGGGATATGAAGAATCCAACTAATGTGTTAGACAAAAGGAATGTTTAGATAAATTCTTAACTTAATGTGCAGTGTATCTGCAGCAAGGATCATGGTAATTATGCAAACAATTTCACTAATTAAAGGGATGTTAGAGGAAATAAATAATAACCTCCAAGACAACAAGGAAGGTATTATGATATCATTGTTGTGGAGGTTGAGTAGGAAAATGATGTGGTGACAAGTACACTAGTTATTCATTCAATACTTGTGAATGTAATATTTAATTCTTGTTATATGGATTCCTTCATATCATGAAAGTTTAGTATAACTATTCAAATGAAACCTCCTAATTTGGAGATTGATTTTTTTATGAGAATATATAATTGGGAAATTAGTGCATCCATTATATATAACTGCTCCTCTGTAAATGATTGTGGACTGATCCTCCAAGAAAATCATGTCATATGTCCCCTGGTGGAGGATGATTATATTTTTTGTTTGGATTGTCTATCTTTATATAAATGAAACATTAAATGTTAGGAAAGGGAGATAAATCTTCTTATCCCAAAGTATCTTAGAGTCTTTTTCAAGTGTATGGTTGAAGATGAAACTCCTTCATAATCATCATCTCAATCATGAATAAGGATTCTATTTGAGGAGCAATATCTTTATCAACTGATTGAGAAAAAATATATGATACATCTCGAAGATATTTCCATTTTGAGGGATTACACTGATGTATCCCCTAAATAATTTTTTTGTCTTCCTCTTGATCAATAGGTTCTGGTATCAATTGAACATATTCCTAGAACCTTACCTATATCAAATTCACCTTATTGAACAGATTCCATTGATCTATAAGATCTGAAGAAGTAGTTAAAGGAGAATATTGAGTAGAGTTTTATATTCCCGAATGCATCACTATGGGTTGAAACCGTCCTCATTATTAAGATGAAGGATGGATCTATCTACCTCTGTATTAATTATCAAAAGTTCAATAAAATATTTATAAAGAAAAAGTATCGATAGGAAAATACCCCTGTTACCCAAAGCTAGAGCCTTATTGGTTACATTGGCATTCCAACAAGGAATAAGAATATGAAAGGACTGTGTAGTTTAGTTTTACTATAATCAAGATACATACATTAGTTCATCTTTACAACTTGAAGTGAAAAACAACATAGAAACTCCTTAGACAACATCCATAAGTCCCAGGTTATTTAAGCATGTAATTAATAATAGAATTATTCTTTCCCTATCAAAATTATTGATACTAAAGGGTTGAGGTCAAATGATTAGTAAGGGTAAAAAAATATAGTGGAAGATAACATAAATATTAGACATGGTGAATAATTGAAAACACATGCCTTTAGAAATAAACATGAACAAAATAAGGTAGAAATATTAGTTGAGTAAATATTACCATATCATATTATAATCATGGGTATTCTTCTAGTTGAATAACCACATGAACCATAAATACTATATTCATAATTAGGGAATACATAATGAGTGAAAATATAACAATACCGTTAAGGCATCATGCCAAGACCATAATTAATCGTTTTTTCAAGACTTTGGGCAAAGACCGTAGTTTGTCTCATGAGACCTAATGATGCACTGATGGGATATATTCGGCCCCACCTGAAGCTTATTATATCCAATTCATTTTTCGTATGAATGGGGATAAACTTATTAAACATACACACTCATATTGAATCTAATATACGAAATTTAAATATCTATCCCCAGACATTAAGAAAAAACACTAACCATTCAATGTAAACTGATGGATGGTTTTAATATAGATCATCAATTGCCAAAATAATCATAAACTATTAAATTAAATATGTTATATGATAAAATGGATTACTAATCAATATAATACAAAAGATTCCACACGAGTGTTGAAAGAGAGGAAGATACTCTTGTAAAATCTTTGAGTAATTCTTTAAATATATACTATTTTATTTTGAAAAGAATAGTTATTTTGAAAAAATTATTATATAAAATCAAAAGGGAAGTAAAATATTATTTTCATATCAAAATGAGTGATTTTATAGATAAAATGGTTTCAAAAAACAGATTATATTTTTCCCTTTAAAATAGGTAAGAAATTGAGATATTCCCTTGATTCGGGCTTGTATTTCAGAAACAATTTGAAGGATCCTTTTAAAACATGTAACTAACCTTAAAATAAAGAAGGATTATGGTTTGTGTACATATATAGAACACTAAAACATAATTTATGATGAGTATATAATTATAAATAATAATTTCATTGAGGTAATTTATACAATGAAAATAATTCGATTGGAAATGGAAGTTCGGGTGGAAAAACCCTTACCTTAAGTGTGAATGTGTTCCCCTCATCAACCTAAAGTCCTAGAATATGAAATTATACATATAAATAAATTATTTAATAACATAATATGAATTTATTTAGTTTATAATAAATTATTTAGTTAATTTAGGTTATTATTTATAAGTTATTATATTGAATTCTGTAGTTCTAGAGTGTTTGTTTTATTAATTTTCATTATTGGTTCACTTGTATTTAAGTAATGAAGTTCATGTGGAATGGTTATAAATATCCAGAATTGAAATTAAATATTATTTATGAGCATAGAGAATTTTTAATTGTCATTTCCATCATTTTGATACATGTAATGTGGAAGAGTTATTAGATGACAACTACTTCGATTATTTGGCTGTATTTGTATTATTATGAACTAGTTTTGTGATATGATTAAATAATATGTACATATACAGGTTAAATAATATTAATTAGGTTATGATACATGTATTATAGTCTGGTTAAACTATTTAAATGGTTTCATTCCTATTAATGATGGATAAATTGAAGAATAAAACTTCGTTGTCCATGAAGGTTATAAATTGGAACCTCATGGACGTTGATTTCATTTATAAAATAAAAGGTAGAGAGTAACAATATTGATGATTGTTCTTCAATTAACATGATATTATTATAGTATTTATATGATACTATATTTTAAGATGGTAATTTTGACAAAGGATGTCGGGATTGAAAATGAAAATAGACGACCTTGAATGTAAGAGAAAAATTGAGTGATCCCTTATGAAAATTTGTCAGCATAATAGTATCGCTTAAAATTTCATAAAATTAAATGATGAGATAAAAAGGGTACATAATCAAATGGAAATCAAATTTACTGTAAGAGGAATACATATAATTATACACCACCATATTATAATGTAAATTCAATGAGATAACATAAAATTAGTGTCGACTAAGAGAGGAGGGTGAAGGACTCCCTTACCTTTTAGAGTTACTCCTAGAACATAATGGTTGGGACCATGGGGGATTAAGGACAGCTTGGGAGGACTCCAAGAGAGGTAAACCCACCTGATATTATATGACGAGGGATTTGGAATGATAGAAAACGCATTGATGGGTGGGTATTTATAGAAAAAGAGAGGGAGTATTTTAATAATTTCCAAGGAGAACCTCATTAGTGGTTTTTGCCAATATAAGGGTTGGCCTATGGAATTTGCCCATGGTTTAAGCCACTTGGGACGCCAAATTTCATATTTTAATACAAATAATTCCACCAGACTTTTATTTAAATTATTATGTCATTATGATGTCATCAAACTACTGAAAACACAAATCTATATTTTTTACTATTGAGGAAAAATTAATGTATTTTAGAAAAATCCCAAAAAAATAACCCCTAACATTTTTTGACGTATAAAATTGAAAATTGAAATCAATTTTTCGAAAATAATTATCATGATATTATTAATTTATTTTTTAAATAATGTCATTGTTAATTCAGAAAATAACTATTTTAAGGTATATTTAGTTTTATATCACATTGAAAAATCAATAAAGATCTCATTATCTCATTATCTTAAGAAAATAAAATAATATCATTATTTAATGTTAATAAGGGTCATATTACTATTCTTATTACTATTCATAAGGCTATATTACTATTCACCAAAACTCATGTTTGTTCTAACAGACTCCAAATGGATTACTGGTCACAACTATAGATGACCATTATTCGAAATTCCAAACAGAGTAGAGGAAAAGTTCTGTTTAATGGATAGATTATAAAATTAATTCTATATTTTCATTCAAAATATTAGGGTGTTACATTCTCCCTTACATACAAAAATTTTTTCCTCAAAATTTCTTTTTACAATCTAGGCCAAAAACTGGTGGGGGTACATTTCCTTTATTGCTTCCCCCAATTCCCATGTTGCCTCTTCGTACTTATGGTTATTCCATTATACCTTGACCATATGAGTAGTATTTGTTGTGTAGAACATTGTCTCTACAATCCAAGATTCTCACTGGATGCTCCTCATAAGGAATATCATCCTCCAACTGTACCACCTCTTAAGAGAGTATATGTTATTGGTCTGCAATGTACATCCTTAAGTGGGATACATGAAAGACATCATGTACTTTCGACATGGTAGGTGGAACTACCAGTTGATAGGCCCCAACTCCAACACGATCAAGGATCTAAAAGGGGCTGATATACCTAGGAATTAGCTTTCCATTCTTCCCAAACCTCATTACCTTCTTTCATGGAGATATGGGTAGAAATACCAGGTCTTCCACATTGAATTCATGTTCTCATCGACAGTTATCTGCATAACTCTTTGTTTGAATTTGGGCTCCCATGATTTACTTCTGATTGTTTTTCACCTTCTCCGCCATTTCATCCTCAATTTCGGGTCCCAACAGCTTACTCTCACTGACTTCAACCCAACAAGTCGATGTTCTACACCTTTTCCCATAAAGGGATTAATATGGCGCCATTCGGATTCTCGAGGGGAAACTGTTGTTGTAGGAGAATTCAACTAGTGGAATAAATTGGTACCACCCCCATTTGAATTCTATAGAACATGCTCTAAACATGTCTTCCTATGTCAAAATAGTCTACATATATTGGCTATCAGTTTGAGGATGATAGGCTGTACTGAAGTTCAGTTCAGTGTTTATACCATGTTGGCTACTTTTCCAAAACGGTGAGGCGAATCTAAGATCATGGCCAGATACAATATATTGTGGTACTCCATGCAGCCTTACAACTTTGTTGATGTAAATCTGTTCATGTTGATCCAATGTGATGTCCTATCAAATCACAATGAAGTGATTTGTCTTTGTAAGACAATCCACAATGACCCATATAGCATTGTTTCGTCTATATGTCATTGGAAGTACCGTGACAAAGTCTGTGGTATTGATCTTACACTTCCTTGTTTGTATGGGTTGTGGTTGCATCATCCCCTAATAACTTTTCATCTCAGTCTTCACTTGTTGACATACCAGCCACTTTGATTTATATTCAGCAATCTCCCTTTTCATATTGTCCCACTGAAGGTTTTTTCGGAGATCTCGATACATCTTTGTGCTACCAGGGTGTGTAATGAAATTAGAGCTATGTACATCATCCAATAATTCCCTCTTTATCTTAGGAATAGAGGTAACACAAAGCCTCTTCATGAATTTTAAAAATCCATATTCCCATACGAAGTCAGTCAACATCCCACCATTTACAGAAATAATTTTCTTTTGAAGTTCCTCATCATCAGCGTGGGAAATTGTTTTCCTCTCCATTAAAGAAGGTTATGCAACTGTCTGAAAATGTACTGATGTGTTACCTTCCATGATAATTCCCATATCCATAATTACTAGATCCATGATCATAGGATCCCTTTCAACTCTCATCTTGTCCAGAACTCTAGGATATTTTCTTCACAAAGCATCTGCTACCATATTTTCCTTCCCTGGGTGGTTGTGTATTGTGAAATCATAGTCTTTGGATAGCTCAATCCATCTCATTTGTCTCATGTGGAGTTATTTATATGAGAATATATATTTCAAACTTTTATTATCGTTATATATCTCACATTTTTCTCCATAGAGGTAATGTCTCTATATATTCAGAGCAATTATTACCGCTGCTAACTCAAGGTCATGTGTTGGATAGTTTTGATCATTAATTTTTAGCTGTCTAGATGCATATGCAATCACTCGATCATTTTTCATGAGAACATAACCAAGTCCTTTCTTTGATGCATCCCTATAGGTAAAAAACCCATCATTCCCCCATGGTAGGGTAAGGATCAGAGCGTTCACTAACATTCTCTTCAATTCATCAAATAATTCTTCAAATTCCTTTATCTATATGAACATAACCCATTTTTGTGTGATCTTGGTCATTGGGTTAGCTAAAAGACTGATGATCTGAATGAAACGCGAATAATAACTTCCTAAACTAATAAACATACGTACCTAAATTACATTTATTTGAGTAGGCCATTCGTGCACAACCTTCACCTCTACATGATCTACAGATATTCTATCCTTAGAGACAATGTGGCCCAGAAAGGAAACTGATTGGAGCCAAAAATCAAAATTTCTAAACTTCCCATATAATTTATTTCTTATAAGGTTTCTTTATAATATTCCACGAGTGATTTTCATGATCTTCATAGTTTTTAGAGTATTCCAATATATCATTAATAAAAACCACTAAAAAGTCATCAAAATAATCCTTGAAAATGTTGTTAATTAGATTCATGGCAATATATGGTCCATAGTTAGTCTAAATAGAATTAATGTAAACCTGAAATTCTTGTACCTGACTGAAATGCTTTTTTTAATGTCTTCCTTCCTAACAAGAATCTGATGATATCCAGATCGATGATCAATCATAGAAAAATATTGGGCCTTGTGATGTTGATCAAATAAATCATCAATTAGTGGTTGATGATACTTATTTATTATAGTAATAGAATTTATTCCCCTATTATCAATGCACTACCTCATGGATTCATCTTTCTTATTGAAAAAAAGGATAGGGGCTCCTCATGGAGCTGCTAGGGTGATTAAATCCTCAATCACTCAATTCATCCATTTGTTTCATTAGTTCCACTAACTCCACAGTGTCCATTCTATAAGGGGTCATTGAAATGGGCCTTGAACCCTGAATTATGTAAATGGAAATCTCAATTTTCTGCTTTTATGGATTTACAGGAAAATCCTCTAGAATGATGTCAATATATGATTTCACTATAGGTATTTCCACTATCTATACATTCTTCTACCCACCCATATTTATGTCATTCCCGTTTTACCCAATAATTTAATTCAGTAGAGCTACTGGGGGTGGATCTTTATTAGAATCACATGGTGAGGTTTCTTCTATAAAAATAAAGGATTCCACACAGTTCTTGAAAATTATTAATTTCTTCTTCTTGTAATAGATTTTCGCATCATAATTTGATAACCAATCCATAACGAGCATTATGTCATAGTCAACCATTGGTATGATGATAAGGTTAGAAACTAAAGCATGTTTATGTGTCATGAGGGGGACTAATCGACACGCCTATGTTTCAATGATACAACCATCAAGAGTTTTGACTGCCGGCTCTTTTATTGAATCAAATAGGATATATATAGTTTTCTTGGAAAATTGAAAAGATATTAATGAATGCGACAATCCAAAATAAAATAATGTATTGGCTAAGTTGTCTGAAATAGTTAATTTACATTACACCACTTTGTTAGGAACTTCAACCTCCACAGTTGTGACCGAATAAGCATGACCCTGTATCCTTGGACTTCATTGGGAATCATTTCTCTAATGCATAAGACATTCATGTGTACAATGTCCCATCTCTCTGTAATTGTAGGAAAGAACCTTGTAAGCTTCATTCTTCCCCTTACAATCTCGCGATAGGTGGCCTTTTTATCTACACTTTTAACAGACTCCCATTCTCTTCAGGAATGTTCCATGTCGTTTCTTCCCACAATTACTACATAATAGAAATTCCACTCTTCCCTTATTACCCATTTTTTATTTCATTTCCTAGAGTTTTCATCATCCCTCTTATTCTCATGCATTCCATTAAATTCATAATACATAGAGAATTCGTTTTCTATCTAGATATCTATTGAGACTATATCTTCATATGATTCAAATCATTCGGAGAATAGAGCCCTTCGAAGGAATGGTTTTAAACCATAAATGAATCGATCAATTTTCCTCCTCGGATTATGTATGTAGTTTGCAGCATGCCTTTCCAACCTTGTAAATTTGGATTCATACATGGCAAAAATTTTATCCTCCTTCTACCTCAGATTCAAGAATTGACTCTCTATATCAGCTCGTTGTTCATGAGAGAAATATTTTTTTAAGAATATTTCCTTAACATCCCTCCGTTGAATCTCTTTTATTTATTCTTCCTATTTTGTTTTTGGATTAAAGTCCACCACTGATCCACATCACACGTTAGATGATAAATTTCCCTGACAAAATTCACTCTATGGTTACATCCAAATGCATGAAAAAACTTCTCAAGGGAACATATCTACTTCTCTACTGGAAATGGGATTTTGGACCAATTGAATGATGGATGTTGTTGTTGCATTCAGCGATCTAACATAGCTCTTCCATGTGGAGGATTTGGATTCTCCATACGAGTTAGATTATTATTCATAACCTGAGTATCTTGTCCCAATGTAGTTATGAGTTACTTATCACCATAGCCAACATTATTACCTTGTATCAGAGCTAAATCCCTATAGGGGACACATGCATTCATGTGGTTTTCATTATTTATACTAGGTGACATCTCTAAGTAGTTACATACAATATATTATGTTATCCATCATAATATATAATATTAACATAACAAAATACATAGAAAAAATTGAGATTATATGCATGGCTAATCCCGTATTAAAAAAAATGGGTTCATTGAAAAAAATTTTACATTTCAATCCTTCATATTATCTTGTAAATTTTTTTTGAATTATCCTAAGCATATCCCCTGGGAGGTTCGTACCCAAGAGTTGAGCACGGCCCCTTTTCGTGCACTAGTTCCAGTTCAAGTCTAGCTTAAATTGGTGTTTTTAGGTTTCACCACTATATACATCTATGACAGTGCCACCTCTAATAACTCATATCTAGATAGTGATATTTTTCCTGAAATATCCATATAATATATTCCTTACCAAAATACAAGGACGTAATTATATATATATCCTCAAAGAGTAACTTAGGGACTCTTCCCTAATTCTACGTTTTCTAAATCTAGTTTCCAAGTATTCTAATATACTTCCTCGGATACCAACTATAAGGACCCGACCCCAGTTACACGGAGTCGGTGCCTTATTTGTAACATTGCCATACTAACAAGGAATACGCATCCCAATAGACCGAGTAGTTTAGTATTACTGGAAAAATTATACATACATAAGTTCATCATTACTACTTGAAATGAAAAACAATATAGAAACTCTTTAGACAACTTCCAAAAATCCTAGGTTATTTCATAATGTCATTCATTATAGAATTCTTCTTGCCATGTATAAATGAATCATAATAAAGGGGTGAGCTAAAATTCTTACTAAGGGTAATAAATAAAGTGGAAGATAACATTAACATTAGACATGATGAATAATTGAAAACACATGCCTTTAAAAATAAACATTCGCATAATATGGTAGAAATATAAGCTGAGTAAATATTTCCTAAACATACCATAATCATGGTTGTTCTACTTTTATAATTATCACATGAACCATAAATACTAAATTTACATTAGTGAATGCATAATGCGGTACTATATAACCATATCGTCAAGGCCTTCTACTAAGACCATAGTTTGTCTAATGAGACCTACTGATGCACCGAGGGGATATAGTGGTCCCCAAATGACACTTACTATGTCAAATGCATTCCTCATATGAATGGGGATAAATATAATCAACACACACACATATATTGAAACTAATATATGAAATCAAATTAACATTTCCCAAACATTAAGAAAAAACACTAACCATTCAAAGTAAAATGATGAATGGTTTTAAGATAGAACATAAATATCCAAAATAATCATAAACCATTAAATTAAATATTGTATATGATAAAATGGTATAATAATCCATATAATACAAATTAATCAATAAGAGTGTTGAAATAGAGGAATATACTCATATAAAATTTTCGAGTAATTCATGAAATAAATACTCTTTTACTTTGAAAAGAACATTTATTTTTGGAAACATCATTATATAAAATCATAAGTAATGTAAGATATTATTTCAATAACAAAATACTTTATTTTATAGATAAAATTGTTTCTAAAATCATATTATATATTTCCATTGAAAATAGGGAAGAAAATGAGATATTCCCATTAATCGAGCTTGTAATTTGAAAACAATTTGAAAGATCTTTTTAAAACATGTAACTAAAAATAAAATTAAGAAAGAATCTTATATGTGTACATATATAGAACAATCACAATGAGTTTATGATGAGTATATAATAATACATAATAATTTCATTGTGTTAATTTTGATAATAAAAATAACATGAATGGAAATCGAAGTTATGGTGGAGAAACTCATACCTTATGTCCGAATGTGTTCCCAACATGATATTAAGGTACTGGAATATGTAAATTTCTAAATCGGTAACTTATTTTAGAACCTAAAAGGAATTTATTTAGTTTATCATAATTTTTTTAGTTCATTTATGTTATTATTTTTAAGTTATTATTTTGAATTTCGTCATTCTAGAGTGTTTGTTTTCTTGATTTTCATAATCGGTTCACTTGATTTTATGTAATGAAGTTCATGTGGAAATAATGTAAATATCTTGAATTGTAATATATATATTATTAGTGAACATACATAATTGTTAATGGTCATTTCCCTCATTTTGTTTCTTTGTATGAGGATGAATCAATAGATGAAAACTACTTCAGTTATTTGGAGGTATGTGGATTATTATGAACTAGTTTTTTCATATGATTTAATAAAATGTACATATCACTACTGTAAAATGGGTCTATACCCACATTTTTACGAAAAACCATGGGTATAGAGTACCCCTATAGCCATGGTTTTCCAAAACCGTGGGTATAGGTCACCTATACCCACAGTTCTACCTGAAACCTTGGGTATAGGTTTATTTTGAACACCTATACCCACGGTTATGAAAAAACGTCGGTATATGTGTTTTTCTTCAAACCATATACCCACGGTTTTGGATAAACCTTTGGTATAGGGTTTTCACCGAAAACCTATGGCCACGGTTTTCTAAAACCGTGCGTATTGGCGGGTTTTTTTTTGAAGACCTATACCCACGGTTCTGGAGAACCGTGGGTATATCTTTCCCACGTTATGGCAGGAAAAAAATTTAGGCGGGATGATAAAAAAATTTGGTAGGAACATGCATGTTATTAATATTATTAAGAAAATTAAAAAATAAAAATTACAAGTACTTATAGCTTTGTTGGTTCCATTGTTACTCCACTCAGCGTGGTCTAGTGTTCGAATTTCGGGAGATGTTTTTTTCAATTAATTTATTTTTATAAATGTAAGTAAATAGATTCTTCGTATGTAATAATAAAATGTCAACAAGCTCGTTAGTAAAGTACAGCTTCGTAGACCGCCAGGTTTGGTGTTCGAACCTCGCCGGTGTTTTTTTCATATAAGCATATATATTAATATATTTAGAGAAATATATATGCTAATACGAAAAATGGAATTGTCTTGGTTGGTCTAGTAGTTCGGTGTAATGTGGGGCATGCAGGGTTAGAATCTCCTTGAAAGAAATTTTTAAATACAAATTGAATTAATTCACCACGGTTTCAAACCATGGGGTATGTGTCCCGCCACGCTATACATCAGCATATTGCTACGTAACAATCCAATTCCCACAGTTCTACCAAACCGTGGGTATAGGTCAAGACCCCTATGTCGACGCCTTTCCAGCCCACGTTTCCCAAAACTGTGGGTATAGCCCGTTTTCCAGTATTGTATACTAGTTCCTGAATATTAATAATCTTATGATACATGTATTATAGTTTGGTTAAAAAATTAAAATGGTTTCATGACCATTAATGGAAGATAAATTGATGTATGAAACTTCGTCATCCACGAAGGTTATAAATTGGAACCTCATGGACATTGATTTTGTTTATATAATAAAAGAGAGGGAGTAATAATATTGATGATGTTTATTCAATTAAAATGATATTATTACAGTATATAGATTATAATGGAGTTCATCATGGTAATATTGATAGATGATGCATGGAGAGAATAACAAAAGAGACGATCTTGAATGTAAGAGAAAAGGTGAGAGATCACTTATGAAAATTCGGCAGCCTAACAGCGTCGCATAAAATTACATAAAATGATATGATGAGATTAAAAGAGTACATAATCATATTGAAATTAAAAGTACAGTAAGAAGAATTAATAAAATCAAACACGAACATATTATAATATAAATTCAACGAGATAACATAAAATTAGTGTCGACGGAAAGAGGAGGGTGAAGAATTCCCTTAACTTGTAGAGTATCTCCTAGAACGTGATGTTTGGGACCTTGGGGGTTAAAGAAAACCTTGGGAGGACTCATAGAGAGGTAAACCCACCAGTGTTTCGAGGATGAGGGATTTTTAATGAATGAAAATAAATGGATGGGCGAGTATTTATAGAAAAAGAGAGGGAGTTTTTTAATAATTTTAAAGGGACACCTCGTTAGTTGTATTTGCCAAACCATGGGCTCGCCCATGGTATTTTCCCATGTTTTTAGACACATGTGACACCTCCTGTCATATTTTACTGCAAAAAATTAGTCCATCCTTTTATTTTAATTATTATGTCATTATGATTGCATTAAACTATAGAAAACTCAAAACTGTATATTTTACTATTCACAAAAAATTCATGTATTTTAGAAAAATATCAAATATTCACCACTACAATTTTTTTATGTATATAATTGAAAAATGAAATCAAAATTTTCAAAAATAACTTTCTAATTATTATTTATTTAATTATTAATTAAATTCATAGTTCATTTGAAAAATAACACTTTTAAGGTGTAATATATTTTATTTCACATTGAAAAATCAATTTAGAACTCATTATCTTATTAACATAAGAAAATGAAATTATATAATTATTTACTACTCATAAGATTCAAATTTGTACTCATAAAACTATTCATAAGGGTATGTTACTATTCATTGAAAATCAAGTTTGTTCTACCAAACTCCAAAGACATTCTAGTCACAACTCCAAATGATAGTTACTCGAAATTTCAAACATAGTAGAGGTAAAGTGGTGTTCAATGGCTAGATTATAAAATTAATTAACTATTTATTTTCAAAATCACAGGGTGTTACAAGTATCCAGTACCTCAGATAGATGAATATTTCGATCAGTTATGTGGGGCCAGTTATTTTTCTAAGGTGGACCTTTATCCTGGATATCACCAATTAAGGGTGAGGAAGGAAGATACTACCAAAACTACATTTCAAAATTTTTTTATTCAATATGAGTTTTTAGGGATTCATTTTAGACTCACAAATTTTTCCACAATTTTCTCGATTATAATAAATAGAACCTTTGGATATTACCATCGCAAATTTATCGTTTCCTTTATCGTTGAAAATCAGATATACTCCAAGTGAATGGAGGAAAATAATGAGCATTTGAATACTATGGTGATGGATTTTTTAAGTGATAATAATAAGAAGTGTACAGTAAATATGAGTTTCAGATAGACGAAGTATAATATTTTGGGAATTATATCACTAAATAAAGCGTTTTTGTGGAACCTTCCATGACATGTGAAATTGAAGAATATAACAAGAAAACATCTGTAATAGAGATTTGTATCCTTTTAGGAATAGCTGGTTATTATTGAATATTTCTGAAGAAAATATCACTATTTTCAAACCTAATTACAAACTTTACAAGAAATAGAGAACAGTTTATATGAACTCAAGAATGTGAGGAAATATTTAAGGAGATCAAAATTAGTCTTATCACTATGCCATTACTCACATTCTCTATATGTGGAGAAATCATTGTGCTGTACAGAGATTCTTCGAAGAACGGAATAGGTTTTTTACTAATTTAAAACGAAAAAATGATAGGCAATGTAATAAGGCATCAGTAAATATAGGAGAAAAATTATCCCAATCCTGATATGGAGTTAGCATCTTTGATCCTTCCAAATAAAATCTAGTGGTATTATCTCTATGGGGAGTAGTTTGAGATATATAATTATCAAAAGAGTCTCAAATATATATTCACAAATTAATATCCCAATATAAACCTACATATATTGTTAGATATAATTAGGAATTATTACTTCTCAATCCACTATCATACCGGTATGAAAAATAATGTAGAAGATCCTCTATGTAGAAAAGATACTTCTTCATTATCAATGATGATAATAAAAAAGAAAAAATTGTCATATATTTTAAGAGGATGGACTTGGAAATAATTAATATAGGAACATCATGAATCCATTCTCAAATGACTATCCAACCATTACTCATTTAGAAATTAAAGGATTATCAAATAAATAATGTGGAAATTTTGAAAATGGTGGAATATATTAAAAATGGTAAGTCCTATTAGTTCAAGACTGATGAGGAAAGAGTTTTATTATTTGGTTCATGATTTTGTGTATTGTCCAATATAGAGAAAAAGAAGAAGATTTTTAGTGACATATATATCTCAACCTTTTCTATTCACACAGGAAGCAGAAAGATGTATCGAGATATTAGAGATAACTTTGGATGGGACAATATAAAGAAAGAGACTGCTGAGTATACATCAAAGTGATTGTTATGTCAGAAAGGGAATGATGTTAGAAAAAATAATAGGGTGATGATGCTACCACTACCCATACAAAGATGGATGTGGGAAAACATTACCATGAAATTATTGTTTGACTTCTAAGGACATCAAGAGGAAACAATTCTATATGGGTCATTGTGGATCATCGTACAAATATGGATTACATTATCACAATTTAAGAGGACATATCATTTAATAAAAATGATTGGATATATTTTAAATATGTTGTAATTCTTCATAGAGTGCCAATATTTATTGTATATGATAGATATATGAGAATCACCACGATGTTCTAGAAATGTATCCAGCATTCTCTATGCATTGAACAGAATTTCATAATGGCCTATCATCCAAACACTTATGGACAATCTGAATGAATTATTCAGACACTATATGATATGTTTTTAGAATTTTCTATTTTAATTGTTGGAGGTTGGGTCCAACATCTTCTACTGGTGAAAATATTTTAAAATAATAGTTTCCACTCAAGCATCTAAATGGCACAATAAGAATACATTTATGGGAATAGGTGCATAACAACATCTTGTGGGGATGAAGTCAGAAGTGTAATCTTTTATGACCTAAAATGGTTGATTAAATGATGTAGAATGTGAAAACCATTTAGCAAAAAATGTGAGGTCTTCTTTAAAGAGTTGAAAAAGAGGATTATCACTGCACCGGTTCTCACACTGTCAACATGTTGGGGACAATTTGTGGTGTAAACCGATGCCTAAAAGAAGGAATTATAATGTGTATTGATGAAAAATGATAAAGTGATAGACTTCCCCATATGTCCATTTAAAATCCATGAGAAAAACAATCCAACAAAAGTTCTGAAGTTGGTATCTGTGATCTTTGTGTTAATAATTCAGAGACATTATCTATATGGAGAAATTCATAAATATATACTGATCATAAGAGTCTCAAATATATATTCACACCAAAGGAGATTAATATGAACCAATTAAGATCATTTTATCTCATCAAGGATTATGACTTCTCAATCTACTACCATTATAATAATAAAAAAGATGTTATAGATTCTATAACTAGAAAGGATATGACATCTTTAACAATGATGAGAATTTGTAAGGATCCAATCCATTCAAAATTAAAATGATGAAAATGCTAATAATTATGGAATGAATAGAATAAATCTTTTCTATAATTATTTCTCAACCATATCTTATGGAGAATGTAAATGAAACTGAAATAATGGAGGTGGAAATTCAGAAGAAGGTGAAAGATTTGATAATGGGGGAATACATAGTATTTATATTAATGCAGAAGGATTTAAAATATTTGGAACACAACTATGTTACCTTCAAATCCATAGATAATGAAGGGGCTTCTGAATAATTGAAATTGATAATCATTCTTTATTCACATAGGAGCACAATGATATATTGATATCACAAAGTGAGCTATTGGTGGGAGAATATGAAAAATTAATTCACTAAATATACCTCAAAGTGACTTTTATGTCATAAAGTGAATTTGAAAATGAATGAGTCTATAGGGGTGTTAAAACCAATACCAAAACCCACATATTGTTGGGAAAATATAATCTCAAACTTTTTCATTATGCTAAAAAATACATATTTAGGAAAATATTATATATTGGTTGTTTTGGTTCATCTTACAAAGGCATGTCACATTATCACAATGCGATAAGACTTCTCTCTGGATAAAAATTCATATATATATATATCTCTCTATGAAAGGATAATCCTTTAGGGAGGACCACTACCGACTGTATCTGATCAAGATCTGATATTCACTTCCATGATCTGAAAAAATTTCCAACATTCTTTAAACAAATATTTTAACTTCATTATAACCAATCACCTCCAAACAAATGCCAAATTTGAGAGAACTATTTAGAAACTGAAAGAAATTATGATAGAATTTAATATGGACATTAAAGGAGTAGGGGACCACCATCTACATCTGTTTGAGTTTTCTTGAAACCAAAAATTTTAATATATCAAGAAAATGGATCCATAAAAATCCCATTATTTAAGAATATGTATAACACATGCATACTGGGATGAATTTCATGAATGTAAACTATTACGAACTGAAATTTTCAATAAAATGGTGGATATGGTGAATTACATACATCAACAAATCAGGAATGCCTAATGATGACAAATATTCTATGCTGAAAATTATTATTGAGACCTTTTGTTTTTTTAGACATGGTATTCTAATACATATCCCCATGGAAGAGGATATTGAGATTTAATAAGAATGGAAAACTGAGTCCCATGTACATTAACCCCTATATGATTCCTAATCATTTTGCAGCAGTGACATATCAACTACATCTTTCAATAACCATGTATCAAGTACATGATGTATTCCACACATCTCTATTGACATAGTATATAATATATAACTCATATGTACTTAATTCAATGGTGGTATATTTAAAAAATGTTCACTTATATGAGGAGTTTCTAGTGAAGGTCATTTATCATTGAGATAATGTTCAATTTGAAAACACCTCTCACCTGGTCAATGTACTGTGGTGTAACCATTTGTTTGAATAGGAAATACGAGTTCATAAAGAAGTGATAAAGGATAAGTAACCATAAATGTTTTCAACATTGAATGTAAATTTAAATTATGAGGGTGATGTTTCTAAATCAGGAAGAATATAATGATCCAATATTATATAAATTTTATAGGAATTAAAATAATTATTTTATATAGTATAGATAAAATAAAATCACATTAAATTGGTAGTCATCATTCTTATGACATTATAGCTTTCGAACAAGGAATCTATGGTGAAAATGGGATCAATTACAAATTATAAATATTATAAAATTAATATAATTACACATTAACTTTGCGGGTTTTGGGTTTTAAAATCTAAATTGGTAGTGATCCCGATGGAATGGTAAGTTCACACACATCATTATGGACACAATAGAAATTTATAAACAATGAACGAATGGAATTGGAGGTATTTATAGATGTTAATGAACCCATAATGATGAAATAATAACATGAAATTTAGAATAATAATATAACCCTTCTAAATTGTAAACTAGCCAATAGAATAGTAACATCACCCATGAGAGTATATGTAAAAACTATGAATATTATAAATGAAAATATTATATAACTATATCACAATGTAATGAAATAAATATAATAGAAATTATTAATTAATTGTAGGGTTGTTTTTAAGTTGTAAATATTTAATTAAAAATATGGTAAAATTAATAACATAAAATAAATAGAATTTTCATAAAATTTACACATAAATTAATATTTGTATGTCTCATTATTTTTATATAATATTATGTTACCTTAATTAATTTTTCAAATTATTATACGATGATTTATAGTTTTAAATTTTTAATTATCCATGTAAATTATGATTTTATTAATAAATTTAATTTATCATAGTTGGAAAATATTATCAATAATAGGTGATTATTTTTTAATTGTAAATTTTGAAAAAAATTTAATCTGAATTTCAATGTTTTTCTAAAATAATTGAGTTTTTGGTGAATTGTTATATAGTATAATTTTTAATAAAATCTAAATACATGAATTTTGGAGTCCTATATGATGTATAGATGATGTAAGCCCAAAAACATGAGGTATATTTAATTATATTCATAATTTAGGGATAATTAGCGAAAAATAATTAGCTTGAGACAAAATAATAAACCAATCAATACAATAATGAGAAAACACTCATCTCCTCCCTTATAAATACAACCTCTCAACACCACTTCTCCTCACACCATTAATGCTTTGTACCTTGTCCAAATTCAATGAAAATTTATCCCCAATTCCCTCCACCACATCCATGGGAATTTGGACTCATTAAAAATCCAAAAAAGGTTTCCTTAAGGATGTTATGAAATAGATTAAATTCAAGAGGTAAAATCCTCCTTATTTTCCTTTTAATTTCATTTTACGTTAATTTATTTCTTTTTTATTCTCACCCCCTCATATTTACTATATGATAACTACAACTAAATACATATAAAATAATTTTACTCTGATAATGTAATAATTCATTATCATTTATTTCCCCTGTCATTTTGGACTAAAATTGACAATATTTGATATGATATGTTGATTTATCTCATTCAATGATGACACAGTTTCAATTTACATTAACTCCTTCAAGACTTATCATAAAATCATTTATTTGTTAAAAAATATTATATTATATTTATTAAAAAAATTACTATTATTGAACCATTTTATATTAATAATACGATAAAACATAACAAGTCATATTTGATACAAAAATGAAAAAATTAACCTGAGCTACTATCATTAATTAATTATCTAATGTTTCAAGATCATACAATATAACCAAATAAATTATAATTACATTTAATATTATCGATGTTCATTAATAAAATATAACATTAATAAAATTAAAACATTACTATTTTATGTTATTTTATGTTCATGTATACGTGTAACTGATTAGGAAAACATGGGAGATGAACACTCCCAAACAATGAAATTTTATCTTACAACACATCCAAAGGTCTATTAATGATCAGAATGAAAATATAATAAATCAAATACATGTATAACTATTATTGAATTATTTAATTAATGGATTTAATTTGATTATTTATTATATTTAGATCAAGCACATACCTATTTCCGACATAAGGAAATAGAACCTTTATGATCCTTCAAATTTTCATTGGGTTTCATTTTATCTCTCATTAACAAATGAATCTATTTTTATTTCATTTTGGTAAATTATTTTTATATATTTAAAACTCATGTTTCTAGAACATATCATTCTTTATTTAATGTTATTACATGTTTAAAAATGGTTGCCTTTTTAATTCGTCCCAATAAGCAATCCTGATTCAAGGGATCTTTATGATTTCATTGCCATTTTGAAGTGCTCTCCACAATCAGTTTTAATTTTCCATTTTTTTATAAATTGAAATAATTTATCACAAAAAACCTTACTTTTTAATTAATGTTTTAATGAAAGCAATTATGCATATTACATTTAAAATATTCATTAATATTTTCATTAACCCATAAAAAATGCTTTATTTATAACATTTCTTAAACAATATTTATAAATATGTTCACATCATATTAAAATAAAATATCATTATATATTCCAATTTTACAAAATAAAATTATTTGTATGATATAAATCCCTTATTTCGTGGACATCATTATGATTTTCCCTAGAGTTTTTCGTTTTTACATGATCATTATTCCCAATTCATCACAAGGGAAACCCTTATGTTTTTAAATAAATACCTATTTATGATCCTTTATGTGGAACCCATGTTCCTAGAGATAATATAATGGGGTAAAATTTATATATCTCTAATACATTGGGTAATGTTTAGTCTCATAAGATTTTTTGTTGGACATGGAGTGAAACTAATTCTGTTATGGGACATTGTCTATAATGTCTTGGTATCGTGACTTGACTCATGTTTACATCATGTTATATATTGTTTATACATTCATATGATATAATTGATACATGTTACTAGGTTATACATGTTATTCGTCCTTGTGATTATTAATTTTACATTCCTTTTTTTATCATTTTATTATTTCATACCCATGTGCTGTCTTTTATTCATATTTTTATTCTTTTTTATGGATTTTTTGTTCATTGCATTTGTTCATGTATTATCCAAGTAATCTAATCCTGGTAGATAGTCCCAGTAGAGTTTATTACTAATTATAAAGGTTAATTAAAATGTGTTTTTATTTTAGTTTAATTATGTTTAATTATATACATAATCTATAAGACACGATACTTTATGATATTTGGATGTTATTTGATTTTTAATAATTCTTTAAATCATGTAATATAATATATAAAATTCTAGGGTAACTATATGTGAGGTAATTAAATTATAATGATTTGATCCTTGTAGATGTGAGCGATATTTTCCTTAGGTATGAAATAATTTCAGCCCTCTTTGTGGGATTTGATTGTTTGAGTGAAAAATACATCTCCTGTCATTACCCGATAGTTCTCCAGTCTTGGGTTGAAGAGTGAGATTGCAAGAGCTGCTTCACAATGCCCTACCTACATGAAGATTATGGTCGAGAATCATTGTTTTGGGTGATTTCTATAGCCACTAAATATTCCCAAGTGAATGTGGGTCGACATTAAGAAATAAATTTTTATGTGGTTACCCAAGACGCTAAGAATCACTTGTGTTTTTTATGTGATTATTTAATGGATAATCAATGTTTCTCATTTCATATTTACACATGAGAAACTGTTATTTTATATGATGGGAATGATTTTTTTCTGAGAAATTTTATAATTAAATGGATTTCAATTGGTCATTTTATTATAAAAATATGAATGTTTTGTATCATTTTTTTCAAAGGGGTTATATAAGGTGATAGGGATATAACTATGACTAAATAAAATATCATCTATAGACTGATGGATAGTTGTACTAGAATATTTCATTATTAGACGATGTTATTTTGGGATTTCATTCGAGACATAGATGGAGAATTATATGATCAACTTTAAATGGTCATTTATTAATTCATAAAATGATTAAAAATAATCTATATTTTCACTTTATGAGGCTATTTAATGTATAATATGCCGTTCACCACTTTTTTGGATCATGTCTGGTGAGGTCACAGTAATGTGACCTAATATAGTTCCAGATACATTTGAGACAGTGATGTTGATTTATAATGGGTTGATATTATATCATAGAAGGATAGATAATAGAATTTCACATTAGACTACCAATTTTTTCTGTGAGTGACACCTTGATTAATCCATAAACATTTTTGGATGAAATAGTACCAATCGAGATAAAATGTTTGAACCTATAACATCATAGATCTAAATTTTTTATATTATAATATACTTGATCGTCCTTATCCATATAGTGTTTTTTATTACATTTTTATTGTGTATATTATCTGAATATTCATTCTAGATCCCATGAATGTCAAAAAACTCAATGATATTGAGATGGATCCAGATGAACCTTACTTGTAGTGGCTAGTTCTAAATGTAGACAAGATTTAGAATGAACAAAAAGGGATGGTGAAACCACTAATACTGATTCCATTACCACATGGTAGGACCTAGGAAGGTAATTTTTATAAGGTGATATTATGCCTTAGTGGATAGTGTTTTTTAGGAGAACTCTTAATGATACTTCGTGATATAGAGAACTCATAATAAGGGATTATTATAACAACCTCTCATATATTGATGTCTAAGATATTATGAGTTAATTAATTTCTCCATTCACTTTTCATTATTCTAAAACACTCTAATTAGAGGTTGGTTTTATTTAATTTTTACATACAAATTTATTGGTGGAGTGTTCGGTGTACACTTATATATATACACAAGGATGTGTTAATGAGGATTTATTATGGCTATAGACTTCTATACGATTGTAGGTAAACTCCACCTGCTCTACTATAGAGGTTTTATATATCTACAATATCTTTATGTCCCCACTATCAATCTATTGGGATACCACCAGCTCACCACTACTGTGGAAAACCATAATGGTTCTTATGGATGCACCATACATCTATTAGGTAGTCAATACCTAGCATATAGTGAATCATATTAACCAGTGAATCCCACCAACTTTCTAGCATACATGATGTGGTAACATTATATCAAAACTATTAGGATTTTAATACTAGTCATTTTTCTGACACTCTATAACACCCAATTCCAACACTAAATAAACAATTTTAAATTAATTATATTCCCTCTTATCTTTAGTTCTGTCCCATCCATTTCATATTTTTTAATCAATGTTGGATTAATCTAGTGACGCTATAATGGTATCTCTTATCTAGATCTATTTAATATTTCTTTTTCTCATTGAGATATGAGAATTGTTATGTGACTGGTATATGTGTTCTATGATAATCCATTGGATAATTCATCATTGCCTAAAATAATAGTGGAAGATATAGTTTTTTGACAATTCATGTTGATCAATACAAGATCAAACATCAATTACATTGATTTTTTTGTGTATATGTTTATGATTATTATTCAAACACTTAATTATGATTAATTATTTATATTATAACTTTAATAATTATTTAATACATTGGAATATTTGTTGTCTGTTTGATGTGATATTGATATACCATTGGTTGGTTTTTTATCTCTTATTAATGTTGTATATTTCAAGGAATTTATCCATATATATATAATTGTGAGATATTATTTTTTATAATTATCATCATTGATCTCTTTTATGTTGAGTTTTTTTTTTGTATTTTAATTAACTAACCTTGAAAAAAAAAATTACATAACCCATCCCATAACCTTCCCAAATGATGTTACCAACTACAAGGACTAGATATTAACACTCATGAATCAACAAAAAATATAGGGAATGAGTGTTCCCATATTAATGAATATTTCATGGTATATATATATATAATAAAAAATATTGAAGAGTAAATTACTAAATGTATACTGTAACTAACATGAATCAAAAATTTGTATACAAGCGAAATGAAAAAAGACTCCAAAAATCAATTCCAATAAAAAAGTAAAAACCAAATAGGTGAAACAAATACTCCATGTGATAAGAGGATGAAGTTCTACCATCTCACCATCATATACACAACCCAGTTTAAAGAAATAAAACAAACACATTTTGACTCCATGACATTCATTTTATTGAAATATATAATTGGGTATATCCACTACTTTAAAGGTGTATAGTGTGCGTGAATATTGGATCATCAAGATCCTCCAAGTTGTTCCATATCTATTCTCTATAGAACAATGTAAACATTATCATCCTTAAACAAATAGTTCATCATATTTAGTTAAATAGAATTTATATCAAAATATTTGGTAAAAACATCATTCTTCTATAGTTTCAAATAACCAATGTAAAATAGTATCAAATAACAACATATATATATATATTTTAATGTTGGAAAAATAATGTAGGTAAAATCATATCTAATCCAAAAACTATGGATAAAAATAACTTGTATCATCATGCCATTGATCACTAGAGGTCATGTTTCATATAACACTCTTACAAGAAATAGAAAATCCTTTATATCAAGTAAATAGACATATAAATCAAATCTAGATTTGTGATTGTTACTATAATAATTGAACCCTCTAAAAGGAAAAACAAGTCCATTGGTGTGAAACCAATAGATTATAGGAATAACCCATAAGTGAATCCTCAGTGGTATCAATTGATTAGGAATGTTACTGCACTATCCACCTATGTTTCCTAGGATTCGCATGTGGAACATTTCATATACCATTTAATAAAACCATTTATAAAAAAATCATTATTCAAACTTGTTATACAATTTATTCAAAATATCATTTATTTATAAAAAATTTAATAACATATTTAGATAGAATATTATATATAGACACAGATAATAACTAATAAAAAAATCAGGACACCATATTTAATAAATAAATAATATAATCAATTAAATCAAGGATCATCCAACACGTATAGAGAAATGACCTCCTATTTAAAAACATGATCACATGCTAGAAATTGATCCATGAAAATATATGGAATAAAGATATGAAATGATGGCCTTAAAAGGATTCATACATATCAAAATCATATTTATTAACTAATAAGGTCATGAGAGAGGTTAGTTCATACATAACATTATGTAAATACACTCACCACAACAAAACAAACAGTGAAACAAAATCTAGAAAAATATTTCACAATATATCTTGAATTGATAATGTTGTACAACACCACAAGATCAATATATTTTAAAATTTATCACAATAGTGATGCATTAACAAATGATAATGATGAAGTATAATGGTCTCTTTATTATTGAGACACATCGTATACAACGATAAGATAAATACCCAAATGACACAATAAAAAATGATTCTAGTTACTCAAAATCATCTATAAGTGCTCCACGTATTCAAGAGATATGAATTCATATAGATTGAAATGGAAATTTTACATGAATCGTTGTTTAAACAATTGTAGATAAACCCTGCGATAAGTGAAAATATTTCATGATATGAATTTAAATATATATATCATATAATAAAAATTTATATATTAGGATTATAAATAACAATAAATGATCATTTTTTCCTTAACCAATTTCATAGATTTTAAACATATAGGAAGTTTAATCTTTTTATGGAATCTATGATGAAACATATTCATGTAGATTAATTATTTAATGTTTTAAAAGTGTCATATAGGTAGGTAGTATTTAAAATTCTATAGGGAAATATATAACCACCTTCAAATACTTCTAAACACAATGATATTTATTCAAATTTTTAATACATTTATATGTAGACACCAAAAAATTCAAAAAAATGTACTTAAACAAATATGGACATTTTTCAAAAAAAAAGTCTATTTTCAATATTTATAAAACTGGAAAAAACAATGGAAACAAGGGAGATGAGTAATAGGTGAAAGAATGTAACATGAATTTATAGTGATCCAATTTAATACACATCTTCCCTGGGATTTCATGTGGATAAATTAGTCTATGAAATGTTGTGATGTCACTTATCCCTCACTAAAGTTTCATTCTCCCATGTCATGTGAGAATGTGACCGATTTCACCATATCGTAATGTAAAATGAAATAAACATAATAAATATTTTTTTTCTGATATTTAATGGTCTCTAATTTAAACTCTACAACAAAAACATGTTGTTAAAAATAAATATCTTTTAAACTTATTATAATAGGGGGACTAGGATGACATATCCGTAGATGATATATATGGAAATATTATGGATTACAATTAACTGAACTATATGTTTCTACATAAAATAATACTAACTAACATTCATCATTACCAAAAATGGTACAACATTCCTGAAACCCAGCATATAACATATTCAATCTTTGTAGTTACACTACCAAAGAGATACATTATTGAAAACCTGATAACCAACCAAAAACATTAATGGATGATGATGACAATCTATAAAAAAATTCTCTAACTCTAATATTTGACCAAATAATGATGTATATCCCAAATCCATGCCAAAATCACCTAAATAAAATGTGTCCCCCCATGTGATGCCTCTTCCAAAACTCCTTAACTAGGAGTTTATCTGCGTGGGAGGCCATAAAAAGTGTCAGAGGGTACCATTCTGATTGAACAATGATAGATGTAATTATAGGAAACCTCAACTATTCAAACATGAATTTGTAATGATTCAAAAATATTAATGAAACAATCATTCTACATATCTTCCATGATATAAATATGACTCTATCTGACCCTCGGTCTTTGGTTGATATGTTGTATTTAACATGAATTGTGTCTATATAGTCCTTTAGAGAATCATTCAGAACTATAGGGTAAACCATGGATCCATATTCTAAATAACAATATATATAAGGCCAATGTAACATCACAACCTATAACACATATAGAATAACAATATATTAAATAGTAGTTGTGCGACTTATTTAAATTAAATGACCTGACTTGGATAACTGAAAGATCACCACATAGATAGATTTCATCCATTGGAGATTCCATAGTAATCCAATAATGATATATATAGTATAATATTTCCATTACCAATTTAGAAACAGATGATTCTAGTAAAATATAGAATTTTTATGATGATATGCCTTTATCTATTGGTATGAGTAATTTCAATACACGTAATTTGAAAGGTAATATATCATACTCAGCCACCAGAATTTTAGCCTCAAGTCATAGTACATATTTGTAGTGCTCATATGATTGTTCTATGGTGAAATATAAATTTTAAAAAAAAATTTAATCTAATAGATTATGGGGTGACATAATGATCCCCAATGTGTATAATTCCATTCAAAGGGATAGACTATCTAGATTCAAGCTCCCCACCATAATGGGTTTTTGAATTCCTCTAATCTTATCATCCTGAAAATATCCCTACATTATATTCTCTATTAGTTAATATGATAAAAAACACTAGTTAGAAGCATACTGAAAACATAATTATGGGAATACAAAATTAAACAGAGAAAATATTATAACATAAATACACAATCATTCTATTCCAAAAATATCTTTTGATGGATCTTTCCGACTAAGATCATAAATAATAACATTTCCCTTCCCTAAGGTGTAGGTTATGTTGATGTAAAAATATGAATCTATTACCCCTACTATATTTTTCCATCATTAAATTAATTAGGAAAAAAGTAATATCTAAAAATATATTAGTAAAAAAAGAATATGTACCTTCCCCAAGGACATATTTCTTCTAGAACATAATTGAATGAATCATTGAAGAAAACTAGAATTCATTATTCAGGTAATTAGATTAATTATTTCAAAGAAAAAGTGATTCATGAAACAAAATATGATCATTATGAATAATAAAACAACCTAACCTAGCAACAAACCTCATTGAATACCACATTTCCCTTACAAAGCCCATATAAGTTGAGGAATAGTGAAGATATCATATAATATTTCAACATGGTGTTAGAGAATTAAAATTTCACATCCCATATTAATTTATCCCATTTCTAGTTCGACATATCAATGGTGAGGCCAAATTTTATACATCATTGATCAATAATTTATAGTACACAACTAGAAAATAGAAATTCAAAATATCTATGTTGTTTAGTGGATCCTCCCATGGAAAGAAAACCTTCAAATTCTCTGGATCGATTGATAATACATGATTAGAAATAACATTCCATAGAAAATTCACAACATAGATCTGGGAAAATATTTATAAAACATTTACATAAAAAATGCTTACTCTATAATATTTATAAAACCTAAATCAAATAGTTCCCCTACTTACAATCATATCTCAAAAAATATATCATTCTGAACAATTATAGAAAATGTTGAGATAATGATGGTATATCATACACATTAAATTCATAAAAACAATAGTACAATTATTTAGACCATAATGGAATAGATGATTTTTGTAGTGGCCATACATTATCCTCAAATTCATCTTTTGTATATTAAAATATCAAAATATACGCTAATGATTACCTGAATGTAGTAAAATAATAAAAACAACTTATCCAACTATAAGTAGACCAGAAAATAACAACTAGGGGAAAATGATATTTAATCTTAACAATCACCCAATTCAATATTATATAGTCCATTATCAATTAGGGGGAACCATCCCCCTTCGTTGAAAATAGAAAAAGAAATTCCATAGATAAAATATTAGGGTGAATAAAACATTTCATCATTAGTTCATTGAAATCAATTTATATCTCATTCGGCACCACATGTTCCATATGATAATTGGGTATTGAAATCAACTTCATACATAGCTCATGATCAATTGTGAACTATACATCCCTTGACATAAGACTAGAGGAAATTTAATATGGAAAATATTAATAATTACAAGAATAATAGTTTGAAGATAAATAATATAATAAAAATCATTGGTCTCTACTATTAAAGTTAATTGAAAACACTTGATCTCTAGGAAGGAAGGTCCTTCACGGCCATACCTTAGATTTCACTCTCCCTAAAAAAACTAGAGATCCACATCAATAGAACAAAAACAAGTAACAGCAGTGATTATATTCTATATGAGAACCAGTATCAACAAGAAAATCCATCCTAATGATTGCATTGAATAGATCCATGTTGATATTGAGGAAATCCAATAGTAACACTATATCTTTTATTCGAATCGAATACATAAATTAAAACCATGAATATATCATCTTTATGAAATGTTTCTCTAAATCCTTGAAAAATCAAAGTATCTTTATTGGTTATTTATGTGTTTGTAAATTATTCATGAAATAAATTACTTTGTGTAATATGGATCAAATAAATAATCAACTACATAAGATTAAATAAATATGGTACCTCTAACTATCACATGGGAACTATCGTCCTATATTGGAATATCAGCTACTACATAAATGTTACTTATTACTGATGCATATGGAATATACATAATATCCTTGAATCATCTAAATGAACTATTGTATATTTTTCATCATACCATCCTTGACTATGGTGAGGTAAAGTCATAGCCTGATAGAATAACTGAGGTTGTCAAAGAGTCCAGAACTATTACAAAATGATTTGGATGCACAACTAGAACAACAAGTGAATCCAAACATGCCTCATTTGTATATAATCCATGGAATAATATTTTCTATAACTAATGGAGTGGAGGATAACTATTACTGAGAACTGCCTCCACGACATATTTGATGATCATACTACTTCTTCATCCTTCCATGACCTCCACTGAAGAAACCATTGGGTGTAAGATAATTAGAATAATAACCAACATGACTGACATGTCATTTTCTTCCATTATTTCCCCATCTATCATTTATTAATATATTGGAATATTTATCATTAATATATTATTTTTGATATCCAGTCCCTAACATTGTAGCTACATTGGGCTATTTTGCTAATCATTCTCTAAAATGTATGGAGAATAAAATAAATAGCTCCGTGATCTGAGTGGTGTATACTGAAATAATATGATCTCCTTGATAAAAATAGACTATATATGGATGATACTCTCTAATTTGAATAATATTTTAGTAAATAATGAAAAAAAATAATTAGAATCATTCTACTCTTTGTAAATATGTCTATGTTCTGGTACCGTTGAATCCCACCTTCTCTTGTTGAGACCCTCAATTATGAACATTGTACACTTCAGCTTGATAGTAGAAGGTGTATCTAAGATATTGATGATGTGATAACTCATATTCAACTAGTTGACCACCTATTTAGGTTTATTCATAAATCTATGTGATGGTAGTTTCCCACATAAGAACTCCTAAGAATTAAGCCATTCTCAATAGTCTCCATGATCATCCTTAATAAAATCTTTCGGGACATTATTTATAAACTTTTAATGAATATAATTACCCGTGTGATAGTATATAAGATTATAAATAAATGGTATGTTCCCATGAGGATATTACACATCCCCATCCTCAGGTAACTATAGATTAGGTCTAAGAGCCATATAACATAACACGTAAAACAAAATAAGAAGACATAAGACTGGAAGGATATTTGTTAGAAACATAAAATCAAACGAAAAAATAACATTTATATTCCTAAACTCAATATAATGTAACATGAATACCACCGTCATATTGTAACAATTGCCTATTATTAGAAACATGGGACTAAGAACTCCCCAAAAAATACTTATTGTGCCCATAAAATAATTTATTTTGTTTAACGACGTCCTAGAAGTAGAAAAAACCCATAATTTATACCAAATATAATAATGTTACCCTGATACCCACACAAATCAGTACCTTATCCAACCAATCACATAATCTATGAGAGCTCTAGATCTCTACAGACTAGTGAATTGGTCTTATGCATCAAAAAGTCCATTAGAAATAATATTTCCAAACAATAATATGATGATATGTTAGATATACAATTAACATGATGCAATTATGGAAGAGAAACAATGTAATTATATGTGAAAACTAAATGGAAATAGCATAAGTGATGAAACTCAAAAAAAAACAAGAAATACCAAATCATCGAAATAAAAAAAATGATAAAACAAAAAAATGAGAAATAAATACTACACATGAGAAGTGGATAACATCTTATTACCTCACAAATAGATTCATATAATAGAAAAAAAACCTCTCCACCACACTAAAACACCTTGATTTTCCATACATCGATAGAGAAAACATGTTCTTCAAAAAACTGAATGGGGGCACTATGTGAGATAAATAAAAATTTGTTTCCCCCCGAGGTGTTATATAACATTTCATTACAAAATAGATAATATATTCTAAAAAGTATAGAAAAAAGTGTATAATAATTAGCTAAACAATATTTTTATGAAAATCATGTTAAATAGTTCATTTCCTTTAATTGTTTTAAATAATAATTGTAAAAAAATTTAATTCATATCATATATTGATAAAATAATTTTAAATATAAATCACATTCCCTAAAAAATCAAAAACGGGGAAAATGGAAATCACATGTAACATCTCGTGAATATCACTATAGGTTTGGCTATATAGAATACTCATACAAGCCCTAGATACACATACACATTATGTCAATAGGAATATTCATTGAATTTAGAGTGTTAATCAATTCCATAGAATGTGAACCACCATTAGGTCTAGTATATCCCAAAAAACAAGATGAAAAGGTGGAGTAGAACACCCCATGAGTGACACCCCTCTCAACGGTATCAAAAAATGAGGCCAATTACTAAAACAATCACTAATCTACAGAATTTTTTCCACATGATACATTTTGAAAACCATTTCACATACCCAATCATTGATAACAATTTCAAAAAAAAATTTATAATACATTGAATATTATGTTTTGTATAAAAAAAGTAGAAAACCATCCATTAATAGTAATGCAATTTCATAAACACAAAATTGATTCAATCAATCATATAATGTTATTTATAAAATATTTTATAAATACCAAACTACAATGGGTAATATGGTATAAAATAGAGATACATCTACATACCTCAAACTATAGTTATACCATCTATAAACTAGATCCAGAAACACTAGAAGAAGAAAATCATAATAAATAGATTCCTATTATGTGATTCCCCAACAAAAAAATCATATTCCATAACAACCTATATTTTTATAGTGGTTTGGTCCCACCTAAATCATTGAAAACAAAATCATCATACCATATCCAACATAAAAAAAATCCCTTAAAAAGATCACATAATATATCTAGAATGTATCATGATTAAGAACAAAAAATGTTAAATTTAATTGAGATTATAGAGAGAGAAAATTATTGAAAAAATTTGTTACAATGAATAAGTAATATTGAAAACCTAGAGTAGTGAAACACATGCACTATGAATATTAATCACCAAATTACATAATCCAAAAGGAGGGAGAACCATCATATAACCTAAGAGAGCTCCTATAATTCAAGTGATAAGAATAATAATTATATTAAAAATAAATCATAGATTAATTTTAGTTATAATCATTGTCCCCAAACCATTAATTATTGGAAACCAATTCTAGACATGAATTTTAAATTTTTAATGATATGGTGAAAAATTATTCTCCTAAAATTATAAATAGCATTTATCATAATTTTTTTTCATATCTTGATTCATTTTAATTGAAATTGTCCTTCCAATTTTTTAAACTATTTCATGAAATATTATCAATAATAGATAATTTTTATTTTATTGGTTTCTGATGTGAAAGGGTCAAATGGGAAGAACACCTTATTGAATTTGTTAAAAAAATCGTCCAATGTCTTCCAAAGAAAATCAGAGCACTAAAATGGTTTGATATATTTCTACCCGCAATATATAATTTCAAACAGAAATACATCTCAAAAAATTAGTTATTTTCCATCATAAAATTACCTTAATCCATGAATGGTTCAAAATGTACCAAAAAATTAAAATAAAATGAGAGGTAATTAATACCTAAAATGGGATAATGTGATATTATATAGAAATTTTTAATGATTGAACCATGTTTATAATCAATAATATAGGATTAATTCAAATACATTCATGAATAGATATGGGAACTAGTTAATTGTAGTTCTTTGATTAAAAATATCTAGAAACATGTTCGAATGAATAAATCAATGAGCTATGATTTCTGTGAAAAACATTATTATTTGGGAATATCCTCATGTCTCTCTTTTTAAATTTCATTCTTGATTGGAAGAAACCTGAATCATGCATCCTTGATGTGTGCACACATTCTATATAGATGGCGAAATGATTTTTTGAGCTATAATACTTTTATAAATTTTGGATTTCACTATCAACAATTTTGAGTTAGGATGATCCTTTCCATTTTATGAAATTTGATTCTATTGTTTATTTCCTTCAAAATTTCCTATATTTTCTTATTATACCTAATTTTGGCGTTTTCATGTTGGTTCATGTATATCCCATGACACCCATATATAATAATTTATTAGATGAGTATTTATAAATATTTAGGTAACAATCGTGAAACTAAAAACATGTATTTATAAGATGCAACTATATCTTCATGATGATGTTAAATTATTTTCTTATTATTCTTTACCATGGGGTATGTATTTACCATTCCCTGGAAGTAATGATATGTGATTTGGAATCCTTCAAAATATATAATTTATTATATAACTTATATCACACACTACACCCAATGTTAATAAGATGAACATATTAGGAATATAATATAAATAATTTTATAACAAATACAATGGTGATAAACCATTAAAATTTATTTCCTTTTGAATTATAATAATAAATATTATTTAACAATGTATCAAATTATATTTTTTAAAATAACGCATTTTTTTCATTATCCTCTAAAATATAAACTTTAAATTCTAATAATTTTAAATAGAATGAAACATGTTTTTTAATTAAAACTATCAAAATATTAAAAACGATTAATTTTTTTGTACTTTCTAAAATGATTATTTTTTTTTAGATAATTTAGGATTAATATAAATTATAAATTATATTATTTTTTACTATATATAATAATATTCATTGAGACATAAGACCATTTGATAAATAATATATGAAATTATGTAATATCATTTAGTATTTTGAACTTTTTTTTATATGTAACACTAATAGAAAATACATTTTTAAATAAATAAAAATATTATAATGATATATATATATATATATATATTATTTTTTCATTAATTTGTTTATTTTAATGGATATGTTATTTTTGCATTCTATAAAACCCTACGTCATTTTTTTAATTCATAATAAATAAATTTATGGATCTAAAAATGGTATCCAAGACAAAATAATCATATATAAATTTGAAATATTAATAATGTAATTTTTTGAAACTATGATTTTACATGTTTGAGTCTATTTGTTTTAAAAATATCATATCATACATCGTGAAAATTTATATTATATAATTTTTTTTAAAATTTTATATTACAAAAAAAAATTATGGTTATATTGTAATTATAATTTTATTCCATTAAAATTAATTACTAATAAAAAAATTAGATTCCTTTATAAAGAGTTAAAATGTAAAAAATTATTTTACTAAGGGGGAAGACCAGAACCTGATAAAATAATTTTTTTTCAATGGATGAAAATTTTATTTACAAGAATGCATAAAAATTCCTTATTTTTCTATTTTATAAAAATTGAAATTTAATAATGAAATTAGATTTTTTAAATTCAATCAATATTTCCGAAAATTAAATTTTTTCAGTTCTGAAAAAGTAAAAATTAAAACAATTTAAGGCTATAATCTCAATTTAATTAATATTTAAATAAATGAAATTTTAATATATATATATATAATTAACCCCATATAAATTATCTCATATACACTAATCCTTATCTTATGACCTTTAATATCCTATACACATCTAATAAAAGATAAATTCTTCAATATTAATATAATCACCTTTTCTTGTCTTCCATCATAATATTAATATGAAGGATATCTGGTTAACATAATCATATGAAGAATTTAGTATCATTAATATAAAATTGTTTGTTATAAAAATCTTATTATTCTTTTTTAACCCTTTCCACCAACTTTTAGATGTAGAGGAACATTAATTGTGTCTGTGCGTGAACTACTACCTCAATAAAGATATTTTTTTTTCATTTTCCATCTATGCTTTGTTTATTTTTCACATATCATAAAATAATATTAAACAATATAAATTCATAAAAATAAAATCATTATGATTTCTTTATAATGAGGTTAGGTCAAAATATAAAACACAATAACCGTATTATCCAATCGACTTAATGTGTCTTCATTCATGGGTCTGTATAAACATCTAAAAGAATGATTCATTTATATGTGATCAGTATTGAACATTGTAAACTAAATACATATATAATTACATATAAAAATAAAAATAATTATTATTTCATGTTTTTTTGAATTATTATATAATTAAATAATTATAAATCATCTTTAATGAACAATATTTTTTAAATAAGATATGATCCAATCAGTTTTAACATAACATAACCAAAGCCATAATATTATTAAATAAAATATTTTTTATAAATATATGTTATAATGTTCAATATCAGAAAATATATATCATTATTTATATTTGAATAAAATTTTATGTAATTATTTTTAAATTATTAAACATTATTAAAATATTTAATGATACAAACACCTGATAGATTTATTATTCAATAAAAAATAATTTTAATAAAGAAAAAATTTATTATAATTATTATAAAGGGGAGTATTTTTTATTATGGGCTAGTAAAAGGATATTATTTTTGTTATTTTATAATATGATGTTATAGTGTTATTAACTATGTAATGAAACATGGTATGTTTATTCTTCAAAAACTCGTATATTTTACACTTTTTAATATACATTATTTTCATCCATATTTTTAATTTGCAACTATTTTACTTATTTTTTCCACAATTATATATATTTTTAATATACCATGTTTCAGTTATATTTAATTTATCATGTATTCATTTATATATTCAAATTGTACATATTTGACATATTTATATACCATGTTTTCGCTAATTAAAGTGTTTTGTTTCAAAAAATAAAAAGGATATAATGATTTTTTGTCACAATATCTATTCACTAATATATTATTTAATGTTATGGAAAATTTTATTTTATCTATAGCTTGTATACTTCTTAAAATATAATATGACATAATCTAGGAATAAATTTTTGGTATTTATAGAACCTTATGTTTTTATTTCATCTAATGTATCTCAATTCAAATATTAATAATTAAATATGTGGGTTTCATAACTCATTTCTCATATTGTGTTTGGAATATATAATCAATTTTTTATCATTGATGAATTAAATACTTTGAACTATGTTGATTTTAGGATTCAACCCCACTTTATTTTAATAGGAAAACATTATTCACATTTTATTCGTGTTCTCCTATTTTGAAATTTTTTGTTGATATGAAATTTTGGTTATGAATAATCTTCATGCATTTAAATGAATTTTTACACCATATAAATTTTTTTCATTGAACCAATAATCTTAGATTATTGTGTTATATTATTTTTTAAGAAATGAAACATCCAAAATTTCATTAATTTTTTTAAAAAATGTCATCAAAATTATAATTTTTTTCATTAATTTTATTTGAAAATCTCTTCAAATTGTTTTCCATAAAATAAATATAATAAAATTTACCAGGCACTTCTGATTTAATTTAAATAAAATTTATTCATTTTTATGGTATCCTTAGTAATAATTAATTTGTTAAAATATTTTTCTATTTTTCTATTTCGTATATTTTACATAAAAACTATTTTTCGTATGAATTAATAATTTAATGTTGTAATATGGTTTTTTCAGATCTTTTTTATTTTGGCATCAATTTTCCCTATAATGGTTCATCATTCATGATGTTATGTTTTGATCATAAAGTATATGTTTTATAGGTATGGTTACTTTTAGAAAATTAGATTTCTAATATCTTACGATTTCTTATACTACTGATAAGTAATTCGTTTAGAAGGTTTGAGAAACACTTTTTTCAAGGGGTATTTATGATATGAAAAAAATTGATTTTACATGTCACTCATTTGTATTAATTATGATAGAGAGGGTCATATATCACATTTATATGAAATGTTGAAAAAGTATATCATATGATATTGGTATTTATAGTGATTGTGAGTTTTTTTAAATATGAGTGGCTCTAATAAGTTTTCGCACACCATTAACCATGTACATAAAGAGTTTGTTCACATAAAAATGAGTATAAAAACATTGAGAACACTTTTTTCCAATATTTATTGTTATATGATATTTACTGATTATTCATCATGTAATTCCAATTTTTTCTTATATATATATATTCACATTTTAATAATAGTGGATTAGTTTTTATGTAATTAGTAATTTAATGTTCTAATAACATGTTATTTGATTATTGAGATGTGTTTTGAACCATACCATGCCTCTTTATTTCATTATAATGATATAAATATTATCTAATGCTACTCCAACATATTTTATGATTATCTTATAATGACTTTTGGTCATCTAATTAATGATATTTATCTCATATTCACAATCTATATAGTGTTATGATATTTAATACCTCACAGAGAATTAGATATCCCATATATAATTGATTCCAATACAATTATTTTTAATATTATTATATCATTTGATATATCTATAAAATAGAATAAATTATAATGAATATGTTGAAATGTTGATAAGTGTAAAAAAATAAGATGGTAATGTAGTTAATTTCTATGAAAACATATTTTTAAACGTTGTGTTATGAGACCATTGGCTTATGATTTATTTATGTCAATAGATAAATGTATTTTTTAATGAGTTATCGGCATGGGTTTTTATAGTTTGTATCAATGATGGGATAATAAATTATTTATATTAATTTATTTTTATGGATATTAGTTTGAATACATTTTCTCTAAGGATTATAGAACCATAGTGGAAACCCAAGATTTTCTTAAATGTATTGGATGATATAAATAAGTTTTGTTAAATTATATATTATTTTCACAAAAAATATGTCCCTACATAGATACTAAAAGTTGATATGGAATCATTAAAACCTATAACAGGTGATAATAAACATGAAAAAGGAATATTAGGTGTTATGTTAATCTTCATAAGGTGTATGAGAATGATGTCTAACTTCACACTAGTTTTGACAAATACATTGGTTATTATAAAGCTTAAATTATTCAAATTATGATCCACTACGATAAATTGATTAAGATGATATGTTATAAATACTATGATAACATGACATAATGTATGTTTGATCAATCTAATATCTATATATGTTAAACTAAATAAGTTATAGGAAAACATGAATGTATAGAGGAACAAGACATTATAATGTTTAATTAAATTTTTTATTGTTATTATCTTCTATTACTGTAATGATTTCATAACTTATCTCCACTATTTTGACTTCAGTAATGGATAGAACTACAAGAAACCATTTATTCAAGGAGAAAAGTTGGGGTTACCTTAATTAATAACCAATCAAAATGAGAGATAAAATGTGAAACCTTATGATTATTTTCCTACTGACTGTCCTAGAATGTGATTAATAATGTGTTTACAGTTGAATTAACAAACATAATTAATAAGGGATATATTTTTTCCCTTAAAATTTCAAGTGGTAAAGATAATGTGTAAAAAATATTCAATATTCTCGGGGTAAAAAAACCAATAATCAATGGAATTTTCATAAGAATACAAGATGATTTTATTCTTGTTGTAAAGTTTCTCATTGAGCATAAAATAGTTATAATATATTTACTATATTAGTTAACAAAAAGAATGAATATATAACTCATTAGTATTTACAAAAAAAATTAAATGACACATGTTTAGATAAAATTGTAATTATCATAGTAAACACCCTAATCAATTGAGTATATTTGATAGAAGGAGTCCATATCCTCATTGATAAAGGGATAAAAGAAGAACCTATGAAATAGTTATTAATTGAGAGGATATTTGTAATTATAATTGTTTTATCAACAATATTATATCTAAGGTGTATTAAAAAAACATGAAGTTACCACCATATGTTTTTTTTGTTTATGAAAAATATGAAGTGGTACGATCATTATGTTTGTGAATATAAAATTTCACAAATCACAACAACCTACTTCAAGAAAAACATACTAAATTATCAAAATAGAATCAATATCTTCAAAATAAATATCTATTAATTTATATAATTTTTAAAACATAGTCTAAATGAACTAGGGATATCTATTATCTCATTTTCAGTATTGGATTATAAAATATGAAAACACAATCCCTCATATGGTCTGTAATACACTTTTATTGATAACATTTTCTTAAGGTTTTTAGGGAAAATAAGTACCTTGTATTATGCCTTTTGATATTTATAATCACATTTCATTATAGATTTTTTCTTTATTAATTATAATATTTTTAGCATATTAATATATTCCTAAAATAAAATAGTAATTAAATTGTATAGAAGAATTTTTATTAATGGTGTATAATTTAATTACCCAGGAATTTAAATCCTTTATAATATATACTACATTCTATGAATAATGAAACTCACTACTCAGAGTAAAAAAATTTAATATAAAAAAATATATTTTAAAAATATTTAATGATATTTTGAGTTCTAACTGTAAATAAATATTATCATTATAAGCTAAATAATTTGTAAAAGTTAATAATGAAAAATTAGATTACTAATAAATTATTTCATATTCAAATTTTTATCATTAAAAGATAGACTTGGAAATTGTATAATTTTAACTATATTATATAAAAATTTTATTACTTCATCATACCAAAGATTAAATATTAATTATTTTTAATCATATTCTATAAAGGATGAGTTTTAGATTAAACATATTATACTTATTAAATTTTTTATTTATATGATTTTATCACTAAATTTTCATAACCTAAAGTATTAAAAAACAAATAATGAAATAAAATATTAAATTAAGTAAAAAATAATTCATTTTTATTAATTAATTCAACATAATTAACTTATTCTAAATCATCATAATACTAATGAAAAATGTAATTTAATATATTATAAATTATATTTACAGAATTCCAATTAAATAATGTAATTTCATGGTGTGAGTCATATTATTATTGAAATAGAAGCCTCATGAGTATTATTCTATTCATTATTTATAAATTTATGGCACTAAAATTATTGTTGATGAAAAAAGTATAATATAAAAATATAAATGTGTAATATAGTTATTTTTTCAAAAAATCGTTATATAAGTTTATGTGTTTTTTATTTTAAACGAATCATATCATACTTGTATCAATTATAATTGAAAAAATTGTTTTTATATTTTCTATTATATGGATAAAATTATAATATCATGTATATTTTAACTTTCATCATTAAAATTCATTACGATTGTTAAAAATTAGTAACCATTGAGAAATAAAAAATGGATAAAATCCATTCATTTTCATGGAAAGGCCATGAAATGTTAAGTACATGTCTTAAAATGACTGATTGAGTTGTCAGTTGACAAAAAATAACAATATTTCCAGATTTCCCTTTTTTAATTCCCTTGTCCATTTAAAAGGGATTTCAAATAACTTAAATTCAATGACTATTTCAAAATTACCATCTCCTCAACAATAAATACGTAACAAATCTCCAACATCATGAATCACTCTCCATAGAATTACATTATGTAACTATGAAACATTAATTTATATATAACCTATTTCCTTTAACAAGTTGCAATTTAATTAATATTTAACTTAGGCCTTGTAATTTTAATAGTTCATTAATGGAATGGTCGACTATACATAAGAAGTATTATATACATCATATGTTTTTCCCACAAGATTACTTTTCTAAATATCATGTACCCATTAAAATATGATAACTTGTGTATCATTTGTGTAATTTTTTTTATTTTTGATAAAATATTTTATTATTCATTTAATTTCACGTAAAAAAAGGAATTCCAGTCGTATGTGTTTGAAGACTACCTCCTACATATAAAATTAATTTTCTCTCATTTTTCATGAAATATTTCATTATTATTCCAAACCAGATAAAATATTTATTAGAAACATAAATATTTCACAAAAATATCATAATTATTATTTTACAATTAAATTATGAATAATATTAACACTTCCTTAACCAACATACAAATCATGTTAAGGTGTGCTCATGTTTGGGACTATTTGACCCCTTATATAAATTATTAATTAATTTATGAACCTGGATGACTGTGAGAAAATAAGTAATAATAATAATATGTCTTAATATAAAAGTAATGATAATTTATTATCCTTAAATGTTATATATGTTGAATAAATAATTATTAATATATCATCACCGATCAAGGAAAATTTATGAATTTAACATTTATCAATTTTGTTATCACATAACCTTACAAAATAAAAAATAGAATAATATAATAAAATATGAAATAAAAATGTATTATATGTTGGATAGAATAAAATAATAAATCAATAAATAACATTTTATCAAATTTTGTGAATGATATTAAATTTCATATGCCTTCGTAAATAGTTAATTTTATTAACAGAAGGTCATTATCCAAAACATGTAATTAAATATCATAGGAATAAAATTATAATAATGATTAGAAAATGATAATATTTGTTATTAGGTTTATTTAATTCATTATTATTTTACTTATGTCTATTTATTTGATGATATATTTTATAAAAAATTATGATAATATGGTATGGGTGTTCATTTATAACTACGATCTATGAGGCATGTTTATGTTTTAGACAACTTTTCATTCCATTGGATTAAATACTTTACATTTGACATCTTTTAATGATTATAATAATATTTTCCATGATATAAAATGTTATATTCAACGTTATACCCATCAAGAAATTTTTATTCATTGGTTATAATGCCTATAAAGGATTTTCATCCCACTTTTTTATAATTGAGACATTTTTTAATGATATGAATCAATTTACTATTTCTATAATGTGTATAAGACCACAATATATAAAATTTAATATTTTATTATATAAAGAATAATATTTTTTGAAATTAATATCTCGAAGCATTTAATTATATTTGATTAAAATCATAGATGTCATAAGATTTTTTCATGAATCAATTCACTTTCTTGGTAAAAAATTACTCTTCATTGAAATTTATACCTCACGATTGATCTAATATAAAAAAAGATATTTTGGATGTATTATCAATGTTATTTTTTTAATTCATGTTTCACTCCACTTTCATATTCTTTTAGTCTTCCAATAATTTCATAGAATTCATTTTTGATAAGAATAATTATGATTACACTAAAAAGATATTTTCACTATATCTATATTTTCAACTCCCACAATTTTTTTACATCATATTTGGGGAACTAAAATTTTATTCAACATCATTTATCTTCCACAGGATTTTATATATTTATGAAAACAATTCACCATAATGTTATTGAATTTGAGTTTTTCTTATGTTATTTTAAAATGATCAAAATGCCTTTCAATCAGTTAAAAAAGATTTATCATCCCATGCATTGTTTTTTGGATAATTTATTTTTCATCGATATAATATTAAATATTTTCTAATATGAATTTTAAAATTTAAATTTATTTTCATTTCCAATTTTTAAAAACATTATAATTTTTTCGTGTTTACTATTTTTAATATTAATTTAATACTAAAAGTTTTTAAACTGTTTTAAATTAGATTTTTCTAAAACCTTTATTTCTTTTCATGGACAATTAATACACAATAATTAATTAAAAAATTTCCAATCTATTATCTTTAAAAATAATTAATTTTTAAAATAAATTTGTTCATAAATTATTTAAAGTGGTTTTTATTACCATATATATGTTTTTTAATATGGAAATTTTAGGAAAATGCTAATTTTGATAAGTTATAAATTTTTATGTTCATGATGTGTGATTATTTTGTATAATTTATAAATCAAATTTTATCAATGGATATTTAAAAAATTCTAATGATTTATTTTATGTACAAAGTATTCATATTTGAAATGGTGGGCGGGTTGTAAAAACACCTTCTAATGAATAAGTTTAAGCATATACTAAATGAGATATTCATGAATGGATATAATTTGTTATTTCAAAAAAGCATTTATATGGTAGTATTTGTCACATTATCTGTAATGGGAATAATGATTTTCATCAAGTAAAAATGGGAAAAATGTGTTTTCTCAAAAAAATCCTATTGTTATTTTTTTCCACATTATCATGTTTTCGATCATGTTGTGTTAAATTTTAAATTATGGATTTCATTTCCATAATTTTTTTCTTATTATGTAATAATATTTTTTCAATAATACAATCATTTATGTCATGATAACATGTTATATTACTATTTTGTTTTTTTAGCTAGGTCAAATCAAATATGATTCCTCAATAATCATTTTTTTTCTTTTGTGACTATAATTTTTTCATATTCATCTAATATAATTTTATCATTTATTATCATAAATATATATTTCTCATCTTCTACTTCCTGTAATTATATGTTTTACCTTATTAATCATCTGATACCAACCAATCATTATGTTTACAAAGAAACTTTTTGCAAATAGTGTTATATCATTAGAAATATCTAGAACTATATGTATAATATCATGACTATTGGGAAGTATTTGTAGGTATTACACAATTTTTTGTTTATATATATTATATTGAAAGTATAAATACTTTTAAAATTTTGTTTATACGACTATTGTGTGATTTATTATTTATATCATGAGACTAATGTATTATTTACGTTCTGATTAGTACATGGAAAACAATTGTTGGTATTATCATGGCCTTATTAATATGTAAAAATTATTTTTATCATTACCACTTAGAGGGGGTTGTTTATGACATGTGATTAAGGCAATTTTGTGACCAAACAGAGGCTGGGAGAATGATATTCTATTGGAGCATATAAAAAGGGATTCTAGGAGATTAAATATTATCATTTTTGAATGTGATGAATTTTAAACAATAAATAAATTTTCAATAGTCATTGATTTGGCATGTCTCATGATTTTTTTATTAAAATAATTTATTTATCTATTCTCCAATGTTTTCGGTATTTCTTGTTCACTACTGAAATCATTTTTTATCCCTCAAATAGTGAGCCAATGTCGGTGAATCTAAGGATCATGGTGGTTTGGATAGAACATTGGTTCTTAAAATTTTTGGTCTGGATTTCATTAACTTTTTTTCATCAAATAATCCTGGTATTTTAGTTTTTATATATTAAAAACACATTTTATGTGTCCTTATAGATTTTACAATTCTCAAAATATATAACTTTCTCAATTTTCATAATTTTTTCATGAATGGGTATCCATATAATGGAATGGTTCCCATGGTTGATATGTGTACATGAATCATTACTATAGTGGTAAGAGTGGAATAGAATCCATACAATTTTCACACAGTTTCATTTACCATTCAATATTCACTAATATACTAGTTTTACAACAAATACCATAAACCCATTTATTTATTTGATTTCATGTTTTCCACTTGGTATTATTTTATTCATGATTATTTACTAGAATATTTTATATTTTATTTATATGATTTGTGAAAGGATATTATTATGTGTCTCTAGTATCTCTACTGCTGTTGATCATACCATTACTAATAGTCGACAACTTCTTTTATACAATAATTATTAAAGATGAATTGTTGATATCTAGAGTATACATATTGGTTTCGGTTGTGGAAGTCAACCTCTATGTATGAAATACTATATATTGGATGATGACGATGATAAAAGGTGATATGGTTTTATTTTACATTGTATATGTGTATTTATTTTTATTAAAATGAATATTAAATGAAATATGATGTCCAGAAATTTATTTCTCCATTCCAATACATGAAATAGTATCCATTGCTTGAGCAATCCTTTAGGAAGTCATTTATTGGGTTGTTCACCATTTATCCCATCATAACATTTTACATCATTCAAATATGTTTATGTTAACCCAATATAGTACTCAAATTAACTGGTTCTCACACAATGGTAACCCTTGATATTATCCATAAGTGTTGAAAGTTAGTTTCTAAATAAGTATCACTATGGATATGGGACTACTTTTTTATAGTATAAAAAATTATTATCATTGTTAAATTTCACTACCTATAGAAAGAATTGACTCTAATGGTTAATATTCATTCCCACTACAATAGTTACGTAATATGAATAACATTAATTAGTTATACTATAGTAACTCAGACAAAATGTTTCTAATTACTAGTATGATTTCCTCAAGAATCAAATAAGAAAAATTAACTAGTTTTCCATATACTGAGATCTAACATTATTATTTAAAACATCTAATATCAAGTATTTCTTATGTACCATCTTTAAAATACAACATATCTAACTTAATAATTATTCAAGAAACATTCTATTATGTTTTCTATATCTGATGATTATTAAATTATAGAGTTTGTAACAACCAAGTTTCGGAAGCCACCCAGAGGTGCCCCGGACTCCGTTGGTCACATGGACTCAAGCGCATTTCCCCGAATGCGAGAGGCTGCTGGCTAGCAGCAAGGGCCTTGGGTGTGATAGTGGGGAAACTATCCCCTCATTGGCAGAGTACACAGTAGAAGAGGAAAACAATTAACAATAGCAATAATGGAAGAAGTAAACAATCTAAACACAAGAAAACAATGGAAGACTAAATATGATAAACAGCTAAAGCACACACATATATATGAAATGATGCATAATACGGATGTCTAGGAAAGTAACCAAAAAAGTCAAAATGCTGAATACAATACAAAAACAATGTAAAAAAAGAAAAAAAATATAAGCAAATCCTCAGCATCGCAAGATTCAGCATGGTCCCATGCTCTCCTTCTTCAACGCAATCAAGTACCAGATTTTTAAGGGTGCTTTCCCTTATTTATACCCGCAGTAATATAATCTATTTGGGACCAAAATCATGACCCAAACAAATTGTGAGACTAAATCCTAGTAGGCAACCACTTGAGGATATGTGCCTAATAGTCAGTGAGCATATGGAAGGTAATAGTATAGTAAGTAGTAAACAGTAACCTGTAATCAAAATGATACACAACATTAAACAAACCACAGATCAATAAGCAGCAATGAAGCAAACAGCTAACCAAAAATAGGAATCCATCTGGGAAGTACTCACAGCCATCCCCTATGGCCCTAACCAAGAAGTACCAACAATCCTCTGGGTAGTACACTCAGCCTAACCCCTCTAGTATGGTAATACGAAATATAAGACTATCTAAGGAAGCATGCTCAATCAATTCCTATTATAGTCTAATGTATTTAGGGTCTCTTTGAGGAAGATCACGTAGTAAAATCCCATTATAGCCCCAAGGACTAGAGACTCTTTGAGGAAGCTCACTCAGTCAAATCCTCATATAGCCTCAGGTCAATCACAAACATTCTGAGGAAGCTCACTCGGTCAATTCCTCCTACATCTTGGAAAGGTTTAAGGAAATTCAAATAAAACAATGACTCTCCGAGAAAGCTCACTCGATATACCCCTGTATATTCTATGAATCTCAAGACTCTCTAAGGATGCTCACTTGGTCTATCCTCATGTAGTCAATAATATCCAAGACTCTATGGGAAGCTCACTCGATCTATCCTCCTGTAGTTTATAATATCCAAGACTATCTGGGAAGCAAACGCAGTCTAGCCCCTTATATTCTATAGCACCAGGTTCTCACAGCCCAATGCCATTCAGTGCATAATAATTCTATAAGGCCAATGTAAACCTACAGAGCTACTAGGATAACCAGTCTACAACATAAATGGCATGTCAGTGAAAAACACTTCATCCTACAGTCACAAGGCTTGGAAAAAAGGTATACGGCCAAAGGCAGAACTCTGCCAAAATATCGTATACAGAACAAGGAATGGACAAAACATCATAGCATAGAAAATATCCTCATACATAACCAAATTACCTCTACACAAGTATACTTGTAAGGCAGGAAAATTGCATGGGAAAAACAATAAACAAGCAATACCCCGATCAAGGGTATTGGTGGAAATTGCACACAAAACTCAAAAACATTGAACAGAAAGGCAGAAACCACCTACCTTGGTTCTAGGAGATCAATATTCTTGAACCACGAGGCTTGAATCTTATTAGAAAGTGTTAGATCTATAAAAACTCAAATAACGTTCAACCCACGATAAAATGAAAAAAGAAATGGAAATGGGAAATTATGCTCTAAAAGAAGGGAGAGCATACCGTTGCGATTCAATGAAATTGACGACGGTCGATTTGGAGAATGGATGGAGGCACAAGGGCTTGGAGAAGATTCATATCCATTTGGGAGCTCCCAACCAAACTAGACCTAAACGGAGTCGTTTCCGGTGATTATACGTGACCCTAATCCATTAAATGAAAAAAACTAATTACACGGCATATACTAGGATTTTCCGTACTCTGCATCAAGCGACCTCCACATCACCCTACATGACCGTGTGTGTGGCTTGAACATGGCAAGCACAGGGCCTCACATGACATCAATTTACACGACGTGTAGTAAAAAATAAATGGAGTGTACTTCAATAATTTACAAAAACACCTATTTTCTCATGAAACTCTAGAAAAAAAAGAAAAACGTACCTGATAAGAATGTCCGAGTTCTTACAAACATCCCCCCTTAAAGAAATGCATCCCCGAATTTCCCAAGCAAGGCGTAGAAGAAGAAACCTTGAACAGCTCTGGCCACTGAAATTGTACATGGGCCTCCCTCTCCCATGTCTTGTCATGTACGCGTCCGTGATACCATATCACCCATACCAAAGTAACTGACCATCCATAGAGAACCTTCATACTATGATCGAAAATCCGGATAGGATGCTCCTCAAAAGATGCAACCACTTCGAGCTCAACCTCCTTAGGTTTAAAGACATGAGACGGGTCTGAAAAGTAACGTCGCAGCTAAGAAACATGGAATACATCATACATATCCAGGTATATCTGAGTTAACTGAAACCGATAGGCAACTGGACAAACTCTCTCCAACAGCTCAAATGGCCTGACCTACCATGGTGAAAGCTTACCCTGTCTCTGATTCCTCTTGTGTCCCAACCTCGGTGCGACACATAGGAAAACCTAATCCCTGACCACAAACACCAGAGGTCTTATCCTCTTATAAGCATAAGACCTCTGTCGAGACTGTGTCATAGCCATCCTTTTCTAATTCAACAATATTTGCTCTAAGGTCTTCGGAACAAGACGTGGTCCCCGCAATGTTTCATCTCCTGCCTCAATCCAACACAAGGGTGATCAGTATAGCCCACCATACAAAGCATAATAAGGTTCCATCTGAATAGTTTCATGAATACTATTATTGTAGGAAATCACTGCATGAGGTACATGATTTCCCAAAAACCTGCAATGTCTAGAATGCATGCACAGAGCATATCCTCGAGCACCAGAATCATGCGCTCGGACTGGCCATTTCTCTGGGGATGGTTTGTTTTACTCAAAATTACATGTGTTCCCAAAGCCTTCTAAATCCCCAGCCAGAACCAAGAAGTAAAGTCCACATTTATATCTAAAACAGTGGATTGTGGAACTCCATTTAGATTTACAACCTCTCGGATGCACAACCTTCAAAAATCATAAACATTGAAGGCCTCCATGATCGGTAAGAATTGTGAATCCTGCGTAAGTCTGTCAATGGACACCCAATCAGGGTCATTCCCTCGTGGTGACCTTAGAAGCCCAGTCACGTTATCCATAGTAACATCATTCCACTTCATCTCCTGAATGGGTAACAGCTGTAAAAGACATTCTGGTCATTGATGCTCCGCTTTCACCTGCTGGAAAGTGGAACATATAACGACCTGAAGCTTGACGTACATAGATATTACATTACTTTTTCGGAATACATAATACATAACAAAAAAAGAAACACAAGGACAATAATACATTAGTGTCATTGGAAACATGGAACGTAATCTTCTAACCGTGGTGAATGATCTTCAACATCTCCCATCAAGATCTTCCACTTTTTATTTCCTTACCTAAAAACATTCACTTAATCCTGGTGGAAAATAAAACATAAAAAAAGGGTGAGCTCAAATTCTCAGTAAGGGTAATCATAGATAAAATAAAACAAACCAAATACATTTGAACTTAAAAACATGAACATAATGTTTAAACATCAAAATCTTGAGCAACGACTTAAAACATGGAAGTACATAAGGCATAGATCATAATGGAACATAAATCTTGATAACATAGCATGGGAATAAATCATGTAATTCTGGCATCCATTAAGCACATGTAATGATTTCCATAGTAGCCAAGTCATTGCTGGCAAGACCTTCTTAGTGGGCAAAGTCCCATTCTGAATCGAGTTCACTCCTCGTTTCAGTCCTGTAACACTGAACCGAAATAACTTACCATTCCATCCATGTCTATCCCATGAGATATAAAATCTTTACCCTATGAATTTGAGGGAGATATAGGTCCCACCCACCTCATAGTGAAATCATTCTTACTTGTGCCACAAAGAAACATAAAACCTTCATCATAACCCAAAGAATAAAATGGGTTTCATAAACATCACCCCATCATAAAATAATCCACATAAAAGAAATAGATATCATTTCATAATAAGAAAAGTGAATCCATTTAAATCATAGCGACTTTATACTAGAAACATACATATATTAAATAATTTAATCTTAGATGTAAAATGGTTTTGATAAAACACTTGAAATGAATTCTTGAGGAAAATATACTTTCTTCTTCAAAATAAATTTCTTTTCACAAAACATCATTCAATTTTAAAAGAAAAATATTTTGTTGAAAATATTCATGAAATATTTTGGAGGATGCTTCATGAAAATAAATCTTTATAATACCGTAAAAATCCATTCATTCCGTATAAGTTAAAAAAACATTCTTCTCGTACTTTTACAGGAAAAGTAAAAAAAAATACATCGTAACGTAAACAAAAGAATGATTCCTTAGATACCATGTAGTAAAAGTCAAGAAATGGGTAAAAAGGACATTAAACATTCATGAAATTTTTTTTATCAAATTTGGACACTGATGATAAACATAACCCCAGTAAATACTTACGAATAAGCAATCTCGGATAAAAATGAGACTTGAAAAATTATCCCTTACCTTAGGTCTGATATGCTTCGTACGTATCCAAACCTCCTGTATAATGATTTAAATAATGCCATTGACTTATTATAGAATGATATTAATTGTTATGATATCATATATGGTTCACTTATGACTTTATATTACCTGTTCTTTTGTAAATTCCATGATAAATAGTGTTTTGGGTAAAATCGTTTCATTTGTCGTCCGTGTTTTGACTTGTAATTATTCATATGATTACTTAGATCATGATTACATAATTACAGAATATAAAACATGACTTATATATATTATATATTCAGAATATACATATATATAATAGATCGATAAATGTAATGAAATACACCGTTCATGGAGACGGTAGGCCGTACGTACGCATGAACGTTGTTTTCGTATCCTCATTGAATTGAATGGAATTAATTGGATGAGATACATATACATAAATCCAGTATCATTATTATGTCATATATTTCATTATTACTTATTATGTATACTTTATAATCATTTATGAATGGTTAATCATTGAGAATGAATCTCATCGCGTCGTGGAGACGGTATTCTGTACGTATGCACGAGCGATGATATCGTTCCCATGATCGTGGAATTTTATTGGATTGAATGTATACTATTACAGAATCAATATCACTTTACAATAATCATATATAGTTATTATTGACACCATTATACCCATCCATGTAAGGTGGTGGTGGAAAATAGATTACACCACGGCGTGGAGACGGTATTTCGTACGTATGCACGCGCAATGATTTCGTTTTCCATAGAATGGATAGATAGTGAAATAGTTTTGTTTCATACTTATAATAACATATAATTATATGAGTGATACTGATGTCATTACTTAATAAGGAAACAGCCTAAGAAGAAGAAGTGGAAGATGAAATACAGGTGAAAGAATCGGTAATGGACATTACCTCTTCTTGGAAGCGCCTCTTTGAGACCTCATCTTAGGGCACTAAAATTGGCCTTTGAAGAAGACCAGGACCTCTAGGATGTTTCTAGGGAAGTTTATAAGAGAATTTGGCAGGGGTTGGCTGAGATTGAAGGCTCAAATTGGTGCGAGGAGAAGAGGTAGGAGGTTCCCTTTTATAAGGGAGGAGAGGGGCACCTTTGGAATTCATAAAAATATTAATTTATAATAAATCTAGCACCACATAAAAACCTCCAAAAATGACTGATATCAGAATATTAGATGAGATAGGGTTATAATGTCATAAACCAATCAAATTTAGACTTCTTAGGAATTTATTTTAAACATTATCAACTTGATTAATCCTTATTTAAACAATTTTATTTTATTTGTGGTAATAACATTCTAAAATTAAAATTATAACAAATAATTAATTATTTGTTGTGAATTGTCCATAATTGGATACTTTATAAAATTATATACCATTTAAATTTAAATTTATAATTTTTAAATATATTTTAGATTTTTAAACAATTTTATAATATATTATTTTTATAAAATAACAATAGTGTCATTTTTGATACTATTCATTTATTTGAATTTAAATAAAATATATACAGAAGATATTTTCGAAGTAAAAGCTTTAATAGAATCATAAAAGGTAATATATATCTAGAAAATTAGTGTATCACATTAAATAGTTCATATAATATTTATTTTATTATTTTTAAAACCATTTATTTGGTTTATTTCTTAATAATATAATTACTACAACATTTTTGTATAATTATTTAATATATAGATTTGTTGCATAAAAATTAAAATTAAATTATATGATTAATATAAATCTATTACCTTTCATAATAATACATTTACTAGGATTTATCATTTTAAAATCACAATATTTAAATTGATATATTTATTAAATTATGAAGGTGACAACTTTGGCATCATTTAAAATAAAATAATATAAGTGTCATAATAGCTTTTATAAGGCACCAAATGGTCAATTATAAGACCATTGGAAGATTATGGTTTTACATTAACATGACCAATAAGTTTTGTTTAGGGTGTTGGGCATTTGATGGATACTATTAGTTTAATAAAAACTATATTCATGATTTTTCACTAGATAAACAATTTCTCCATCACTATTGTGTTACAATAAATGATAAATATTTAATCCCTAAAAATTATAAATAAATTCATATGATGTATATAACATCATTAGATTTATATATAAAATTATTTTTTGAAGTTTCATGAAGTTTATCACTAAATTAATATTAATATAATTATAAGATTTAAGAGAGTGACATGTTGTCACTTTCTTTGGTTTTAATAATAATCAAGTTATTTTCATGGAAAAAAGTCCATTAAATGATTCTAATCTGACCCTTATGTGATATAGGTAGACTTTTATTCATCCAATAGGATTTTGGAAGGTGTTAGGGTAATTTTTTAATCTTATATTTACCCTTAATTACCTGATTTACCTTTAACTATGGTAAATTAAATTTACCGTAGTTACTATTCATAATGCCCAAAAATAAAAAGTAGTCTATTAATATAATTTGGACCCAATAATTCCAATTATGGAATATATTTTTCCAAATTCAATACACATAATTTGCAGAAATTAAATTAAAATTAATCTCGTTGTCAAAAGAAAACAGGTTTTTGTTTAAAACATTACAAATGATTGAATTGATTTAACATACGAATTAAAAGTAAAATCAATGCTAATGACATACATTATATTAAATGGTAAAAATATATTCTATTTATAATTTAAGACCATTAAATATTAAAATTTAACCACATAAATTATTACGATGACAAAAAGTTGTTTTTAATTAAAATATAGCGTGTTTTTCCTATTTATTAAAATATGAAAGTTATCAGAATAACATGAAAAATTTATCCAAGGTAAAATTTTATATCCTTATTCCAATGAATAATTTTATTTTATAATATTGAACTTATAAATATGTAAAAAACTAGATTTAATGTGGGTGCACCATCAAAAGGCGGCAAAACTGCATTTTTTTTAAAATACTTATTTTACCCGAAAAATTTATTTTTTTCACATAAAATGTATTAGAAAATTTATAAGATGAATAATAATGTTATAAAATTAAAAATTTAGTTATTACTATTCATAACGTCTAGTTCAAAATAATATTATAATAATATATCGTTGTTTAGTAAAACACTGTATTGCGTACAACACACGCTATCGAGAAAGTTCGTGATTGCGTGTAATGCAAGCCAAGTCAGGGGTCTGTGTTGTGCAAGAATCTTTCGTTGTTTCGTATATCAGAATCCAAACATATTTTATTTATACATTGAATATATATATATATATATATATATAAACGCACTCAATGTTGCGTAAAATGCCTATTATAAAACGAACATGAAATTGTGTGTAACACGATCCAAGAATAGCATTTCGTATACTACAAGCTAATATGGTGTTGCGTATAGTACAAGCTAAACATGGTGTGGCGTATCAATGAAATTAAAATAATATTTTTCATATAATATCGGGGTGTTACAAAACACCTCATGAAAAATCCAGCAACATCCCTCTCCATACCTAGCCACCAATACCGGCGGTGAATATCACGATACATCTTGGTGATGCCATGATGAAATGCCTATACTGAGGAATGAAAATCCTTCATCATCTCCTCGCATATGTCTGCTGGAACCCATACGAGTCCCTGGAAATGCATGTTCTCATAATTTCCCACTATCCATTCAGGAAGAGGGTCCTCTCATGACACACCCTCCCACAAGACTAGTCCTTCTGAGTCTGATAGCAGCTTCATCCGTGCCCGATTGAGAAGAGTATATGTTAGAGGTTCAGAAGATAGAAAGTTTATCCCCTGTCTATCTTGCACATCCAAATGCATCTCATAAAATAGAACAATAATATACTACTCACGTCTAGCCTCTTGAACTGCATGTATCTGAGTTCTCTTGCTCAATGCATCAGCCATTGCGTTACCCTTTCCCTTAATATAGGCAAGCTCAATGTCGAAGGACTGATGATACTCGACCCACCTGTGTTGTCTCAAATTCAGAAAACACTGAGTGAATAAGTACTTGAGACTCATGTGGTTATTAAACAACACAAAGTACTCTCCCAGAAGATAATGTCTCAAATAGTCTAAGGCCTGAACAACAGCTACCAATTTCAAATCATGCGTTGGGTAATTCCTCTCGTGTGGCCTCAACTGTCATGACCCGTATACAATGAATCCATCTCCCTGCATAGGAACAACTCCCAGCCTGATACCCGATGCATCAAAATAAAAATTATAACTCTTTCTTGGGTCTGGAAAGACTAGTATCGGTGCTGACTTCCACCTCCCCTTTATCACATGAAAGGATGAATCATAGGAATCTGACTAAAAGAACATTGCCCCATTCATGGCGAGACCTGTCAGTGGTGCTGATAGCCATGAGAAGTTTTGTATGAAACACTTGTAGTTTCCACCTAGCCCTAGAAAACCATGCACCTTAAATAAATTCCTCGACTGCTCCCATGAAACTATAATTCTCACTTTTACTGGGTCTACTGATACTCCTATCTCAAAGATAACATGACCCAATAAGTGAATTTGGTCCATCCAAAAGTATCATTTTTAGAGCATAGTATATAACTGATGCTCCCTCAGTGTACTCAAAATTATATCAAGATGTGTGGCATTTTCATGTCGATTATGAGAGTACACCAAGATGTTGTCTACGAAAACCACCACGAAGGAATCAAATTATGGATGGAACACTCAGTTCATCATTGCCATTGAAATTTTTGGTGAATTCATGAGATCGAACGACATAACCATATACTGGTATAGACAATACATGCTCCAGAAATCTGTAAGAGATATATCAGATGGTCTAATGCGCAACTGATGATAACCGGATCTCAAGTCAATATTCAAGAACACACGGGCTCTTCAAAGCTAATCAAAGAGATCATCGATCCTCGGAAAAGGATATCAGTTATTGACCGTCAACTAGTTTACCTTCCTATAATCCACACAAATCCTGAGGGTGCCATCTTTATTCTTCACAAATAGGACAGGCAAACACCAAGGAGAATTACTGGGTCGGATGAAACTCTTTTCCTGCAACTCCTCCAACTGCTTCTTGATCTCATGTAACTCATGTTTAGTCATCCTATAAGTAGGAATGGAGACTAGTGCCACTCCTGGCATGAGCTCAATCGAAAATGCTACCACACCGATCAGAGGAAAACCTGAAAATTCCTCTAGAATGACATGTCTAAAACGATCTACCACTGGAGGAATGTCTAACTTTGATGTCCCCTAGTTATCCAGATAAAGACTAGCAATCTAGGCTGTAACTCCTCCTAGACCATGTTTCTCGGGTCCTTCTCAACTCGCCTGGACATCCCAATCTCCTCTATGAAGAATGTATCCACCCTCTGGTGATGCGAAACTCACCCTGCGACGATAGAAATCGACGACTACTAGGAAGGGGAATAACCAGTCCATTCTGATAATGACATCATAGTGCATCATCTCCAACACATAGAGGTCCCATAAGAAGTGACACCCTTCCAACTCAAGAGATCACTCTCTGCACTGAAATTCACAAGCCTTCCTAGCCTCCAACGTTGTTTCTAGCATCAAGATATCGGTAGAGGAAAAGTTGCATTTCCAAAGGCACTCCATAAGAGAAACAGAGATAAATCTATGTATAGCACCAATATCAAAAAGATATTAAAATAAAACTAAGGTTACTAATATCGGAACTCAAACTATGGAAGGTCTATGATCCTAATCTTGATGGGTCTCCTCCACAACAAAAGTCTGCCCTGTACCATAGCCTTGTGACCCTGGCTGACCACTCTGACCTGATTCACTCTATTGTCACTGGTAACCTAGTGACTGACCACCACGACTGCGACCTCCACCTCAGCCCGAATGGCCTGAAGAACGCCATTTCCCAGACTAATGAAAAAATGGTGATGCATCACCTAAACATGAGGTCATTGAAGAACCCCTACTACTAGTTGTAGGTGAGACGATCTGACAAAAATGCTGAATATTTCCCATCATGCCGCAAGATCGACACTCCATCGGGTATCTCTGGCACTGAGGCCTAGTATGCCTACTCCTCCCTCACTGGTAGCATACATCATGGCTTCCCGAAGATACATTCTTCTTACTATGATCTCCTCAAGAAGACTCCTTATGGCGCTTCCTCCTATCAGTATGAGGAACACTGACTCTGGATGTCGAACCGCCTGGGATCACTGCTCTAGAATCCCTCAGATTGCGCTCTGGGATCAGTTTCTGGTTGACGATAGAAGATATCAAAGTCAACCTAATGATTTTCACCTGGGAATGGATCTCATGCCTTAGAATCTCCTTAAACTTCTTAACCAGGAACAACTCATCACCGGCTGGAATCGGAATAAAACCCTACTGATCGGTAAAGTGAGATGGGTAATCCATAAAAAAAAGAGTGCCCTACTCTTGAATCATAAACACCCGGGCTCGATCTTCCCTGAAGGTCTCCGAGAAGAAGTAATCATTGAATATGTGCTGAAACACATCCCTAGTCATACTCTACTAACACCCTGACTAAGATATCACCTCCCAGCACCTCTATGCAGTGTCTCATAGCATATTGGTAGTGAGGTTCACCGTCTTCACTGGTGGTATCTTCAGATTCTCGAAAATTGTATATTTCTCATGTATCCACGACTCTGCAGCCTAAGGCCGTCCATACCCTGAGAATGTAGGAGGATGTTGCTGCTAGAAAACCCACATCAACACTGCCATCAACAGGGCAGGAGGTGAAGCTCACTAGAAGGTCTACATAATCATTAGAATTTATTCCCTAAACTGTGCAGCAGCGCCTGCAACTAGTATAACTGCTTGCGCCAAGTCTGGCATTGCATGATGATCTAAAAGAGGTCTTTGATCATCCATATCCGGTGTCTGATCACTGTATGGAAGCTGACGTACAACCAGAGGACGTATCGGTGGCATATCTCTTAAAGGAAAAAATCACAACTTATATCAGGATTATCAAACACTGAGAAAACAAGAGTACAAGATGGGAACAAGAGAAAGAAACATTCCAGTTTTACCACTCATGACTACACAACATGTATAAAACTACACGACATGTTCTTTTAAGCGATTCAAATGAGCGTGTACTTATGCCACAACTTTTCCTGTAATGCCCCAACCACACAACGTGTTGTCCCCACACATAGTGTGTACTTGAACACTATTTCCCTGACTGCGCCTTTTTACACGGATTGCCGACATGATCCTCTTAATCCTACAATACATGGTGTGTTCATGAAGGACACGGCATGTACTAGACATGGTTTAGACGACCCGCGCTATTAGTTACACAGTCGACTACACAGTTCACTCTTACACGGCGTTCTCCCAAAGAACACAGTGTGTACTTGAAGGTTATCCCCGACCCGTGTTGTTCGTGACACAGTCGAGTTCTTAGGAAACACGACACGATGTGTGATAACAGGACATGGAGTGTATAGTTGACATTTCATCTATATGTTTCATTATTAACACAAGTGGACACACTGTCACTACAACAAGGCGTCTATGTACCGTACACGGTGTGTTCCTAATTATTTTTCACAACCCCGTGTTTCTGCCCACATAGTCAGTGAAACAGTTTAAAAACTACATGACATGTATTAATAAATTACACACTGTGTATTCTGGGTTTTTTCGAGCATTATCTCAGAAACTACTCTGAAGCCCAGAAAACACAGAAAACAAATGTTAGGACGCAATATTCTGATCTGTGAGTGCCCATACTCCCCGAGAATCAAAGCTTGGAATCTTATACATGTTATAACAAGGAATCTAGACAATGATCCACCTAATTACAGTCCATTAGGGCCCCTAACTCCTCAATAACCAAAGTTTGGTGTCCATTTAAGAAATGTACTATACAAACAAATTCTCTATCAAAAAACATAGATTCTATCAAAGAATCTATCACAACATCATGTATAATCTACATAACGTCTATCACAACAACATGAAATCGCTAATGCATCCTAGACAGAAGGGCAAGAATTCATGGCATGTGATTTCTAACAACTGCATATATGATTTGTGAGATGGCATACCCTCATCTCATCAGGTTGAGACAGAAATAGAACCACGATAATAACAATGGTAACATCAAAAAGCATGTGAATCACCTAACGGTGAAATCAAATGAACTGTAAAACTTCAAACCAGTAAAACTACAATAAACGAGGTAGTATGGATTTTACCTATACAAGGGTTAGCTACTCCCGAGAACAACATATTACCAAGTACCTATTCCCTCCTATCCCTGGCTATAGGTTCCAAATAGTAAGTCAAGAGAAAAGAAATACTGTGATACCACTTTGTATCATCCCTGTACCGGAAGCCACCCAGAGGCGCCTCATACCTGGTTGGTCACATGGCCTCAAGCGCATTTCCCTGAATTCCAGAGGCTGCCAACTTTCAATGAAGGCCTTTGGTGTGATCGTGGGGAAACTATACCCTCACAGGAAAAGTACACAACAGAATAGGAAAATAGTAAAAAATAACAATAATGGAATTACTACACAATCCAAACACAATCGAACAACGGAAGACTAAATATGATAAACAGATGGAGCACACACACACACACAGATATATATATATATATATATATTAAATGATGCATAATACATATGTCTAGTAAAGTAGCCAAAAAATTCACAATGCTGAATAGAATACTAAACAAAAGTACAAAATGAAAATAGATAAGCAACTCCTCACCATCCCAAGCCTCGTCTTGGTCCCATAAACTCCTGCTCCAATACAGTCAAGTACCTAAAGTCTAATGTTTCTTTCCCTTGTCTATACCCGCGACAATATAATCTATTTGGGCCCAAAAGAATGACCCAAACAGGGGGTGAGACTAAATCTCAGAAGGAAACCACCCGATGATCTATTCCTAACAGTCAGTGGGGATATGGCAGGTAATAGTACAATTAGAAGTAAACAGTAACTAGTAAACAGAATGATACACAATTGTAAACAATCAACAGATCAATAAGTAGCAGTGATTAAAACAGCTTACCTCAAACCTGATTCCCTCTAGGAAGTACTCACAGCCATAAACTCTTTTCCAAACCAAGATGTACCAACAACCCTCTGGGCACTACACTCAACCTAACCCCTCTGGTTTGGTCATATGAATTATAAGACTATCTAAGGAAGCATGATTAGTCAATTCCCTTTATTATATAAGGTAGTAAGGGACTCTCTGAGGCAGATCATGAGGTCAAATCCCCTTATACAGCCAAGGTCTAGAGACTCTCTGAGGATGCTCACTCCTATAATTCCTCTTATTGCCTTTGGTCAATCACAAACTCTCTGAGGAAGCTCACTTGGTCAATTCCTCCTATAGCCTAGAATGGTTTAATGAAATTCAAACAAAACACAAACTCTCCGAGGAAGCACACTCGGTCTACTGCCATATAGTATATAAATCTCAATACTCTCTCAGTAAGCTCACTCGGTCTATACTCATGATGTCTATAATATCAATGAATCTATGGGAAACACACTTGATCTATCCTCCTGTAGTCTATAATATCCAAGACTCTCTGGGGAGCTCACTCGGTCTATCCCCTTATAGTCTATAGCACCATGTTCTCACGGCCCCGTTCCAGTCAGTGCATAATAATTCTATAAGGACAAAATAAAACTACAGAGCTAATTGGATAACCTGTCTACAGCATAATAATCATTTCAGGGAACAACACTCCATCATATTGTCACAAGGCACGAAAAATAGGTATAACAGCTAAAGACTGAAAAAGACCAAAAGGACATAAACAGAACAAGGAATGGGAAAAAAATCAAAGCATATCAATTATCCTCATAGATAAACAAATTACCTCTACAAAATCATACAAGCAAGGCCGTAAAACTACAAAGGAAAAACAATAAACACACAATACCCCGATCAAGGTTATAGGTAAAAATTGCACACAAAACTCAAGGGCTTCTAATGAAAAGGAACAAACCACCTACCTTGGTGATAGGATATCAATATACTTGAACCATGATGCTTGAATGTCCTTATAACATAGTAGATCTACTAAAACGCACAAATTGTTCAACCCACAATAACTTGAAAAAGAAGAATAATTGGAAAACGATACTATATAAGAAAGGAGAGATTACTGCTACGGTTCCAAAAAAATTGACTATGGTCGATTCTGATAACGGATGGAGGCAAGGGGGCTCAGAGAATATCTACGGCCATTCGGGAACTCTCAGAAGAATGACAACTATAAGGAGACGTTTCTGGTGATTAGACGTGACCCCCGGTCCGTCTAATGATTAAAGAATCAAAATTACAAGGTGTGTACTTTGTAGTACATGCCATGTACTAGCCTTTTTCATACTCTTCTTTAAGCAGACTCCACTTCTCCCCACACGACCGTGTCTGTGGCCCGGACACTGCCATCACACGACCTCACATGACATCGAAGTACATGGAATCTACTTATAAAAAAAGATGTGTAGTTCAGAAAATTTCCAGAAACTCCCCTTTTCTCAAAAAAATCATGAAAAAGGAAAAACATACCTGGAAAAGAGGTCTGGTTTCATATAGAGCTGATCTTCACAAATGTTTTGGGATAATCATTAAAATCCACTTTTTCTAACTATAGAGTCGATTTGATTTCTCCTCTTCTAAAATGAAAATATATATTTAAATATAAATCAATGATAAAATATAACACTCATTTTCAATCGTGTTAACTAAAATTTAGTAATATAACGTATGAAATGCGCATCACATTCACAATTCAGGATAATTATTTTATCCTAATATAAATATAATAGCCTAAAAATATTTCATAGGCAGTCCATAATTTTTTAAATCACGTATATAAAATAATAACACTCTAAGAAGAATCAATTCATATGATAATTTACATTATAACAATTAATTTAATTCCATTAATATTTATTTATTTTATATACATCCCCAAAAATGGAGTTTATATTAATATCCCTATTTTAGGTTGTTGATTCAAATAATAGAGTATTGTATGGCAATATTTTAACCAATTTAACTTTATTATTCATAATATTTTCTTCTCACTAACTATATCATTTCCTTTTAAAAATTTATTATCTCATTCCAATTGAAAATAAATAAAAAGATTCTTTAGAGAGGATGATATCATTTCATTATTCTGTATTTTCATTAAACATCCAACTTAATTTTTATGTGATCCATCTTCGATGTACGAAAAAATAGGATTTTATATAGAAAGGAAAATTTTCCTTTGAAACAATAAAGTGATAACAACAAATTAAAACAAAAAAAAACTCATTAAAATTATTCATATTATGGTTTTTCAAAAATAACTATGATAAAAACATAAAATACCTAAATTTTAATTGATTTTTAATATTAAGTCAAACTTTAATTCCTTTAATCAGATTATTTCATGGTGTAAAAGAATTTAGTTATAAAGGATATGATTTAATTTTATTCAATATATTGTATACAAAATTAATTTTCAAATTTAATTTCCATGAATAAAATAAATATCAACAATTTAATATTTGTATATAATATTTGAGAGACTTCCCATGAGAAAATATCTAGAAATAAAAAACCAAAAAAAAACTAAGAGACATTGTAAATGTTTGTATAATAGATATTATAACTCTATCAACATTTTATAATAATTTCCCCTTAAATAAATATCATTATTTTTACATATCCTTGTTAGATCATTGATTTATATTTTTATATGAGTATAAAATATTATATTATTTGAAAATGTAGTCCTATTCATATTTTTGATAGTTACTCATGCTAAATATTATAAATTTAAATTTTTGTAGATAAATATTCACCATCAATTCCATATAACTAATAAATAAAAATATCACATAGATGCTAGAGAAAAAATATTTAACCTATTTGAGTATATTGATGGGATTAACAAGGATGTGATTCTATTCGCTAACATTATTATCTTTTCATTCCATCTCATTATTTGATAGATTTCATCACTATTATTCTTAAAAATTTCATGTTTTACATATTTTGGAGAGGACAGTTTACATTAATGATTCATCCTTATATTATGACAATATATTTCATAAATCATTCATCACAAAATAAATATCTATTTATAAAGGATTTGTTTCTTGAGATTCTATTGTTTAACATGTATGTATTTTATAGTATCATATTAGTTGTAAATACCTCTTATAGACATCTCATATAACATATCAAGTGACCTAATGTTGTCATCTTTTGAAGAACATTCATTTTTTAATATTTTTCTAAAATATTGTAATTTCTAATCATCCATGTAAATTTTCAATTCTCATTGATGATAAACTTGAAAAATTTTCATGCATTTATTATTTTTTTTTGAAAATATTTTTACTTACCTACACCACATTATAGGAATTAGTTTTATCATATCACCCCTATCATTATTTAAGTAGGCATATATTATAATAATATCAGGTCTAGATTCACCAATACTCAAAATCATAATAAATTTATGAAAATCGATAATATATTTATTGTTTTCTTGAATTGACTAGATCAAATATTTATAATAATAATCTTACTATACATCTTGATACTGTCTTAGATCAGATTATTCATTTACTAATTTTTGAAGGATGTCTGACATTCATTGTTGTGATTATGAAAATTTTATTTTTTTAATATAAATTCACATATGATTATCTAATAATTTTACATTATAATGACATATTTGGTATAAAAATTTACATAATTCATTAATAATTTAATTTTTTTACAAAAAATGGTACATATATTTCTTATGTGGGAATTTAATTGAAACATACTCCCTCCCCATTGATATAGAGTAATATTTTCATTAACAAGTCAATACATTATGAATTATGTTAGTATCCATATAATAAAACCTATTGTAAATCTTGAAAAATACAATGAACCATGTATTATGATCATGATATATAATTTGGAAAAAAATTACAACTTATATATTTTTGTATATGTTCACATACTAAATAGGATTGTTTTATAGAACAACTACTCTATTAATTCTTCCAACAAATTTGGATATATTGTTCTGATCATGATGTTTTTCCTAAAGACATTATTTCTTAGAATTTGATTTTAAATCATTATTAGATTTATCATTTCTTATATAAATACATAATTCATATAGATTAATTATTCCACGTGCATTATATCTAAGGGATATATATATGAAGTAATTTAGTAAATTCATTTTAAAGGAGTTATTTTATTTCTCTTATGAATTATACATGTAAATGAATGTTATAGAACATCTTTTCAGTGTAAATTTTATGAAATTTGTATTATAATGTGTATATTCATTGGTTTAGTAACATGATATATGATTTTAATTTAGAGGGTTATTTTATCAACCTCATTCAGCATCATTTTACAATAAAATTATATTGTATTCATTGAAAGCTTTCTTAATCAAGGTATTTTTATAAAATTATATATCATAGTCATTGATATCAGCTAACCTATCTTTTTTGAGCCTTTTATAAAAATATTTATAGATCTTTTCATGTACATATTTCAACTAAGCCTTGAATCATGTCATCACACCACATTGGACGTTTATAATACAATGGATTCCATCTGAGAAAACCAAAATTTATTACCCAACATGTCCATTTATCATACTACAAAGTATCCCTAAAGGCCAATACATATTATGTCAATGGGGTTTTCCTCACTCACACACACCATGTAATAATTCATAGAAAATCACTAATAATAATTACTACACTAAGATATGATCATTTAAATGTGGGGTTCAAATTAGGATGGATCTCAAAATTAATGGTGCACCTTATTAACATGAGTAGTAAAATTTATCTTTATTTATGTCTCTCTTATCCTAGGGTATTAAATTTGTTCTATTGTTGTTTTATTTAATGGTTCGTTACAATATGAATTTATATAGAATAATAATTAAATTAATTAATTCAACAGAATTATATCCAATGATGGAATTTCTCATTGTGAATGATTTTTTTCCATTATTATTTAAATTATTAATTAGATCATAATAAATCAACATATTATGTTCTATTCCACTCTCTCAATTATCAAACACATTATCAATTTGGGAGCACTTATTATACAAATATTAATATAAAAAATTTGTATTGTGATCTCTCTAACTTGTTCATTGTTATTCCTATGGAATATATAGACATTACAATTTAGATATATTGGTTTAATCAAATTGATATTTTTGGTCTTTTGAAATAGAAACAATCTGAAAATTATTTTATGATAATTGATCTAATACATCATATTCTTTTAAAATAAATTGTTACAAATTGACTAAATAAAAACTCGGTGAAAATATAACATATTATCCTCTGATATGTCAGAGTTCTTTACATTTCATTTTCGACTAATTCGTCATTATATTTTTTACACATGGGATAGAATGAAAAGTGATTAATAGTTAATATAATTCGTCCATGTTTCAACTACATGATACCATTATATGATATGTTTTTAAAAATAAACATTATAGGAAATAGATAAACCAAAAATATGTTTGAATTTATAGTTATATGCTAATCATAAAAACCATATTGGGATGTTATCAACAATGGGAGTGATGGTGAATTAGTACTGATTTATTTTTTCCCAATAAATTCCATTCTCACTTTCTAAATATCTACCATTTAATTGAATTCATATATCTATCTGACTAATGTTATTTAATATTAAGTAAGAATGTATCTATAGTAATAATTAATCCACATAGTATGATCCCATATTTGAATACATATTTTTCTGAGAAGATGGATGAGTACATCTTGTATGATTCTTAGATATTATCCAACATGAATATATTGATTTTATTATTAAATAATAAAAATGAGTGTTTATTTACTTGGTACAATCAATCTGCAATAATTTGGATTATAATAATGTCATAAAAATACATTAAATTTTGTAAAGGATTGTGGGATTATACCTTATTGGTGTCACATAAAAGGTGATCCCTTGAGTCTATTTTATTCAATAATGATTGATCTTCTTCCAAAATTCGTATAATAATTTGGAATTACTAGATTATATAAAATACTTATAAAATATATGAAAATAATGTTCTCACACTCTTATATTATTGGATAGAATGTGATATTTATAAAACAAAAATAATTATATAATATTTTTTCATTAATCAGTTAGTTTATATTGTCACTACACAAAAATGAACTTATTCAATAATTCCCCCTCAGTTAAATGTTTTTAATATTATAAAATACACTATTATGCATATTTATGAACTGAAACATTAACAATGGGATACAACAATAAATGAAATAGAAAACCCAACATATTGTGAAATAAAACAACATAAATTGAATAATATTATCATTAATGCTTCAAAATGTGTCATTATAGAATAAATCAATGATTCTTATTTAATATGAATGACTTATTCAAGAAAAATGGAATTGTATTATATTATAAAATTTAATATATACCCATTTATGAAGAAAAAATTGTTATTATATCACTTCAACTAATTATTTAATATTTATCATTAGTAAAAATGTATGAGTTATTTGTTTAGTACCACGTGTACCCATGATTCATCAAATACGAGAAAAAAATTAGAGTTTTTAGTTATATATTTCTCAATATTATTCATTATATTAATAAAATTTATTAAAATATTATATAAATAATCTATTTTCCTCTCCTATATCACAGAATATATATTTCAGAAATTGATTCCTTATAACATGAATAGTATTTTTTATATTATAATCTCCTCAAAAATTAGAATTAATTTATTCTTATTTAGTTGTCATCATTTTTATTTATATATATATATATCACATTACTATAACTACATAAAATCATAATAATATTTTCTTTCAATAAACATTATATTGGTAAATACCATTGATTAATAAAACATCTAAAAGACCTCATCATAAAATATTAATGAGTATACACACTTTTATATCAACTAATGTCTATATATACCATTGGTTTCACTTAAATGGATCTCCATATGTGGATCATTAATAAATTAACTTCTAAAGTGATTCATAAGATTATCCTAAAGTTTTAATATTTTCATTATTATAGAGAATCATATTAACTCATAAAAAACAAATAATCTCTAATTCACAAATTACCATTACTCGTACATAGTATCAACCTTTTCCTAACTATTATATGCATATTCAACTACTATGATGAAAAATGTATTTCCAATATTAATTTATCACACCCATTAAATTAATGTTTTCATGTTTCATGATTAGAACGATGTTTCATATTCATATATACTACAATGATAATCATATTCATCATCTATATACATAAATATATTTCATGTGGTGTGATTACGACAAAAAAAAATAAAAAAACTTGAACTTGAAGACATGAATATTTATACTTTATAAAAATCTGTGTATATTGTGGTTGAAGATGAATTGTTATGATGTTATCTAGTTCAATGTACCATGTTGTGTGTAATTTTTATTGGATGAACAATACATCCACTTTTTAGTCCCACAACATTTTTTTCTCAGGATTCAAAATATTTATAAAGAAAAAAAGCAATTTCAAACATTAAAAATAGCTTAGGTAACAATATATTGTAATGTTGAACCATGCCACCTGAAATGGTTATCATTATCATTTAAATTTTTGATATTTAATTATGATAAATTTATTATTTTTGTTTTTTTAATAATCACACATTTTCTATTTTGATTTATTCATGCATACATTAAAATAATGATGTCAATTATAACTTATTAATAAAATGGTCATAATTCCAATATTATCTAATTTTTATTAATTGGATAATTATAATAGTTTAAATTTCACAAATTTCATGTAATTAGAACATAAGATAAAATCTGTATGGATTTAATTGGTTAAAACCTTCGATTATGTTATTTAATTATTTTAGTGGATTAATTTATAATGATATTTTATTATTGTATCTTCCACATGATATAAGAAATAATTTATAGTATTACAACAAAATCCATATTCACTATTTAATTTACTCATTTAATCCTCCCTAAACTCATTAAATAAATGTTCCTCATTTTTCATATAGGTAGTAATCTACACATAACATAGAAAAAATATAAATTTTCCAGAGAATAGAGAAATTATAGAAATGGATTATCCCTTAATAATAAAAAATACATTATAAATTTAATATTTATGTAACAATATTAAATTTCAACTAGGAATGTGAGGTGGATATAAATAATAAAATATATTTTTTCCTAGAAGAGGTTTTCTTCACCTCGATATGAATAACATTATCATTTTATATGGAAGGAGTGAGGGTTGATAATAGTTATACAAATAACAAGAAATAATTAATGTGTAATAATAATTATGTATTAATCATAATGGATTGAGTCAAATTTATTTGGAAGAGAATAATATAGATCAAAAATTGTTAAGAAAAGAATATTTCATAGGTCATGAATTTGAACAGTCTCTTAGAAGTCCTTTTCTAAAAGGGGGAATTAGATAATATTCCTAACCAAGGGACATCCAATGATTTTATAGAGAATTAGAGAAAGAAAAATATTTATAGTTCTAATACGAATCAGGATTTAAACAATTGTAGTGAGAGATGGTGGAGGTCTCCATTTATAGGTTAGTGGAGTGGAATATTAGTGTTAAGCGGTGCATTATTCATGTGATGTAGTAAAAAATGATGAAATGATTTCAAGTGGGTGAGTATGGGATTAGAAAACAAATAAAATAAGATTTTGAAATTATATTTAAGGAATCATTTACATTTTCACCTTGGTTATATCTTTTACCATAATTTACATTTATGATAGTATCTTTTTTCAACTATGTATAGCATTACTTTACATATTTATAAAATTATATGTTTTATATACCCTAGATATTTTGATAACTAATAATAGAAAAATATAAAATAAAATATTCCTTCATGATAAAAAATAATTTTTAATTATTGCATAGAACATGTAAAAAAAAATTTTAGAGTGTAATTTTATGATTACAAAAAATATTTAGGATAAAATTATAAAAAAATTTATTTCAATAAAATATATTGGGTTTTTAATAATATAACAGGATTTATGGACAATTAATAACAATCGAATATCTATTTCATCTTTAGAATATTTATTAATAATAAATCAAAATTTTTTATGTTGATATAATATTTCATGAATTTATAAATAATAAATATATATTTTCTAAACAACTTATTATATTTTTATTGTATAATATTACATATTAAAAACAAATTAGAGTAGGAAAAGAGTGTAATGATTTTATCCATCATGTTATAACCAATTTATGTAAAGTAACTATATGACGTAACATAATTATTATACTATTCAGCAGAGAATGAATCTTTTCAGAAATATCAAAAAAAAAACATTATAATGATAATATTTTTATTATTAATGAAAAAATATTTTTGAATGATTAGATTTACATTATTAATTTAATTTGGTAAAAATTATACATAAATATTAAATATAAATAAGTAATGATTTCAAAGGAAATGAAAAATTCTATTAATTAATTTTATTATATTTTTAAATGTCCAATATTTTTCTAATTATTCTAAATTTAATATCCATATACAAAATATATAATATCATCACTTAACAGTAACTCAAAAAATAAATTTTTTAATTAAGGATATTATAAATTTTTTAGACACTATTTTTAACTATGAGATGATCTTATTATTCATTTATCTTCAAAGATTTAATGATATTTTTTTATCAAAATTGAACAAACCACTTATTTGGAAGATATGTTTTGAAACTTATTAAATATATTTCATAAATATAACTATATTATAACATTAATAATTACTTATTTGTACCCTCTTATCTTATACAAATATAAAACCTTTATATTTTCATGTAGGGACTACGTATACAATATGCTCATGTATTAGTTGTGGGAGGTGGGTAACCTAGAATCAATATCAATTAACATCTATCAAGAATTCACTACACTTAAAAACAATTCCCTCAAACCATAATTTTTGGATTTCTGATTGTGCATCATCTTGAATAATACTTAGTGAAAACACATAATTTATATGCTTTGAAAATGATACTGATGAGAATGAATTATACTAATTTATTCCATTTATTCTAAATAATGTATTATTATCATAATATGGAAACATCTATTTATACCGACCAACTCACAGAATACATTGTAATGATCAAATATTAAATCTTATAATTTTATGATTTTTAAATGTTCCATGGTTTAATTCTAGTTTTCTGCTGTGTGCGTAGAAATGAAATAAAAATAGATATTAATTAATAGTAAATATAATAAAATCTCTCAAGTATTAAAATTATGAAAACAAAAATGAAATGTGGACAAATCTTTTTAAATATCAATTTATGGTTATTGATCATATGGGATCCATAAAAACTCATTATATATTTTCAGTTGACTTTCCATCCTAAAATCAAACATTGTATAAGACATATCATTAATCACATAATAGAAATGTATTTATATTTTAAATTTTATAATGAAAATAAAAAAAAATTATTCCATAGTTGACTATTATAATTTATTATGAAACAATATTACAACATTGTTTTCATTATCGTATTTTGAAATAAATACTAATCTAAAAATGATTATGAAAATATAAAAAACTATACTTTTGATCATATTAATATTTATATTAAATCCAAAGAATAATTCAATAATGAAATAATCATTTTAATAAATAAGATTTCAAATTCAAATATAAAATATATTAATCAACCTATAACACATTTTTTATAATAAAGTATATCTATGGTAATATTCCAATGATGTCCATTAACATCATTAGTTGTATGATACATCATATAATTACATTTAAATGAATAAAAACCATTCATATATATAATGTGAATTAAAAATATTTTTTCGAAAAGAGTATCAATCCAGATGTATAGTTATACATCATCGTCATCCACAAGTTAATGATTAAGTTAATAATATACTAGCCTCGTCCAAGTAATTACATTAAGGACCCAATTTTTATATATGCTATTTTTATTTTGAAATAAATGTGTTTTATAATATACTATATAGTCTTATAGATATATATAAACCAGAAATAATTTATTTCATTTATCAATTTTGTAACAATTTATCATTAATTAAACAGAAAAAAATTCAAAACATTACAAATTCAAAAATAATATAAAATAAAATAGTTTAAATTGGAAAAGATACATAGCTCCAAACAATTATAATCCTCTCCCCCAGTCATAATGTTTTATTGAATGAAAAAAATATTTGTAACCTAGTCAGCTTCAACGAAAATTGAAATATTGAACCATGGGAGGAATTGAGATGATTAATGAAGTAATGAATATATAGGTATTTTAATGAGGTAATGTTACTATTGGAATAATATTGTAATCTATGGAATTATTAAACGACTATAGAAATTTTAATTTTAAAACAAAATAATAAATTAGAATATAAATAATATATAATAGGATAAATTTAATTAAATATAAATATTATAAAAAATATAATGACAAAAACCACTTTGAAATATAGGAACATTTTCAATGAACTGAATTTTAAAATAGCACCTGAAATACAAAATATTAATATATATATATTAATTTTTCATATTTTAGAAATTTATTTTTATAAAATTTATATCCGTTATGAATTAAAAAAACTTAAATTTTTTAAGGGTGATATTTTTATTTATATTAAATTCAACATTTTTTGAGTTAATATTAAAAAAAAATTGTAACAGAAATATCTTAAATTACATAATTCATGATCTAGTGATGAAATAATACTTTCTAGAACTTGATATTATTCGATGGTATATTGAACTTCATAAATTATTCATTAAAATATCCTAAATTATAATTCGATAAATACTTTTCGAAAAAAAAATGTCAAAAGTGATTTCTTAATGTAAAAATTTTAATATCATTCCTCATTACTTTTTAATAAAATTTAAAATTAGAATAATAAATTGGATTAACATCTTTAAAAATATTATATTATATTGATTTATTATTTATAATTCCAAAAATCGCTATTAATATTTTAATATTTGATATATCATTTTATTTAGTATTTTATTCTCAAATATAACTATTCTAATGTATAAATAACCCCACATCCTCCCCTTCATAAACCACTAATCCGCCACTTTCAAAAGCTAATCCTCTACACAAAATCACTCCTTTAAATCATCCTGGTATACGTAGGGATGTTACAGAGTAATCCAACTTCAAAAATAATGGGAGATTTATTTTCTTACTAGAGAATATACATTAAGTATTAAGATGGGAAACGAAATGAAATAATATAGGAATTAAGGTAAGCTGATTCATGAAGCCAAATCCCTTTTATTCCCACATTCACAAGAATTTTAGTACATATATTCCATTAATGTTCTATAAATATCATTTAATTATTATCCACTATTATTTTCTTGTAATAAATGTTTTCCACCTTCACTTTTAAGAAACAAATTCAATGACAATACAAATGACTATTCTTTATTAAACAAATAATCAAATACTCTTGTGTTGCTTCGTCTCAAAATATAAATATAATTTTATTCCAATGAATTTTCTCCCTTTTTTCATTTAAGAACCCCTATGTATATTCATGAGTGTATTTATTATGATATTCTTATTAAACCCATTCCTTTCCATGGGTTATACAATTACTATGATTGTTATAAATTCCATGTGGCTTGTATGATTATGTAAATATTATGATGATATATATGGGTTTTGAATTATATATCCCACTAATTCATTAGGTAATTTATTGTATCACATTATTTAATTTGAATTATGTGTGAATATGATGATTGATTTCTCCTCTAACATGATGTTATGATAATACACGTATCTTAGCCTTGATCATGATGCTAGATTGGTTCATAACTATTTTTGGTATTTGACCATTATGGAATGATGTTTATTTTCTTCCACAATCCACATATTTTTCACATGTTTCAATAATTTTGGTTATTATTTTTACTTGGTCATTATATGAGGATGATGATTGTACTAACCCTTTTTATATTGATTCATGTCCGTTATTCATGCTCTTACTGGGATTTTAGACCACGACTTTATTTGATTTATATTCTAATTTGATTACATATAAATAATAGAAATCTATGTTTTATAAGGATAATGAAGATTAAATTTGTAAAATGTTTATGTTTTAATATGTATATGTTATGTATGTTCATAATCTCCCCAATACACTAACCCTTATAATCCCAAATTTGTATATCTGTTACGTTTTTTACATAAAAATGTTGTAATTGTTAAGTAAGATAATGTGGGGTCTCTATTTTGGGGACCCAGTTACAATTTATTTAATAATTGAATTCATATTATAAAACATTTCTAACAAACCATAGGATAAATTAATGTATATGTAAACATAAAATAAACATTACTTTAGAAAAATTTTAAACATAAGGATCCCTTATGAAATGCCTTTATTGAAAATTCTGTAAAAGTATAAAAAACAATCATGTTTATTATATATGTTTTTTTAATATTTCATTTTAGAAAATGGTGGGAACTATGAGAATCAAGGATAACAACCCATGTGATATACTATACAATGATTCCCAGAATGTCATCTCCAATGCCATAGGAGGTGGAGTTAAAAACATCATGGAGATAGTTAACATGTTATCTCATGACATGAATAATAACCTGAACCATATGGAATGTCTGGCTTCACCAATGAATGAAAAACTAGACATTTAGTCTTTCATGTGGTAGCGACCTAGACATTTGATAGATCTTCTGATGCACTTGTCTGATAATAGTGGGATAACTCAATGCGGATGTTCCTTTCTATGCAACACTATTCAGAGATGGAGAAAGTGGCTTTATATATCCATCCTCTAGATGAATAATCTGATCAATGGTGGGTGTTGATAAATAAATAAATACGGAAGGATGTCATGAAATATGTTTAGTGAGAAAACAAAGAGAAAATTTTTCTTATCTAGTATTTTCCTCAAACTATATGAATAAATATAGTTTTTAAATTCACAAAGATACGGAAAATTTAACGAAAAAATTTACATCACCTATGATAAAAACAGAATAGTTATGGAAATTAAGCCTTATATTTTTTATCAACAATGAAGTGGGAAATAGGTATATATATTTTTTCATTTAAAATGATAACTTCTTAAGGCTCTAGATTAATAAGAATTTGGTTGTTTCGAATAAGTGGATCTATGCACTCTAACATTAGGGATATTGTTCATAGAATATTCCCAAAATTATGGATATAATAATAGAATAATGGTGTTTCGAACAAGTATATAAAATTATATATTAAGAAAGATGATCCAACTAACCAAATTTTAAAATTGGGGAATGAAACATCATGGTATATTTTATTAAAGGGATCGTGAAATGAATCACGAATATGAGAGAAGGAATGAAAGATCATGAATATCAAAGACACAAAATGTACTTGGCCATCATATTTTATGAAAGAAAAAATCCTTTAAACACACCACCAATAGTTAAATGAATCAACTATAGGGAACAAAGGAACTATGAAATCTATTTCAATAAACAGGGGGTTCTTGAGGTCAATAAATTTCAACAACCACCAATGTCAAAGAATAAATGGAATTCTTATTCAATCAATAATACTATAGTGGATCATGAAACTAATGTTGTACAATGTACACATCTTATTCAATCAAGAATTAGAATGGTTTTATGTTATTATAGTTCTATTAATTTAGTTATATCTTGCATGTTTTCTAGAACTACTGAGTCGTATTTATGATATATATATATGTATAGATATCAATAAAGAAACCTATTCATGTAATCAATTCAACCCATGTGTTTGAATATTCTACTATATGTGTATGTAGGATGAATCTTCCATCAAATATAACAATACATCCAATAGTTTAATTTGTTTCTATATTGGTCATGGACTAGATAAAATTATATAGATCCCAAATAATCTATTAGGAAAATAAAATCAAATTGTACATCCCAACCCATACAATTAACCTCTTCAATTGAATGGATGATAATAGTTATCCATTAAAGAACACCCAACATTGTGGGTGATGATACCCTATGAAAAATAATCCCATTCAAGAATGGTTCAGTTATTAGAATATATGAACTTAGAGGAAATGAACAATGTGAGGAAATAAAGTGATATATTTCATAACGTGTTACTCAAACTTCCCGTATATCATTGGTTGATTTTTGAATGGAGGTTATAATCAATGCCTAAACTCTCTCAAAATTCCCGTATAGGATGGTCGCTATCAAACTATAAGACATAAGGAATCAGTAGTATGATCATTCATACAAAGAGGTCATACACCATACTTTTAACATCCGAGGTAAATAAAGAATATGAAATTTTTATAATTATTAATTAAATATTAATTTACGTTAAAGTGGATTCTATGTTTTTTGGTGTACCTAACATGCAACAATGGGTATCTCCAAAATCTCATGTTGCATAAAAGGTAGATTCATACTAAAATATAATAATATAATATTATTTTAAATGTAGGTTAATTAAAAACCATCATATTTTCACAAATGAACATAACTAACTAAAATATGACTATACATATATGTTAAATTTTTTTTAGATTTATCCAAAAACAATTATTGGCTTAATATAAGAATGGATCCAATATGAATCATGAAATACTCATGTATTCTTTAAACGATTGATTTACCACCTTTTGATGGAAAAAACATTTTAAATCTCGTTTTCTCAATTTCATATATTCCATTTTTCAAATTAAAAATCTTTTTTATAATCAAGGCATCACTATTTTCTGTGGGTAAAATTTTGTTAATTTTATGATAAAGTTCATTTTTATGAATAGTGAAAATAGTGCATTTTAATTAAAAAATCTAATTTAATAAAATTTATTTATATAGTTAATTTGTTCTTTTTATTGGTTTTAATGTGTAACAGGAATATATTTTTACCATTTAATCCAATTATGGTTAGTTCAGGTAATTTTAATTTGAAATTGAACATAAACAAGTGTCAATATTTTAATAGTTATAATTTTTTAAAAACAAGCCTTTTGGTTTTGACACCTGAAATTAATTTAAAATTAATTTCTCCAAATTCTATTTTTTGAATTTAGAAAAAAGGATTCAATAATTTTAATTAGGAGTTCCAAATTTTGTTGATCGACATCTTTTATTTTTAGGCATTATGAATATTAACTAGAGTAAATATTTTATTTTCCATGGTAAAAGGGTAAATATGAAAGTAAGGGTAAATAATAATATTATAATAATATTAAATTACCCTACCACTTGTCTTAAACCTATTGGATGAAAAATTTAAGACCATTGAAATCCTTTGGTCGATTTTTGGACACCATAGATCCATTTGTATGTGAAAATGTAACTTTATAAAAATATATTTAATGTGATGGAAAATGTAACATAAACATATATCGTTTAGTAAAATAAAATATAATGGGTTTATATAAGTGATATTTTAAATTATAAAAATAAATTAAAAATATAAAAATATTTCTTACAACATGCTAATTTATATATTATTTTTCTACATCAAATAAATAAATTTATTTATAATACAATGATGAAATAGTAATTACCATTTTAATGATTGTTTTATATAAACTATATTATAAATATTAAAATACATTAATTTGATACTTATTATGTGACGCAAAAAATTTATGTCTAATATTGTCTTTTTAACTTTTAATTAATTACAATTTTTTTAAATAATAATGTTTTATAGATTTTCAAAAGTTTTGATATGAATAGTTTATAAATTGATATTAATGGGTATTTAAATCAATGAATATTTTATTAAATGATCATGTAGTCCAAAAAAAATAAGATTCATCAAAATAACATACATGATTTTAAAATTTTCATTAATGATACATTTTGGGTCTCTTTTAATTTTATTGTAAAAATATTAACCATATAGTATAAATACACAAGAAGACATGGTAAAAGTTAAATACATTAACAATGGTTTAAATAAAAAAACAATGACGATTAAAAATCAACAAAAACCTGTCCAATTTATATTGGATGATTTTATTTCGACTAATACTCATCTTATATTCTAATGTAATATTTTTTTGACCATTGGAATCCCAATAAAATTTTATTATAAAACAATACTGTCAAACATTCCTAAAGAGATCATCCTCCCTCTTAGAAATGGCCACCACCTCTATCCCATTACTCACGCCTCTCATGCCCCTTCGATCATCCAAATTAAACTCCAATAAAATCCCCACATCTCTCACTTATAAATAGAAGCCTTACTTTTGGAGGAAGAATTTTCAAATAAGCCTATCAGTTCAAAGCAAAGGTAGTGACCTGATTTAAATGAAAAATCTTCAATCAAGTTCATTTCATTCAATTTCATTCCCCAACCCCTAAAATCTATTTATTACATCATTTTAAAATGAAATCAGTATCTTCAAAATAATAATATGGTTTTATGAGAAGGTTTGGATCTAACTATCCACATACCTCCATCTAATGGATATGAACTTACCGAATCTGTTGAAAGTGAAGTACTACGTCAAGAATGGATAATTGTTAAAATATCTCCCACCACCTATCATGGGGTACACTATGATGGAACAATATTTATATGTGATCTATATTTTATTTATATATTCTATTTTTTTTCATTCAAAGAATACATTTATGGTTTCAGTAATGGATAAATAAGATAATTTCATTTGAGTAAGTGTGGTCTACCGCCCCCTAAAAATGATATGAATCATTCATGCCATACAATGAATTTATAATAGATACATTTTATGCATTTATATATTATATTATATTGGAATTATATGATTATGATGTATCATTAAATTTTCATTCAGTTAAATTTGAAATATAAATGAAAGTGGTGTTCATGTGTACCTATAAATTTCTGTCTCCATATAAGGTGCATTTCATTTCTTATCTCCAAATGTTATGTACTATTATATTTATATATATGATATATATATCACGAATATAAATCTATATATAATTGAATTTTGACCACATGAACAAATTGTAATTATAAGAAGTTCATTATTTACTGAAGAACCAAATATCGACAAAACTTCTATTATTAACCGAACTGATTATTTAATGTTTATAATGTTGTAATAAGTGATATTAAAGGAACTATGAAAATTAAAAAGGAAATTAAGCATTAATAAATGAACTTATGTTTATTATTCAGGATATTAAAGAACGGACGAGTCATGTCGGCCATGAGGTAAGGGAACTTTTTAACATAACTTCCATTCGTTGGGTTAATCTTCTTCATCTTGATTATGTCATGATATGAATTTCTGAGAAATAACAGTGATTGTTTTAAATTTAATATCTACCTATATTGGGCGTATTTATATTTGTCACACATAATTATTTCATTAGTTTATCCTTAATGTAATGACACGATATTTTTAAAGAATCATTTCACTCTCCACTTTTAGTGAAAGAATTAATTGTGTTATGTCTTTTAATTTCAATTTTTTATGTTGGTATATATTCATTTATATCCTTAACACATAAAATTTTATTTCAATTTAATGAGATACCCTTTTTTCTACTATAAACAAATTTACTGAATTTTAATGTGGTGTCATTTGGATGGAAAATATTTGTAAGGGACTTCGTCTACATCTCCATTCATTGAAGAATATTTTTGATTTATACATGAATTGATTTTATACTATGTATAAACCCCTTTTTAATTTTAATTTCATTTAAAGGGAATCTTTTTCCACTATATCATTTTACTAAACTGTAAAAGTAATGTATCTTTTTAACATAAATAGTGACAACGACTTTTCCTCTGCCGCGAGCATTATTTGATATTTGTCTTCCTTAACCAGGTATAATGTTTTTAAATGTAAAATAAATACAGTATACTCTTTTTATGTATTTCAGTATTAAAAACGAGGTTTGTAATGGATTTATTATGTCAATATATTGAAATGTTATATTTTGTATTAAATGTAGAATTGTTGCCATTACTTTATTCTTGTTTTTATCTATTTTGAATATGTTATGGTTATTGGGAACTGTATATGTATACGGGTGGTTCTGTGATAATCCAAGGGTAGGTGAGCTCGAGATAGCTCTTTAATGCATTGGGTAAAATGATAGAGGTAAACGTTAATATTTCCCCTAAGAGATTTAGGGAATATACTATGATGGATATTCTAAACATAACTCCCTATAAAGATCTGAAAGATAAAATTCATGTATGTTATGGATTCCACATGTTTTCTTTATGATTTATGATTTCTATGTGTTATTCATAAATCCTATAATTTCATTAGGTATGTTAGAAGGCTTATATTTTGTATGTATTGATGAACTAATGCTTTATTTCATTCTTTAATAACCCTTACTGTGTTTTTATGATCATCCCATGTTTTTGAATTTTTTTACATAGGGTATATGAAAGGGTAAGAGAAAGAAAAAATTCAAGAATATTTATATCAAGAAAATAAATCTTTTTTTATTTTAATATTTTTTATTTTATGAAAAAATGGACACTGAGTAGTAGTGTTTACTTTGTAAAATCTGGATGTAATGTAATAGTTATGAACAAATTATATAAAACTGTAGACCTGAAAAGAACATAAATGTAAATAATTATTATAATTAATGATTATATTAAGTTTTAAGGCTGGGCCTTACAAATTTTATCAGATGGTGGTTTAAAAAACATTATATATTAAGTGTTTTTATTAGACACATGTTTAGTCTCTTTGTCTACTCCTTAATTGAAATCCAAATTTTGTTAATTTTTTAGATCAAGGAAATTATATTACAAATGGAAGGATGTGGATCTGAAAAGAGATTTTCAACCCTTCCTGATGAATTGCTTTCAATAATTATTGGAATGCCATGTCCAGGTGATTCTAAAACATTTTCTAACATACAACTCACTTGCATGAAATTTATTGAGATATCAAACACCACCATTATACCTTGATACCATCGTGGATCATTGGTTTTATTTAATCAAATCCTATTTTATCAATATTCTCCTATTTTCAAGAGTGGTAAATATTATCAAGGAATTATCAATTATTTTACCTTATCACAAAATTTTGAAGCCTATTGTGTTTTTTAAAAATGGTCGAAGAACGAAGTCCCTTGTGAGAACTATTTATTCATTCTTTTAAATGATAATCTATCATCACATACTTATGGTAATTTAAAAGGACTATTGGTTGAAATTTTTAACTCAAAATCAGTCCAACTATTTTATAAAATATTGTTTTATCAGATGTTTTGAAATTATATGACACAAATGATTATTTTCAGAAACTATTTTTATGTGAAAACCTATATTACCCATATTGTATGACGTTTATTTTGGTAAAAGAATTAGAATATTCTGAATGATCTCCAAATCATTATTGAAATTAATGGGTCTTCTATCTACACAAACAAGATGATGATGAAACCAAGTGGACACAATTATCAATGTACATTGTTCTTTTTTGGGAATAGTGTTATTTTATGGAGATAAAAATGCTATTATATATAAGACATCATGAAGTAAAACATTTAGGTCATTATGAGTTTGGATGAAACTTAAAGGTATAAGAACACCATTGATGTTAAATCCTGTTAGGGTTATTTGTGAGTTTTATAAAAAGGGTCAATGTGAAAGATGGGTGACAACCCATCACGTCTAGAAAGGCTACATGAATCGAACCCAGAACCAAAGGGTGATAAGGGGGCATTTCTTACCACTAGCCTATGTGAATCAACTGTTTATTATGAATAATTCTTTTTAGTTAAACGATTTTATGGATCAATAATATGCCTATTTTTGGAACTTATATTTTATCAAATGGATATCATTAGTATAGAAAAATGAATTAATGATTAATACATATAGGTTATTTTGGAAGACATTCTCTAAATTGAGGAAACTATATATTCCAAAGGCAAATATCATATTATGGGCTTTCATTTTTGGATTATTTTTTGAAATTTTATTTTGGAATAATCATTATTTTTATTGTATACATATTAAGATTTGGGTTAATTATGGAAATTTTTAACCTATAATAGAAAATATGTGATTATGTATCTTTCTTTTAGTAAGAAAATTTATGAGTAAACAAATTAATTTGGAGAAAATTGTTATGATTTGTTTGAAAGAATATGTTATCATATCCTTTTTATTTTTGGTTTTCAATCATAGATGGATTATTTTGATGATTTTTTAATGAAAATTATTTATTGAATTGTCCTTATTGATCTTTGGGTATTGTTTGATCAATTTTGGAGATTAAGAGTAATATTTAATTTTAATAAAAGATTACGATTTTTGGGTATTTTTTGATCTTGTAATAACATTTTTGGTTTTGGTTAATGTATAAATGCATGGAAATATTTTTTCAAATTTTTTGGATTATTTTATTCTCAAGAAGTGGATTCCAGTGATTTAGGTGTGACCAAGTCATCAAGAATACTCAGCATTTGGATAAGAGATGATTTTTTTGTTGAAACATATTAAAGGAGGAAGCACTGGTTGAAAAGTTAGTATATTTCTTTATGTCCTTATTCTATTTATTAATTAATTATCTAACATTATTTAATGAATCATAAAAAACATTGTCAGTTTAATTTTCCTAAAAGACAACCAATGACCATTTTACCCTTCAAATGCGTGGGGTTTTCATGCTGTTAACTTTATCATATTCATGATTTTTATCACTCTACATCAGATCATGATACTAAGTTTCTCCTCCAAATCCACATTTTCATACAGGAATCCTAGTATGTGTTATCTCAGGTGAACATTGTACCTCTCCATATTTCTTTTAAGGTGAATGTTTTATTGACTATTATTCCGATGTTGGACATTCAATAAAGATTCTAAGCCCAAATTTAAAATTTCAGGTACACAATTCCCAAGGGTGGGGGAGGATGTAACATCCAAGGTAAAAAAAAATTTTAAATTTTTAAATTTTTTAATTAAATATTATTTCACATTTAATGGGGATTCTATGTTCGCTGGTGTACCCGACACACAACAATGGGTTTCTCTGAAATATCTTGTTGCACGTATGGTTGAGTCATACTAAAAATTAATAAGATAATATTATTTTAAATTGTAATTAACTCTTAATCGTTGTATTCATGGGAATGAATAAAACTGAGTACAATATTATTATATATGTTTGTTAATTGTTATTAAATTTATCCAATAAATTTTAGGGGAATAAAATAAGAATGGATGTAATTATAAGTATGAAATACTCTAATATTAATTAAAATAATGATTTACCGCTTTTTGATGGACAACCTTGTTTAAATATATATTTATTAACATTAAAATCTTTAATTTCAAAAAATTATCATCTTATTTAAAAGAATAAAATCAAAATTTTCATTGGTTACAATTTTGGTATTCCTCTGATGATGTTTATTTTTTAATTAATAGTGAATAATATTGCATTTTAATTCAAAACTGTCATTTAATATAATTTATTTATAATGATATATTGTTATTTTTTATTGGTTTTAATGTGTAAATGGATTATATTTTTTACATTTAATAAAATTATGGTCATTGAAAGTAATATCACTTTGAAATTGAACATAAACATGTTTCCATCTTTTGGTAGTTATTATTTCGTAAAAACATGTTTTTTGTTTTGGAAACCCGGAATTAAATTCAAATTAATTTATGAAACATCGATATTTTGAATTTGAAAAAATGTATTTCAAATTTTTATTCAGGAGTTAAATATTGTGTAAATAGGTAAATATAATTTTTTTGGCATTATAAATATTAACTTTAGTAAATATTTTATTTACCATAGTTAAATGGTAAATATGCTAAATAATGGTGAAAAATAAAATTATAATAATATTAAATTACCCTAACACATGTCCTAACAATATTTTATGATACATTACCAACCATGGGAATCCATGGGTCCATATTGGGACCCCAGGGAGCCACAGGCATGTGAAAATGACACTTTATAAAAAATAATTATGTTTTAAGTAAAATGTAACATAAATTTATATATTTTAGTAAAAAATATTATTTGGTTATATAGGATATATTTTCAACTATAAATAGTCATTAAAAATAAAAAATGTATTCCTACAGCATGGTATTTTATTTATAATTTTTTCACATAAAATAAATAAATTTATTTATGTCAACATGATGATGTAGTGGTTACATTTTCAATGAATATTTATAATATATGAGATTATATATATTAAAATAAATTTATTTTGAAATGTTTCATGCCATCCAAGAATTTTAGGTATAATAATGACTTGTTACATTTTTATTAATGATGAGTTTTTGAATGAATCAAGTTGTTATAGTTTTTTAAATATCTTGATATGAATAGTTTATAAATAGATATAAATATATTTGAAAATAAATTAATATTTTATTAACTGATAAAATTTTCCTAAAAATATATGATTCAGCCAAATAACATATCATGATATTTAAAAAAACAATTAAATTATTAGATGATTTTACTTTGACATATAATCATCTTATATTTTAATTTAATGTTTTTAGACCTTTTTAATTTGAATATGTTTTTATAATAATATAATACTTTCAAACATTCTTAAAGAGACCATCATCCCTCGTATAAAGAGCCACCACCTCTAACCCATTACTCACAACTATCAACCAACATGTCTCATCCAAACGATTCTCCAATATGATCCCAACATCCCTATATTCCACATACAAGCCATAATTTGGGCAGAAGGAAATTCAATTAAACCTTTTGGTTCAAACCAAATAAAGTTACCTGATTTTAAATTAATGTCTTCTGTCAAGTTCATTTCATTTATTTTCCTTCTCCAACCCCATAAACTCTCTATATTCCATTAATATATAAAATCATTAGTATCCAAAATATACTAGGATTATTTATGAGAAGTATTCTAACTACACTTCCAAAAACCTCCATCTAGTAGATATGAACATATTTGTTCTGTGGACAACGAACTACTATGTCAAGAAATGATGATTGTTCAAAAATCTCCTAACGTCTCTCATAGTCACCTTTTTGATAGAACTGTATTTATATGTGATATATATTATATTAATATTTTCTCTATTCTTCTATATTTTTTATTTGTTTCATAACTTTATGGATATCATAATGGGTAAATATGATAATTTAATTTGGGAAAGTGTGGACTACCACCCCCTCAAAGTGATATGACTCGTTCATGCCATACGCGGTATGTATAAAGTATCGAGTAAAAACAATTATATATTATATTATACTGGAATTATAATATAATTATTTACCATTATGTTATTATTTCATTAAAAAAAATACAAATGAATTCAACGATCATGCGTACATACAACTTACTGTCTCTATGAATGATGCATTTCATTTCTTATTTCCAAATGTTATGTACTATTATAAATAAATACATACATATATATTTACATATATATATATACTAGATATATATGATATATATGATATAAAAACAAGGAATTTCATTCATTAGATAATGGATTTTTACCACATGGACAACTTGTAATTATAAGAAGTTCATTGTTGACTCAAGTACAAAATAATGAATAAATGATCGTTATTAATTTGAACATTATGTAATGTCTATTACGTGAAAATAAGTGATATAATAGGAATAATAAACTTATGAAAGGTAATTAAGAAAGTAAAAAATTAACCTTTTTATTGTTTATGAGATTAATGAATGAACGAGTCTAGTCAGACACGAGGTAAGGGAACTTCTTAACCTAATTTCCATTCTTTGGGTTAATATTATTCTTCTTGATTATGTCGTGAAATTAATATGTGTGAATGGAATATGATTTTTTTACACCTATTATCAACTTATATTGGGTGTATTTATATTTTTCTCAAATAATTATTTCATTGTTTTATCATTAATGTAATGATATGATCATTGTAAGGTAAACTTTCACCCTCCACATTTAGTCAAAGTCTTCTTTATGTTATGTATTTTAATTTACATTTTCATATGTTTGGATATGTTCTCCTATATCCATATTGATATATATTTTATTTCCATGATATGAGAGTCCATTTTCTCTCCCATTATCTAATTTTAGGAATATTTATGTGACGCCCTTAGGCTGCCAAATTTTTGTAAGGGACTTCGTCTCAAAATACTTTCATTGAGGTATACTAGGATTTATACACTAATGGGTTTTATAAAGTGTATAAACCCCATTGAATTATAATTTCATTCAATGGAAGACTTTTTTATGTATACTTTTACTAAACTATAAATGTAATGTTTCTTTATAACGTACGCAGTGAAAATGCCGATTGCACCGCTGCGAGCATTATTTGATATTTGGACTCCTTAGTAAGGAATACTATTTTTAAATGGAAAATTAATACCATATACTCTTTTACGTATTTTTCTTTTGAAAATGGGTTTTGTAATGGATTCATTATATAAATATATTGAAATTTTATATTGTTTTTGCAATGTGGAAATTTTATCATTCTATTATGCTTGTTTTGGGTGTTGTGAATATGTTATTGTTCTCTGGGATTGTTTACGTATATGGGGGGGGTCTGTGATAACTGTAGGGCACGTGAGCCCGAGATAGTTCTCAAAAGCATTGGGTATCATGACGAAGGTAAAAATTAATTTTTGTCTAAAGTGATTCAACGAATTTACTATGATTGGTATTCCATGCATAACTCCCCACGTAGCTGTGAAATATACAATGTCATAATGATTTATGATTTCAATGTGTTATTAATAAATCGTATGATTTAATGAGGTATTATAAAGAATAGATTTTTTGAATGTGTTGAAGGACTAATGTTTTCTTTATTTATTTTATTACCCATACACAACTTTTTATGCTCATCCCATGTTTATGAAATGTTTTTCACAAGGTATAATAAAGGGTGAGAGTAAAAAAGAATTAAAGAATATTTATATCAATAAAATAATTCTTGTTATCTTTTAATAGTTTTTTGTTTATGATAAAATGGCTACTGAGTAGAAATGTCTACTTTTTCCTATTGGTATGTAATGAAATATTTGTAACCCAATTCTCTAAAACTCTAAACCTGAAAAGAACCTCAATGTTTATTATTAACGTAATTCAAAATTATTTAATTTTTTAAGGATAGATCCTTACAATATTGAATGTCCATGGGTTTATCTTGTGTTATTTTTCAATGTTAAGGATGGATCAATGCATATGTGTTTTTATCCATTTGATCTGAATAGGATCACCATAAATAACAAGAACCCTCTACCAATGACTAGTGAATTGTTTCATCATATATGAAGAGATACATACACTGAAATTTAAATCTTCATTTAGGGTATCATAAAAATAATATGAATAAGTAACATATTCATAATAATTATTTTGGATACATTTATGACCACTATGAGTTTATAAGGAATCCATTTAGACCTTGTAACTCCCCTAAAATAATCATGGATTTGATAATACATTCATTATATATAAGATCAAATAATGTGGAAGATATTATTGATGATATTATAATTTTTTTCATTAGTCAAGAAGAATATTAAGTGTATATAAATATTGATATGATGAATTGAAAAAAAGAATAAAATGACTTCTATGTTAATAAAGTGTGATATTTTGTTTTAACAAGTTACAATTGTTGGCACATGTGATCACAAGTGATGAGTTATCTGTACACCTTTACAACACAATGGAAATTGAGGAATGTACCATAAAAACTATTTTCATTGAAAGCTATTGGTTTTTTATCATAGAAGCTTTATAATGAGTTTTTGTAACTAATTTCTCAATTTTTTATAGACTGCTAAAAATGTTTACATAGAACAATTAAAATTCTGTCTAAATAGATGAATGTTAGAAATGTACTATGGTTATTAATAAGAGTCTAATCACTACATAAATACACAAACAACCCAAAAATGAGAATATTTTTTATATGTAATGATAAATTGAATGAATGAAAGTGTTTTTTAATCAGGTAGAATTATAAATTTTTATCCCATAATTCAAAATAGTTGATGATTCTTGAGAAAAACTACACAACACATGATCTCTAGTTAAAAATTGTGATATTCTCCATTAATATTTTTTCTCACTACCTATATTTGTAAAATGTTTATATATATAATGATCACATGTATGTAATGTATATATTCACTATTAAATAGATCAACATGAATCAATTATTATGGGTAGAACTGATCAATGACTAATATTTATCTATTCACTACCATCTTGTAATGGATAACAAGGTAGATGATTTTAATAGAAAAACAATAACTCTCCACATTATGAATGATGTGGATTGATAAATAAATTATCCTCATGGATATTAAAATTTATTTTTTGGAAATCATAATGGATTGGAACAGTTCTTACCATGGAAAAATAATTTCACAACCTTCAATCTAGGAGATGATCAAGGTGAGAAAAAGTGAATATTTGGAAGTTCAAGAGATGGGGAAAGAATTATAGAAATAGAAATACATGAATCCCATACAGATGATGATGCTGTGATACTATTTAGAACTATACTTTTTGTTCCTATATCACCTTAGATAAAAAAAGAGCAATTAGATAATACAGATATCTTATATTTCTCCAACCATTTTGGACGTAAAAATATTTACCACGATCATTGAGATAATTTATTGTAGGAAAACAAGAAAGAATGATATTCTAAAGTATATATATTGTTTTTTATAGTTAGAGTTAAAAAAGATGAATTAATTCCAAATGGATAATGAAACCATTTTTTATACCCATACGGGAATGTAATAAGTTTACTATGTAATGTTTCACTCACCGTTAAATGATGAAAATGAATAATGTGATATAGGTTTTGGTGGATCAAAACATCGTTACTTCCTTCTCTATTTATATTTGGGAAGACTTATCACTTGAAAACATTAAAATTTACATATGAAGGAAGTGTTGAGGCAACAAGGGGTTCCACATATGATAGTATCTCATCATGATCCATGGTTAACATCTATATTTTGGAGAATTTATTAAAATGATTAGAGTCCTGTATTGAATTTAACATGAAATATAACCCCAAAGCTGATGTACTATCTAAAAAATGTATTCATGCACTCGAGGACATAATTTGATCCTAATAAATGGAATTCAATGGTTAATGGGATCAATATGCCCCACTGGTTCAATTCATATAGAAAAATATCTATTACTAGAGTGTTCAAATAGCTTCATATAATTCTATTAATGGGAAGAGATGTTGAAATTCAACTTGTTGGTATGAAGGGGCTAAACAATTACTACATAGAGATGAATTTGTGAATGATATGGTATATAAGATTCATGAAATCGAATAACATTTAAAATAATATTAGATTAGGAAGAATAAGTAGGATGAATAATGTAAAAAGAGCATCCAACATGAAGTTAGAGACTTTATTTCCCTCAAATATCACCATGGATGATATTCGAGTGGTATTAAATAAGGGGAATTGTAGCCCTATTTACATTGTTCTTTTTTAGGCCCGTGATGACATTGGAATAACGACCTATCATCTTGAACATACCCATATATGAATCAAGACCATGATGTATTATAGGTATCACTCCTAATGATGTACATTCATCATCCATAAAATGTACTTAATCTATAGGTGGTATAACTATAGAATGACCTCTCATTGGAAGTGAATCTTGGGAAGAAAGTTGACAATAGGGAACAATTTATACAAAATAAGACAACCCACAATGTGAATGTGTTTAGGGGAACCGTAAGTATAATGAGGTGACAAGGGAACTAAATAAAACAATTAAAAATAATTACCATCACCTATTCTAAAATTATAATATTATTTGATATTTTGGGGAATAAATTTATAATTATTTGAAGAATATAACAACCAAAATTTTAAAACAATAATTATCAATCAAAAAATGGGATTTATAGTATATTATATATTATTAAAAATATAATGAAACCAAAAAAAATTTAATTCATAATTAAATATTGATAAATAATTCTTCAAGGAAACCGATTGTAATTTGTAACATTATAATTGGAATATAATATAAAATTAAATAGGTAAAATGGGAAAATTTTGATCACCCTAATCTATTAAAATCCTTTAACTCACTACCAACACTATATAAATTAAACAAATTATTAGTAAACCAACCTAAATATTAGAATATAGAAAAAGATAACCCTGGTAGGAATTAGGTTTAATGATTAATGCAATGAAACTGATATATTTATAGAAGGTATTGTGATTATTGGGATAATAATATGACCATTGGAATAGTAATGCAAACTTTGGAATAATAACCTGACCATTGGAATAGTAATTCTACATTAAAATAATAAATTTTCATATATATAATATTCATCATCATCAATATAGGTAAATATAAATATTATAATTCAAAAAAAATATCAGGTATAGAAAAAATGAAAGAAAATATAAGAACATTTTTATTAAACTATACTTTAAACTAATTCATAAAAATAATAAAATTTACTTCCTAAAATATATTTAATTATGCTAAATATTTATTTAGATAAAAGAAATAAAAAATTTTAAATATACATTTCAATAGTATCAATGTTGATTTTTTGTTAATTTTTTGATATAATTCATTGTTCACATGGATAGTAAAAATAATTTTTTTACATTATTCGATGTTTCCTAAATTACACAATTGATGATTTAATAAAAAATATTCTTATATAAACCATGATATATTGAAAATTATAAATATTATTTCATTGATGAGTCATTCAATTTAAATTTACATAATCTAAATACATAAAAAGAATTTTTCATAACTCAATGTGAAAAGAGATTCCTTAAAACAAAAATCCTTCTTTCTTTACACATTCTATTTAATAAACCAATGAATTAAAATAATATAATGGTTAAATATATAATAACTAGTATAAAATATTGATATGTTATTTATATTGTATAAAATTAACTATTACTTGTTTTATATTTGATATCTAATTTTGTTTAGTTATTTTTATTAAAAAATACCCATATATTCAAGAATAAATAACCCCACTCCCTCCCCTTGGAAAACCTCTCATTCCATACATTCCAAATCCTAATGTATAGTAAATTAATTCCAATTAAACACCTTATAATACATATAAAAATTGTATAAGAATAAAATTTCAAGAATAAATGGATTTTTAGTGTCATATAAGAGAAGCTACTATGAGGATTAGGATGTGTGGGAGCAATAGAATAAATAGTTAATTAAGCTAACGGTATTCTCAAACACAAATACCCTCCATTGGGGTTTCCGACATTAAAATAAATATTAGTATCTATATTAATTTAATATTAAATAAATATAATTCAATTATTCATCCCATTTAAGTGGAATACATACATGTTTTCTACCATAATTTTTTTTAATAATACAATGATTTTTTTAATAGACTATTATTTACAAAATAAATAATAAACTATCAAATGTGATTATTTCTAAAACATAAGAGGATGGTTTATTCCAGTGTATGATCTTCACTATTCAATTGAAAATCACTTTTTTATTCATGAATTTAATAATTCTGAAATATGTATGAAACCTTTTCACATAAATGGAAAATTTCATGATTATTATTGTTATAATGTCTATTTGTAATGTATGGTTATGAAAATATTATTATGTGATGGGTGGGATAAAAATTATATAACTCACCCAATAAATTGGTAGTGTGATGTATCTAATTAAATGATGTCTATTATGTATGATCATGGTGGGTGCATTTTTCATAATCATGAAATTAGGATTTTCCCATATATTATGTGTGATTATGTTACATTATTTGTACACGAAAATGTAATGTATTTTGAAAAATTGAAATAATTTTTCTCTTTAAATCATTTAAACATTTCATTATATTATATCATGTTTCTTTCATGGTGTTGAAGATCATCCCATTATTTTAATATGATGGTGATGAAAATGCTGACCAATGTTATTTTGGTTCATGTCCCTTATTCATCATATTACAAGGATTCTTTCTCACCCATTACATTGTTGAATATCCTAATATTATTAAATGTACTAGGTATAAAATGATATTTTACAAGGATAAATCATATCTATTAAAATAAATTTGCTGATTTATACGTTACAAGATATTTATTAGGATACTTTTTCCAAGACACTACAACCATTTGACCTCGGATTTGAATCTTTATTATGTATTTTAACTTATAAATAATATAGTAGTTATGTAATATAGAGTGGGGATGCTATAATTACGCTAGGATGCATGTTTGGAACATTATTATTGTATTTACTTTTATCTTTATAGGGGTATCATTACTACAAAATACATCACACTATACATTAAATTTTCTTGGATGTAATTATATATATACAATTATCGTTATCATATTAACTAATTTATTATTTAATTAATTGAAATGATATAAAATAATAACAATAAATAATAAATACAAACCTTTATACATTCTATAGTGACCTAGAACAACACTTATGAGACTTATGGTACAAAAATACATTACAAATAGGCTTCATACCATGTCTGATGACCCATGAATGAGATAAAATTATTTTAAATTTTTTCTATAAATCTATAATAATAAAACCTATATTTTTATAAATTATCATTAACAAATGTTTTGGGTACTTTGGGGATGTTCTACATAAGAAATGTAATTTTTAATACTGTAGAAATTTTTCGAGTATCAAACTGTAATAGAGCCCCTTCTAGATTTTCTGAGGTGACCCATGAATTCAATTTATAAATATTACATCATTTTAATTTAATATTAAATACATATCTTACCCATAAAATCTATATAAATGTATAGGATTAATATATTTTATGAAAATATACATAAATATATATATTTTTATGATTTATTTTTAACCTCTACCAATATTATCTTCTAACCTATTACACCTAATAGTCATACCATACATAAAACAGTACTCCACAATCATTGTAAAGAATCATAAGAATGAGGGATCTCATATATGATGTTGGCATTAATAAGTGAGTTATCATTCAATGATTATATTAGAATAACATAACTATAATGGTATGATAATATGTTTTTAAAATGTTGTAATAATAACCAATAATTCATAAATAAAAATCATATAATAGTACATTGGAAGATAAAAATACATTAATAATAGAATGTATTGAACCCATTTTGGGTGTGTCATATTTTCCATCAATGTTTGTCAATGAAAAGTTATTTCACAAATTTCAATATCATAGATATGTATAAAACAATTTATTATATGAAATGTTTTAGTGAGGAATACATGATTTTTAATTAAATATTTTTTGAAGGAGATTTATACATATAAAAATTTGATTCTAGAATATATGAAATATTTATGATGATTGGTAGGATTTTGTGTTAAATTAGATTCCACGAAATAATTCCTATATTACTTAAATATTATAACAAAATATGAAAAAATATTTTTTGTTCTATATAATATTTAATAATAAGAATTATATATATATATGATTAAATTTAAATGATGAATCAATATAAATTTTTTTAATGATGTCGAAATACAACTAAAGATGAATAATTATTTTATTTATCTTACCTCACTAATTTAGAACCTCAGGTTTAAAATTAATTTTTAAGACTAATAGATGAACCTAATTATATTGTTTTAATGTACTTGGTATATTTTTTAATAAACAAATATTGGAGGATTTGGATAACTATTTAAATGAGATTCTTTATATTGGATATTATTTTGAATGAAATATATATTTCTAAACTCTCAATTCAGGTGAATTGACTATGTTTGCAGATTAATTAATTTGATGAATCAGATTGTTTTAAAGGTTTATATATATAGATGTATTTATTTATTTATTTAATCTGATGGATGGGGAAAAAGAAAATATTCTCCAAAGAATGTTTATTGTGATTTTAAATATTATTGAAGATGAAATTTTAAACCATGAGGTGATGGGAATGATAAAATTCAATTCTCTACATCCACATGGCATATTAATTCTATGCCAAAAAGTATGATGTGTAATTTATTTAGTGAGACTAGTCATTTTTGATTCCATACATGATATTATATGTCCAATGTATATCTAGTTGATAAAAATTTTTATGTTACATAAAGGAAATAACCTCTGTAATCCATTGTTTATTAAATAATGTGGTTTAAAATAATTTTTCCCTACCTCTTATGACATAGCATACTGTAAAGAAAAAAAGATGTATTTTTATTATTTTGTGAAATTTTCATGATTCCACACCATATGATGTGGTTATGTCACTACTAGTTGAAATAAAGGTAACATAATTCAATGCATTTGTGTTTCCCCTAAGATACATAGGTTTAATAGATTTTTTCCATAGAAAATTTTATACCTTAATGACAAAATATTTCATTATATGAATTTTTTTTTCTATTTAAATTTAGATATTTTGAGACACTATACTACACAGTAATAGTGGATAATAGCCAGTAAAATTAGTCTAAAATGTAGATCATATATCATTAATTTAAATGAATCATATTATATTACTAGTGGTTACTCCAAAACATATTATGTATATATTTAGTCTTGATTAAGAGGATTTATTAGGAGTATGGTAGATAACATGAATTTGATATTTAATTTTATATAAGTTGAGTGTTTTATTTTGTCTAAAAAATTTAATCATTATATATTATATATATGTTGTTTGTATAGAATATATTCAAAATTGATAGAGATATAAATAAATGTTTTAATAAATAAGTGTCTATTCTGATACAATATTTTTTCAAATAAACTATTTCATATTAGAGTTGATAGAGATAAAATTTTGTATTTTTTTCAAACACTGATGTATAACGTTGATAATAGAAGATACCAAAATCATCATAGTTTTCACTAAAGGATGAAAATGATAGATAATAGTTCGAATAAAGAATAAGTTTTTTTTCATGTTTTTATAGAAAAAATATGTGACTTATAACAAGTTAATTTTTTTTTTTAAAAAAGGAAGTAAAATTCAAATATATTTCTGTATGGATTAGAAAATAAATGTTTTTAAACCATCCTATGAATAACAAAAAAGTGTAAAAACATGCATTATATTGTGAAAGTGAATGAAAAAATAATATAGACCAAACATATAGAATTCAGAAGTATTATACATTAGTGAGATAAGATCTCATAATTACCTGATCCATTACCACAACATATTGGTTGGATGAATATATTTTTTATATCTACCATAGAAAAATATTGGGAAATAAAAACATTTGTCACAATGGAATAATGTTATTGATAAATGTCATTGGAGGAATATATTGGGTTTTTTGTGATGATGGAATAATATAGTTCACACATAGGATTAACCATATCGCATTGTGTTTTGTTCCTTTTAATTTGTTATGTTCCATGAGTTTGTGTGTGTGTGTTAAATTGTGTTTCATTAATGTGAAATTAAGAAGTGGGATAACAATAGTGATATGATCACCTAAACATGATATATTATTATATTTTAAGGTGAAAAATTTTATAACTGATTATTTTGAATATGAATTACCACCAGCAATAACCCATGATCTAAAATTATTCTTTCTATTAATACATAATTTGTTCAAAATACTTATTTACATGTAAATCCATAAATAAAAGAACCTAATAAAAATATATATGCATTATTGTGTTTCTATATATTGTGCGGGTATAAATAGATAGATCAAAATTGAGAATTATATATGGAAGAAAGAATCAGTCATCATTATAAATGCTAATGATTAATAAATTATATTAAAGTAGTTAAATATCAAATAAGACATATATATCCTGTAAATAGTTACATTTTTTAAAATTTACCATTTATGTGATATGCATAAAAAATAAAAAAAATGTAAAAAATAATTTTTAATATTAATATTATATTAACATTAGTTTTATTAGTGAATTATTGTAAAAGTAATATTATTAGAAAGTATTTTTTATTTATTTTAATTTCATGTGAATATAGTATTCAACATATTGATCTATTATTATATAATTGATAAATTGATAAATTATTTAATTTTATTTTTTAAAAATAATCCCCATATTTTGATTCTGATTTAGTATATAAATTTGATATGAATTTTTAGAGTTTTCGTGAAATAATTGATATTTATGTGAATAATGAAAAGTATAGATTTCAGATAAAATTTTATTGCAATGAATATATAATTATTAATGAAATATTAATTTCTTCATAAATAATTTTAATAGACCACAAATTTTATTTAGTTAGAAACATTATGTGTTTTTAAATAACATTATTAATCTTTGACTTGTAATCTCTCTCTCTTCCTTCTCCTGTTTCTGCACTTTTATTTTATTAATAAATTTTGTGGTCCAAGCTTGCTTGGATCGGACTTTCTAGCTAATCTTTGAAACCTCTCATTAACACATTTTGAACATATGAATTATTTTCCATGAAAAGAAATTATATTTGGTCTATTATTAAATTATTAATTTATGTAACCAATTTTGTTTTAATTTTGATATTAATTCCCTATTATAATTAAATTATTTATTTTAAATTAATTTTTATCATGAAAAATAATTAAAATAATATTTTTACACTAAATATGAATTTTTATATTAAAAGTAATGATTTTAGAAAATTCTAATTTTCTACATTACGTGTGTTAATGTTTGAATTGTTTTTATTATATTAATATATTATATATGTTCAAATGAAAGTAAATGCTTAAATAAGTAGTCAAATATTACGAAAAAGTATAATTTTTTGAGGAATAAATGGTTTATTAATGATTTAAAATCAACTAGTAGTGGTAAAAGATAAAATTTTAAAAGTGTATAATTTAATATAATAATGTTTAAATAATGTTTAAAAATTATTCAAAAATAAATTTTAATATATTTAGTGTATGAATTTTATAAAAAAATATTTCTAACTATTGGTGCCAGATTAATTAAGAGTAATTACACGTTATTAATAATTATTCTGTTTTTTAAAAAACACCATCCCAATAAACTTATCTTAGGGGCCACTGTCCACCTCAAAAAATATGAACCCTAGATTTATATTTACTCAATAAAGCCATAAGTTTTTTATTTCAATTTATTATAATAACACTTATACTTTATTCTAGTAAAATAATGTTTTCAATATCCTTCAAAATTCAAGGGATCCTATAAAAAAATATCAATGTTTCAAATGTGAGTAACCCTTTTTAAATAAAAATATTACATTTTATGATACGTCAAAATGTACAATTTATCATCCCCATTTGGGAGAAAAAATATTTGTTGTATAAAAAATGTAATTATATTTTATAAATAATCATTAAATAAGATATATTTTTCTTCTTAAAGAATGTTGATATTTTTTTTCATGTATATCGATTATTACTTCACCAAAACATCATTATTTAATTTACCAATCAAAAATACATTAATTGACTTTATTATTAATTTTTTAAATAATTATGAAATGTATAAGATATTTTATATCTAAAATTTATATAATATATTCTATATTTTGAAAATTATATACACTAACAGATATTCATCCATGCGACTGTTGGGATTATCACATCCATGGGGAAAATGTTTTTTATTAATAGTTTTTTCACTAAATTACCAGAAAATTTGAAAAACATATGTCTACTAAATAAATATTATTTCAATGAAATTATTAATTTTTTGTAATTGAACACTAGAAATATATTAAAATTTTCGGAAAAAAAACATTAATAATTTCAAAAATCCAAACAATCATTCTAAGAGAAATTAATTTTTTGTGTATTATTTGCAATAACGTAGTATTTCCAATCATCCCAATCTATATGACACCAATTCATTAATTATTGTTAATAAATATATATTTTTATTAATTAATATAACATTGAAGTAATTAATATTTAATATCATTGATCATCTAATTAGATATAATGAATATGAATTTTCACCATACTTGGTCAAAATAAACATAAAATGAATTTTTTAAAATTTCTTTTATAAATAATATTTAATGAATAAAACTATGTTTATTATTTAACTATTTCAATATATATTAATATTAAAATTTTATTATGTATTTAATTAATAAATTACCAAATTTGAATTTAATTGAATTAATGATATGATCATTTGGGGGTAAAAAAGATATATTCTTCAAAAAAATGTTCTTTATAAGTATTACATAGCGTTTTTAAATTTAAAATAATTAAAATTATCTTCAAGAATGAATAATTTAAATGAAATTTATATATTCTATATATAAATATATAATTTTGATTCCTTATAATTATTATTTATAGTTATATATTTAATAAAATACATTCTTTTGAATGAACAATGTATTTAATGAAATCCACATTTTTCAAACAATATTTTTTCATTAAATGTGAATACAATTCGACTAATTTTATAATGTGAATTTGATAAAAAATATTAATCATTTCGAATAAAAATAATAATACTAGGTAATAAGGTCAATGAAATTTTCTTATAGAATTAATATTAAAATGTTTAAAAATTAATTAGCACAATTATCATTCAAATTGGGTTTCCTTAGTTATATGTGTTAGTGTTAAAATTAAATTCCCACACATATTAGATTTTTATTGGACAAATTGGTTAAATAGTTTTTTAATTTGTGACCAAATTATATAAAATATCACATTTAATTTTTGTATTAATGGATAATGTACTAATATTAGAAAAATAGTTACAATGATGAAAACTAAAATGGTAAAAGCGGGTATCCATGGAGGTAAAGGGAATATCATGTTTAAAATATGTTTATTTATAGTAGAGTTTTTGTATAATGAAAATATAATCCCTATACATTGTTATTTATAGATCTTTAAACCGCTGTTGTTGATAGTGGTTTCTGAATAATAAATATAATTTGGTATGAAAAAATGGCACTACTCCTCATTTGGAAATGGGAACCACCTCCGATATGGTATTTACACCTCTGAAAATAATTATGTCAACATAAAATATTCATAATCTCATACCATAATCCATATAAACATTAAACATATATGGGTCTTACAAAAATTTGAATTATAGTGACCTTAATGAGAGATCTGATGGAGGATATTTTAATAAAAGGTAATTTTACTAACCATATGATCATTGTTTTTTATAGATATTATTTTACCATAGTAAAATACATCTTCACACATCCAAAATAATAAAACCATTATGAAAATATGAGCAATGATGTTATTATTTTAATGGAAGAATAATTTTTTAATATCAATATTTAGTAAATGGGAAACTAAACCATAACTTGTTTGAATGGAAGACTACCACGTAATGAACCGATGTAATTTGTGTTTCCTCACAAACTCATTGGTATTTTAATAATGATGAAAATAATTAATATATATTTCAATTGTGACATGAAATAGAATTTGGAAAATTCTTATATCATCCACCTCTATAAACATTCACACATTTACTAATGGATAACATCACTTCAAAAATGTAAATCCTACCATCATATGAATGAAAAGTGATTCATCAAGCATACGAAAATTATAATAAAGAATCTATAACTGTATATAATGAATAAAAATTAAATTTACAAAATTTATATGATTACAGGTGTGATGGAATTATATTTTATGGATAAGAACTAGATTTTTCATTATAAGACATACACGGGGAACCAAAATAGTTACGACCATAAAAAATGGAAATAATGAAATATTACTAATGAACCATTGATAAGATGATATAAAAGGATCACATATGATATATATAATATTAATATGGTTCTATAATAATCTAATAATGTGTTTAATATTATTATATAAGAAGATAAATTTTTTTCAACTAAAGAAAAGATTGTCATAAATTATATCATCAAAATTTATATTCCATTGAGACCTACATGGTATTGTGTAATTATAGATGTTTATGTGGTGTATATACCACCACAGTTACATATTTGAAATGAATAAATATTTTTAATATAAAATTAATGTGACACTTAATATTTATTACTTTAAGGGGTTGTAATTTAGTGGTTACCCAAGAAGTAATAATTCGTTCCACAATCTAAAATGTTGTGATTTAACTAATTTTAATCGAATGAATATGATAACCATTCATTTTTTTAATATACAAATTTTCTTATAGATTAGATGTTTAATTGGATTCCAAATTACATTTATATTTTTCATCTACTTTGAACATAAATCATATAAGTAAATGTTTTGATGAAAACAATTAATTTATTTTTATTTTGATCAAATATATTATTCATCCATGTCTATATTTTCTAAAATTATTCCACAAAAGTAATTTTTATTACTAAATTTGTATATAAAATTCATTTTTACATCTCCTTGATTTTTTAAGTTTTTTGAAATTAATTTTTATAATTTATTTGGAATGATATTGTTTTAAAAATTATTACAAAATGTAATGATTTAGATTTCTTAATGAATAGATCCTTATTAGACACCCTCTCTACAATACCAATTTTATGAAATTTATCTTGTTCTATAGATGATCATTTTTTGAAAATAAATCTATTTAATTAAATATTAATCAAATAATTCACTTCTATTTTTGATATTTCTTAAAAATTATATCAATTTAATAGAAAAAAACATTTTTATAACATGATTGTCATTTTATCTATTTTGGATACTTTGAAAATTATGATTATATTTAAACATTTTCATTCATGTGATCATTAGAAATTCAATAATTATTTACTATCAATTTTTTTATCATGCATATGATTATTACATAAACTATATATCATTTTGACCTATGGTTTTGGGATAATAATGTTATTTTTTAGATCGGGGAAAAATATGAAAATATCATATTCTAAACTCAGTATAGATATTTAATAAAATGGAATATCGGTGTGAATTTAATTGACTGTTATATAAAATAATAATTTCATTGATATACAATGATAGGTAGGGAATGGTTATAAATATCCTCAAAATTTATCGATAAGTATAATGATGCAAATTAATTCTCCATATTAAGTAGGTATTTTTTTAATATGTAACCATTTAGAAAACTGTCTTTGGAATAGTTTTGATTATTTAAATATAAACATATTTGAGGTCATGGCATCTCATATAATTAATTTAATTCATTGTGAGTTTTTTCATTATTATACATGAGATTCTTTGTCTAATTTTTTCATTGGATTTACATCATGATCTATTTATTATTAAATTAAATGTTCTTTTGGAAATTTATATTTCTATATTGAATACACATAGTTTTTCTTGATATATTTATTTTAATAAAATAATTACTTAGAGTTTATGACTAAAATATTTAACTTTTCATTCGTTTGTATTTAGAGAAAAAATCATTGATTAAGTTCATGGATTCTGAATTTTTCCCTTGTTATGAATTATATGTAATTAGAAATTTAAAATGGGTATCATTTAGATATATATATGTACATAACTATTAATATGATCATTTATTTATGATTAGATCTATTGTATTTATTCTAATAAATAAAATAAACCACTAGATCTTGTGTAATAATTTCAGGGTTTTTATAGTTGGTATCAATGTATTTTCGATAGACATCATGGGAACTGGATTTAGGATTATATTGAGTGGCATATATAAACATTCGATATACATTAAATATGTCTTAAAATATGGAATATAAAGAAAAATATTTTTTCATAAATATATTGTGTTGTTTTCCCAATCAATTACATCTATTTTTGGGATACAAAAAGGGGATGTGGTTATGAAACTATTATAACTACATGTAATACCCCAAAAAACATCATGTTGGGATTTGACAAGAACATTAACTAATATATAGAATCATTTCTTGTTTCACACCTGGATTGAAATTCATGGGGGATTTGATTTTAATTATTCATTATTTTATTAAAAACTAATTATATGGTTTTCAAAATAAATATATCCTGCATGAAATGGGCTTTATGATTCTAATATAAAACAGAAATAAATATAAAATTCATGATAAGTATTACCACACATTTAGAATTATAAATTATTATTATAGAGACATAACCCAAAATAAACCATGATTTGTTGCCATAAATGATTATAATAGCATGAGAAAGAAAATTAATCTTGAAGGTCCTTAAATTTTATAGTCCTATAAAATTATATACATACACCAGACATCCATTACACCAAAATATTATAAATTATAGAGTAATTTTTTTAAATAAAATTATTTCATTAATAATTTCCATACATATCTCTTGTAATAAATTTATGTAATATTTGGGAAGGAAAACCAAATAAGTTCTAGCTCAAATCCACGTTAAGGGTTATGTACAATGGAAGCTATCATGAATCAGTACTGAATAATCAACATGGAAATGTAAATAATTGATCACAAAAAATATATAAATCACTAGATAGGGAATGATAAATATGGGATGGTAAATAACTAAAATCAAAGGCCATTTAAATAATTGGATGAGGAATAATCAATATTAAAATTTCTATAACTGAAAAAAAACATTCCATATAATAAATAATCTAAGAGTGAAATGCATCCATATATATAATCATATTGAAAATATCATGATAATAATAAAAATTATGAATGAATCAAATATTATTTACTGTAGGACATGTCATAGGAACATGAAAACTGATACAATTAAGTCCTTTCACAATGCGGATGAAAACTACAGGTAGGAAAAATAACCATACTTATTAAAAGTTACAAATTCCACAATATTTTCCCGCATAATTAATAGAAATTCAAATTAATCCCCATATCCAAATATTGAATATGGTTTTAAAAATAATTATATATATCTTTAAAAATGGTGATATTTCACTAGAATCAAATTCCTAATGAATAATTATCACATGAATGTGATTTTTACAAGTGAATGATAATATTCACAAAATAAATTTAGATTGTTCAATAACTATAACCACTTGGTAAATGACAAGTCAAATCCCATAGATGAAATAATAATTATTAAAAAATAAAATAATAAAAATATTTAATTATTCAAGATAATATATTTCATGGGGTTTTATACGGACCATATAAATGATAAATGATTCATAATGACGAATTAGTCTCAACAAAATGTGAATTGAGACAAAATATCTTTTTATGCACGTTCAGTTTGGATGTAAATTCATTAAACATTAATATTGTGGATTTAACATTGTTGTTAACTTATTAAAAAACCAAATTAATATTTATTACATCATATAAAATCCTTATATTACATTATATTACCTGTTCAATAATAATCATTAATTATCTTCAACATTCCAGGTACTAACATGCTTTGTTTTCTATTATTTTTATATTGTTATAATTTTGATCAAATTACGTAGATGATGATTTTATCATATCCAAAAAGGTTAAAAATATCTTAATATCATAATTATTATATATATACATATTTATATTAATCAATATAGTTTTTTTATTGGAAATGACATTATCAATTCATGTTGACAGTCGAACATATATACACGTGAACCTTATTTCTTTTTCTTTATTATACTAAAAGAAATAATTTTTTGTGAAAAATATTTATATTATTATTATATTTACATTTTTATTATATATATATATATATATTAAATTTATGAAACCTATCTTTAATACATTCCACGTAACGTTTTCATGCTTCACATCCCTACATTAGGCACCAATCTACTATACACACCAACATCGTTTTCGTATTCCAACAAAATGGAATGCTTGAAATTTAGCCTATAATAATTCCTATAGAATAAAGAATTTATGAATATATATAACGTATATAAAATATAGTTAAATCATTACTCACAATAATTAAATTTTCTAATGGGTGAACGAACGACGTCATATCATGAGGCGGTAGTCCACCATACACACGAATGAGGATTGAATATATAATTTAATAGAAGTGTATGTTGTAGTAGGTTAAAACCCTGAAATAAATGTCTATCTATATATGTAATAATAATATATTGTTATATATTCATAAAATTAATATATTTTAATTTGGTGTATGAGGAAGTAAAATAATAAATTCTTTTAGAAGAACTTTAACACATTATTGGTCTTCCACATTAGGTTTTAAGAAAACCATCAATATTATTCATTCATACCAAATTATGGCATCTAGGATTATGGTATTGAATTTTATAAGCTAATTGAGTGGGATTTAAAAAATAAAAATATCATGGGAGGTGTCAATAAGAAGGGTGGGTGCATGACTATTTATAATTCCAGAGGAGTGGCATTCTTTTAAATTCAAATTTTAATCACTATTTATAGGTATCTCGTAACTTTTGTTCCTCCACTAATTATTCATTTTTTTATAAATAATGGGATAAAGTTGAAATATTTCAATGTAATTATTGTTGGAAAAGATTTAAGGTAATTTTATCCTTAGGTTTAATGTAAAATCACTTGATAAATTCATATTTTCTTAATCATTGTAATAATTTTTAAATATTTTCACAAACCACTTTGGGATCAAAAATTTATGTCATTTTTTTATAAATTATATATTATTCTTATTCAAAATATGTTATCACATTTTTTGATTTTAATATCATCGAATTATAATAAATGAATTTAATATTATTCTTTCATATGTGGGGAGAAAATGAGTTATTAAAGTGAAGAGGAAAAAAAATTTACTATGTTTCCATATCTAAATTTAATATAAAAACAATTAAAATGACCAAAATTTGATTAATATAGTTATTTTTAAAAAAAAAATTCTTTATAACAAATTTTTTAAGTAATTCTTATTGGATTTTATTTCTATGAAAATATACTTTTCAATTTTAACATATTAGTTTTTACTATTTAATAAGATATTCATCATCTTGTAAAAATAATTAAATTATCCCAATAGAAAATTTCGAAATAAAAATTTCAAAAATAAATTTATATTTTGAAATAAAATTTATATAACAGTAATATTTAATTTTTAAAATATGTATTCTATTAACAGGTGGAAAATTTATGTTTAGAGAAATATAGCTTTTTATACATAAAATTGGATTTTTAATAATCTTATGCATATCTAATATATTATAATCATAAGGACATGAAATTAAAAAATTAATATTATTGAGTTTTATAAAAAAATTCCTTTTTTTAAATTGGAGATCATTTATGGTTTATTGTTTTAGATAATTAGGTGATAATTCAATCGTAATAAAACTATAAAATAAAGAATGCACACTTCCAAAGAATATCCTATACTTCTATTATCAAAAACATTTAAAATAAATAATTATGTATTTTATAAAAACCATTAATTAATATTAATATAAATTATACTAATAAATTAATCATCCTTATTTCATGGTAAAAACATTAAAAAAATGTGGGATAAACATTAAAATCCTAGTAAGGGACATAAAAAATAATTAAATTATTAGTATATTGATAAAAAATAAAACCCATAAAAATATTTTTATAATGTGATACTTTTAACCCATAATAAATAGTAAAGACATTCCATTGAAAATATTGTCATTTATTACACCATTCTTGTAAAAAAATTACCATAAAACCTATATCATGTATAGAAACAAACAAAAATGTGTCTTAAAATAATAGTGACCTTTTCACTCCTATCCATAGAATACCCATGAGGTCGACATTTATATATTTAAATATTACAAATAAAATTATTATAAGTATGAATTTTAAACCCAATTCATTGGAGGTATATCATAATCCAACTCTTAATTGGTTGATTGAAAAACTACCTATAAATGGTTTATCGTGGCACCACCTGTCAAATATTAAGTACAATTACATAGTTATAACTCATAAAAAATTAAAATATTCATCATTCCAGTCATAAAATAACATTTCCAATCACAAGAAAACATTTCATGTTATTGAAATAATCAATCCATTTTCAAAACTCTCTATCAATAACAAAACACACAAAATAATAAATAATGGTTTTATTTTAAGAAAAAATGAATTCATTTAATGTATTATATAAATAAAATAATAATCACAATGATGGAAAATAAACTATAATAATGAAATTTAAAAATAGAACATTCATGTTGTCTTCTAACAAAAAGTTCCTTATAAAACACCCAAAAATATTCCTTTTGAAAACCTTATAACGAAATTAAAAGATGACCCAAAATTTCCCATATATTTATTTTAAATCAATAAAAATAATTCTCTAAAATAATATCATGCATATTGAAATGTGTAAAGTGATTATGAAATTAAATATTTAAACATTCAAAGTGTCCCATAACACATTGAACAAAATAAAGCATAAGCCAAAAATAGAATTTAATTATACTAAAACATTAAATAATAGAAGAATATATAAATTTTAGAGATTTTGTTTCTTAGGGGATTTATATACACCTCATAAATGAATATGGGATCATAACATTAAAATATGCCTCAACAAAGAGAGATTGATTTGAAACCCATTACCTCAAGAGTGACTTGCCTCGTGTGTTTTCATATATTGAATAATAAACATACTTTAATTATATATTTCATAAGATCCATTTTAAAAATTATAATTGATTTTATATAAATTATTTAATTATTATATAAACCTACATATTTAATTAGTTATGCATCATTTGTTTTGTCCATATTCTTTTTATGTATGAAATTAATTAGGATAGTTGACTATGGTAATTGAGGTCATTATATAAATATATACATAATAATAATAATGATATACATCTCATATTTATAATTTAATTATACTTTTTAAACTAATCATAAAATATAATCATGGATAAAGAACCAATGTAACAATCATTGATATAGTAGGTTGTATGTTCATATATGTAATGATCCCATTTTTCAATGATCATTATAAAAATAAGGTATGAAACATTTATAATTAATAATGATCATTATATCATAAAAAACAATTTATTTAATCATATAAACATATATATAAGTCTTGTGATTTAAAAGGACACACATCATGTTGAGGATGTGATATTAATCAAATCAAAGAGTAATGTTATCTATTTTTTTATTGAATGAAAAAGGTAATGAAAAAATGATATGTTATATATTTAAAAAATAAAATTATATCACGAATATAAATTAAATTTTATATACAAAACTTCTTTCTATTAAGACCATAATTTATATATTCCATGTAAAATTTGAATGTAACACCTTCCTTTTTAGAGATGTTAGGCCGCACATCACCAAATGATGTGATCAAATTCCCACAAAAGGTAAAGCATGAGGTTATGTTCATCTAAAAATTTAAAAAGAGTATAGAAATAAAATTTATTATATATATATATATTATATAAATCAAACATGCCAATACTATTTAATAATATTATTTAGGGGTAAAAAAATGAATGGCATCTTTTCCCGAGGGGGTTTCCAACCGTACATATGAATGGTAATTTCATTTCCTGTTTGATAAATTTGTTATTAGGTGTATGTATAAACCATATGTATGACCCATAACTTAATGGAGGTATGAATTTTTTTAATTTTTATTAAAACATATATTTGGTTAATTAAATGTTTATTTGTTGTATTATGAGGGTTAAGGGTGTTTTTGGTGCTCAGAAAAAGAAAGAAAGAGAAATCAAGTAATTCTATGCATGTTTCATAGTTTGCGGATGCTTATAGAATATTGAATGATGGGAGAGCCAAACAATGTGGTTTAATATTGTTTCCTTCCACATATCTAGAACATAGTTTTTCAAAACATGTGGGGATCACCATGTTTTTATATGATGTCATCACCCTTGGATAGTGTCAAGAACACTATTGACACATTGTTTGGAAAAATGTGTAGTCAAACCATGCACCACATTAATAATTGGAAAATTACTAAACACCCCACACTAGATTATTATTTTTATATAATTTCTTCCCATTTATCCTTATATCAACCCTAGTGATTAAGTAAACTCTCCAAAAATTCCATGGTATCATCATCCTTTGATTCTTGGCCATTTAGAGCACCATTGATTACAGATCAATGCTCTGAGTAAGTCTAAGGATCCTCATGATTCACAATTTATGATTTGTGTTTTTGGTTCCTCTCGTATTCTTTTGAATCACTAAAACCCTCTTTTTTATAGTGTAATCAATAATGGTATATCAATGTGTCCTTGTATCTAAATTTAATTCTACTATTAAGAGTGTGTTTATTATCATAATTCATGTTATGTGGTCTACAAGTTATATGTGATAGTATTTATGTTCATTTGTGAATGTGACTTATATTATTGGTTCAATATTTTGGTGTGTGTGGTTAATTTAGTAGGATTTGTTAAAATTGGTTTCTAAATTGTTAATGGAACCCTTCATGATCCATGTTGTATACAAGGAGGGTAATTAAACTTATTTATGGCTAGCCATGTGGTAAGATAACAATCCCAAACCAAGACATTATTATTTCTTTGTATATTTTTGATGCATGACAATATATATTACATAAATAACATGTTAATATGGTTATAAAAGATGAATATAGAAGAGTTATAGTTGCTCATATGGTCTACAAGTGTAAAAAAATTGTTTCGCATGACATGAAAATGTGATAATTGTGCTAATTGAGAATATGTGAAATGTCTTATGATTAATGATAGAAAATTTTAATATGATTTGTTCATATAAAATGGTGAACTTTGTTAAATGGTAATTCCCTTGGGAATTGAGGAATATGTAGAATGGTATTGCATAAGGTCACTAATGAATATGAAAGATGGAATGATATTATGGGAATTATTGAACTTGCCTAATTGGTTGGGTCATGAGAATGGGAATTGAGATAAATGGGATATGTAATGTAAATGGGAAATGTATTAATGAGTTATGGAATGATATGAATTCCCATGTTAATTGAAATGTATTTTTATTTTTTATTTTTATGGTTTCGTATGGTTTGGTGAAATCTATGTTTAGTGAATAGATATATATAAATCATTTCACATGGTTTGGTAGTGTGTGGTATTGACTTGTGGCTCAATGCTCGCATATAGAGTTAGACCGAGGTTTTAAAATCCACCACATAATGTACAGGCTTTGGAATGGGACGGAGGATATGTTCCCCTAACAGTTTCATTCGATGAGACTACACAAACTAAGGCTTCGATGTAAGTGTGATGTCTTTTTGTGACCTATTTACACCAAATTATATTGGGAAATGAAATACTCCTATATGCATAGAGATTGAATGCCTAATATCCTTGTGTAAATGAGGGAAATTTTTATCCCATAGAACACATTCAAAAAATTTATTAACTAATGAAGATGGTGTCAGTGATTAACATAGTAAAAATAATAGAAACGGTTAATGAAATTTTTTTTATCTAATGGATCCAGTTATTTTTTTTACTTGTAGTTTATTTTTTAATTCCATACAATATCCTTTTATAATGAATATTTTGAAGACACTGGTGGTTGTGACATATTATGTTTTACTCACACTGTGTTTGGGCATCATTGGATAAATGTGAATATTTCATGTTTTAAGGTTAGGACAAGGAAAAATTCCTTATGATATAGATTCATGTCCAGATTGAGATGTTCATGGGTGTTGTTTCGGAATTGGAGGTTGGACACTTTTGGGGATTCTGTTGGTTGAATTGTTCTGGACTCTCCAAAACTTTTAGAACTATTATCATGACATGGAATATTTATTATTGTTTGGAGATCTGTACCAAATTTTTGGTGTTGTTTTTATATTATTGTTCATTGGATATTTTATATTGTCTAAAATAATTAATTTTATATCTTTTCTATATTACACTAGTAAATGTTGCATATTCTCCCCATGTGACATATTAAACCTTCTTTTATTTTTTTACATCCCCTTCAATTCGGGGAGGAGCACTTGTGTTCATGTTCTGACATTGCTCGGGGCATAGGTTTTGTGGCTCTCATGTCTAGGAGGTTACAAAGTTGTAATAGCGGAGTTCATTTCCCATTATTACTGCTTGGAAATTTAATATGGGGAATTATGAAATATAATTATTTGACAACGGGCTTGTTCATCAATGTAGCTAAGCCACGTTCATGTGAAAACCAAAGTGACATGGATGGGATTTGTAGTTAATGATGTGTGTTGTTATAGTGGAATGATGTTTTGCCATTGGATAATGCACTTATTGTCTGATGTGACTATTTTATCATATTTTACTCATTACAGTAACTATTCGATGTAGTAACTTCATTAATCCTTATAGGAAGCGAGGATTTTAAATAGAATTCATCCTTATAGGAACACATTGGATGGCTGTGTGGGGAATGAATGGTGTAAATAATTTGAAAATAATAAAAATATGAAGGAAATTTTGTCTAATTAAATTATGAAAATGGGTAAAAATGTAAAAACTATATATATTTGTTCATGAAGTTTTTCATATTAAGGGTGGTGTGTTATTTAAAATATTGATGATAAAAAGTTATGAAATAATAAATGAGCCTAAGAGGAGTGTTTTATGTTTTTATATGGAAATTGTTTTGAAATGCTGTTAAATTTAATAATAATGAACACATTATCTAGTTACCCAATGTTGGCCATGGACCACGATGGGGATGGATGAGAGTAGTGATATAAAATTCATATAGTTCATTTATATAGTGTACATGGAATGGGTTTTCCATTCCATGTCAAGAGATATATTTTTTGAATTTTTATTTGGATTATAAATGTTTTCTGTTCTATGATTATTGTTTGAAATTATAGAAAAAATTCCACCATAATGATGCATAAAAATTTGGAAACATGAGTATATCACTGATAAAGCACAACAAGTTGTGGGGAATAAAAATATGTTGGTCCAAGATAATCGAGGATAAGAGAAGGTGTATAATAACCTAATCGTTTTATGAAAATGATGGAATGTGACCTAAGTTAGGTAATATCTGGTATGTTTGAACTGAATATAGAGTTTCAAATGAAACACCCTTTGACCTATAATAGATATTGTTCTCCAGTGGAATCCGAGTTCTGGTTAGGGTTCATAATGAAGAAACATGAGTATTTGGGTATTCCTTCCAATAATCTAGCCAAATTGGTAGCCTATATGTTGTGAGGTCATGAAACGAGTTTGTCTAATATCAGGGTTTCGAATGATCAAGATGAAGAAATGATATCGAAATATTTCTAGGAAATATGTGCAGAATACATCCATCTAAAAACATTGAGGTAAGAGATGGATGTGTTGTTTAATAGTTTGTCAAAAGGGGTTGTTTTATTGATTGATTATTCTCTCTACATCTGTGATTTGTGATACTTTCATCCTTCATTGGCATGTGATGAGGTATATATGGTGAATCATTTTATAGATGTTCTAAGAAATTATATCAGGTCTAAGCGGAATATCTTAGGTTTGAAGAGGATTAATGATGTAGTGGATCTGGCCCCTATCTCGTAAGGGAACCTGATGGGGTAACAATGTAGTGGTCTTGTGGTGATAGATGGATAGAGAAGTGGTGAATATTTCTAGGAGAGAAAGTGTAATTTTTGGAGTTTCCGTAAGGGTGAAAGTTTGCATAGTATTCAAAATATAGGGTATGACGTATAGGTTGGTCATAAGGGGTTCTATTATTAGTGTTGTTGTTGGGGAACATGAGAAGTCAGTGTCGAATACCACCAGTTGAGTGTCGATAATGTCTTAGTGTGTTGAAAGTGCATAGTTTTAGTTGAAATCTACTATGGCTAGGCATAAATGGGGAATCAATTAAATTGATGAGTTCCTGATGGGGTCACTTACCCCATATCAGAAAGGTGGTTTAAGCTTCATAGGTTATATTAGTAGAGGTGATGGATGTGGTACTCCGACATGATATCATCCAAATAATAAGGGTAGTGCAAGGTATGTAACATAGTCCAGAGCCTAGGGAATATGGGAAGAATAGCTTCGTGCAGTTTACTGTATTGTCAGAGGCGGTGAGGCTGAACCACCGTCTATTCATGGTACAATTTAATATATTCAATTCCTGTTAGTGAATTTTTGATAGATGGTCCACATAATCTTTATCTTCTGCATAATTTTTATTTGGCCCTATAAGTGGATCATTTTCCCAGGTTATGATGATTGGTACAACCTATAAGTTGTGAGATGAGGATAGAAAACAATTTAAGGGTTTTCCAATGAAGGTTTGGGGGTACATTGTTTTGTGGGACTTGTTCATCCATGTGATCATAGGGTTTGGATCTATTTTTGGCATGGATTGGGTGGTGTTGATCCAAGCCCATATCGATTCATACAATCATTAGGTAATGTTCATGTCTTTTTAGTGGCATACATATGTACATCATGGATAGTGGGATTTTCAAGTAGGCCGTGCAGGGCCATTTTTTTGAAATTGGGAGAAATGACTACCCAAGTGCCATGTCTTATATTTTATGATTATAAAATAGTGTAACTAGTCTTCTCATCCATTATGTTTCAATTTTATTATGCGTTTCTTGGGGACGTATTAGGGATACCACATGAGAGAGATGTTAATTTTATGATTGAGTAGCTGTCAGGGGAAGAACAAATTTCCATTATACGATATAGATAGGTCCCAAAATAATATTAGGATCTTAAGTCTTAGTTGGAGGAGTATGAGAGGAAATTGTTAATTAATATGATTATGTCACCTTCGGTATCTGTAGGTTTGTTTTCATTAATGCTGATGGATCATTAAAGATATGTATTAATTATTGGAAGTTGAATAAAATAATGTTCATGAACTAATACTCTCTTTTTCATGATGATGATATTTTTTAATATATCATAGGTGCATCATTGTTCTACAAGATTGATCTAAGGTCATAGAATCATCAGCTGGGAGTGATAATTTCTAACGTTGCACATTTGACGTTTATGAGAAGTTATTAGTTGTACGAGTTTGTGGGGATTTATTTCAAGTTGAACAACACACCATATGTGTTCATGGATTTAATTAATCGAATCCTTAATAACTAAATCTCCAATTTTTTAGTATTATTTTTTGTTGAAATACAGGTGTACTTGATAAATCATGATGATAAGGTCAAGCATCATAACAGAGTGTTTATTACACTATGTGAAAATAAGATATGCACCAATGAATCCTAGTTTCACTTTTCGATTTATAGGGTGAATTTCATGGGTCACATCATCTTAGACGAAGCTCTCTTAGAGGATCCAAATAAACTACCACCTAGGTATCCTTGGAGAATCCCAAAAATGATTCTGAAATCATATGTTTTCTAGGTTCATCAAACTTTTATCTATGGTTTATAAAATAAATATTATGGTTAGAAGTTCCACTTTCTGGTTTTTCCTTGTAAGGAATTAGGATTGAGTGTTTTGTGGAATGTGAGTGTTCATTACATGAGTAAATAAAGTGGTTGAAAACCACACCAATTCTAATATTTTAGGATCCATGTAAGGATTATATCTTTTTTGAGATTCATATGTTCATGGAATTTGTGTTGTTTTGAAGCAGGATGACTTGGTTGTGGAATATCATTCTTGATATATGAGGCCTCATGATCAAAATTACCCCACTCAGGATCTCGATTTGGCCTCGATAGTGTTAGGTTTTAATTGTTAGAGAAACAAATTGTTGGGAAGGTGGTTCATGGTGTATAATGATCATAAAATCATAAATTACATCTTATCTCAGCATGATTTTAATCCTCAACATAAAATATGGTTTGATTTTGTGAATTCTTATGACATTGAGCAGGTTTACACACATAGAATTTTTAATAGTGTTTTTGATACAGTGAGATGGAAAACTAGAAGTTAGGCAATTCATGTGTCTAAATATGAGTTGATGATGATGGTGTTTTTTGGTAAAATAAATCTAGTGGTACATGATGGGTAGATAATATTACCCTTTATTTAATTGGAATTGACTACAAACATTGGATCTAGGTCAAGGGGGTATTCTAGAGGATCCAATGTGTTTGGATATAAAGGAATGTGTTCATGGTGTAGAGAAAATATCACATTTTACTGTTGAGGATCATCATACCATGTATGTTTGTGATCATGTTGTGGTGATAATGGAAATGCTAGAAGAGTTGAAGAAAATTTATTGTGCATCAATGTAGGCTATTAATCCTAGTGTGACTAAATTTTATCATCATATTCATAGGAAGTATTGGTTACTGGGAATGAAGAAATTGTGTATGGGGTTTGGGTCTCAACGTCATCTCTGTTATAAGATGAAGGGTGACAATAATCAAATAGGTAGTTTGTTACATCTATTTCCAATTCTAGAATGATAGTGGGATGCCATAATATTGATCTTTATAGTAGATATTCTATGGAAACATAGAATAATTGTTTATTCTTAGTGGTTAGGGATCCTTCGAATAAGGTGTATAATTAGCTTCTAATCAAAGATACATTCAATATTGGCATGTTGGGAGAGTGTTATAGTCAAGAGAAAGTTCAGGTTCATGCTGTCAGATATACTATAATTCTATATCATGATCCTTATATCATATCATTCTTCTGGAAGAGATTATATAAGGATCATTATACCCAGGTGTTTTGGAGTACATCCTTTATCCCGTAATGTGATGGGTCGTCAAAGAGTATGATTAAGGTATTATAAGTAACATTTATGGCTTGGGTACAAGATACTAGTGGTTCTTGGAAAAACCACTTATCACGTTATGAGTTTTCACAAAAAAATAGTTTTTATTCTATGAATCCAATGGAATCATTTGAGGAACCCTTTGGGGGAAGGAGTAGATATCTATTATTTCTATTTTAATATGAAGAGTATATGTTGATAGAACTAATTTTGGTGAATGAGATACTAAAATATCTGTGGTAGATTCAGAAATTAATTGAAATAAATCAGAGTAAGATGCAGTTGAATGAATAATGGGATCATAGATCTTTTGAGTCATTGGTGGGTGATAGTTTGCTTATTATGAATTCACTGATCTTGGTTAATAGAGTATCTCGCCTTTTTATCAAATAATCTTCGATTACATTTTACAAAACCAAGGATCTTTAAGGTTTAGTGTCTTTGAAACCAAAAACTTTAAACATGAAAACATAAAAGATTCTTCTTAAACACTTGAAAGGATTTTCCTCATGTCTATCCTAGGTTCATTACTGCATCTCATAACCTGGGGACATACATCAAAAGAAAGGGTGAAAAGAAGGCCCAAAAATGGAAACAAGAGAAACATTTTACATGTGAACTTGAGATACTTCAATAAGGTCACCAAAAGAACATTAAGGCATGAGAAAGAAATCATGAGGCATATCATAATAAAAATAACATTTTTCATAAATTGAAGATGTGGTTTCATCATTTAACATAGACAATCATGAACATATCACCAAGGTCCATCCCTATGGTGTCATTTGAAAATAACCAGGGTTATTCAACAAGGTATCGTGAAAATTGTAATCTCTAGTGGTTACTTCATTACCCAATGCATTGGAGCGCTATCAGGGTGAACCCTTAAATTTTCCTTTATTATCATGTGATCCACATATTTTCATCATAAAAAATTTCATAAATAACCCATATAGCATAAAATAATTGGGTTTCATTTCATAATCATAACTTTTTAAAAACTGCTTTAAGGACATGATCTTTACGTCACTTTAAACCCACGGAAGGGAAGAGCAGTTTTCATGTATGTAAAACCAAGAATTTAAAATAGAAAATTTTGGTATATATGTGAATACACATATAGAAGAGAGAGATTTGAGTATTCACTTAATAAAATCAAAGAACTTTAGAAAAAGAGAGAGACATTTTGAGACGAAAATTCGGCAGCATAACGGCTATGTTACAGGGTTTTAGAAAACATTGAAAAGATAGGGGACATGGGTCAAACATTCATAAATGACCCATAAAATAGTAGAGGGACAGAATATAAGCAATTTAAGAACATGGTAATGAAATTTGAAAATATACCATATGAAATTAAGAACATGAAATGAAGTCAAAAATAAGATTTCCCTTATGAAAATTTGGCAGCCTAACTACGTCACATAAACATCAACCAAAAATGAATTGATGAGATCAAATAGTTTCTCTCATCATATAAACATAAAAGATCGGTATGATAGATATAGAGATCATAACCCAACATAATAATAAGGAACATGAAATACTTGACATGGAATTAGAACTTTGAAAAGGGAGAAAGGTGCAAGGACCACTTAAAAATTCAGCAACATAACGACGCCACTTAATCTTCAAAATAATGAATTGAAGAGATCAAATGGGGTATCTCATCTTATGGTCATAAAATATCAGTATGATAGATATATAAATCATACCTCAACATAACAAAAATGAATTTGAAATAATTGACATGAAAGTTGAACTTCAAAACGAGAAGGGTGAAGAACCACTTAAAAATTCGGCAGCCTAACGGAGTTACTTAAAACATCAAAATACTGAATTGAAGAGATCAAATGGATTCTCTCATAATATGATCATAAAATATCAGTATTATAAATTTAGAGATCATACCCCAACATAATAAAAAGGAACTTGAAATACTTTACATGAAAATAGATCTTGAAAAATGAGAAGGGAGAAAAAATCCGTTACAAAAATTTCGGCAGCCTAATGGCGCCACTTAAAACATCATAAATCGAAATAATGAGAGTAAGAGGGGATCTCTCATTATGTTAAAATGAAAAGTTCAGTAATAGGAGTATATAATAACACCCTTTAACATAAGAACATGGAGCATAAAAGAAATTACATAAAATATTTTTCTTGAAAAGAAATAGAGAGATCAGATCCCTTATCATAAAACATAACTCTTAAAACTCAAAGTTTGGGACCTTGAGGGCTTGTGGGCACCATGGGAGGACTCCTTGGGAGGTAATGAGACCGGAAATTCGTTGAGGGAGAGTGGGGAGTCGAATGGATGAGAGGGAGGCTTGGTATTTCTAGGGAAAGTGAGGGGACAAGACATTAATGGCCAAGGGACACCTCATTAGTGGTTTTGGAATAACCATGGGCTTTCCCATGGTATTTTCCCATGGAATTGGACACTTTGGACACCTCATAACTTTTCATAATATTCATAGGTCTACATATTTATTACATAATTAATACATCATTTAAGGATGTCATTAGACACCCGTAACTTAAAAACTGTATTTTCACTATTCATCGATAATTTAACTTTGTCAGAATAATCCCAGAATTTCATCTTAACCAAATATCAACACACTGATTAAAAATTTGAACTCCATTTTATAAAAAAAAAATTCTAAATAATTTTTAATTTAATTTTTAAATAAAAACACTATTCACCGAAAATACATTTTTTCAGAAAAAATCCCAAAAATTACCATAGCATAATATCGGTGCTCTGAGTTCAAAAATGAAATCCGTTTTATGAAAATAATTTTCTAAATATTTATAATTAAATTTTTAATTAAAAAAACACTATTCACCCGAAAAAACTAATACTTGAATAATAATTTATGAAACCGTTATTTAACCAATTTATTGAATCACATTACTTAATCAAGGTTCATAGATTATATTAATACTTTCTTTAACTGAGATTAATAATCCATTTGGACACATTACTAATCCTAATCATAAAATCACTATTCATAATTTACTATTTGTCAAAAATTAAGTCGATCTTATTAGACTCTAAATTCCGTACTGAACATAATTGTAGAAGACCATTTTCCGAAAATCATTACACATTTTTAATTATTTAAGGTTTACATAACCATTTTTAAAATATCTTTTTTCTAAAATTCATCAAAAATATGCGTAATATATTTATCTGGTCATTTGAAAATTCATAAACTTCATCATAAGAAGAAATCCCAATTTTTTTTAAAACAAAGGATTACACAAGGCAGTTATGGTCTCCATACATTGCCCCTTATCACACCAGCATAGGACCTAAGTGTAAGGTGTGCTAAGTTGAGAGAATTTGAGGGAGGCTCGACTAACATCGCACGAGTAGTAATTTCTGTTTGTTTGAACTTCTCGCAAAGGCGATTCCATTCTAGCATCACACGATGATGTTCTTCTTTGGTTTGGTCTAGAGCAAAGCCCAGCGGTGCTACCACCTTCCCAAGTTCTGTTATATGGGCCTCGATCGGACCAAGACTACTGTGTGAGGCCATCAAATCATCTTTCTATAATAATTAACCAAGATTACTTGTATTTAGAGGCAATAATCAAAACATTTAGTTTCCTGTGGTTATATTGACCAATGGTCATAAAATAGTCAAATCCCAACGATCTCATTTTAATTATACTCATGTAATCAAATAAAACATTTTTGTTGAGTATAAATATAAAATAATATAACACACAAAATTAGGAAACAATATTTATTCAAAATTTTGGGTCGTTACAATCTTCCCCCCTTAAAAAATTGGGTCCTCGCAATTTTTTTTTTAAAATTGGGTTTTGAAATTTCATTGAAAGTCCCACATTGGAAAAGGAGTCAGAAAAACTATTACTTTAAAAGAAGGAAAGGGAAGTACAAAGGTCACCCGAGTTAACCCATACTAGGATTCTATGGAGGAAAACATGGATATGGAAGAAAAAAAAAGGGTCATGTTCTGGGGGAGAGTGATAGAAAACATGATTAAGAGAAAGTTAACCATAAGAAGATCCCAAACATACGATGTTTGTAAACGGTCTTTGATTACCTAGTAGGAAACGTAAACCAATAACATTTTTGTTTTACGTTCCTTTTAATAATTTTGATGAATTAATTTACTACATAGAACAAAAACATAATAAAATATACCAACCTTCATGTAGAGTTTCATCCTTTAATAAGTTTCTACCAAAACTAATCTTTTCTCCAAACGATGAGAATTCAAAATTTCTTGGTCTCATCAAAACACAAGAATCATCTTCTAGAGAATCACATAATCCACAAAAGATTAACTATCAATTTCTTCTATCTTTAAACATTATCCCAAAAACAGAAAGGGTAAGGTAAAACAACTCTTCAAAAAGAAATAATCCCATAGGAATGGAAACTGATTTTAAATAGTCAAAGTTCCATGGTACTACCCAAAGTTCATCATAGTCCATTCTATAAATAACGGTCCATAAAATTCCTCAAAATAAACCAAACTAAGATTGAAACCCAAATACAAGAAGTATTTGATAACATAGTCTTCCAAAATAAACTTCATTGTTCATCTCCAAACAACATCAACCACTCCTAACATCTTATAACAAAAGTATCTAACCTATACATATTTTAACCAAGATCGGTTAATCATTCCCATATGTAACCTAAATTACTATAAGTCCACCTTAAATTCATCGATTCTTCAAAATATAAGTCAACCTTACTCCTCAATGAAAATACCGTAGTAATCTATTTACCTCGATCATATAGGGTCCCCAAAATAGTGAACGTATTCCAAAATAATAATAATATTTTAATCCCCTAATCATCCCTGTCATATTAATACAACAACCGTCACATTTCCTATCACATTGGTTCTTGGGACATGTTCTTCCATTTCCCACCATTAACTAAGAAGAGAAAGCATAACTAGGGGCTTAAGTACTTAGCCAATAATCATGAAAAGGAACTGAAATAATATAAGGATAACTTATATAAGAAAATTATACCCTAACATTTGATCCCCTAGGTTCCCATCTAGGTTATCCATGATCATATATTCTTTTGTGAATCTTTATTTTATTTTATCTTTGTTCCTTGAACAATGGTTCATACTAAGCTTATGAATTTACCAAAGCATATCCCCCTAGAGTGTCGTAACCAAGAGTGCAGCAAGGCCCGTTGTCATGTACCGGTTCCCATTCGAGTCTAGCTCAAACCGGTGTTTTCTGGTTTTATCCCTATGTACATCTGTGCCAGAGCCACCTCAACCTGCTCGTATCCAGACAGGGATGTATTTGTTTGGAAACCCCTTACTCAATACTCACCAAAATATTAGGAATATTTCCTATATTTAAACTTTTATATAGAGTTCTTCCTAGTGTTTTCATATCCTAATTTCCTCAAATATATAAACCATCCTTTGATACCAACTATAGCATCCCGCCTTTTTATCACATAATCTGTCATTACATATTACAAAACTGAGGATCATTAAGGTTTAGTATCTTGGAAACCAGGACCTTTAAACATGAAAACATAAAATATTATTCTTAAACACTTTAAAGGATTCTCCTAATGTTCATCCTAGGTTCATTACTACATCTCATAACCTGGGGACATACATCAAAAGAAAGGGTGAGCAGAAGGCCCAGAAAGGGAAACAAGACAAGCATTTTACATGTGAACTTGAGATACTTCAATAAGGTCATGAAAAGAACATTAAGGCATGAGAAAGAAATAATGAGGCATCTCATAATAAAAATAACATTTTTCATAACTTGAATATGTGGCTACATCATTAAAAACACAAAATCATGAACATATCACCAAGGTTCATCCCCAAGTTGTCATTTGAAAATTACCAAGGTTATTCACCAAGGTATCGTGAAAATTGTAATCTCTAGTGGTTACATCATTACCCAATGCATTGGAGTGCTATCAGGGCGCACCCTTAAATTTTCCTTTATTATCATGTGAGCCACATATATCATCATCACACATTTCATAAATAACCGATATAGCATAAAATAAATGGGTTTCATTTCATAATCATAACGTTTTAAAAACTTCTTTAAGGACATGATCTTTACGTCACTTTAAACCCACGGAAGGGGAGAGCGGGTTTCATGTATGTAAATCCCAGAATTTAAAATAGAAATTTTTTTATATATGTGAATACCCATATAGAAGAGAGATATTTGAGTATTCACTTCATAAAATCAAATAACTTTAGAAAAAGAGAGAGATATTTTGAGATGAAAATTCTGCAGCATAACGGCTATATTATAGGGTTTTAGAAAACATTGAAAAGAGAGGTGACATGGGTCAAACATTCATAAATGACCCATAAAATAGTAGAGGGACAGAATATATGCGATTTAAGAACAAGGTAATGAAATTTGAAAATATACCATATGAAATTAAAAACATGAAAGGAAGTCAAAAATAAGATTTCCCTTATGAAAATTTGGCAGCCTAACGGCGTCACATAAACTTCAACCAAAAATGAATTCAAGAGATCAAATAGGGTATCTCATCATATGAACATAAAAGATCAGTATGATAGATATAGAGATCATACCACAACATAATAAAAAGTAACTTGCAATACTTGACATGGAATTAGAACATTGAAAAGGGAGAAAGGTACAAGGACCACTTAAAAATTAAGCAGCCTAATGACGCCACTTAAAAATCAAAATAATGAATTGAAAAGATCAAATGAGGTCTCTCATCATATGGTCATAAAAGATCAGTATGATAGATATAGAGATCATAACCCAACATAACAAAAAGGAACTTGAAATAATTGACATGAAAGTAGAACTTCAAAACGAGAAGGGTGAAGAACCACTTAAAAATTCGGCAGCCTAACAGCGTTACTTAAAACATCAAAATACTAAATTGAAGAGATCAAATGGGGTCTCTCATCATATGATAATAAAAGATCAGTATGATAAATTTAGAGATCATACCCCAACATAATAAAAAGGAACTTGAAATACTTTACATGAAAATAGATCTTGAAAAATGAGAAGGGAGAAACAATCTGTTACAAAAATTTCGGCAGCCTAACGACGCAACGTAAAACTTCATAAAACGAAATAATGAGAGTAATAGGGGATCTCTCATTATGTTAAAATTAAAAGGGAAGTAAAAGGAGTATATGATAACACCCTTTAACAAAAGAGCATTTAGCATAAAAGAAATTACATAAAAGATATTTCTTGAAAAGAAAGAGAGAGATCAGATCCCTTACCTTAAAACATAACTCTTAAAACATAAGGGTTGGGACCTTTAGGGCTTCTGGGCACCATGGTAGGAATACTTGGGAGGTAATTAGACCATAAATTCGTTGGGGGAGAGTGGGGAGTCGAATGGATGAGAGGATGGCTTTGTATTTATAGGGAAAGTGAGGGGACAAGGCATTAATGGCCAAGGGACACCTCAGTAGTGGTTTTGGAAAAACCATGGGATTTCCCATGGTATTTGCCCATGGTATTGGTATCTTGGGACACCTCATACCTTATATTACTATTAATAAGTTGTCATATTTATTAAATACTTAATACATCATTTAATGGTGTCATTAGACACCCGTAACTTAAAAACTATATTTTCACTATTCATCGAAAATTCAACATTTTCAGAATAATCCTAAAATTTATCCTTAACCAAATATCAACTCTCTGATTACAAATATGAACTCTGTTTTATAGAAATAATTTTCTAAATATTTTTAATTTAATTTTTAAATAAAAACACTATCCGCAGAAAATTCATTTTTTCAGAAAAAACCCCAAAAATTACCATGGCATAATATCAGTTCTCTGAGATCAAAAATGAAATCCGTTTTATAAAAATAATTTTCTAAATATTTGTAATTAAATTTTTAATTAAAAACATTATTCACCCGAAAAAACTAATACTTGAAAAATAATTTAGGAAACCGTTATTTAACCATTTTATTGAATAACATTACTTAATCAAGGTGCCTAGATTATATTAATACTTTCTTTAAGTGAGATTACTAATCCATTTGGACACATTACTAATCCTAAACATAAAATCACTATTCATAATTTACTATTCATCAAAAATTAAGTTGATCTTATTAGACTCTAAATTTCGTACTGAACATAATTGTAGTAGACCATTTTTCCAAAATCATTACACATTTTTAATTATTTATGGTTTACATAACCATTTTTAAAATATTCTTTTTTTAAAATTCATAAAAAATATGCATACTATATTTATCTGGTCATTTGAAAATTCATAATCTTCATCATAAGAAGAAATCCCAATTTTTATTTATAACAAAGGATTACACAAGGCAGTTACGGTCTCCTTATATAACCCCTTATCACAACATCATAGAACCTAAGTGTAAGGTGTGCTAAGGTGACAGATTATGAGGGAGGCTCAGCTAACATCGCACGAGTAGTAATTTCTATTAGTTTGAAATTCTCGCAAAGGAAATTTTGTTCTAGCTTCACACGATGAAGTTTGGCTTGGGTTTGGTCCAGAGCAAAGCCCAATGGTGCTACCTCCTTCCCAGGTTCTGTTAGATGGGCTTCGATCGGTCCAAGACTACTGGGTGAGGCCATCGAATCTTATTTCTATAATAATTAACCAAGATTACTTGTATTTAGAGGCAATAATCAAAACATTTAGTTTCTAGTGGTCATATTGACCAATGATCATATAACTGTCAAAGCCCAACGGTCTAATTTTAATTATACTCATGTTATCAAATGAAACATTTTTGTTGAGTATAAAAATAAAATAAAATAACACAAAAAATTAGGAAACAATATTTATTCAAAATTTCGGGTCGTTACAGTTCACCATGGAATTCTAAAACATGCCAAGTTGACACCCCATTATGTGGGTTTGTTTGAGATTTTGTATATGATCAGATGGCTGACTAAGCGATTTTCTCATCCACAATGGTATGGTGGAATGAATGATGTTTTTCCAATGTCGCATCATTGATGATATTACACAGAACAAACTAATGTGGTTATTCTTTAGTATATTAAGAATGTCCCTAATGTGTCATTTGAGAAGCATCTGATTAGTTTTATTGATCATAAATAGAATGTAATATATAGAATGGTTGGGAAATTAGGTCATTTTCTATGGTAGCATGGAAATTTACTAGAGGAAAAATGGAATTGAATGTCTGATATCTGGGCCCATAGGACCGATCTAATTTTTTCGAAAGATCAGTATTGATTGTGAATGTGTCTTGAGGATGAGTCATTATAATGTGGGGAGAATGTAGGATCCCATATTTTATTGAGGTAAAAATTTCATTTAAATTTTTTTTATCTCATAATTCTTGTTAATTAAATGTTTAATTGGTTTATGATGAGGATTTATGGTGATACTGGGGCACATGAATAAAAAGGAAACTGAGCAATTCGATGAATGTTTAATGGTTTGTTCATGGTTAGTGAAAACCCTCAAAGGGGGATCCAAGACTTGTTATTTCATATAGTGTAATTATATATGACGATAGCATGGATTTTCAAACCATGAAGGGCTCCCTAGGTAAACATTCAAATTATCCACTCTTTAATAGAGGTTGATGCACTATTGGCACACAATTTTTAAAAGTGTGGGGCCAAACTATGTACACTATTAAAATATGTAAAATTACTAAACATCCCTCTTGGTATTATTATGTTATTACACAATTTCTACAACATTTCACCTCATCTCAACAATATTGATGAACGAAACTATACCAATGATTCAAGGGAACATTCCAATTGGATTCAAGCGTATTGCGAGCCTCGTTGCTAGCCATTTGAATCTTTGTGTATTTTCAATGATCCTCATTCAAAACTATTTTAGATTGGGGTTTTTGGTTCACCTTATATTATCCCAAATCCCTAAAACCCACTTTTTCAAATCAAATCTAGTTTTTGGATTCTAGGGCAACATGAATCTGAATATGAGGATATGATTATAAGTGATTTCATCAGTAGTATCGACGTAGGTGGTCTACATGTTATATCCCATACTTTTGATGTGGATATATTCATGTTCATTTTGTTCTTCGTTCGATCATGTCATTAATTTAATTTTATGTTCTGGATTCTAGAAAATGAGTGACTAACTGAGGAATGGAAACCATCATGATCATTATAGGATTCATGTAAGATAATTAAAAAGATTTAGGGCCACACATGGGAAGTGACAACATTCCCAAACCAAAAAATTTTAAAGTCTATGTGTAGACTATATGCATGAAAATGTAGATCCCATTAAGAACATGTTAATTTAGTTGGTTGATTTGAATAGGGAATAATGACTTTTTCCTATGGAAGATAATTGTATAAGGGGTGGTTTGGAATGTAGTGATAATATGTTAATTGATTTAATATATACTATTTCAAATGGATTTTTATTTTTGTTATAAATGACTATGTGGGTTAGTACATAAGATATGTTGAATGTGATTACTGTTAAACTACATAATAATTATAGAATATTATAAATTGGAATTCACATGGGAATCAATGAGTTTTTTATATGGGTTGATAAAATGTAACTATTCAATATAAATAATGGTTTAGGGCATGAGAATGTGGATTGAGATAAATTGGATTTGTGATGTAAATGGTAAATGTGTAAATTGGTTATGGAATGATATGAATTCGAATTTTGATTATTAATTTGTGTGATTTTTATTTTTATTTTTGACTTATGTTTGTAGTAAGGTATCTGTAATGAATGGATATATATATATATATATAAGCATGTGCACTTGTCTTAGTAGTGTGGGGTATTGACATGAGGATCTATGACCACTTGTCGAGTTTCACGAAGGCTCTAAAACCGACCTGAAAAATTATAGTATAGGGAAGAGGAAATGGAATCTAATTCCTTAATGGTTTCATTCGATGAGAACACATGGATCGTGGATTCTATGTGAGTGTGATGTATTTGTTGTGATGTGCTTTCCCCAATTGAAATGGGGAGATGATATATTTCCTTATGCGTATTGATTTTATTTTATAGAACCATGTTTAAATTGTATAATTTCTCATCACATGGACAACATGATTAAAATGGTTTAGCTAATGAAGATGGTACAAGATATGAAAAAAGTGATAATAAAATAACTAGTTAAATACAATATTGTTATCTAATGATACTCATGTTGTATTTTTTAGAATAAAATATATTCAATACCATCATGAAATATCTAGTTAGTCTGGATAATTTAAAGAAACCATTGGAGGTGTGCTACAAAATTGTACTCACCCCACTCCCGGGAAACATTAGTTAACAAAGCAGATTTATATTTATAGGTCTGGACAAGGGGAAAGACACTATTCTAGGGAGGTGAGTTAGTCTTGGGATATAAATAAATGAGGTTCCAACATGGATATGGTATTTTATTGGGATTCATAAGTTTTTCAATAATTTGGGGTCTTGTATTATTTTTTTACTATTATAATGACATGGTATATTAAATTTCATCTTTTGGTTTCAACCCAGTTTTGGTAAATGATTGATTATGTTTATTCATTGGTTATTTTATATTTATTTTTATATTTATTTTTTGAAAATAAATTCGACTACACTTTTAAAGAGGGTATAGTACCCCCATATGAATTATTAGACCCCTTCCACTAGTCGGTAACCATTGGAGTATATAGAGGTGTGCTTGAGTCTTGTGGTGACTCGGTTCAGGGACTCGGTTTAGTGGATCATTGGTCTGGGACATTAAACCATAACAAATTTTTTATAATGTTTATTATTCTGATGTTATTATATTTTCATAAAATAATAAGAATATAAAAGATGGAGAAATAAATAAAACATTAATTCATGTTTTTTAATACTACATTGTTATTTGGAAACTCCATTTAGATTGCACCAAATTAAATCCTTGGATTGATTTCATCCCAATGTGATCAATTTAATATTAGAGGAGGGTTGTAGGGAGATTATGATTTTAGGGTTTGGATATGAAACATATTTTTCATAGTGTGAGAAAATCAGGGATGGTGGGTTCCTATTAAATTGGAGGGAGAGGACACACATGAAATTTTAAAAAAAATTGTGTGATCCCCATGTTTTTACAAAAAAGCGGCTTCTATAACACACATAAGTATATAAATAATGTTTTTAGGTTTAAATATGGACATAAAATGGGTTAGTCAGATGTTTGGGAAATTTATACCACTTATTTATTGTGTTCATCTAGTATGTAATATTTTTTTCACTTAACAGTATTATTTAATTTTAATAACATTAACATTGATTTTTTAGAAAAAAAATGGTGACCATATTCTGTAACAACCCGATCATTTATCAAAAAAAATTCTATTTTTCCTATATTAATATTGATATAGAAAACACATAGACAAATTTTTTTATTTTTATTTAGTTTAAATTAATTTTAATTATCATTACTACGAATAATATAGCTATTGAATAGTGATCACAAAACTTATAGAAATACAAGTTTTAAAAAAATACTTTTTGACACTGAAACAGGGGAGGATGGCCCCATCCAGTTGATTTATACCATAGGAAGCTCATTTTTTAGAGCTTGAAAAGTAGTTAGCATCACTGGGATTCACTCTTGATGAATCCTAGGGAGAGCTTCAACATGATAAGACTGAACAGGATCGCCTACATGAGAAGATCATGTTAATTGATATTACCAACCATGCAATGTTATCTGAGCCTCCCAAAGAGTCTATTACCATCTAAAACCTTACTCATAAGACCTATGTGAATTTTATAAGGTTTTAAGTTACAATTTAGTAGTTACATATTGTTCAATATTTTTTTTAAATAAATCTATTATTTCATCAATTCCTTTATGGGAATAGTATTTCTTCAAAAAATGATGAATATGAATAATTTATTTTTTCAGGTAAAAATTGTTCTTTTGAGAAATTTATTCATTATTATATTAAATTATGTTTTTATTAATAATTTTATAAAAAATACTTATATGTTATGTTTATATTTTTTCCTTATCTAAAAATGATTAGGTAATAATTTTTATAAGATTGATATTTTTATATTATAAAATAAAATGTGTTTTTTAAAGAATTTATTTTAAATAATTAATTAATTTTTAAAATATTTAATATTAAAATAAAATAATATTATCAAATTACATTTATCAATATTAAATGTGTATAAAATTTTTATGAAGTGAAATGAATTTTTTTAATGATTTGAAAACTATTTTTTTTCTGAAAACCCATGAATTTTCAATAAATGCCAGTTTAAATATTAAATGTAAAAATTTGCAAATATTAATTATATTTATATCAAATTAATTCTATTTTGGAATCTGTGTAACAAATTTATCTAGCATTGAATTGTTCATAATTTTCCAAGACAGTCGATTTTTTTGGTAAAAATTAAATGTCATATGATTAAAATATGAGTTTTATGACATCCTAATAACCTCAAATGATTTAATAAATACTATAATGGGTATTCAAGACCCAATTAATGTTTTAAGATTAAAATAATGTTACTTAATATTTTTTTAATTATTTTATAAATTCATAATGAATCCTCCAAAATGAATAATATACATTATGATTATAAATTCATATCTTTATAATGTGACTCACCTCCAAATTAACAAAGATGGAATTTTAGAATTTTAGGCCACTAACCTTGTTAAATAATGTTTTTCTCTCTTATTGGAAAATATCATTGTATGAAACCATTGTATGGTTTGCAGTTTTTAGTATTTATATATATATATAGATTCCAGAACCTATGATTGTTAAATTTTAATGAATTTCTATCTCTTTTCCTAAATAAAACTACATGATCTCTCACTTCCCGTCACTAAAAATACATGAAAAAAGTCTCTAATAATAACAACCCTATATAGAATCCTCCCCATAAAAAAATGCTCTTAATAATCCCTACTTTAAGCTTTTGATGTCACACACTCAAGTAAGTGTTTCCTTACATTATCATTTGAATCCATGTTTCCCAATATTGTTAGACCATTTTATTTTCAATTTCAAATGATAGGGGATGTTTTCAAACCTCCCCCATAAGCAACGTATAAGGTTTATATGATGGTAGACCTATTAAAACCTCTATAATCCCTCTCATGTTCACATGTTACCATGTCGAAATTTGGTAAGAGCTATTTCATTTCACCTATTTCTTCATGTTGAATTATTATGTTCTTTGTGAATTTCCAAATTCCATGTGGTAGTACATATATCTATATGAAAACCCATTTTTATCCATTTTACTTATATGTGATGAGACACAATTTTCTCTCTCATCAACCATTTTTATGACTTTTATGTCATGTTGTTAGGTTTTTAAAATTGCACTATGATTTTCCATGCTAAAATTATAATGTGGGGAAGACCATGAACATTTCTCAATCAGGGGTATTAACTTTTATGGAAATATAATTATTGATTATATACTTTAATTTACATACTCCATATTCCATGGTCATGGAATAAATGATTCTGTTGAAATAATCCATGTTATATGATCTATGTTGAGATTGAAATGACTGTAAAGGGTGCACCATAAAAACACTCCAATACATTGGGTAATGTTTAGTACCATGATACATCAGGTTGGGATAGGGGTCTAATTGGTTATTTTTAGAACATTATTCTACCATGTTTGGATATGGGTTTACCAGATTCCATTATATTAATGATGAACTGTTTTTAGTTGTCTTCACATTTCCATGTTATGATAATCATCCTATATCATGCCGTTGTGTTCATGTTTCTCTTATGATCCAATGATATTAATATTTCCTAACATGTATATTATAATTCATGTTATTCCATATTTAGTCCATTTTTTTATTTATAGATAAACATTTTCTAATGTATGTCCTCAGGTTATCATACGGAATGCAATGTACGAAGGAATGATGCGGTCATGTAAAAAACATTTTCAAAAAAATGTTGTATTTTATGTATTTAGTTGTCGTATAAAGATCCTAAGAACCAAAGAAACTAGACCTATCAATCTTATTGGTTTTATTAGGTGCTGTTTTATGTAATAAATCATGATTAAATTTGTTATAATGACTAGAGTTGTTATAGTTGGAATCAAAATATAGGTTTAGTTTTTTTGGGGATTTAGATTAGAAAACCTAAGTGATATCCTTTGGGTTAAAACATAGCATAAGAAAAGAATCCATACGTTTTTGGGGATTATAGATTAAGTGGTTTATTAATATAATAAATCCTTGACTTCATACGAATAAGTAGTAGTGGCTGTGGAATAGAGGTATCTGTGGTAAACCCCAAATTCACGACATCGTACTAGACCTGAACCAGAATTGATGCCTGACAGTGGGACGTGGTGCACTCTTGGTTTGACACTCTTGAGGGAGATGATTCAGTAAATTCATAATCTTAGTATGAAACATTATTTAGGTAATAAAAAAATTCTTCAAATACTATATTATAGGAAGAAGATCATAGATAACATATATTAATGCCTAAAAATTCTTATATTAAGGAAATTTATTTAATATATATGTTAAAAGTTGTTGACATTGGATTCCATTTATGTGCTTAATAGTTTAAAATACTAATCCACAATTTTATTTTTGGTATATCCAATGGCCACTAATAGGAGGAATCAAGCTAACAACTGATGTGAAGATCAATTTGATGACTGTTCAAATGAGATTCTAAATTCTATGGGATTAGGAATCCAAATATCTTTCATGATACCCTCTCAGTTAACAGAGGTTTTTAATAGAAACATGTGTCAAGAGGAACATCCACCCCCAAAAAAAATATCCAATCAAGTTCTTTATGAGACAATGTTCTCAAAAATTTAATGGATTACCTGATCCCTCAATCAGCAAACTAGGGATCAAATTCATTGAGAAGATCTTCAAAATCATTCACTCTATCAAAAAAAGAGATAGTTCTTATTGTTGCTCATCATATGGAGGGTGAAACTGATCAATGGTGGACATTGATAAAAAATAAGTATCATGTGGAAGAGATCAAGGGGTTGGAATATACAGTTTTCTAGAAAATTTCGTCCGATAAATTTTTTCCTCACACCCAAAATATTAAATAAAATCGGACTACCGTGTCATCAAGAAAAAAGACAACGAATCCATCAGAACGTACATTGAAAACATCAAAAATTTAGTATGATACACCTTTTGATTTGTTGTTATCCATGAATACAAGGTTCATAGCTTCATTGGTGGTCTAAAACCAAGCATAAGAAAATCCCTAGAGATTCGAGAAAACGATTGTAATTATTAAATTTTCCAATGTATACAAAAAGTCGATATGAATATTAGTTAATATTAGGAATATCATGATGATAAGAAGCCAGAGATGGACATTAATTCTACCAGTCTGATGGATTAATCCAATGGTGCTATGAAATTGATACACCCTCTTTTCAAAGGTGTGGAACGAATCCCCATGGAAATTTACTAAAGGTGAAGAAGAAAGGATTTTGGGTTGGAAGAAAAGGGAACCTCTCCAATTATTTCTTATTAGAAAAATCCATGTACGTGACATAGGAGAGGAGCACTCCCTTCTACACTCAAAACATTGTTAATTACTATAACTTTAAATAACCCTGGAACATTGTAAACTAGTTACCTAAGATAAGGGTTTTATGTGGAAACCAACATCCTCCAAGGTAGTAAGGGATAGCATTTTTCACCACTACCGTTTAAGTAAATCCTGACAAAAAAGTGGTGAAAGGTACTCTAGTTATTCATTCAAGAATAACAAACAAAATTCTTGATTCTTGTTCTATGTATTCTTTTATATAACAAATGTTTATCAGAAAAATATAACCACCACAACAAATCATGGATGTATAGATGTCATTGAGATTGTAAAATGGGGTAATTATTGTATCCCATGAATATAACACATCTTATATCACAGTTGGTGGATTTGAATTCCTGAAAACCTCTCCATACTCCCTCGGGTATAATTTTGTCCAATTTGAAGCATGGATTTTCATTCCATATATATATCCAAAATATATTTCTGTGCGTAGGAAATCACACTCTATATGGAGAATCGACCCTCGATTTTGTACATGTTCAAGGAGGCGGATGATCTTCTTTTTCACCATAAACTCAATCTTGAATATTACTTGAAAATGAACACATCTATATTTCATAGATGATTTGGTCTAAGGAAGGTACCATATTTAAAGACATGCCTATTATGGGGGAATTCACTGATGTGATTCCAGAACATTTTCCTGGTCTTCCTCTTAAAATAGATGATGAATTCATAATTGATCTTCTACATGGGGCATTGTCAGTATCCAAGAGTCCATGTAGAATGTCATTTGTGGATCTTGATCAGATAATGAAAAAGCTATAGAGAATATATTTAAAGGGGGTATATGCCCAATTACATCATAATGGGGTGAATAAGTCCTCTTCATCAAGAATACAGATGGAAGAATGCTCCATTACATTGATTATTGTGAGCTCAGCAAAAACATGATAAAACCAAGTATCATTTTCCATGAAATTATGACTTGTTATATTTGGGACATAGAGCACTAATATTCAATAAGTTGGATATGAGGTCTTGATAATAAAAAGCCAGGGAGAAGATTGATAATAACCCCAAGGGTTCTTTTCATAAAAGATACGGGCACACTGAATTCACAGTAATTCCATTAAGAATCACTAATGCTTTAGTAGTATTCATGGAATTGATAAATATAGACTTCATTGATTACGTCGAAAAATTTTATGTAATATTTATTGAAAATATTCTAATATACAATATAACCATGGAGAAGCACGAAGAGCATCTAATCACTGTACAAGAGTCATTGCTAAAGGTGAAGCTATATGATAAGTGGAGAAAGTTTCAGTTATGGCTGAACGAAGTCTCATTCTTTGGAGATAATATCACATGAAATGGGATATATGTTGATCATTAAAAAAAGAAAATTAAGGATGGTCAAGGGTGACATCTATGTCAAATATTCATTGATTCGAGGGATTAACTAGATATTATCACCGATTTTTTAGAAATTTCTCACGATATTCAATCCCACATATCATGATTACTATGAAAGGAGTCAGGATTTCTAGGAATGAGTAATGTAAAGAAAGCTTCATGGAGTTAATGATGAGGCATATCACTAACTATAGGCACAAACTTCTCACATGAGGGGAGCTTTTGCTAATCTTCAGCAACGATTCAAAGAGGTTAATGGGTTGTCTATTGATTCATAATGACAAATTCATCACATAATCCTAACAATAATTCATAAATCACAAGCAACAGAATATGACACTTGTCTAGGAGTTATTGGTTATGATCTTTTCATTGAAAATATGGTGGAATTAACTCTTTGAGGAAATCTGTGAAATATATATAGATCACAATTTTCCTAATATATATTCACATAGAATGAGTTTAACATGCCCCAATTAATAAGGTTAGATCATGTTAAGGATTATGAATGCTTAATCCATTACAACAATTGTAAATAGAATAAGGTGGAAAATTGCCTAATTAAAAAGGACCCAACTATTCTATCATTAATGAGAATTAAAAATGATCTAATCATAATAGATTTGATTAAATAGGAAATGTGAATCATATAGAATTGAGAATCATTAATCCATTCAGAAATGATTTCTCAACAATTTATTTTGGAAAAGATAAAGGATGCAAAAAAAGAGTATGTAGTAATTCAAAATAATGTGAAAACTATGAGAAAGAAGAAATATTCGGAGTTGAATGTAAATGATGAAAAAATTGGTATATTTTGGTCAATATAATGTATTCCATCAAATATAATGTTAATGAAATAACTTTTTAATTACGCACATTGTTTTAATTTCTCCATTCACCTAGGAAACACAATGATATGTCAAGATCTTTGTCTGAATTATTAGTGGGATAACATTAATTAAAAGATCACATTGTATACATCAATGTTCTTGGTTTGTTAAAATTTAATGATTGAGAGGTATATATCTAAGGGGATGGGGAAACCATTACCTATACAAACATGGAGATGGGAAAACATCATAATGGAATTTATCACTATACTTCATAAGACATACAAAGCAAACAATACTATTTGGGTTGATTTGTATCATCTTTCAACGACAAAACATTTCATTGTAATTTGATAGGATTTATAAATGGATCAACTAGAATGGATATACATCAGAGAAGTGGTAAGGTTGCATGGTGTACCACAATAGATTGTGTCAGATTTAGATCCATGATTCAACTATTAGTTCGGGATGACTCTCCAAAATAATCAGAACACTAAGATAATATTTAGTATGGATTATCATCCATATTCCGATGGCCAATCATAGAATACTATCTAAAAATTTGTGGAAATGTTGAGAGAATTACCAATGGAGTTCAAAGGATGTTGAGATGAACAACTTCCTCAGGTTGAGTTCTCTTATAAGAAAACATTACACTCAAGTATCCATAAGGCTCCTTATAATTTCATATATGGAAAGAGGTTTAAAACAATGACATGATGGGATAATGATTGGGAGTGAAAACTTCTCTGTCTATAAATGGATGAATAAATGGTGGATAAGGTTAAGACCATCCAACACACACCAATGATTCTCAGAGACAAAAAAGAGTTATTTTGACTACCATCAATGACACATATAGTATGATGTTGGAGATTTGGTTTTCCTCTACATATCTATATTAAAGATTGTTAATATATTTTGGTATAATGTAAAGATTAGATCAAGGTATATCAGCTATTTTGAGAACCTTGATCCCATAAGAATAGTTTCTTATCGACTATCACTCCCCCCGAACATGCATCAAGTACATGGTGAACTCCATTTATCACTCTTGAGATGTACATACCTGACCAATCGCATGTACTCAATCCATAAGTGGTACCATTAGAGAATTACATATCCTATAAAACATAAAGCCTATTTTTGATGAATTTAATTTAAAGATTAAATGAAATTTTAAAATAATTAATATTTTAATAAAATATTAGTCTCATATTAATTTTACTAATAATAAATGTGTATATAATTAATATTAAGTGAAATCTAACATTTATAAAAGTTTTAAAACTGTGTTTGTCAAACCTTTGGATCTTCAATAACTGTCAGTTTTAATTTTCAATGTAAAAATTAAAATATATGAAAATTATTTGGATAAAACTAATATTGTTTTCTGAATCTGGACATTGAAATTGTCTAATTATGAATTTTTCATTATTTTCTAAGATAGTCGAATTTTTGGGAAAAATTTAATTGTCGTATAAATAAAATATGTGTTTTATGACATTATAATGATCCCAAATGATGTAATAAATAAAATAATGTTTATTATCAACCATATATATGTTTTCAAATTAATATACTATGATTTTTTATTATTTTTAAAAATTTTATAAAGCCTTAGTGAATCCTCCAAAATGTATTATATATTTTATGATTTCAAATTCATTTAATTAATAATATGACTCAACTCCACATAAGAAAGGATAATATTTTGATATTTTATTCCATTGGTGTTATAAAATAATTTTTTCAAGTTTTATTTTTAAAAATTAATGGTAAAAAACCAAAGGAATGTTTTTTTTAATATATTATTATATAGATTCCAAAACCTGTGTTTGTGAAATATTATTGAAGTCCCCTCTCCTTTACTATATAAAAACACCAAATATATTACTTATCATCACTCAAAATACCTGGATCACATCTCTAATACATCCAACCCTCTCTAGAATCCTCCCATGGTGCCCAAGCTCTCATGAATCCCCTCTTCATGCTTTTTAAGTGACACACTAATGTAAGGGTTTCATTTTTCATTTTTAACGATGTTACCTTATATTGTTACACACTTTTATTTTCAATTACGAATGATGGGGTATGTTTTTTCAACATCTTAATCCTTCTATTATAATTATTTTATTATATTTTGCATCTATATCTCTAATTATTCTCTCCCAAGCACACCCGTTACCATTCCAAAATTTCTTAACAGTTCTTTAAATTCATCTCGTTCTCTATGTTTCGTTATTATGATTCGCCTTCTATTTACAAAATACTTGTGTGGCGACCAGTATCGATATGTCCCCATATACTACATATCTCACCTATATAGTAAGACATACTCATTTCTCTCTCATATAAATTTTTATGAATTTTTTTCACGTGCTTATGCTACTTAAATTGCACTGCGATTTTCAATGACAAAATCACCGTGTTGTGAATACCATGCCCATTTCTGTAACAACCCTTCTTTTTATTACACACATAAACCTAATTTATTACATAAAATAATCACTTTATACAACATAGATGATCGACATGTATAGTGTCTTTATGGATTAGGAACATTAGATAACATCTTATAACATAAAACACAGAACATCTTTATTGAAAACATCTTTTACAGGACCACTACATTCCATCGTACTTTGCATTGCTTGGGATCACCTGAGGGCATGCCTAAGAAAAGGGTTAGCTATAAATACAATTAAGGGAGTAAAAATGAAATAACATGTGGAATACAATACATGTTAAACAATAGGCATATAATTCGAGCAAAAGAGAAACATGAACAAAAAGGCATGATAAAGCATGATAGTTATTACATGGTAATGTGGAAACAACACAGAACATGGAATTATCATGAACCAATGGTCATTTCACATGGATCATGAGTAAACCATCATTGCACATGAAGGACGAGTAAGACCTCGGTTCACATGAATTATCCTGATTTAACACCCATTTCGCATGACATATCATGATACTATACTTTACCCAACACATTGGAGCGCTATCAGGGAAGACACTTCTTAAACATTTCATTTCTTGCATAAGTGTGTGACAAGGATCATATAACAAGGAATAAATCAACATCATAAGTTATTCCATGATTATGTAATGTGGAATAAATACATGAAATTACCATTCAATATTTATATGTTCATAAATTTGAATACCCTTGAGAGAGACATGGGCATGGTATTCACTGAAAAATGATCATTGCTTGGAAAAATGCAGTGAAAATTCAGCAGCATAACATCGTGAAATAAATATTAATTAATATAGTTGATGAGATAGAAAAGGGTGTCTCATAATATGTACTTGAAAATGGAAGTAAGGGGTCATATTTATAAATTTCCCAACAAAATTAATGTAATTTGGATTCATTATATAAAATAATTACTTGGATGTAAAAGGGGAGAGAAAAATCTCTCACGGAATTTCGGTATGGTAACGGGTGTAGATGGGAGGATTTAATGAGAGAGAAAGGGGTATACCATAATCCAAACATAAAGAAAAAAAATATAGGGGAGGTGATAAATTAAACCCCATAATTTTTAATTGAAATAAAAAGGGAATAACAACTAAAAAGAATTTAGACAAAAATGAGAAATGATAAAATCTCTTAATTGGATGTGTGATCCCAAAGGCTTGGGAGAGGCTTGAGAGCGGCTTCATGGGAGATTGGTGAACCTTGGGAGGATTATAGAGAGGGGAGTGAATGTTTTGGTCGAACTAAAAAGGCTTTGAGTGAAGAGGAAGTGGGAGATTGGGTTGGTTTATATAGGAAAGGAGAAGGAATTCATTGTTATTTAGGTCTGGGACACCTCACATTAAACTAATCAATATGACAATCCTACCCATGATTTTTCCCATGGTTTTTGAAAAAGGGGAGTGTAATGAAATATTTTATATGGACAATGTCTAATATTATTAATATAATAGGGTTGCTTATGTGGATGTGAGTCACACTCTAAAGGAATGTTTTTTAAATACAAACTGTTTTATAACTCTTGGAGGGTCCACAAAATCATTGTAAAATAAATCAAAAATATATAAACTCTAATTATTTTAATTCTAAAACATATATTAGCCAAAAAATGTTTATATTATTTTATTACCTCACAATTGGGTCATTATTATGTCATAAATTACATTATATATTTAAACCAAAATAAATTTTTACCCAAAAATTCTACTATATCAGAATATTATAAAAAATTCAATGTTCAATAATTTAGACATTCTAATTCTAAAAATAATATTCATTTTATCAAAATAATTTTATAAATATGTGAATTTTTACATTTAAAATAAAAACTTACATTTACCGAAAATTCATGGGTTTTGAAAAAAATAGTTTTCAAACCATAATAAAAATTAAAATTGCATTCATAAAAATATATGATCAATTATATTTAATAAAAATTAATTTAATAATAACATTTATTAAAAATATTCTTTAATTATGAAATCTATCAATTCCTCAAAATAGATTTCTTAGTTGAATATTAACTAAAAATTCTATTTGTTATTTAAAAACTATTGACAACATAACAATAATAAAATGAATGAAAAATTTTTATACAAAAATATTGTAGATTGTCATACTGCTAGGGTCTTGTTACATAACCACTTATAACACCCGCATAATATCGAAGGTTAAGGCGTGTGTTGGTGACAGTCTCTTGGGGTGACTCAGATTACATTACTCGGGTGGCAATCTCTATTAACATCCACTCCTCCCGTAGTCAGTTTCGCTCAAGCTAAATGTGTTCATGTTCGGATTGGGCTTGGAAAAGAGCAAGGCCCAATTACGCCACCACCTTTCTGAGCTCTAAAAAATGTGCTTCGTAAGGGCCAAGTATACTTGATGAGGTCATCACTTACTTTGTCTGAGTAATTGGAATTTTTAAATCCCAATATTTATACTAATCATGTGTTCAATGTTCAATGGTTATATTTGAAACAGTCACAATTGATAATGGTATTTTAAAATCCAAAATCCTAAAACCAATGAAGTTCAAATTTTATATGACCATAATAAGACATTTAATTATATAATGTGGTATTATCATTAATGAATGTTTGGGTCTTTATAATATTCCCCCCATTAGAAATTTCTCCCTCAAAAGATCCATTTCCCACACTAAAACAGATGTTAGTAACTTCTCATAATCACTTCCTCCAATACCCATGTCACATCATCAAAATGTGGTTTCACCAAAACACCTTGACATGGGGAATTGCCTTCTTTCGTAGAACTTTTTAATAGGGATTCATGAAAAGAGTACATGTGAAGGGTCTAGTATGTACTTCATTAATAGGGATACATGAAAGACATCATTACTTTGTCCATGTTAGGAGGAAGTTCTAGTCGATAGGCCACAGGCCCAACACGATCAAGAATATCAAAGGTTCCAGTGTACCTTGGACATAACTTCCATTTCTTTCTTATCATCATGACCTTATTTCATGGATATATTCATAGAAATACCATGAAACAAACTATAAACTCAAGGTATCATCAATGGTTATCTTCATATCTTTTCTGTCGACTCTGGGTGGCATTTATATGTTGTAGAATGGTTTTCACCTTCTCCACCATTTCTTCGACCATTTATGGTCCCAGCATCTTACACTCACTGACATCATCCCAATAAGAAAGTATTCTGCACTTATTCCCATACAGGGTTTCATAAGGTTCCATTCAAATTCTCGAGTGGAAACTATTATCAAAAGAGAATTCAACTAGTTGAAGATACTGGTCCCACCCTCCTTTGAAGTCCATAAAACATGTTCTCAACATGTCCTCATGTTTTTGGATAGTCTTCTCAGATTGACCATTAGTTTGAGAATGATAATCCGTACTGAAGTTCAACTCAGTATCTAGATCATGGTGAAGAATCTTTCAAAACATTGAGGAGAATCTTGGGTCTCGATCGGATATAATAAATAATTGTACTCCATGAAGCCTTACCTATTCCGATATATATATCCGTTCTAGCTGATCCAATTAGAAATACTCCCAAATTGCATTGAAGTGAGCAATATTTTTTAGATGATCCACAATAACCAAGATTGCATTTTTGCTGTTCGATGTCTTCAAAAGTTTTGTGAAAAATTCCATGGTGATGTTATCCCATTTCAATGATTGTATGGGCAGTGGTTGCATCATCCTCTAAGACTTCTGCCTCTCTTCCTTCACATGTTAACACACCTTGCACATTTATGTATACTCAGCAATTTCCTTATTCATATTATCCAACTGATAATTCTCTTAGAGATCTCAATAAATATTTTTGTTCCCTATGTGAATTGTGAAATGTGATCTATGTGCATCATCTAAAAGTTCCTTCTTCAGCTCCGGACTTGATATAACTCATAGTCTTTTCCCAAATATGAATATTCCTTCTTCATTAACAATGAACACCAAGGATTTAACTTTTATAATATCATCCACACTCTTTTGAATTACCACATCATCCTTTTGATCATCCTTTAACTTTTTAAATAGAGACAATTTAGTTATCATTTGTGAGAGCATTGATGATGTTCCCTTCTTTATGATTCTCATATCCATCTTCATCAAATCTAAGAAGATTCGGTGTTTCTAAATTCTTATCAATGATAGAATTGCTAGTTCCTTTTTAGTTAGAGCATCTACCACCTTGTTTATTTTGCAGGGTGGTAATGGATTGATCAGTCATTGTATTTGATCATCTCTAACCATCGTCATTAGTTAATGTTCAACTCATTTTGTGTGAATAAATACTTGAGGAATTTATTTTCCGTATATATTTTACACTTCTCCCCAAAGAGATAATGATGAAAATTTTTTATAGAGAATAACACTGTAACCATCTCAAAATCTTGTTTTGGGTAATTCTGTCATTATCATTCAATTGCCTTGAAGAATTCGCACTAAATTTTTCATTTTTCATCAACACACTACCTATTCCCTTCTTCAAAGCATCCATGAATACCACAAAAATTTATCCACATGTGGGTAGAGTGAGCACAGGCGTAGTGATAAGCCTCCTTTTTAACTCCTTGAAGAATTCTTTACATTCATCACTCCAAGAAAACATTACTCCCTTTCTAGTTATCTTGGTAAGAGGGTTGGACAATCATGAGAAAGTTATCACAAATCATTGATAATATCTAGCTAACCCCAATAAGATACAGATATCCATTACCGATTTTTGCCTCGGCTATCCCTCAATTTCATCTGTTTTAGAGGGATCTACAGTTATCCCATTGCTTGTGATAAAATTTTCCAAGAATGAGACAACCTTCCACTATAACTCACACTTTTTGTACTTTTCCTAGATATTCTACATTGACATAGTCTCTAGTGTAGTTTTTAGATGCTCCTCATGATCATCCATTGTTTTAGAGTATATCAGAATCTCATCTATAAAGTCTACCACAAATTTATCGAGAGAATCCCTAAAGACTCTATTCATCAATTCCATGATGATTGATGTAGCATTAGTGATTCCAAAAGGCATTAATATAAATTTATAGTACATGTATCTTGTACGAATAATAGTCTAAGGGATATATTCATTCATCACCCGTACTTGATAATATCCCGACCTAAAATACTCCTAGGAGAAGTCTTGTACTCCACGTAAGTGATCGAACAAGTAAGCAATTCGTGGGAGAGGATACTTATTCATTATCTTGATTTTTTAGGCTCACGATAATAGATACAAAGGTGCATTGGAACATCCTTCTTCTTGACAAAAAGGACTGGTACACCCCATAGTGAAGCACATGGGTGTATAAACCCTTTATCGACATTCTCCTGTAGTTGTTTCTTCGACTCCTCAAGATCCAAAACATACCTATTATATTGATTCTTGGATATTGGAAACTCCCCAGGTATAAGATCAATTAACAATTCAATATCCCTTCTAGGAGGAAGACCAATAAATTTCTCATGAAACACATTAGCAAATTCCCTCACAATAGGCATGTCTTCATGGATCGATGCCTCCTTAGACTCAGTCATCTGAGCCAGATACATGTTCTCATAGGGAAGTAATATTCACACTTGAGATGATGGAGATAAAGAATATTCATCTTCCTCCATGAACTTGTATAGAATTGGGGGTCGATTCTCCATATAGTTAGTGATTTCCCTCTCACAACATTTTTTATGGCTCTATATAGGGAAAGTCGATCCATGCCATGAATTGGAAAAAATTCCACCAGAAGGAGTATGATGAGGTTCGGTAGGTAATTCTATCCACATATTATGATATGGGAGGAGTTTTATTCATGGGATGAAATGATTTCCCCATTTTTCATACTCACCGACATCTTCACTTCCCTAATTTGTAGTGGTGTTGGGATTGTTCTAATAAAATTTTAGGATATAAAAGAATGCGTATAAACTAAATCACAAAAATAAGTTATCTATTCTAGAATGAATAACTAGTGTACCTATCACCACTTCATTTTCGAGGTTTACTTCTACAATATTGATGGAAAAATATCTCCTTTGTTTCTTAGGAGGTTTATGGTTGCCTCCAGAAACCCTTTACATAGAGAACTAATTTGGAGGATGCCCTGGTTTTTTGCAGTTGTATCAATAAAAAACACGTTGTGGTTCAAACTGAGATTTCCTCTTCTCTGTTACAGCTTCAGTTTTTTCTTGTAGGCAGTTAATAGGTAGGTGACCTTATCTTTCACACCTAAAGTATTTCCTCGATCCCATTAGTAAATTTTTTAGGTGCTTATTTCTGCACCTTTTCCATATTGTAATAGATCTTCTTAGAACCATTAGATTTATCCATCAGACTACCAACAATGAAGTCCACCAAATTCTTCTTATCTCTATGATAACCCTGAGATTCTCTGATGTCTATTTCGACCTTGACAGAACATCGGACAATTTCTTCACAGCTATCGATGTCATGGATCACCAGTGCTTTATGTAGGCTTGGTTTCATTCAACCAAAGATGTGGTCAACCTTACATTCAGAGGTAATGACAAAGCTGGAAGAATATTGTCCAAGACCTGTAATGTTTGTCTCATATGCTCTGACATATTCATAATCTTTTTTCTCTATGGAAATAATGTCACTTTTCATCTTAAGTCGGAGGGTGGGTAGAAAATATTTATCGAAAAATGTCTTTGGAAAATCCATACATTCCAACACCTAGATATCATTCTCAAGATTTGTATTTTTTATCAACTCCCCCCATTGATCAACTTCACCATTCAGATGATAAGCAGCAAGAAGAACCTTTTCATTTTCATAACATTGAAGGGTGGTGATGATATTTTCAACAGAGTTTATCTGTTGTTCAATGATTGAGGGATCAGACGATCCATTAAAAGTTGGAGGAATTGGTCGTTTGAAGCTCTCGAAAGTAACATGTTCCTTAATAGGGGGGTTGAACATTCCACATGACCCATGTTTTTATTCAAATCATTGGTTAAATGAGATATATGTGTGATGATGTTTGTGATTCCCACTCCCATCAGATTGGACATCCCATTTTCACAATCATCACATTGATCATAAAATTGGTTGTTATCCCAAGTCCTCCTATTACTGGCCATTGGCTGGAATAAAAGGTTAGTTAGGGGTAACACATAAAGGGAAATGCAAGGACAAAACTGATGACCTATAAATAAATTTTCTTTCCTATCTTATGAATCCATAGGCTTCAATCTATGATATCCACTATCTACTTTATATCATATATTTTGTTTGGGGCATTTTTTTTAAATACATTAATAAGGGTTCATATTATGATTATGAATTTAACAATGCATATTCCCGAAGTGTTTCTTAACAAAGATATTAGAAAGGCCCATGGTGGTGCACCAGTTCTCATTCAAGTCTACATCAAAGAAGTGTTTTCATGTTTTACCCCTATGATACATCTATGCCGGAGACACCTCTACCTGCTCATATCTAGACTGGGATGTATTTTCTTGATCAACCACATACTCAATACTCACTAATACTAGGGATGTTTTTTTTATACTTATTTTGGTCTCAAAACTTCAAAAGGGTTTTCTAATCCTAATTCCAAAAAAACTAAACTTATCCCCTGATACCAACTATTACAACCCTTCTTTTTATTACACATTTAAACCTGATTTTTATTACATAAAATATTCTCTTGAGAAAACATATAATATCTATAGGTTTGGTGTTTTTTGTCTTAATAACATTACATAACAGCTTATAACATAAAACACACAACATCATTATTGAAAACTTTTTTAATATGACCAGTACATTCCCTTATACTTAGCATTGCATGGGATAACCAGAGGACATGAAAAAGAAAAGGGTGAGATTTAAAGCCTAGTATTGGAATAAACATGGAATAAAATGAGTAATGCAATAAATGTTAGAAAATAGGCATATCAATGGAGAAAAAAAGAAACATGAACATAAAGTCACGATAAAGCATGATAATCATAACATGGAAATGTGGCAACAACACTTTACATGGAATTACCATGAGCCAAGGCTCACTACAAATGGAGCGTGAGTAAACCCTCAATGCACATGAAGTAAGAGAAAAACCTTATTTTACATGAATTATAATGAGTAAACACTAATTTAACATGACGTATCATGAAACTATACATTACCCAATGCATTGGAGTGCTATTAGGGAGCACCCTTCTTAAACATTTCATTTCATGCATAAGTGTGCATCATAGATCATATAACATTGAATCAATCAACATCATAAGTTATTCCAAAATTAAGTAATGTGGAATAAATACATTACTGTAACATTCAATAGGTATATGTTCACATGGTGAATACCATAGATAGAGACATGGGTTTGGTATTCAGTACAAAATGATATTGACTTGGGAAAACGCAGTGCAATTTCGGCAGCATAACGACATGACATATGGATTCATGAAAATATTCATTGAGATAGAAAATGGAGTCTCATAATATGTATATGAAATGGAAAGTCAGTGGGTCATATGAATACATGTCCAAACAAACTTTATTGAATTTAGGTGCATAATATAAAATAATTACATGGATGTAAAAGATTAGAGAGAAATCTCTCACAGAATTTCGGCATGGTAACAAGTTATAATGGGATGATTTAATGAGATAGAAAGGGGTATCCCATCATCCAAAAATAAAGAGGAATGTATGGGTGAGGTGTGAAATCATACCCCAACATTTTTAAATGAAAAAAATTGAATAAGAACTTAAATAAAATGAGACAATATGAGAAATGAAGGAATCCCTTACTTGGAAGTGTGATCCCAACGGTTTGGGAGAGGCTTGAGAGAGGATTCATAGGAGCACGGGTCACATTGGGAGGATTAAAGGGAGAGGAAGTTAGGGGTCAGTAGAACTCAAAAGGCTTTGAGTGATGAGGAAGTGGGAGCATGGGTGGGTTTACATAGGACAAGAGAGGGAATTATTTATTATTTAGGTTTGGGACACCCCACAATAAACCAATCCATATCAAAAAACAGCCCATGGTTTTTGACCTTGGTTTTTTCAATGGGAAGTGGAAAACAATATTTTATATGGCCAGTGTCATAAATTCTTAAAATAATATGGTTGCTAATATGGAGGTGAGTCAGACTTTCAAGGAAAACAATTTAAAAAGGCAAAAGGTTTTATAACTGTTGGAGGTTCAACAAATGCTTTTTAAAATAAATGAATAAATTAAAAAATCACCTTATTATAATGATAAAACAAATATTGGAAGAACATAATATTTATAGTATTTCATTACCTCACTATTGGGCCATTATGATGTCATAAAAAATTATATATTTAAACGGTATTTAATTTTTACCAAAAAATTCCACTATCTTAGAAAATTATTAAAATTTCACAATTAGATAATTTTGATATCCGGTTTCAAAAAATAATATTCCTTCTATGTATTAATTTTATAAATATGTGAATTTTTTCTTTTAAAAGAAAAACCAACATTTACCGAAAATTCATTCGTTTTGAGAAAAATATATTTCAAACCATAATAAAAATTACAATTGCATTCATAAAATCATATAATCATTTATATTTAATAAAATGTAAGTTAATAATAATAATTTATTAATATATAATTTAATTCATAAATGTATTAATTCATCAAAATAGATTTCATAGTTGAATATTAACGAAAAATATTATTTGTGTTTTATAAATAATTTAAAGAGTAATAATAATAAAATGAATGCACATTCATTATACAAAAATAATGTACATTGTCATAGTTCTAGGGTCTTGTTACATAACCCCTTATAACACCTGCATAAGATTGCAGGGTAAGGTGTTCGATGGTGATAGACTCTTGGGTGGCTCTAATAACATTGCTCGGGTGGTAATCTCTATTAACTTCCACTTCTCTCGTAGTCGGTTCCGCTCAAGCTTAATGTGTTCAGGGTCGGCATGGGATTGGTCATGAGCGAAGCCAAAGGACACCACCTCCTTTCTGATCTCCAAAAAATGAGCTTCGTACTAGGCATGTCTACAGGATGAGGCCATTAATTCCTTTGTCTGAGTAAATTGGATTATTTAAACCCCTATATTTACTAAAATTATGTGATCACTATTCAATGGTTATATTAGAAATGGTAAGAATTCATAATGGTATTTTAAAATCCAGAAACATAAAACTAGTGAGGTTACCATTTTTTATATCCAATGTCTCTCCAGTGTTAACCAATCAGTCGATTGGAATGGGGGACCCTGGAAGTCAATTTGGAAACTCAACGCTCCCCCAAAAATATGCCACTTTTGGTGGAATGTGTGCACGAGCACCCTTCCTACCATGAGCCTTCTCGTATTCTGACATATTTCCAATGAAGAATCTTCCCTTTCTGCCTGAACATCCCAGAAACCCCCTTGCACGCCATCATCCTGTGCGCCAGGGCTAAGGAAATTTGGAAAAATGGGGCTCTACTTCAGATGCTTCACTGGCCATGGCCTCTGACCTCATATCTTTCCTAATGTGTTGGTGGTCCTCCTTATCGCCAACTAACGTGGGTTTACATTTCACCCTCGCCTAATCATTTGGGAGCATCGCAATGAGGCAGTTTTTATCCACATTAAAAGACCCCCCCGAATTCTGGATGGAACGGGAATTTTCGTGCATTGAGTGCTAGAAGCAACACAATGGACAACATAAGACCTTTAGAACCCCCCTTTTCTCCTCCAACTAGTTTCTTCTAAGAGAAGGGATTCTCATGATTCATGTGGATGCATCTCTCCCCAAGTATGGGCATATCGCCCTTGGCATCCAGGCCCTGAACCATCTTGGGAAAGTTGTTGAATCAAAACTTGAATCACACCACGCATTTTGGGAAACTGTGGTTGCCAAGGCCACAGGCATCCTTGCAGGTATGATTCTTGATGAGGATCACAAATGGGATAAAATCAACCTCGAATCAGACTATCTCCCCATTATCAATGCTATCAATTTCAATAATGGCGGCCTCTAGTCATTTGGATCCATCATTACGAGAATCCTTTATCTCCTTCAAGGCTTCTCATACTGCACATTCCCATTTACTAAAAGGGAAGGAAACAATGCTAACCATTAGCTGGCTGCCTTAGGCCCCTATGATGTTAACCAGCTCTGGCTGGATCATTTCCCTTCATGGATTGGAATTTGTACATCCACTGATCTTTGACATTAATGAATCTATCTTTTTTAAAAAATGTTATACGATCAGTGCGCCACCCTTAGAAATGAGATTGAAATTATTATAAAGGGTGCGCCCAGATAGCGCTCCAATGCATTGGGTAATATTTAGTATCATGATATGTCATGTTAGGATATGAGTATACCTGATTTATTTTAGGATATTTTTAAACCTTATAGGTACATGGGTTTATCGGATTCCTTTATGTTAGTTATGTACAGTTTTATGATGTTTCCACATTTCCATGTTATGATAATCATGCTATATAATGTATTTCTGTTCATGTTCCCCTTATTCTCAATTGTTATTACTATTTCCTAACTTGTATTGTAATTTTCATCTTATGCCTTGTTCCCTCCATTATTAGTATTTATATCTCACCCTTTACTTATGTTTATCCTCAGGTTAACCCATGTAATGCTAAGTAAGATGGATTTTTGTGGTCATGTAAAAGATTATTCCAATAAATATGTTGTATTTTATGTCTTATGATATCATGTAATGTTTGTAATCCCAAAAGAATCTAGACATCTTGATATTATGGGTTAAATTATGTTTATGCTAAAATAATGTTGAATTTTTAATTTTTTAATCAATATCAGGGTTGTTATATATTAGAAATTATAAAAAATATTATTCCATATATAGTATATTTTAAAAAAATTTACATCATATAATTGGAAGATATTAATTAAAATTTAATCCTTTACACAGGGAAAGAAAGAAGGTTTAAAAAAATATTAATAGCATATTATTGTTTGGTATAACATAGTCTTGAATGAAATGAATGATTTTGATGAAACAAATTATTATGTGTCATTTACACTATTGGAAAATTCGTCACATTAGTTTAAGAATACTATCTCATTAATAAATATTAATAATTATTAAAAATAATTATTCTATCATTACATGAGATGTTACAACCTTCCCGCTTTTTTAAATTTCAACCTTGAAATGTTATTCACTTATCAAATAAGTGATGATATTTTACCCTCATATGATTTTGAAATTACCATGTTTCCCCTTTAACTATATTATTTTTTCTATAAATACATAACCTAGTAAATTTCTTTATTCTTAAAAAATTTATCAATTTCATCTAAAACATAAACTAGTTTTCTATCATAATAATTTTTCTCTTCTAGATAAACAACATTATAGAATAAAAAGGAGATAAATACAGTACATACATTTTAATCATTAAAACAAGAAATATGTTATATCTCATGGATAGATATGATGATAAATAAGTTTGATACGAAACTAATTTAACATTATCTATGATTGTATAAAATTGATTGAATCATGGGATCAACATCATTTGCTTACCAACATGCATCACACATTCTCATGAAGAGTCATTAAAAAAACAAGATAACCTACCTCGAAAGAATGATCATTCCTCTTGTTATCTGTATAACTTTTCTACCTACTCTAAGCTATCATTATGTGTTACTAAAATAAATGAATTTTTGTTTATCATCCCTCTACTAACTCGACACCCATTTACTACCTTTTACCTACATCTCCCCAAAAATCCATTTTCTGACCATGGTTTATATATAATTCCTCAAATGTTTCCAAATGAATAAATGAGTGATTTTTTTAATAAAACTTAAACAAAAAATCCTGGCAATCCCATCTTCTATATTAATATATTGTGAAGTTATTAATAATATCTTTCATGGTTAAAATCATACATTCATATTATCCATTTCAATGATTATAAAAATCTGAATTGAAAATTAACTCAGTACCCAACATCTTCTAAAATATATTCCAAAAATGATGTGAACCTATGACTATAATCTAATATAATCGAGCGTTGAACTCCATTGAAGTAGTTAATATATTTTTTATATATACCAGAATTTTTATCTTAAGATATTGTATAAAAAATATAAATGAAATGTGAATATCTAGTTAATCCATCATAACTAACCCAAATTTCATTATTACATTGAGATGTATTTGTAAATTACACCATGAATACCATGGATATATTCTCAAATTTCCACTTTGTAACTTTTTAAGGATAAAAAATCCCCTTTTGAAATTGTGATTCTTCATTAACAAGATGGCATGTAAAGCCCAATATTGTAAATTAAACAAAAATATTTTAAATACATCCCACTATTAATACACCCAAATAACTCTGTACATCTATGTGATACCCTAATGAATGGAAAATTGAGAAATATGTTCTTCAATCAATAAATATTTTTTGAATTTTGAATAATAAGGTATGTATAATTTTGTTCAACCATTTTAAACACCATATTCATGAATTAATAATTCAGAAAAAAAATCATTGTTATAATATTCTACCACATTATCAAAATATTGATCAATCTTTTGATCCATTTTAATTATTTAAGAGAAATTTAATTTCATAGAATCATAAAAAATATTGGTTGTCTATGAAGCCACAAAAGCTCTAGAAAAATTCATCATATAATTAAATTTTTTTCCACATTCCAATCATCACATAGTTACTATATTATTAATTTTTAAAATCATTGAATAATATACATTTTTTTTCTCTAGGATGAAAATGAATAGTCAAATAATAATCCATTATTAGTTTTATCCATCTGCTCTTCCACATGTTCATATATTTTTGTGAGGATATATACTTTAATAAATTTTGTTATCATTATATATTACAATCTAAACTCTATAAAAAATATACATATAAATTTTTAATTCAAAAAGAATAATTGATATTTCGAAATTATGTGTAGGGTAATTTGAATCATGGGTATTCATCTAATATGAAGAATATGAAATTACCTTTTCATTCTGCATCAGGACACATCCAATTCATTTTAATGAAGCATAAATATATATTACTAAATCCCAAATTTTGGAAGGAAGGTCCAAAACTAAAGAAATGGCTACTCTTCATTTCAATTCAAAAAAAAAATTACTTCATCTTATCTACATAAACCAAACTCTAATTCATGTTAACATATTTAGTGGCATAGATAACAGAGAAAATGTTTCAACAAATCTTCTATAATAACACATTAATCAAATAAGACTATTAATCTCTAAGAAATTGGGAGGTCTTTATCACTTTTCAATAAATTTTGGTTTATAATGGTCAATATTTATTCCATAATTATAATAAATATGAAATAGTAATGATATTTTATGAAAAAAAATCACTCTTACGCAACATTCAATATAGTTTTTTTCCTTTAATGTGTGTAAATATTACTTAAGTTCCTTTTTTGTTCCCATAGGGGTTCTAGAATATACCAAAATATGATCATTAAAAACAACCACAAAATGATATACAAGAAAAATATTAGACTCTATTCATAACATTCAATGATAAAAATAGTGAATTATATAATTTAATGTTTATAAGTAAAAATTCATATTTATTATATCTTGTGTAAAATGATTCCTCTGGAATGACCTCCCACATCACATTTATCTTTTGGTACATACACATTATATCAATCTTCTATATACACAGAGGTATCTAGATCTTGTCAAAAATATAATTATTATGAGGAAAATGAAACTTTTTCTAAATAGTTATTTTATTCAAGCCTCTATAATCAATGAAAGTATCTATAAAGCCATCTATATTTTTCAAAAATACATCAAGTGCTCCCCACAATGATGTGATCAGTGGAATGAATCCTTTATCATGAAATTCATAGAATTGGTGTTAGAATTCCACACTTTATACATGATTCCTTTGATATTGAGGTATAGAAATAATTCTTAGAATCAGCCACTAAATTATTATTAAATTAAACTTCTCGATCAGTGAGAATACCATGAAACTCATTAGGAAAAAATTCCTTAAATTCATTTACTAGTGGGATTCCAATAATTAGATCAATTTGTCATATTTCAACACTATTATCAAGATACAATTTACTACCATATTTATATAGATCACATAAGCTTGGTATGTTACAAATTTTACGATGTCACTGAACTAAACTATCGTAGATTTACACTATTTTTTATCATGATGAACTGAATGCTATCCCACCCCCAAAATAATATCTGACTCCCATATTGGTAGTTTAATTAGATTTTCAAGAAATTTTATCCCACTAATAAAATAATAATATTATTATAAATCATTGGTTCCCTAATACACTAACTCAGTGTTTTTACAAAAAATTATCTCATACTTTCACAAGGTGAAATTCTCAATTTTCTATAAAAGTTCTCAGAAATAATGAAATGTGAAGATCCAAAATCAGAGTATGGGAATAATTTGAACAAACCAAAAAAATACCAATCAACCCTTAATTTTATGGACCAACATAAACTAATGAATTTTAAAAATGATTTTTCACACAATATTTCTTAATATCATGATGTTTTCAACCCTGGGAAATCTTTCTTTGACACACATTGGCATAATACACAAATATATTGAAACTAAAAGAAGATAAAACTGGATTTTCATTTACTTCTTGATTAAGATACATATATTCATAATCTAAATGAACAATACTATCACATTATATGAACATCCTACACATTTAATGTCATCCTACTATATTATTTTTATCACACATCCCACAAAATTTCAATTTGGATTTCTGACCTAAGAACTTATTTGATGAATGATTTGTTATTCCCTGTCAATTGGACCTTTTTTACTTTATTATTTTCAAGGGATGCATTATTATCAAATAAATGATATCTCTACCTTATATTCACATAAAATATGATTCTCATTTTTATTGAACTAGTGAGATCGAATTACATTTAATATAATGTATTTAAATTATAATAGTACTGATTTATCTAACTATAAATTTATTGGATAAAATATAGGACATACCTCACAAGTAATGTTAATTTTTATTCATATTAAAACTCCAAACATTCTTCAAATTTCTAATATACATGACTATTGTTCTTCATATGTCGAATAGCCCTGTAAAAAATATTTTGAAAAGAAAATATTCTTAAATTAATCACATTTCAATTATTCAACCTCTTAAATATCACGGATATTCATATCCATTGGACACCACTAGTTAGTTTGAGACATCTAAATGATTATTTTAAATCGATTATATTTGGTGACCTATACTACCAATCCTATCAAATATTATTTCATGGGTTTAATACATCACTTATCTAGCTTAGGATCAGATTATTTTCGCAATTATGGGGGTTATTGTTTCATAAAATTCTCCAATCACTTGATATTTCAATTTGGTATACCATGTTTTTATCTTGTATGAGCAACACTACCATTTATAACTATGTAAACTGAGCCATAACTACAACAAAAGGCTCATATCTAGTTTTACCTATTTGAGGTTTTTGATTTGGAAGATTGTTTTTCCCTCTATTTCTTCCATCAATATCTTTCCCTTTTCATATGAAGAAACCCTATTTGAATTAAATATGTTTAAAAAAATCAAGAAACTAATCATAAAATTATATAACATTTTAAAATGAATATACAGTAAAATATTTCATGTAAATGTATTAACAAAACATTCTTATGTAAATTCATCTAAACCAACCTCTAATTCCAACTATAAGGCCCTATCCGTTAACATTAAATAATTTTCAGTTTCAGTACATAAATAACATAATTTTATAATGAAAATAATTTCATGTTTATTTTATTAATTAGATAGGCTATAATTCATATATAAAACTGAAAAATACCAATTATAAACTCTTAAATAGTTTCCATTATTCCAATAATATAAATCTTTTATAATAAATCATTGTCTCTTTTATAAAAACTCTTCACAAAATTTCTCATGACCTCATCCAATCCAATACTCAACCTTATTTCATGTGAAAAAAATAAAAAAAATGTCAGATTTGAATAAATATTAGTTAGGGGAGTAAAATGAAATAAACTATTAGTTAATTGAAAAACAATAAACCATAAGAACATTATTTTAATATAATACTATTCACCATTATAAAGTAATAAACACTTTTTATTAGAAATAAGATCATTTATTACTCTTATTTAATGGAATGATTTCCATAAAACCAATAAGAAGAATGAAAATCGCACAAATTTATATTTCAATATTATTATAATTTTCACTCTTTTAGATGGAATACACATTTGGTCAACATCCATACATGTCACTCATACTAATGGAATGTCCTTATGGAAAACATCCATAACAAATTCATCATAGAGATATCACATACCCACCAATTGTTGGTTTATCCTAGAACCACCTATTATTGTTTTATACTAGATCTTGCATTCAAAAATAAATACACCAATAAAAATTTATAACACTTAAAAGATTTAAATTTTCAGTATTTCACTCAAAAAAATCATTTTAAATCAAATGAAAAAATTTTATCTTCGTGAAATAATAAATCTTTTTTCAAAACACATTTTAAATAAATTAAACAAAAAATAGAAAGAATGTATTTTAATTTATTAAAGCATTATATATTACAAAGGAAGATATAAATTAAATAGTATAAAAAATTGTTGATAAGTCATATTACTCATATATGTTTATAATATACAACTCTATAAGTTTTTTTAAAAAATTTCCATTTAAAACACATAAAAATTCATTTTGAAAAATTGTGAATGAAATTTAAAGGAGACATAATATTTCTTTTATAATCAGTTTATATCCATATAAATAAATATAAAAAAATAATATCATGAATATTGACACTGTGAAAAGGATTCATTAATTAAATCTCTAATCATTCATGGTGTATCATACCACATTTAACATAAAATAAATTATCCCCATGAATGAAAAACAAATGAATGAAATATTAAAAACCAGAGGATTAAGTAAATTAAATATTTGATATCACTAATGGAAATGAAAGTTTTCCCAATGCTTCTTTACCAACAGTTTTCTTAAATCATTGGTAATGAATCCCTTTCCCAACGGTTTTAAAAACCTTTGGTATATGTTTACCCTAAATACAGAATTAGACACTGCTCTCCTCCATTCACGACAAGAACCCTATATCTCTGTAGGGCTCGGCTCCTCTCGCGACTTCCCCCATTCAAACCTATAAAAATCCATCTGAATCATCTCGAATCAGGTATTCTCTTCTTCATACATAGAAAATATTTCAGTTTTACAATTTTTTATAGTTATTCAAATCATATTTTAGTTTTATGTTTTGATTTTGATGTGTATATAATTTTATTGGTGTTTTGATTTAATCTAAAATTAATCCATTCAAATTTATTTAATTAATTAAATCTTTAAACCCCCATCGAAGAAGAAACATCTCAAATTAATTGCGGTTGGATTACAGATTTTCTAATTATGCATTTTTATGCTTTTTTCATATTGTAATTAATTGTTACTTGGAAACTTATTTATATGTGTTTATTAATTTTTAGAAATGTTTTTATGAATGTTTTCCTTAAAATTTGTTGAGGAAAGTGTTTTATTAAAATGAATTTTTTAATAAAGCTTGTGTAATGTAATTTATTATACTACACTATGTAACTATGTTTGGTATTTAGTAACACATGAGATAACTAGTGTGTGAGAATGTGTTGTGAAAGAGATTCCATGGTTGGTTCAAGATTATATTTATGTTTTGAGCCTATTAAGGAGTTGTTTTAAAGATATTTTGAGATATTGACCTTATGTTTATTGGTGAAAACTGTGTGCTGTAGAGTTGGTTCATAATTTAGACATATAACAACTGCTAAAAATATGTATAAACAATGCGTAGTAGTGAATTCTTGAAATGTATGATGTTTTTAGTCCCATTTTATTTTGAGTTTCTTTTGATGTTGATGTTTCTTATCAATACATATGATGGGAATTTATTTTAGTCTCTAAATTGGCCGAGACTCCCCCATCACGCATAGTTTACGCAACCTCAACCCTTATTTAATTATTTTGTTTTCACAACCTATGCAACCTCTACCCTCATTTAATAAGTTAACTCAAGTCATTAATTCAAGCCTTCATTCTCACTATCATGTAATAAATTGAATCATGTAAACCAATCCTCACATGATTTCTTACCTTAGATAGTGTCCAACATATTGAAGACGAGCTTTTGAATTCATAAGTTAACAAGGATCATATATTCAATTTCCCCCAAGATGAGTGTACTAATATAACATTAGGGTCAATTAAATATGGTTCTCATTGTTCATTGTATATTATGTGTCCTTCTTGGCCAATAGTCACTTTTTTGAGGGTGGGGTGCTTTTCACTACCCATGATAGCATGTGTAGACATCCATCAAAATGTTAGATAAGTCACAATTTTAATTCAGTAATGTTGTTATCATTGACATACATTATTTTTAATCTCAAATTTAAAAATAAATTGTGTTGCCTATACTTAATGATATTAAATCGTTTTTCAATCCATGAACAACCTATTAGTGTAGAAGCCTAAAAATTATTCACGCATGGGGTGTGCTTGACATGGGGAAGTAATTGGGTAATGAATGATATGGCCATAGGGGTGACAATAATGAGTTATTGAACATGACTGAAGGATTTGAGATGCCTATAACACATAATGAGACATGAGGCATGTGCCTCTTATAGACATAATGAAATGAATATAAATAAATTTTAATTTTATTTATCAGTACTTGTTCTTTAAATTATATTAATAGTTCACTACACTGACTAGAATCTTATTCATTTATCATTTACATAAATTTATTTTCTATTAAAGGTCAAGCATATTGAATTTTTTTATGACAAAATGACTTATATGAATTCTTTTTACAAAATGGAAAAAATTTGGATGTATGAAACCGATCGGATCTCAAGAGAATTTCAAAAAATAATTGGAGAACATTACAGATTTTTTATTTCACAATACTTTAGATAATGGTCGCAGACACTTCCCATGATCCAATTGTGTTGGCAGACCTTGGTTGATTCGTGAAGAAGTCAGCTACCACATAACCAAAAATGGTTTTCAGTAAAACTACTTTGTGTGGTATCAAAATGGGGAAAAAATGAAATCTCAAATTGGTGATGATTGAAATGAATGGACTGGAGTGGATAATTTGTTATATGATCAGTTTCTATCTATTCGTCGTCATGAAGAGGAATTGATTTAGACTCAAGAAGACTACGATATGAGGACAGCTGATGCATCTAGTGAAAATGATGATATTGATAGGGTGAAAAAATTGAATGATGCTTCCACGACTCCAGTATATCGACAATGCAATAAAATGAAAAAGCTGAAATTTTTAATCCGATTGTTTCATGGAAAATCTATGTATGGGATTTCTAATACAGAAATCGATTACATTATTACCCTCTTGAAGAATTTACTTCCTGATGATTCAGATATTCCCTCAAACAACTATATGGCATGGAAGTTTGTTGAGGAACTTCGATTTTTAAGAAAAACAATTGATGGTTGCCCGAAAGATTGCAGTTTATCTTGGGAGGAAACTGCTATACGAAATGATTGTAAAAAATGTGGCACATCCCGCTGAACAAAATGATTGTACAGAAATTAATCTTGCCCGAAATCTTTCATGTTTATTGAGTTTTGTGTGTTTGGGAACTCCCTAGATAGCCCCCCTCCTTCATGTACCTGGGAAAACCCCCAACCATCCTCATTAGACCCCGTACAACCCCCCAGACAGTCCCCCCCCCCCCAAATCCTCCTTGGTCCCCGGACAGCCTCCCAGATACCCCCAAACAGCCACTCAGACAGCTCCTGACCCTCTTCCCTGGACCCCGGACCGCCCCCACCCTACTCCATGGACCCCATAAATCCCCCCGAATACCCCCCGGACACACCCTCCCCCCGAACAATCCTCCCCCTCCCCCCACCCTCCTCTTTGGTCCCCAGACAGCCCGCCAGACACCCCCAGACACCCCATGGACAACCCCCCCTCCTCCATGGACACCAGACAGCCCCCCCGGACAACCACCACCAGATATCCCCCCACCATAGTTCTTGGACCCCCCGACAGCCCCCCCCCCCCCACCGACAGCCCCCCCCCCCCCAAAACCTCCTTGATATCACATTCTTTTTTTTATTTCTCTGATCATGGAATGTTATTTAGGATTCTTCCATTTTTTATGTCTTGAATTATATGCATGTCTATGTATTCTTATTAGCTCATGCTCATCAAATTCATGTGATGATATACTTTAATTTGAATACAAAGTCTTGTTGTAAATTCTCCATGTTATGTGAATTATGCCTTGCTTGAATTTGTTTACTTGTCAAATGTTAGGATAAGACATGGGTTACATGTTAAGGACTCATGGACAGACTCTTTATGCTCAGGGAATTTAGAATTGAAATTCCAGGATATAAGCTTTGGTTTTAAGGTGAGGTCTACCAGGATGGTTTCTATTTCTCATTTGTGATGGGTACGAGTCAATGTCGCCTCAATCTGAGGCCCGATGTAGCCGACACCACTCAAAGTGTCTCAAATTTATTTGAAATGGACAACATTTTAAGTGAAAACAATTACTGACATACGGTAAAATGACCAAACACATTTGGATGCTGCTGAAACATTATGACAGCGATCCATGGGTCATATGTGACGTGTATGAGTCAACCGCGTCTCAATCTGAGTCATCGTGTGGCCGAGATCACTCGAATTGTCTATCTTTTGTTTAAAATGGTCAACATTTTAAGTATAAATTGAAAACCGACCAAACGGCTTCTGATTGTGTTGATACTTCAGCAAAATGATCCATGGGTCATATGTGACGTGTACGATTAAACCCCGCCTCAATCCGATGTGCGGTGTGGACATCACTATTTATAGCATCTTTCTTTTGTTTTAAATGGACATCATTTTAAGTGAAAATAACAACTGACATAGGAAAAAGTGACCAAATGCATTCGAAATGTGGTGATACTTTACGAAAATGGTCAATGTGTCATTTGTGATCTTTACTTGTCAACCCCGCTTTAATCTAAGGAGCAGTGTGGCTAAAACCCTTCATTGTGTCTCTCTTTTGTTTAAAATGGACATCATTTTAAGTGAAAACAACAACTGACATACGAAAAAATGACCAAACGCATTCGAAATGTGTTGGCTTTTTTGGACAATGATCCACGGGTCATATGTGACGTGTAAGAGTGAACCCCGCCTCAATCAGAGGTGCGGTGTGGCTGGAACCACTCTATGTGTATCTCTTTTGTTTCCAAAGGATATCATTTTATGTGAAAACATCAACTGGAATACTGAAAACTGACCAAACACATTAGGATTGTGTTGATACTTTAAGAAAATGATCCATGGGACATTTGAGACATTTACGAGTCAACCCCGTCTAAATCTGAGGCATGGTGTGGCTGGTACCACTTTAACTGTGTCTGTTTTGTTAAAAATGGACAAGATTATAAGTGAAAAGAACAACTAGCATAAGAAAAACTGAACAAACACATTCGGAGTATATTGAGACTTTAGAAAAACGATACACGGGTCATATGTGACATGTACGAGCCAACCCGGGATCAATCCACGTCGCGATGTGGCTGGGATAACTCTAAGTGTCTCTATTTTGTTTTAAATGGACAACATTTTAAGTACATACGGAAAACCGACCAACCACATTCTGTTTGTGTTGATACATTAGCACAATGATCCACGGGTAATATGTGACGTGTACGAGTCAACCCCACCTCAATCTGAGTTGTGGTGTGGCTGGCACCATTCATAGTGTCAATCTTTATTTTTAAAATGGACATCATTTTATGTGAAAACAAAAATTGACATACTAAAAACTGGCCAAAATCATTCTAAATGTGTTGATACTTTAAGAAAACGATCCATGGGTCATATGTGACGTGTACGCATCAACCTCGCCTCAATCCGAGGCGCGGTGTGGCCGACACCATTCATTGTGTCTTTATTTTGTCTAAAATGGACATCATTTTAAGTGAAAACAACAACTTACATATGAAAAACTGACCAAATGCATTTGAAATGTGTTGATGCTTTAGGGAAACGGTATATGGGTCATATGTGACGTGTATGGGTCAACCCCACCTCAATCCGAGGTGCGATGTGTCCAGATCCACTCTAAGTGTCTCTCTTTTGTTTCAAAAGGATATCATTTTAAGTGAGTACATCAACTGGAATATGGAAAACTGACCAAACACATTAGTATTTTTTTGATACTTTTGGAAAATGATCCATGGGTCATTTGAGACGTGGACGAGTCAACCCCGTCTAAATCCGAGGCACAGTGTGGCCGGTACCACTCTAACTGTGTATCTTTTGTTTAAAATGGAAAAGATTATAAGTGAAAAGAACAACCACATTCGGATTCTGTTGAAACATTAGGACAACGATCCATGGGTCATATGTGATGTGTACGATCCAAACCGGTCTCAATCTGAGTCGTGGTTCGGCCGGGATTACTCTAATTGTCTCTCTTTTGTTTAAAATGGACAACATTTTAAGTACATACAAAAACCTGACCAAAAACTTACTGATTATGTTCATACATTAGAACAATGATCCATGTCTCATATGTGACGTGTAAGAGTCAACCCCACCTCAATCCGAGGCGCAGTGTGGCCGGTACCATTCATAGTATCTCTCTTTTGTTTAAAATGGACATCATTATAAATAAAAACAAAAATTGACATACGAAAAACTGACCAAACTCATTTGAAATGTGTTTATGTTTTATTAAAATGATCTATGTGTCATATGTGACATGTACGAGTCAACCCCACCTCAATCTGAGGTGCAGTGTGGCCGACACCATTCATTGTGTCTCTCTTTTGTTTAAAATGGACATCATTTTAAGTGAAAACAACAACTGTCATACGAAAAAGTGACCAAAAACATTTTAAATTTGTTGACACTTTAGGAAAATGATGCATGGGTCATATGTGACGTGTACGAGTCAACCTCTACTCAATCTGATGCACGGTGTGGTCGGAACCACTCTATGTGTCTCGCTTTTGCTTCAAAAAGATATCATTTTATGTGAAAACATCGACCGACATATGGAAAACCTACCAAATGCAAAATTATTGTGTTAATACTTTAGAAAATGATCCATGGGTCATTTGTGATGTGTATGAGTCAATCCCACCTCAATCTGATTCCCAGTGTGGCTGACACCACTCAAAGTGTCTTAGGTTTATTTGAAATGGACAACATTTTAAGTGAAAACAACAACTGACATATAGTTAATCGACCATACACATTCGGATTCTGTTGAAACTTTAGGAAAACCTTCCATGGGGAATATGTGATGTGTAAGAGTCAACCGCACCTCAATCCAAGTCATCGTGTGGCCGAGATCACTCTAATTGTCTCTCTTTTGTTTAAAATGTTCAACATTTTAAGTACATACGGAAAGCCATCCAAATGGATTCTGATAGTGTTGATACATTAGGACAATGATCCATGTGTCATATGTGATGTGTATCAGTCAACCCCGCCTGAATCCGAGGCATGGTGTGGCCGGCACCATTCATAGTGTCCCTCTTTTTAATAAAAGTGACTTCATTTTAAGTGAAAACAACAACTGACATACGAAAAATAGACCAAACACATTAAAATTGTGTTGATGCTTGGGGAAAATGATACATGGGTCATATGTAATGTGTATGAGTCAACACCACCTCAATCCAAGTCGCGGTGTGTTTGACACCATTAATTGTGTCTCTCTTTTGTTTAAAATGGACATCATTTTAAATGAAAACAACAACGGACATATGAAAAATTGACCAAACGCATTCGAAATTTGATAATTCTAGAGGAAGATAAGCCATGGGTCATATGTGACCTGTAAGATTCAACTTTGCCACAATACGAGCCGCGGTGTGGCCGGAACAACTCTTAGTGTCTCTCTTTTGTTTCAAAAGGATAACATTTTACGTGAAAAAATGAACTGGCATAGGGAAAACCAACCAAACACATTCAGATGGTGTTGATAGTTTAGGAAAATGATCCGTGGGTCATTTGAGACATTTACGAGTCATTTCCATCAAAATCTGTGGTGTGGTGTGGCTGGTAGCACTCTAACTGTGTCTCTTTTGTTTAAAATGGACATGATTATAAGTGAAAAGAACAACAGGCATACAGAAAGCTGACCAAACACATTCATATTCTGCTGAAACTTTAGGTAAATGATCCATGGGTCATATGTGACATGTAAGAGCCAACCAAGGCTCAATCCAAGTCGCGTTTTTGGCGGGATCACACTAAGTGTCTCCCTTTTGTGTAAAATGGACAATATTTTAAGTACATACGGAAAACCGACAAAACGCATTCAGTTTCTATTGAAACTTTAGGAGAATGATCCATGGGTCATATGTGATGTGTAAAAGTAAACCTCGCCGCAATCTGAGGTCTGGTGTAGCTGACACCACTCAATGTGTCTCTCTTTCTTTAAATTGGACTACATTTTAAGTGAAATCAACAACTAGCATACCGAAAACTAACCAAACTGATCTTGATTGTGTCGTTACATTAACACAATGATCCATGGGTCATATGTGATTTGTATGAGTCAACCCTGCCTCAGTCTGAGGCGCGGTGTGATCGGCACCATTCATAGTGTCTTTCATTTGTGTAAAATGGACATCATTCTATGTTAAAACAACAACTGACATACGAAAAACTTACCAAACACATTCGTAATGTGTTGTTGCTTTAGGAAAACGATCCATGGGTCATATGTGACATGTACGAGTCATCCCTGCCTCAATATGAGGTGCGGTGTGGCCAGAACCACTCTATGTGTCACTCTTTTGTTTCAAAAGGATATCATTTTATGTGAAAACATCTACTGGCATATGGAAAACCGACCAAATGCATTCGTTTTGTGTTTGTACATTAGGAAAATGATCCATGGGTCATTTGAGACATGTTTGAGTAATCCCCGTCTAAATCCAAGGTGTGGTGTGGATGGTACCACTCAAACTGTGTCTCTTTTCTTTAAAATGGACATGATTATAAATGAAAAGAAAAAATGGCATATGGAAACCCGACCAATCAAATTCGGATTCTGTTGAATCTTTAGGAAAACGATCCATGGGTCATATGTGACGTGTATGAGATAACCCGGGATCATTACGAGTCGTGGTGTAGCCTAGATCACTCTAAGTGACTCTCTTTTTTTTTTAAAATGGACAACATTTATAGTACATATGGAAAACTGAACAAACACATTCGATTTCCATTAAATATTTAGAAGAAAGATCCATGGGTCATATGTGACTTGTACGATTCAACCTTACCTAAATACGAGGCGCAGTGTGGACGACACCACTCAAAGTGTCTCTCTTTTGATTAAAATGGACTACATTTTAAGTGAAAACAAAAACTAGCATATAGAAAACTGACCAAAATGATTCTGATTGTGTCGATTCTATAGAACAACGATCCATGGGTCGAATGTGACGTGTAAGATACAACCTCGCCTCAATCCGAGGTGCGCTGTGGCAGACACCATTCATAGTGTCTTTCTTTTTTTAAAATGGACAACATTTTATGTTAAAAGCACAACTGACATACGAAAAACTGACCAAGAACATTCTAAATGTGTTGATGCCTTAGGAAAATGATACATGGGTCATATGTGATGTGTAAGAGTCATCCACACCTCAAACCGAGGCACGATGTCACTAGAACCAATCTAAGTGTTTCTCTTTTGTTTCAAAATGATATCATTATAAGTGACAACATCAACTGGCATACAAAAAAATGGCCAATTGCATTCAGATTGTGTTGATATTTTTGTAAAATGATCCATGGGTCATTCGAGACATGTACGAGTCAACCTCGTCTAAATCTGAGGTGCGTTGTGGCCGGTACCACTATAATTGTGTCTCTTTTGTTCTAAATGGACAGGATTATAATTGAAAAGAACAACTGGCATACGAAAAACCAACCAAACAGATTCAGATTCTCTTGAAACATTAGTAGAACGATCCATGGGTCATTTTTGATGTGTGGGAGCCAACTCGAGTTCAATCCGAGTAGCGGTGTGGCCGAGATCACTCTAAGTGTCTCTCTTTTGTTTAAAATGGAAAAAATTTTACGTACATATAGAAAACTGAACAAACACATTCTGATTGTGTTGATACTTTAGCACAATGATCCATGTGTCATATGTGATGTTTACGAGTCAACCCCGCCTCAACATGGGGTGCAGTGTGGCCAGTACCATTCATAGTGTCTCTCTTTTGTTTAAAATGGACATCATTTTAAGTGAAAAGAACAATTGACATACGAAAAACTGACCAAACACAATCGAAACATGTTTATGTTTTAGGAAAATGATCTATGTTACATATATGACATTTATGAGTCAACCCCACCTCAAACTGAGGTGCGGTGTGGCCGACACCATTCATTGTGTCTCACTTTTGTTTAAAATGGACATCATTTTAAGTGAAATCAACAACTGACCTACGAAAAAGTGACCAAACAATTCGAAATTTGATGATACATTAGGAAAACTATCTATGGGTCATATGTGACGTGTATGGGTCAACCCCGCCTCAATCCGAGGCACGGTGTGGCCAGAACCACTCTATGTGTCTCACTTTTGCTTCAGAAGGATATCATTTTATGTGAAAACATCAACCGTCATATGGAAAACCGACCAAACGATTTAGGATTTTGTTAATACTTTAGAAAAAAATCCATGGGTCATTTTTGATGTGTATGAGTCCACCCCGCTTCAATCTGATTTCCATTTTAGCTGACACCACTCAAAGTGTCTCAGGTTTATTTGAAATGGAAAATATTTTAAGTGAAAACAACAACTGAAATATGGTAAATCGACCAAACACATTTGGATTCTATTGAAACTTTAAGACAACTATCCATGGGTCATATGTGATGTGTATGAGTCAACCACACCTCAATCCAAGTCGTCGTGTGGCCAGGATCACTCTAAGTGCCTCTCTTTTGTTTAAAATGTTCAACAGTTTAAGTACATATGGAAAGCCAACCAAACGGATTGTGATTGTGTTGATACATTAGAAGAATGATTCATGTGTCATATGTGACGTGTATTAGTCAAAACCTCCTCAATCCAAGGCACGGTGTGGCCGACACGATTCATAGTGTCTCTATTTTGTTTAAAATGAACTTCATTTTGAGTGAAAACAACAACTGACATACGAAAAACCAACCAAACGCATTTGAAATGTGTTGATACATTAGGAAAATGATACATGGGTCATATGTGACGTGTTTGAGTCAACCCCGCCTCAATATGAGGTGTGGTGTGGCCGACACCATTAATTGTGTCTCTCATTTGTACAAAATGGCATCATTTTAAATGAAAACAACAAATGACATATGAAAAATTGACTGAACTCATTCAAAATGTGTTAATGATTTAGGAAGACGATACATGGGTCATATGTGACGTGTAAGATTCAACCCTTCCACAATCTGAGGCACTGTGTGGCCGGAACAACTCTAAGTGTCTCTCTTTTGTTTCAATTGGATATCATTTTAAGTGAAAACATCAACTGGCATACAGAAAACTGACCAAACACATTTGGATTGTGTTGAAGGTTTAGGAAAATAATCTATGGGTCATTTTAGACATTTAAGAGTCATTTCCGTCAAAATCTGAGGTGTGGTGTGGCTGGTACCACTCTATCTATGTCTCTTTTGTTTAAAATGGACATGATTATATGTGAAAAGAACAACTGGTATACCGAAAACCAACCAAACACATTTGGATTCTATTGTAACATTAGGAAAATGATCCATGGGTCCTATGTGACATATAAGAGCCAACTCGGGCTCAATCCAAATCGTGGTTTGGCTGGTATCACTCTAAGTGTCTCTCTTTTGTTTAAAATGGACAATGTTTTATGTACATACGGAAAACCAACCAAACTCATTCAGTTTCTATTGAAACATTAGGAGAACGATCCATGGGTCATATGTGACGTGTACAAGTCAACCTCGTCTAAATCTGAGGCGCAGTGTGGCTGACACAACTCAAAGTGTCTCTCTTTTGTTTAAATTGGACTATATTTTAAGTGAAATCAACACTAGCATACGGAAAACTGACCAAACTGATTCTAATTGTGTCGTTACATTAGCACAATGATCCATGGGTCATATGTGACGTGTATGAGTCAACCACACCTTAATCTAACGCATGGTGTGGTCGGCACCATTCATAGTTTCTTTCATATATTTAAAATGGACATCATTTTAAGTGAAAACAACAACTGACATACAAAAAACTGACCAAATGCATTCGAAATGTGTTGATACTTTAGGAAAACGATCCATGGGTCATATGTGATGTGTACGAGTCAACCATGCCCCAATACGAGGTTTGGTGTGGACGAAACCACTCTAAGTGTCTCTCTTTTGATTCAAAAGTATATCATTTTATGTGAAAACATCTTCTGGCATACGTTAAACCGACCAAATGCATTCGGATTGTGTTTATACTTTAGGAAAACGATCCATGGATCATTTGTGACGTGTACAAGTCAACCTTGTCTAAATCCAAGGCGTGGTGTGGCCGGTACCACTCTAACTGTGTCTCTTTTCATTAAAATGGACAGGATTATAAGTTAAAAGAACAACTGGCATTTAGAAAACCAACCAATCACATTCGGATTCTATTGAAACGTTAGGAAAAAGATCCATGGGTCATATGTGATGTGTATGAGAACACTTGGGATCAATCTGAGCTGCGGTGTAGCCGGGATCACTCTATGTGACTCTCTTTCGTTTAAAATGGACAACATTTTTAGTACATATGGAAAACCAACCCAACACATTCGATTTCCATTGAATCATTAGGAGAAAAATCCTTGGGTCATATGTGACTCTACGATTCAACCTCGCCTCAATATGAGGCATGGTGTGGCTGACACCACTCAAAGTGTATCTCTTTTGATTAAAATGGACTAAATTATAAGTGAAAACAACAACTAGCATATGGAAAACTTGCCAAACAGATTCTGATTGTGTCGATGATTTAGATAAACGATCCATGGGTCGTATGTGACGTGTATGAGTTAGCACCGCCTCAATCTAAGGTGTGGTTTGGCCGACACCATTCATAGTGCCTTTCTTTTTTTTTAAATGGACATCATTTTCAGTTAAAACCACAATTGTCATACGAAAATCTGACCAAACACATTCTAAATGTGTTGATGCTTTAGGACAATGATCCATGGGTCATATGCGATTTGTAAGAGTCAACCACACCTCAATCCGAGGCGCAGTTTCACCGGAACCACTCTAAGTGTCTCTCTTTTGTAACAAAAGGATATCATTTTAAGTGAAAACCTCAACTGGCATAAAGAAAACTGACGAACCGCATTCGGATTTTGTTAATACTTTAGGAAAATGATCCATGGGTCATTTGAGACATGTACGAGTCAACCCCATCTAAATCCGAGGTTTGGTGTGACCGGTACCACTCTAACTGTGTCTCTTTTGTTTTAAACGGACATGATTATAAGTGAAAAGAACTATTTGCTGACCGAAAACCAACCAAACACATTTATATTCTCTTTAAACATTAGGACAACGATCCATGGGTCATTTTTAATGTGTACGAGCCAACTCAACATCAATCTAATTCATGGTGTGGTCAGGATCACTCTAAGTGTCTCACTTATGTTTAAAATGGACAACATTTTAAGTACATACAGAAAACTGAACAAACGCATTCTGGTTGTGTTGATACATTAGAACAACGATCCATGGGTCATATGTGACATGTAAAAGTCAAGCCTGCCTCAATCCTAGGTATGGAGACACCATTCATAGTGTCTCCCTTTTGTTTAAAATGGATATCATTTTAAGTGAAAACAACAACTAACATACGAAAAATCAATGAAACGCATTTGAAATGTGTTTAAGATTTAGAAAAATGATTCATGGGTCATATGTGATGTGTAGGAGTCAACCCCACCTCAATCTGAGGCACGGTGTGGCAGACACCATTCATTGTGCCTCTCTTTTGTTTAAAATGGACATCATTTTAAGTGAAAACAACAACTGACATACTAAAAACTGTCCAAACTCATTTGAAATGTGTTTATGCTTTAGGAAAACGATCCACGGGTCATATGTGATATGTAAGAGTCAACCGCGCCTCAATCTGAGGCACAATGTGGCTAGAACAACTCTATGTGTCCCTCTATTGTTTCAAAAGGATAACATTTTAAGTAAAAACATCAACTGACATACGGAAAACTGACCAAACGCATTCAGATTGTGTTGATGCATTAGAAAAAATGATCCATGGATCCTCTGAGATGTGTACAAGTCAACCCCATCTAAATCTGAGGCACGGTGTGGCCGTTACCACTCTAATTGAGTCTCTTTTGTTTAAAATTGATTGGATTCTAAGTGAAAAGAACAAATGGCATACAGAAAACAAACAAAAAACATTCGGATTCTTTCGAAACATTAGGACAACGATACATTTGTCATATGTGACTTGTACGAGCCAAGCCAGGCTCAATCCGAGTTGCGGTGTGGATGGGGTCACTCTAAGTGTCTCTCTTTTGATTAAAATGGACAACATTTTTAGGACATATGGAAAACCAACCAAACCATTAAGATTCCATTGAAACTTTCGGAGAATGGTACATGGGTCATATGTGACATGTAAGAGTCAACCTCGCCTCAATCTGAGGTGCTGTGTGGCCGACACCACTCAAGGTTTCTCTCTTTTGTTTAAAATGGACTTGATTTTAAGTGAAAACAACAACTAGCATACGGAAAACTGACTAAATTGATTCTGATTGTGTCGATACTTTAGCACAATGATCCATGGGTCATTTCTGACATTTAAAAGTCAACCCCACCTCAATCAGAAGTGCATTGTGGATGACACCATTCATAGTGTCTGTCTTTTGTTTAAAATGGACATCATTTTAAGTGAAAACAATGAATGACATACAAAAAACTAACCAAACGCAATTGAAATCTGTAGATTCATTAAGAAAATTATCCATGGGTCATATGTAACATGTACAAGTAAACCCCACCCCAATCCGAGGAGCGGTGTGTCCGGGACCACTATAAGTGTCTCTATTTTGTTTAAAATGGACAATATTTTAAGTACATACGGAAAACTGACCAAATAGATTCTAATTGTGTCGATACTTTAGCACAATGATCCATGGGTCATATGTGACGTGTATGAATCAACCACGCCTCAATATGAGACGCAGTATGGCAGGAACCACTTAAAGTTTCTCTCTTTTGTTTCAGAAGTACATCATTTTTAGTGAAAACATCAAGTAACATACAGAAAACCGACCAAACGCCTTCACATTCTGTTGATATTTTAGGAAAATGATCAATGGGTCATTTGAGATGTGTAAGAGTCAACACCGTCTATATCTGAGATGCGGTGTGGTAGTAGAACCCTAATTGTGTCTCTTTTGTTTAAAATGGAGGAGATTATAAGTGAAAAGAACAACTGGCATACGAAAAACCATCCAAATGCATTAGGAATCTATTGAAACATTAGGAAAATGATCCATGGGTCATATATTACATGTATGAGTCAACCACGCCTCAATATAAGTAACGGTGTAGCCAGAACCACCCAAATATTCTCTCTTATGTTTAAAATGGACAACATTTTAAGTACATATGGAAACCCGAACAAATGGATTCTGATTGTGTTGATATATTCTCACAATGATCCATGGGACATTTTTGACGGGTACGAGTCAATCCCGCCTCAATATGTGGCGCGGTGTGGACAGCACCTCTCAAAGTGTCTCTCTTTTAATTAAAAACACTTCATTTTAAGTGAAAACAATAACTGACATACAGAAAACTGACCAAATGCTTTCGGATTATGTTGATACTTTAGGACAACGATCCATGGGTCATTTGTGATGTGTACGACTTAACCTCGCCTCAATCCAAGTCACGGTGTGGCCGGTATCATTCCAGGTGTATGTATTTTGTTTAAAATGGACATCATTTCAACTAAAAACATATTGAATACGAAAAGACTATCAAATTTTGGATTGAATTTCAGATTCCACAAATAATTTTCATCTAAATTTTAAATTGAATTCTGAAAGAATTATGTATGTTTATAATTACGTTATGAATTTTGATTTAATTCTATATGTGTATAGTTCAAGGATGCATTATATGTTAAATGTGTATGAATTTGGTATTTATATGTATGTGATAGTTGGTTATTGTAGGTACAATAATTGTATATGTATGTGTTAGTTTATTGGAGGTACAATAATTAGAAATGATTGAAACTGAGAGGGAATGGATTGGTTGTTGTAAAAATTCCAGGCTGCTGTGCAATTTTCATAGCATAGGCTATGCCAACGGTTTCAAACCGTTGACATCGAATTATAAGGATTTTTTAACCAATGGTTACTAGAACCATTGGTTAGAATCCATTCACAAGGGTTTAGAAACCATTGGGAAATAAGTCATCTTCTTGGTTTTCCCAATGGTTCAAGCCAAACCGCTTGGTAAAACTATCCCAACGGTTTTGCCTAACCATTGGGATAGGTTCATTTTTTCCAATATATCCCAACGGTTCACTGTAAACCGTTGGGAAAAGCATTCCCAATGGCTTAATTCCCTACGGTTTGCAGAACCGTTGGTATAACATATACCAACGGTTCAGCAGCCTTTCCCAATTGTTCAGAACCATTGGGAAAGCTTGCATTTCCAGTAGTGTTTATTAATGGGTCTATATATAAACCTCTTATAATAATATGTGTGCATAACATCCTAATATGCCTCAATCTAATGATATATTGATAAAATCAATTTCCTTGACTCTAACTTGTCACATGTCTATATATATTTATGTAATATAAGATAATTATAATTATTTACTTGAATCAAACCAAATTTTTTATTTATCAATTACTTTATTTCACTTATTAAATTGTTTTATACAATTAGATAAAAAATTAATGCTATGTTAGTATTATTTACCACAATTAGATTATGTATAAAAAAGACTAAGGTTGGTTAAATATATTCAAAGTTGTTATTATATAAACATATATAGAATAATAGAAAGTACTTAATTATATAATATATAAATAAATCATTCTTTTAAAACGAATCTTAAAATTAGATTATGAAAAATGAACAAACCTATCAATCATGGAGATGGTTGGACATACATACATAGAAGTAACAATCCCTTTATTCAATTATCATTATGAAAAGATGGTGTGAACATTGATATTTCAAAAATGATAATTAATCATAAATAACATGTTATTGAAACACACACACACACACACACACATATATATATATATATATATATAATTATTGTGATTTAAAATAATAACATTTCATCAAGGTTGTGTTTGTACACTCTTCACTGAAAAACATAATCAATTTTCTTATTATGAGAAAAGGGTAATAAAGAAAATGATATATTATATTTTTATGATGGTTATTATGAAATTAATATAATATAGATGTTATTTATTTCTGATATATTTATTAAAAACATCATTAATACACTCCATGAACTTGGTGAACATATCACATCGCTTTGAGGAGGCGATAGTCAACATGTCTATAAAAAATGTAATAATATTACAATAAGATTTAATGGATGAATGTATGGGTATATAAATAGAACATATGTATGATTAAAACATAAATAAATTTTATATTTGTCTCAAAATATTCAATTTCAATCATAATTACCAACCATGAGTTTTGGTACAAAACAAACATTTTTTCTGGAACCGGTAGTCCACCGTACCCATGATAGGTAATTTCATTACCCTTTTTATAAAGTATGTATAGGTGTAGGTAGAAATCATAACGTAATAACATACCAGTATATTTAAGATACTTATATTGTCATAAAATCATGACATAAGAATATTTGAATGGGTGGAGAATGAAATAAAACATAAATTCACATTGAATAATGGTTCCTCTTTTGCTAATTACTTTTTTTGGATTGAATCAAAGGACTTGATGGTATTGATTTTTGAAAAAAGTGAGGAATATATATGAGAGTAAGGATATTGGGAGCTATTTTGGGTACTGTATGGAGGATAAAAATGTATTGATTGATTTTATAACGACCCATACTTTATATACACTGTTAATACTTCAATATTGAAGCACACTTATTACAACATATGACAAAACCACAAAGGACAGTATAGGTATTGTGTCTTTAGAAACTGGGAAACATAAACAACTGGTTCATAAATTTTCTACAGTGTCTCCCATTTATTTCATCATATCTAGGGTCCCATTTAGCATATTCTACTTAATATCAATCTTCCTGACCTGGGGAAAAGAAAACATAAAAGGGTGAGCTCAAATGCTCACCAAGGGCAAATAAAGGAAATAAAAATCATATCATATCTTTTTGAAAATCATAACCTGCAAAAGAGATCATAATATCTTAACATGGAATAAATCATAGAGGTGAAAATGAGATCCCCATAATCATAACATGAAACTTGAAACATTGTGGCATGCACACATAATCATGGAAAATCATTTCTTGTTAGTAATGACTCATTTCCAAGACTATCTTAGTGGACAAAGTCCCTTTCTGAACCGAGTCACCCTCGTTCAAGTCCTGTTTCACTGAACCGGTATAACCTACCGTTCCAGCCATGTCTATCTCATGAGATATAAAATCTTTACCCAATGCATTGGAGGGAGATATAGGTCCCACACATCTTATAATGAATCCTTTCTTATGTGTGCCACATAATCATAAATCACACATCATCGCATAACACATGTAACAAAAATGGGATTCTTGAAACATCATGACATCATAAAACAAACCATATAAGGTAAATGACTTAATAAAAATAATTCCCTCACAACATAATCAAATCAATGTAATAATAGGGATAAAAACAGAACCCTATATTATCTTAGATGGAAAATAATTTTGATAAAACATTTGAACTCCATTCTTGAGGAAAATATCCTTTCTTCTTCAAAAACATTTTTCCTTTCATAACATGTCATACATCTTTAAAATAAAAGAATTTGATTACAAATAAACTTGAAAACATGTAAAGGAAGCTTCTTGGAAATAATGTTTTAAAAATACATTCATGCCGTATAAGTTAAAAAAAACATTCTTCGTACTTTTGTCGGAAAAGTCAAAAAGTACCTCGTACGAAAAAAGACAAAAGATTCCTTTCATATTCATTACTAAAAACTCACCTAAGGGTAAAATTGGATTTAAACTATTGTAAGTGGATGGAAACAATATTACATATTGAGGGAACATGGATGTGGATGATAAAATACACCCCAGTAAATACTTATGAATAAACAATCTCAGATAAAAATGAGATTGTGGTATTTTCCCTTACCTTAGGTCCGATTTGCTTTGTACGTGTCCGAAGCTCCTGTATAATGGTTTAAATAATGTTATTGACTTATTCCAGAATCATACATATTGATATGATATCATATATGGTCATATTCTTAGCTTCTTGTTAGTAATATTTCATTGTTACTTGTTACTCGGGTCTTTATTGCCTTTTGTTCTTATGCGTGTTTTGCCGAATACATTCTTATTCTTCTTTTAAGGTTATATATACCTTATATCCAGAAAGGTATTAGTGTAACATATATCATATTTATTCATTCAATTCATTTATATAATTACTATGTAATGATGATCATGTAGAACGAGTCGCATCACATCGTGGAGACGGTATTCCGTACGTACGCACGAGTGATGATATCGTTCCTATGATTGTGGAACTGTATTGGAGTATATATATATATTATTTAAGTATCAATATTACTTTATAATAATCATAAATAGTTACTCATTACACCATTATACCCATCCTTGTAAAGTGATTGTAGAAAAATAGATTACACCACTGCGTGGAGACGGTATTCCGTACGTACGCACGCACGGTGATTTCATTTTTCCGTAGGATGGATAGAATGTGAATTAGGGTTGTTTCATATTTATAATAACATATCAGTATTTAATTAATACTGATGTTATTACTTTATCATGAAACAACTAAAGAAGAAGAAGTTGAAGAAGAAAGAAATTGAAAAGATCGGTAATGGATATTACCTCTTCTTTGGAACGCCTCTTTGAATCCTCCACTTAGGGAACTAAGATTGGTATTTGAAGAAGACCAAGACCTCTAGGATTATTCTAGGGAAGTGGAGAGGATAAAATGGCAGAGGTTTGACGAGCTTGAGTGCTCAAATTGGTGTGAGGAGGAGGGGGAGGAGGTGCCCTTTTATAAGGTAGGAGAGGGGCACCTTAGGAATATCTCAAAATATTATTTTATATTAAAGTCAAAATCGGTTTATAATGGTTCCAAAGCATCTTATTTAGAAGCTAAAGTGGGGATGGGTCGAAATCCTATCAACCAATAAGATTTAGACAAGTTTAGGGTATTATTGTATCCTTATCAATTAGATTTAACTCTAAGTTAAATAATTTAACTTTTACCATGTCTTTTTGTTTTCTTTCACTATATGGTTAATAAACTTACTATAACATGCCAAACGAACCCCAAATTGTTTATTAATAATATATATATCATTATCTATGTCATTTGGCAGATCCTTAGATTTTTAGAAATAAAATAACAATTAATAATATAATATTTGATTTAAGAACTATTTTGTGTCAATTTTGACACTATTTGATATATGATTTTTGTGAAAGTCATAACAGAATTATATGTTCGAACCAAGTTGATTAAATCAACACTAATATATCATAGTAACCTAAAAAATTAGTGGAATTCATAAAAAGTCTTAAATTACATTTATTTTGGTATTTATGTTATCAATTATGTCAATATTTCATTAATAAGATAATTACTGCATCATCTTTGTGTCATAAATAAATTAAATTATTTGATGTCTAAAAATTACAAATAAAATACCATCATGTAGGAAATCTTTTTATCTTTCTAATTAATATTTACAATCGAATTTATCTTATGTATAACCGCATATTAAAAATGATTTACTTATTAAACATTGATTTTAACTATTTTAACCCTTCTTTAAATAAATTAATAATAAATGTCCTAATCTAATCCAAGTGGGCCTAAATGGTCATATTTTATTCCTAAGTTTGTTTGTGGTCGAATTAAACTTGTCCAATAGAATTAGGACATGTGTTAGGGTAATATTAATATCATATTTACCCTTAGTTACCCTATTTACTATTAACCGCGTTAAAAAAAGTAAAAAGTTACTATTCACCAAAAAATTATTTTTATCTCATTGAACCGCATTTTACTTACTGATATCAACCGTGTCTGTCGGATTTTTGAAATTCCATTCACAGAAGCGGTAAAATTATGTTTTATGCAAAATTCAGTTTTTAACCTACCACTTAGTGGTTTCACTATTCATCAAAAATTGAAAGTTTTCAGAAAAATACCAAAATTTCACCCTAGGCTAATTTCGATATTCTGAGTCCAAAAATGAAGTCCATTTTGAAAAATAAAATTTATAAAATTTCAAAAAGTGGTTATTAATATTCATAACGGCTAGTTTTAATAGCATATTGTTGTTTAGTGAAACTCGGTATTGCGTACGACGCAAGCTATCGAGGAAGGTCGTGATTGCGTGTAAAGCAAGCCAAGAAAGTGTTGTGTAGAAAAAGATTTCTTTGATGATTTATATAACATAAAAGTCACAGGTGTTACATTATACCCCCCTTCAAAAGATTTTCTCCCTTGAAATTCGTCACTTTGTAACAAACAGATGATTATACTTCTCCCTCATCATATCCTCAAGCTCCCATGTAGCTTCTTCAAGTTGGTGGTTCCTCCATAAAACTTTCACCAATCGAGTAGTCTTGTTTCGTAGGACTTTTTCGCTATGATCCAGAATCTCTATCGGTTGTTCTTCATAAGAAAGATCTTGCTCCAGCGGTACAACTTCTGAGCTGAGTACATGTGAAGGATCTGGTATGTACTTTCTCAGGAGAGATACATGGAACACATCGTGAACATGAGAGAGATTCGGTGGAAGCGCCAATTGGTAAGCTACCTTCCCAACACGATCCAGTATTTCAAAATGACCGATATATCTAGGGCTCAACTTCGCCTTCTTTCCAAATCTCATAACCCTCTTCCAGGGAGATATTCGTAAGAACACTTTATCACCCACTTCAAACTCTAGGTCTTTTCTTCGGTTGTCGGCATAACTTTTCTGTCGACTCTGAGCTGCTCTTATGTGTTATTGAATAGATTTGACCTTTTCTGCCATTTCATCAATGAGATCAGGTCCTAATAGCTTTCTTTCCCCAACTTCATCCCAGCAAGTTGGAGTCCTGCATTTCTTTCCATAGAGAGCTTCATAAGGAGCCATCTGAATACTGGAGTGAAAGCTATTATTATAAGAAAATTCCACCAAAGGTAGGTGTTGATCCCAACCTCCGTTGAAATCCATAGAGAAAGCTCTCAACATATCTTCTAGGGTTTGAATTGTTCTTTAAGACTGACCGTCTTTCTGGGGATGATAAGCAGTGCTGAAACTCAACTCTGTATCCAGAGTATGCTGAAGACTTCGCCAGAACTTCGAGGTAAATCTCGGATCCCGATCAGATATAATAGAAAGTGGTACTCCATGCAATCTTACCACTTCCTTTACATATATCCTGGCAAGCTGATCTAGAGAGAAATCCTCTCTAATAGGAATGAAGTGTGCAGACTTTGTAAGACGATCAACTATGACCCAGATTGCATTATTGCCTTTGGATGTTTTAGGAAGTCCTGTGACAACGTCCATAGTGATGTTTTCCCATTTCCATTCAGGTATGGGTAATGGTTGAAACATCCCCTTAGACTTTTGTCTCTCAGCTTTAACTTGTTGACAAACCAAGCATCGAGAGACATATTCAGCAACATCTCTTTTCATTCCATCCCACCAGAAGTACTCTTTCAAGTCCATATACATCTTCGTGCTTCCAGGATGAATAGAGAATGAAGAACTATGAGCCTCATCCAGCAGCTCCTTCTTTAATTCGGGGATGGAAGGAACACAAACCCGATTCCTGAACTTTATTATCCCATCATAATCAAGGTTGAATTCAGGAACATTTCTCACCTTCTTTTGTAACTCGACATCTTCTTTCTGTGCCTCTTTAATCTTCACATGTATAGATGGTTGAACATTCATTTGAGAAAGATAAGATTTTTCCCCTTCCATTATAATTCCAAGATCCATCCTTTGTAAATCCATAAATATTGGATCTTTTGTGATCCTCATCATGGATAAACTAGCATGGTCTTGTCGACTTAATGCATCTTCCACCTTGTTTTCTTTCCCAGGGTGGTAATGGATTGAGCAGTCATAATCCTTAATCAGCTCCAACCATCTTCTTTGACGCATATTCAACTCCTTTTGTGTGAAAATATACTTTAAACTTTTATGATCAGTATAAATATCACACCTTTCACCATAAAGGTAATGCCTCCAAATCTTTAATGCAATGATTACCGCATCCAACTCCAAAACATGTGTTGGGTAATTTTGCTCATGGGTTTTCAATTGTCGTGAGGCATAAGCTATCACCATTTCATTTTGCATAAGAACACACCCCAATCCCTTCTTGGATGCATCACTGTAGATCACAAACCTTTCTCCACTACAAGGCAGTGTGAGCACAGGTTCACTGGATAACCTTCTTTTCAACTCCTTGAAATTCTCTTCACATTCCTCTGTCCAGACAAACTTAACTCCTTTCCGAGTCAACTTGGTGAGTGGATTAGATTATCGTGAAAAGTATTTTACAAAACGTCGATAATATCCATCCAAACCAAGAAAACTTCGGATCTCAGTTACTATTGTTGGTCTTGACCATCTTTCGATAACCTCTGTTTTTGCTGGATCCATAGATATCCCCTCTTTTGAGATTATGTGACCCAAAAATGCAACTTTTTGAAGCCAAAATTCACACTTGGTAAATTTGGCATAAAGCTTCTCCTTTCTCAGGGTCTTCAATATAATTCTCAAGTGATCTTCATGCCCTTCCTTGCTCTTTGAATAGACAAGAATATTGTCTATAAAGACTACCACAAATTGATCAAGATAGTCTCTAAAGACTCTATTCATTAGATCCATGAAGATAGTAGGGGCATTAGTAAGACCAAATTGCATCACTATAAATTCATAGTTTCCATACCTTGTACGGAAAGCTGTCTTTGGTATATCCCCCCTTTTGACCCTTAATTGATGATACCCTGAACGAAGATCAATCTTGGAAAAGTATTGAGCTCCGCGTAGTTGGTCAAATAAGTCATCAATGTGTGGGAGATGATATTTGTTCTTGATAGTGATCTTGTTAAGTTATCGATAATCAATGCAGAGTCTCATTGATCCATCTTTCTTCTTAACAAATAGAACAGGTGCTCCCCAAGGTGACGCACTAGGGCGTATGAATCCCTTATCAAGATTCTCTTGGAGTTGCTTCTTCAATTCCTGCAACTCAATTGGGGCCATTCTATAAGGTGTCTTTGAAATAGGCAAAGCACCCGGTACGAGTTCTATTGAAAACTCAACTTCACGATTTGGTGGAAGACCCGGTAATTCCTCTGGAAAGACATCATCAAACTCCCGTACAATGGGCATATTCTTAATAGTTAGTTTCTCACCAACCATTTGAGATAAATAACCTTCATTTAGTGGAATCAATACCCATAAGATAGAAGAAATTTCCACTAGAAGATTATGTTCATCCTTGCATTGATATATGATCGTAGATTGATGTGAAATATGAAATGTGACTTCCCTTCTTTGGCAATTGATATGAGCTCCATGTAGAGAAAGCCAATCCATTCCAAGAATCACATCAAATTCCACTAAAGGAAGGATCACAAGATTTGCAGAAAGCACTTTCCCACAAACTTCGATCGGAGATGAATTATAAACTTTTGATGTGACTGTTGTGCCATTAGGTGTTGTCACAGCTAACTCAACATCTAATTGTTGAGGTAATACGGTGATACCCTTAGAAAATTCTTTAGAAATTAAAGAGTGGGTGGATCCAGAATCAAATAAAACATTTGCTACTTTAGAGTGGATGGTAAGTGTACCTTTCACCACTTCGTTATCGTACTCCACATCGCTGATAGAAATTGCATGTGACTTTACTTTGTCTTTAGCCTTAAGATTTTGTTGACGTCGACCATCATCATCAACCCTTGGATTTGGGCATTGATTGGCATAATGCCCCATCTCCTTGCACTTGAAACATTGAAGTGTAGTAGGTTCATTCTGTGTATCCCTTCCTTTGTTTGCATCATTAGACATCTTCTTCCCATTATCGCGGCATTCAAATGCCCGATGACCTTCCTTTCCAAATTTAAAACATTTACTTGTCCCATTAAGAAAACTCCCTCCATGTTTCTTTCCACACTTTCAGCATAAGGAAAAGCTCATCTTCTTTTCCGTGTGGTCTTTAGATTTTCCTTTGAATTCCATCTTCCTCTTCTTATCAAACCCATGTGACTGATGGGTTATTCCAATGTCCATCTCGACTTTGAGGGCACATCGAACGATTTCCTCATAGCTATTGAAGTCCCTTATGGCTAACTCCCTTCGAAGACTTGGTTTTAAGCCACTAAAGAATCGATCGATCTTACTCTCAGGTTGGATAATAATACCAGAAGCATACCTCGCAAGTCTTGTAAAATTTGCTTCATAGGTATCAACAGATTCATCATCCCTTTGCTTCAGTTCAAGAAACTCTTTCTCCATCTTTGTTTGGAGAATACGAGGGAAGTACATATTGAAAAATAAGTTCTTGAACTCGTCCCATTCCATAGACTCAATTTCATCCCTTTCCCTTGTATTCTTAATAAGATTCCACCATTGATCAGCATCTCCTTCCAAACAATACACTGCTAAGATGACTTTATCATGTTTAGAACATTGAAGAACTGAAAATATCTTTTCAGTAGTACTAATCCATTGTTCAGCAACTAATGGATCAGTAGACCCACTGAAAGAAGGTGGACGCTGCCTCATGAAGGATTCAACAGAATGATGCTCCTTCCTTTGCTCGTTTGGAAGTCCTGCATGATTCATAGCTTGAGAAAGTTGTGTGAGCATGGCTACAAGATTTTGCATTCCAGCTCCCATATCGTTTGGTTGCTCAGGGGGACAATCATTGCATTGCCCATCGCATTCCGAATTAACACGGTTCTTTCGTGTTCCAGCCATTGACTAAAACCAAGAAGAATAGTGTGAGCAACACTAATTATAATAGGAAAACCACATAATTCAAGAATAAAATTTTCATGCTTAAGGTCTTATCCTAGGTTATTCAAGGCCATTTCTAAAACACTAAGATTATGTTCTATGCTTAGACTTATCCTTAGGGTTCTTACTAAGGCTTTTACATCCTAGTTTCCAAAGTTTGACTATACCTTTCCTCTGATACCAACTATAACGACCCATACATTACATACATTGTTAATACTTCAAAATAGAAGCACACTTATTACAACATATGACAAAACCACAAAGGACCGTATAGGTATAGTGTCTTTAGAAACTGGGAAACATAAACAACTGGTTCATAAATCTTCTACAGTGTCTTCCATTTATTTCATCATATCTAGGGTCCCATTTAGCATATTCTACTTAATATCCATCTTCCTGACCTGGGGAAAAGAAAACATAAAAGGGTGAGCTCAAATGCTCAGCAAGGGAAAATAGAGGAAATAAAAATCATATCATATCTTTTTGAAAATCATAACCTGCAAAAGAGATCATAATATCTTAACATGGAATAAATCATAGAAGTGAAAATGAGATCCCCATAATCTTAACATGAAACATGAAACTTTTTGGCATGCACACATAATCATGGAAAATCATTTCTTGTTAGTCATGACTCATTGCCAAGACTATCTTAGTGGACAAAGTCCCTTTCTGAATCGAGTCACCCTCGTTCCAGTCCTGTTTCACTGAACCGGTATAACCTACCGTTCCAGCCATGTCTATCTCATGAGATATGAAATCTTTACCCAATGCATTGGAGGGAGATATAGGTCCCACCCATCTTATAATGAATCCTTTCTTATGTGTGCCACATAATCATAAATCAAACATCATCGCATAACACATGTAACAAAAATGGGATTCTTGAAACATCATGACATCATAAAACAAACTATATAAGGTGAATGACTTAATAAAATTAATTCCCTCACAACATAATCAAATAAATGTAATAATAGGGATAAAAATAGAACCCTATATTATCTTAGATGGAAAATAATTTTGATAAAACATTTGAACTCCATTCTTGAGGAAAATATCCTTTCTTCTTCAAAAACATTTTTCCTTTCATAACATGTCATACATCTTTAAAATAAAATAAGTTGATTACAAATAAACTTGAAACTTATAAAGGAAGCTTCTTGGAAACAATGTTTTATAAATCCATTCATGCCGTATAAGTTAAAAAAACATTCTTCGTACTTTTGTCGGAAAAGTCAAAAAGTACCTCGTACGAAAAAAGACAAAAGATTCCTTTCATATTCTTTACTAAAAACTCACCTAAGTGTAAAATTGGATTTAAACTGTTGTAAGTGGATGGAAACAATATTACATATTAAGGGAACATGGATGTGGATGATAAAATACACCCCAGTAAATAATTACGAATAAAAAATCTCGGATAAAAATGAGATTGTGGTATTTTCCCTTACCTTAGGTCTGATTTTCTTTGTACGTGTCCGAAGCTCCTGTATAATGGTTTAAATAATGTTATTGACTTATTCCAGAATAATACATATTGATATGATATCATATATGGTCATATTCTTAGCTTCTTGTTAGTAATATTTCATTGTTACTTGTTACTCGGGTCTTTATTGCCTTTTGTTCTTATCCGTGTTTTGCCAAATACATTCTTATTCTTCTTTTAAGGTTATAGATACCTTATATCCAGAATTTAATTAGTGTAACATATATCATATTTATTCATTCAATTCATTTATATAATTACTATATAATGATGATCATGTAGAACGAGTCGCATCACATCGTGGAGACGGTATTCCGTACGTACGCACGCGTGATGATATCGTTCCTATGATCGTGGAACTATATTTTTGTATATATATATTATTTCAGTATCAATATTAATTTATAATAATCATAAATAGTTACTCATTACACCATTATACCCATCCTTGTAAAGTGATGGTGGAAAAATAGATTACACCACGGCGTGGAGACGGTATTACGTACGTACGCACGCGCGGTGATTTCATTTTTCCATAGGATGGATAGAAGGTGAATTAGGGTTGTTTCATATTTATAATAACATATCAGTATGTAAATAATACTGCTGTTATTACTTTATCATGAAAAAACTAAGGAAGAAGAAGTTGAAGAAGAAAGAAATTGAAAAGATCGGTAATGGATATTACCTCTTCTTTGGAACGCCTCTTTGAATCCTCCACTTAGGGAACTAAGATTGGTCTTTGAAGAAGGCCAGGACCTCTAGGATTATTCTAGGGAAGTGGAGAGGAGAAAATGGCAGGGGTTGGCCGAGCTTGAGTGCTCAAATTGGTATGAGGAGGAGGGGGAGGAGGTTCCCATTTATAAGGGAGGAGAGGGGCACCGTAGGAATATCTCAAAATATTATTTTATATTAAAGTCACAATCGGTTTATAATGGTTCCAAAGGGTCTTATTTCGAAGCTAAAGTGGGGATGGGTCGAAATCCTATAAACCAATAAGATTTAGACAAGTTTAAGGTATTATTATTACCTTATCAATTAGATTTAACTCTAAGTTAAATAATTTAACTTTTACCATGTCTTTTTGTTTTCTTTCACTATATGGTTAATAAACTTACTATAACATGCCAAACGAACCCCAAATTGTTTATTATTAATATATATATCCTTATCTATGTCATTTGGCCGATCCTTAGATTTTTAGGAATAAAATAACAATTAATAATAGAATATTTGATTTAAAAACTATTTTGTGTCAATTTTGACACTTTTTGATATATGATTTTTGTGAAAGTCATAACAGAATTATATGTTCGAACCAAGTTGATTAAATCAACAATAATATATCATAGTAAACTAGAAAATTAGTGGAATTCATAACAAGTCTTAAATTACATTTATTTTGGTATTTATATTATCAATTATGTCAATATTTCATTAATATGATAATTACGGCATCATCTTTGTGTCATAAATAAATTAAATTATTTGATGTCTAAAAATTACAAATAAAATGCCATCATGTAGGAAATATTTTTATATTTCTAATGAATATTTAAAATCGAATTTATCTTATGTATAACCCCATATTAAAAATGATTTACTTATTAAACATTGATTTTAACTATTTTAACCCTTCTTTAAATAAATTAATAATAAATGTCCTAATCTAATCCAAGTGGGCCTAAATGGTCATATTTTATTCCTAAGTTTGTTTTTGGTCGAATTAAACTTTTCCAATAGAATTCGGACATGTGTTAGGGTAATATTAATATCATATTTACCCTTAGTTACCCTATTTACTATTAACCGCGGTAAAAAAAGTAAAAAGTTACTATTCACCAAAAAATTATTTTTATCTCATTGAACGACATTTTACATACTGATATCAACCGTTTCTGTCATATTTTTGAAATTCCATTCACAGAAGCGGTAAAATTAAGTTTTATGCAAAATTCAGTTTTTAACCTACCACTTAGTGGTTTCACTATTCATCAAAAATTGAACGTTTTCAGAAAAATACAAAAATTTCACCCTAGGCTAATTTCGATATTCTGAGTCCAAAAATGAAGTCCATTTTGAAAAATAAAATTTATAAAATTTCAAAAAGTGGTTATTACTATTCATAACGGCTAGTTTTAATAGCATATTGTTGTTTAGTGAAACTCGGTATTGCGTACGACGCAAGCTATCGAGGAAGGTCGCGATTGCGTGTAAAGCAAGCCAAGCAAGTGTTGTGTAGAAAAAGATTCCTTTGATGATTTATATAACATAAAAGTCTCGGGTGTTACAGATTTGATGAAATGGAGGATGAAGAGTTCCTTTTAATGTGGAAGGAAACACACACATCACATTTTTTTATTGAATTGATTGATCCCCACATTAATACTAAAAAATAGGCTAACATAACACAATAAATTCCTTAAATTAATTATTGGGGTATAAATATTTAAATCCAATGGGTTTTAGAATTGATTTTGTCCATATTCATACCTTGGTATTGAATTTTACTACTATGTAATAACGTTTTACCTTAATCATTGTAATTATTGTAAAACAGTTTCATAAATATGTTTTAATATAATTTTACCTTATTAGACATTATTACATACTATTATTCCAAATAAGGAATAAATTTTTCCTAATAATAATCATATATGTGGCATAAATTAATTTATTATTAGTCACACAAATGGGATGACAATGTGAGATTTTAATGATAATATGTTCAAAATCATGATAAGTTTTTATAAAAAATTTCATTGTGAATATGATTCAAATAAGAAAATTAATTTAATTGATATAAAAAGTGTTTAATTATACATATAATTAATCTCAAAATAAAAGAAAACTCATTATTGTGTGTCATGTATGATATTTCTTGGTATCACTCCATCATTCATGCCAAACATGATTTCGATGAAACTCATTATTGTGTATCATTTATGATATTGGAAATAGTATACCTTTTTTTAAATTACTATCTAATTAATTAATATTTAAAAAATATGAATAAGTTTTATTATTTTATTACCCAGGATTTTACATGGTGAATGTCAATGTATGTTATTAAATATATCATATAAAAATTTATTAATATAATCCACAAATATATATTAATTTAATTTTATAGTATCAAATTCTTTTGGGAGCATAAAATTATTATTTTATAAAAAACATTTCTTTTATATTCAATTGAATTTATTTTTATTTCTAAATAATTGGTAAACAATGAATATTTTTTATATTTATATAAAAAATATATTTTCATGTTTCATTATATATATTTTATAATCTCAAATTTAACATCTAGGATATAAATATAAAAAAGAATAATATTAATATTATAGTTGTGTTTGGTAAAAACCATTCTTGTAGGAAACCCAATATATTGGACAAAAACATTGGTGTAGGTAAGAAAAAATAACTACTTATTTCAAAAATTAGAACGTATTGAATATATTGAGTATAATTAAAATTTGATATAGATAATAATTTCATGGTATTTTATATATCTTTATACACTTTGTGTTTCATGTCATACATTCTATTAAATATGATTTTCATAATTTAAAATTTTAGGTTGTTACAATATCCCCACCTTAAATAGATTAAATCCTCACAATTTAAACTGGAACATGGTAATAAAGGGTTCAAAATATGGATATAATAATATTAACAAACCCAGATCATAAAGTGTTAATAAAATATACTCAAAATAAGAGTGAATTGAATTACATAAATTCATCTATAATAACAACATGACCATGTTTCTTGATAGTGGAACCTAGGTGGGTAATGAAATCATTTACATGGAAGTAAAAAATAATACTCAAATAATGATTGAGAGTGATAGATAACTTGTCTATGATAATTTAAATGACCAGAGTTCCTTTAACCAGTAGTTTGAAAAAAGGACCTCCAAATCATAAAAAGGATGAAAATATGGAAATATATTTTTTGTTGACCCTTTTCCTAGTGTTGGGATATTCATTTACCTACTATGTATATGTGGAATTATATGTAATACATTTCTTTTTCATAAAAAAAATAAAATCTATTGTATGTTCCTTGAACCATATATACTTCATCTCAAAGGAAATGTAACATCATATTGTGAAGAAATTTATTAATACATAAATCTGTGTCCAAAGATCATCATAGGCATTTCAATAAATAGTAACCCTTATATACCTTAAAAATATCAAGATATAATATATTTTATGTTCACTAAATTTTAAAAATTAAATTTTCAATAATCCAAAAATATAAAGTACATATATTTCATTACATATGAAAAATGTCAATACCTTGTTCATGTATTATCTTTAATCATGGAAATGACATGAATTACCATAAAACCTTATTAAAAAATTGTCAGATTTATTATTATGTAGGTAAAACATATATTATTTGATATATTAATTAAATCCAAAATTGCTTTCACTCCATAAATAATTGAATTAACTAAATTTACTAACAAATCAATAATCAGTTCCATAGTTTCCAACACTATCCAAACTAGTTTTTCCATATCCATAATCTCTCTTTACCAATATCATTTCCAGAATATAAAGAACATATTAATGATTATATTTCCCACAATCTTATTTTTTTCAAAGATGTTCAAATTATGATTGAATCAATTTTCTTGTAAAAATTAAACATATATATCTCAAATACATATTGAAATGTTACTAAATTTAAATACTTATATGTTTCATGATTTTCATAAAAATTAAATATATGATAATATACTCAAAATACATAATTAAAAGAAAAAATATAAAACATTAATAATTCTTGTTAGGTTGTGTCATTAGAATAATATAGACATTGACACCATACTATATTATGAGTTATTTTCCAATGATTTTAGGGAACTAATTTTAATAGAGTCCCATATCGTTTTATTTGACACATATAATTGATTTTTTTCATTAATCACATTTTAGTATTTTTAATAGCAATCATTTTCTCCACGCTTATAACAATTATGAAATCACTTAAAACATATCATATTATGATTCTTTAGACAGATATTAGTTTTAGGAAAATCCTCCATTTCCTACATCTCTTTATCAATAATTTTCACTTATTTCATATTCTTCTATTTATTATATTTGAATTCGTAAAAATTTGATAATTCATTCTATTTCATGATTTCACATTAAAATATTTACTCATATGTTGAATTATTTTAAGATGCATCCACCCTATAGAGTCTGGGATTGATCTATTAATATATGTAGTAAATTTTATATTCTATGTTGTCAATGAAATCAATATCATACTATGATAACTTTGTTAATGTGTGTTCTTACACAAAAACAACTTCTCATTAAATTTCATAAAAAAATCAGCATTAAAATAAAAAATGTTTTTTTCATACAATAAAAATAGTTGGAAAATAATTTATCCTCACCGGATTTATATTCTATGATTTTTATTTAATCTTCTACTGTAGTATTATTGAACAACTTCTACCAATGTTAAACATCCCTATTGAGACAATACACTAAATGAGTGTCTTTTTCCTCTTTTCAAGATCTGAATTCAATTAATTTATTCTACAAGACTTAATAAATTAATTAGCTTCCATTGGATCTATAGTAACACTAAATGATGGGTTCCTCTATCATATAAAGTGATCCAACGTTAGAGAATATCATTTGGGAATAGGTTTCCCTAGTGAGGAATGATTATTTTTTATAACTCGAATAATCTTCCCTAATATATTCTATAACATTATTAGTTATAATTACAACCATACTAACTTCCATAAAAGGGAAAAAAATACATTGGAAACATGTATTGATTATGTTCTTCCTTTCAGGTGAAATTTCTAAAAACTGGAGTAAACTAGATTATATCATTACATTTTGTATCATATAGTTTAGTCCCAAAACATTTGATATAGTTATCATAAATTGAGAAATTTATTCTGAACAAATATCATTATAATTATCATTGTTTATTTGGGATATTATTCTATAAATAACCTCATGTTATAACTTAGGGTTTTTTCCCATATCATTGTTGTCATAAATCTTGTTTTTATTGTTTCTGTTAAACATCCTTTCCATCCAACTATAGTGACATGACCCCAAAAATCATAGATCCAATGACTAGTTTTATTAAATTGGACTAAAAGGATAATGAATAATCAATATTGAAATGTAAATAACTAAAAACACAGTCCATTTAACTAATTTGATATGGAATAATCTATATGGGAATGTAAATAACTAAAAACAGATTACATTTATTTAATAAACTAATAATGAAATCCATCTGAATATTTTTTTCATTTTGATATTTTCATGAATAATAATAACTGATTATGAAGGAAATAATTCTTAATTATTGTAAATCATGTAGGAGGCACATGATGACATATACCGTTTAGACATTAAATAGGATAGTTTGAAACTATATGGAGAATCCAATTTAATGTAGCCAAAACATTTTTCTCAAGATACATATCCATACATTGAGTGGTTCTGTATATTTTTTCCCCACACAAAAATATTGCACAAATAATTCCACATATATAAAATAATTAATTTAATTTGAAAATAATATTCCCCGGTCAAAAAAATCTATATTGAATATAAGATACAAGTTTATCAATTTCTTCTTAATAAACCAAGTAACATTAATATGAATCACGATATGTAAAAATTGTATTTTGTTTTGGATATAATCATATCGATCTTGAAATATATTGGTATTTAATTCAAATATAATTTCTAATAAAATATTATCAAATGAATGTGATTTTTATAATAGAATTTTAACAATCACAAAAATGTTTTTATTCAATAACTATTACCACTTTGTAAATGTTTATGTCAATTCAAATTAGATTAAATAAATTAAATAAAAAAGATTATACCATGATGAATGTATTATTCCTAATAATACATATCAAGCTTCATTATATTAATCTTATAAAACTTAATTGTTTCATATTAACAAATAAGACTTTACAGAATATATATTAAATAGAAATCCCTTACATAGTACATTAATTTTGATTGTACATTATTTAAAATTTATAATACCGTTTTTATACATGTTACATACTTATAAATGAAACATAATCATGTTTATTATGTCATATAAGAACCTTTAATAACATATTATTACACATTTGTTAATTATCTTTCATTATTTTAGTTGTTTCGAGTAATAAAATGGTTTATTTTTCGAGTATGTTTTGACATCATATTTTTTATACTATTACATAGATCAAGGTGAAATCATACGAAGAATGTAAAACAATATGAAAATATATAATGTATTAATTATATATGTATCTATATAAATCGATAAAATATATTAACATGAAATTAAATACAACATTCCTGGAGATGGTTGGCCGTATGTATGCAAGAAAGTTGCTTCCATTTTCAAATAATTTTAATAGAATGTGATGTGATATATTTTAATATTATAATTATATTATACTATTTATATTATATATTTATATATTCCATTAATGTTTATTTTATGATGTTTTAATACATTCTATGTAACATGTGAAGGAATCATATAGCTTCATGCAGCGGAAGTCCTCCGTATATTGGAACGAAGGTAACATATTCAATAAATTAAAAAATTATGTTATTTTTATATAATAATTACAGAAGCATAAATAAAATAAATATATCATAAGTATAATATATATAAACTATAAATCTATAATTATTACCAACCACGAAATTTATTATAGGAAGAATGAACAACATCCTATAGCAATGCTATAGTTCATCATACACAAGAATAATGATTGTGTATCCCATTTAATGGAAGGGCGTGTTGTGGTACATAATAACCAAATCATAAAAAAATATCATCATATTGATGATACTTTGTGTATTATATTATCATTATACTAAATTATTTTAAAGATGTGGGGATGGAAATAAAGTGAAAATTATATTTGAATAAAATTACATCATCTTGAGGTATACTAATTGGGGTTTCAGTTAAACATCAACTGTTTGATTTATTCCAAAAATAAGTCATGTATAGTGAGTTTAGGGATATTGGTATGTAAATTGGGAATGGTTCCAATGGGAAAAATTTACTGGGAGGTGTGAATAATAGAGGGGAGTGATTGTCCTATTATAGTGGAGGAGGAGTATCAATATAGTAAATAACAAAAATAAACACTGTGGGGATGTCTATCTTACCTCAGTTTTATCCAATAATGAACCAATATCAATAAATGAGGTTCTATGGTCTCTATATGTCCATAAAATGGGTGTGGTAATAGTTTGTAGTCAATTATCCCATTAATTATAATGTGGAATCCCTTGGTTAACTCGTTTTTATCTTAATAACTATAATTAATTTTACTAGTTTCACTAATAATTTGGGAAAAAATATTATCATGTTATTATAAATTATATGTTATTTTAATTATAAAGAGGGAATAGATTTTTTGGAAATCAAATTATATAGATTAACTGAGTTAATTTAATATTATTAACAAATTCATTTCAAGAAAACATGTTTTAATGTTAAAATATTCGAAATTTTACTATATTTTTATTTAAAAATTAAACAATAAAGTAATTATAATGTCCAAAAATTTATTATTAGATTTATATTAAACTAAATAGACTTTAAAACATATAATAAATAATTTAATATTAGAAATTATTTGGATGAAAATTAACTTTTCATTAAATATTTAGTAATTTTCAAATAAAGAATTTATTCTTCTCCAATTATAGCTTTAAAACCATTGTGATATTTAGATTTTGCAAAATTGTCTTTAGAAAAATGTATATTTTTATCCTTATAATTGTATTTTTTATTCCATTAAAATATAATGGATAATTAAAAAAATGTATTATTGAATATATAATATATAAATTTATTAGGATATTACCCTAACATCCATTAATTTAATTAATTGGGATCAAATACATTTTGGAACCAAAATAATATTGAATTAAAAATATTTCTACCTAATTAAATGGTTTTTATTTTCATTTTGAATTACTTTGTAACCAATGAGTTAATTCTATTTTTTTAAAATATATTTTCAAATTTTTATAATGAAATTAATAACATCGAATTTAATATCAAGGAGATAAGCCTTATATAAAATAACTTTAATAATATATTTTTATACTATAAAACCAGACCATGCATGTGGCACAAGCTATAAAAGAAAATAGATATCGTTTGAAACACAAGATAAATAAAAATTTTGTACATTTTAGGATATTGAATAGATTTACTTATTTTAAAATATTAAATATATCATAAATGTTATATATCTTTATATTCCTTGTGTTTTGGGTCATACACACTACCAAAAATGATGTTAATAAAAAACTTTTTTAGTGAATGAATTGTATAAAATTCATAATGTTTAAAATAATACATTACATTAAATTATATTGAAATGGATTGCACATTTAAGGATATATATCAATAAAAAAGTCCAAATTTTAAATATCCCTAATGATTAGGAAAATATAGATGGTATTGGATGTAAGTAAATAAAAAATATATTAGAGTTGTATAATCTGGTTATAATGAATAAACATACCGAAATAGTGAAAAATTCCATTATAAAGGGTGGTCATCCTATATTTGATCACTTCATGGTATAAAATACCCCTTCATTTAGTTGGACTATTATTCAAATAGTTCTATATTAATTTGATTAATTTTATTTAAACTTTATTTTGGTATTTAGTATGTGATGAAATGTTAAATTTTATACTATCATTATATTTTCTCTAGGTTGATGTTGATCAATGGTGTTCATTGATACATAGAAAATGAAATAATACCAAATAAAAAATTGAAATAAGATATTTTAGGGGATCATTTTTCAAAAAAATATTTCTCTCATGAGATTTTGACCCATGTTCTGAACTAACATGGTTTGACACTGATACAGTCCCCAATTTCGGCATTTGAAATCCCCATAATGAATTATTTATCTCCTTGTAGTGGTGAAAAGCTTCAAGGGAATAAACGATTGATAGTGGGAATGATTTCACCAAGTAAAAAAATAAACAATAGTAGTGTAATAATAAATAAAAAGAGTGATATAAATAAAACCACTAAGAACAACAAGTAAATATAAAACAAAACTTGAGAACCCAAAAGATCATCATGTGGCACCATAGATCATTCGTTGTAGCCAAATGTCATCTTCTCTCATTACGATGATAGAAAAAATGTTACCTCCACATGAGACTAAAGATATAGAAGACATATGGGTTTGAGAATTAAAAATCCATATGTGTGACAAAATAATCTATTGAAAATAAATTTCCATAAAATATTGATTCATTTTACAAGTAGTCATATAATTAACTTCATTAAAAAATTTATTATAGAGACATATTTCTAAATTAATTTGTTTTCATTGCCCTCATTATTTTTTTTAAGGAGAGGTAGGGTAGGGAGAGTTTGATTTATCATTCCAAATAGTTTTCATAAAAACATTTAAGAAAACAGGAAAATAAAATATCAAAATATATAAAAATCAATAAGTAAATAAAAAAAGACCGTACTACACCGAGATAATTGGAAATAAAAACTCAAAAAACCATACCATGTGAGTCTCTATAATTATGAACTGTAGATAAAAAAGATCTATAGTGCATGGGAATACCAATGATATCAGGGGAATGAAAAGAACATAATCTAAACTAATCAATACTATCTGCATGCCTGATGTAATTTAATGGCTATATTGTTTGGTCATACCCCAGGCATAACTAAGGGGAAGAAACCCTAAAAAAGAGTGTGACCATACTAAGGCTCTATTATCCAGATAATAATAGTAAACTAGTGTAGTATGTTATCTATAATGATATAATGTATATTCAAGGTTCCCATTTTCATATCTAATGTGTTGGGGACCCAAAAAATTCAATGGAAAAAACTATATATTTTTATATAATTTAAATAAGTAACACCCATAAATATCACCAAAAAATCACCCTAGGGGATATTACCCTCACCTTTGACCAACAAACACATGATGGGAGTCTCCTGAAAAGTACCCCCCCCATTACCTCTAGAAACCAATTAGGAAAGAGATACTTCCCATATTATTTTTTTCAAGAAAAACAAATTTAAAGGTGCATACAGGGACTCATGCATTTCATGAATGAAAAACCATTTCCAAAAGAACAAAACAAACTAATTTAACTTTGATTATATAAGTAAAATAAAATAAAAATATAAAATACCATTTGAAACCCACTAATGGATTGTAATTCAAAAAATTAATTTCATCAAACATGTGGTGTGACTATTTCAATAAAAAATTCCATAGAATTCAATACATGTGTAAATTCACTATAATTAACATTACAAATATAATTTAAATATCACACATAACTAATTATTAATGAATCATATTTTGAAAATTGAGAAATAAATTATTGATGAATTTTGAATTCCAATTCATAAGGGATCCTACCTCAAACTCATGAATCATAAAAAAATTCAACCAAAAATTTATCCAAGAGGATCCAAAAAAGAATGAACATCTATATAGAACCGTAAAAAATTGAATAAGACATTTTTGAACATAAAAAACAACAACCCTAGTCCAAATAAACCAATTATAATTATTATACAAAGAGAAAATGAAAGAAGGAATATGAATAATAAAAGAGATGATAACCTGGAAAAATCACCCTAAAACCATGACAAAATACCTTCTAATTACCGTTGTAGTGGAGGGAAAGTGTATGGAAAAAGAGAGAAGCTCATATAATGAGGCAAGAGATAAATGGGAAATGATATGGATGTTCTTTGTTTATATTTTAATGGAAAACAATGTGAATTTAATAAATTTAAAGAAATAGGGAATTTTTAATGATTTGGTTCCATTGTTTGGGAAACCGTGATCAAACTGTACACACATTACTAGACAAACAAGACACCTAAAAGTTTTTCTAGAAAGTTTTGGAAACAATGTTCCAACCATACTTTTTTTTCAGTAAAAATTATTGAACCAAATTCATGATACACATATATAATTGAATGGCGATAGTTGATCCAGGTTTCCTCATCCACAATCTCCCAAAGTCGTACATGATACCTTCATATAGCTTCATAATTAACATCAAACCATGTGCTACCCATGAAACCTTAACCATGAATGTTTAAAAATAACTATAAAGGTACTCAACCTTAGTAAGTCATATATAATCCCCATAAAAATGTACCAATCCTAATGAATAAGAGAAACAAAATCCCAGAACTGAAAATTTAGATATGTAATAATTGAAACACAATAATAAATCCTAATAAAAAATGATAAACAAAGGTAAAATGATAAAATAACCTCTATGATATGGAAATTATTTATCCATGAAGAATTCTACCCATTAAATCAAAATATTTTATTGTTAATCATGTAAAAATAATGTTTCTAGATTATTTTACAATTAAATTCACGAAATCAAATGAAAAATTCAACATAATAAAGAAAAAATCACATTTCTACCCTAATGAAACCATTTGAATCCTATTAATTCATTAAGGGTAATGAAAATTTAGATCAAAAAACTAAAAATCATTCCAAAATTAGAACTAATATGACAACACCATGTCCCCAAAAATTTTCATAGGAAAAAATATATACTAAATGAGCCATAAATTGACGGAATTTTTTCTAAAAAATCGTTGTAAAAAAACAAGGAATGAAACATGATCGAAACAGGGACATACATCGTTCAACACGGGAGGCCATGGTGGACTCCCAAAAAATTTATAATTTTAATTATATTCTAAAACAATAATACTAATCAAACACTAACCATATAATATATAAATTATATAAACTAATAATATAATGAAATAAATTATTTACATACGATGCACTACAAAACACGATACCACTACGAGATAATGAATTATATAGTCCAAAAAAGGTTTTATCATCAAAATATAATTACCCAAGGGATATATAACATCCTTTTTACTCTTAAAAAATAAGACCCCCATATAAAAACAATATAATGAAAAATGGATTATCATAAAATCCATAAAATCGAACTCTCACTAAACCCACATTCACACGGTTGAACTATGAACTTATTTTATATTAACATTCCTAATCGACTCCACCTCTAAGATACACCTTTTAATAATATATTAATATGTAAAAAAAATAACAAATCATGATAGGAATTCATAGAAAATTTTAACGAAGGCTTATTATGACTTATCATTCCTTAATGATGTCACTCTAGGGATCTATGACTAGAATAAGCTGATGAATGATTAAAAAGCCTCATAATATTCCATTCGTCATCATAAGATTCAAATAGGGTTCTTGCCTTTTTACTAGATTCTGTTGATTGCTTCCAGATACTGGTTGTGGTTTCTCCACCACCAGCACTCCCATTAATATGGATTCAACCATCCCTTCTTTCCTCCTAGCATCGAAAAATAAAGATAGACTAAATTCAAACACCATTGACTGATGATCATGATAAATACCATTCATAGAATGCATAGCCTTCGATGAATAAACCAAAACCAAATCTAAATGATAAGGATATATATCCAATAAATGGATGAATTCCAAAAAACGAACCTTCACCACTCAGATGAAAACAAATCTCTATATCCTTCACTAACATCTTGAACATTGATAATTATAGTCAGAAGAACAATGTCTTAATGAATTCCCTCATGTGGTCTTCCAAATGATTGGTTGAAATGATATACATCCACTATATCCATTATTTTCACTCGATCATGAGGTAATCAAAATTCACATTCAGTGAATTTTGAAACTCAAGGAATCAAAATATTCTCTCAATTAATAAAATCCACTCGTCTTATTTGAATATATGTTCTTAATAATAAAATAGTGGTGCTATATCACCAGATACATAAGAATAAATTTTATGGATTGATCATCTCGAGTATTAATGAATCATGAAACACCTATATATACACAATGAATATAAGTCAAATCATTGTTGTTCATGAAATCTGAGAAATAAATTATGACCTCAATCAACTCCCAAACATCATCAATAATTGATCAAAAAAACAAAAAATATCTAAAAGAATGTGACCCATGAATTCAAAATTAGTTTTTCAAATAGCTCATTAACCACATGATTAGATATTATAATCATACTCTACAGTACAATATATTTCATTAAAAATATTTTGACTAAATATAAATTCATTTAATTTAAATTTAATAAAGAAACATTTTCCATGACTATATTGAAATAAAACTGAAATCACATTTGACATTTCCAAAAATCATATCATCATCATTTGAAATTAGAGCGTTCATATATGAAATAATTGTTTTGAAAAAAACTCCCAAAAATAGAGAGTCCTAAAAGACACCCATGTCGGAAACTATTTTATTTGGGTGACTTGGGAATATGTTTATTGGCCATATTCCATTCACTTAATTAGTAAACTGTGTACCACCCTGACCCAAGGAGCAAGAGGTTAGTGCATTATTTAATTACATTGGAATGATTACAAGGAATCCAATATAATATGACCAATTAGAATATAGGATTCCTAAATCTGGATTTTATATATGATGCATATATTATAATGGTAAAGAAAATAGTAGAACATGATACATAATAAATTGATATGAACAACCTCATTGAAAATTTATTCATGTATTTCTATATCAGATCCTGGGGAAGGGAAATAATTATGGTGCTATAAAATTCATAGTAATGGTAAATTTAAAATGTAAATACAAATTAATAAATAATAATAATGAACATATTATGTTTATAAATTGAAGTAACTTTCCATTTAGGCAACTATATAATCAATTATCAATATGAATAGGTAAATAAAAAAACACATTCCATTTAATCAATTAACTAAGAATGAAATGAATATGTTTATTTCTAAAAAACAAAAGGATAAATAATAAAATAGTCTTAATGAGGTAAATTATTAATTATTGGACACCAATTTTCTTATGTACATTCTAACATTACTATCAAGACCGTTTACAATATGATTTATTGCATTTCAGGTAAAAGCATATATGATTTGAAAAAATGAATCTTCTCATGAGACAAATAATGCATCGAGGGGAAATATATAATATACCTTGGTTTATATTTATCAAAATAATTTTTTTGTATCTATTATACATATTAATTCATTACCAATTTTCCTTATAAAATAGTTGTAATTAATAAAATATATAGATTTATCAAAAATAACCATGTTAATTAAATAACTATAGAAGTAAACACATTTTTTAAAAATGGTATAAAATTTAAAAAATAATAATATAAATTCATGAGAATATTGATATATATGATAAATTTAATGTAGAATAAAAATTTTCTCTAGGAATTTATTTTCTAAAGAAAATAGGAAGAATATCAACAGAAAGGTGGATGGAAAATATTACTTCCACCACATGGTAACATTCAATTAAAACCCCATTAGATGATAAATTCCAAAATAAAACATTACATAACATGAATAAAATATTGTTAATAAAATAATATCTCAAAATTAGTAGTATATTCACCACATAACATAAATATGTGATGAATATGGCATTTTTTTCAGATTTAAAAAGTGAGATGATAATCCAATATAGTTCCCTTCGTTCCTATTGTGTGGTATTTGAAATAATTTATAGTCGTTTAAATAATTATAACAACTTATAATTGACCCTTATTAATTTTATAATATCCTATATCATATAAATCTAACATATTAATTCCCATTTGATAAAAATTAGTTATTATTATTTTCACTATTCTCAGTGATAATTGTCTAATTTTTTATGTACGATTTGACATATTATTTTTTCATATTAATTATATCATGATTTTATCATCTAAATAATTTAAAACATGTTTTAAATACCATATGTGATCAGTAAACATGTATTTATATTAATCCAAAAAAAATTGATAAGAAATTAAATGCACCTTTCGTGGAGAATGTTCGATGTACGCACGCTTGAACACAAATTTCATTTCTTCTCCATATATAAGTAAATTAAAATTAGTTGATATATATTTATATTTATATTATTAATAAAATATAATATTTATTACATATTTGTAATATAGGTTTATTAAAACCATCTTTTATGCATTCCCTATATAGTTTGAACGAATCGCATCGCTCTGAAGAGGTTGTAGTCCACACTTCCCAAAAAAAAGTTATCATATTTTTTAACATATAAATAATGAAGGTATGAATTACATAAAAATTAAATAAGAATAAATAAATATTAAATATAATATATATCCTATAAAAAAAATTCAATTATAATTACAAACAATGAACGATTGTAAAGGAAAAAAATGAATGACATCGTTTTGTGATGAGGTAGTTCATAGTAAAGTCAAACGGTAAGTTCTTGGACCATATTAGGGATGCTAGTTTACATGTAGGAAAATACCTCATTTAAATATATTACACTATATTTTGGATATTAATGTTATAATGAAATTATGGAATATCAATATTTGATGGGCTAGAGGATGAAAGTAAACTAAAACATCTTGAGGAATGATGTTACTTCTTCATTGGGTATCTCTTACTGGTTTCCACAATGGGAATCCATGGATGGATTTATACCCAATTTGAGGAATCTATGATTTTTTCATGGGTCTGGGGAGATTATATTAGAAGTTATTTATGGAGACAAAGGGCTTGAAAGTTTCGAATATGGGGGAGGGGTGAGATCAAACCCATATTGGAGGAGTGGAATTCATATAAATGTTTTAAACATGAATTACACCCACTATTTCCCTTGAAATGTGGTTTAAATGATAGTCCAGATTAAATAAGTTTGAATATAATGAATAAATATGAAAATCCCATCTATTTTCTATAGGTATCATACTCTATTTTTTCCTCATATTTAATGTCTGTTCATTTTTATGCTATTTTTTTCTTAAATGTTATAATTAAATTTAATTACATTGACTAATAATTTTTATAAAAAAGATATATCTAACCTATTATAAATTTTAAATTGTTATGATTGAAAATAAAGAAACAATTTTACGATATTATAATCACAATATAGGAAGAAAATTATTAAAGATTAATCTCGCAGATTGGATGACAACGATGTGTTATAATGAAAAAAATTTCATTGGTTTTTTAAGTTTTAATATTCATATTTAAAATTAAATATATTAAAATGAACTATCCAAAATCCAATTTTATATATAATTTATTCTTAAATAAATTATATGAAAATTTCATTTTGAATTAAAATTTTTTACTTTCACTATTCATTAATAAATGAAACATCTCAAAAGAAATACAAACAAAATCCCACATATTTCTGATGTTGTGATTTAAAAATTTAATTATGTTATTCATTATAAAAGTTATCAATTTTTCATGAATTAATATTTCAAATTGGTATTTCACTAAAATGATATAATAACGATTTAAAAGAAATAAAGGTTTTTAGGGCTAAAATGATGTTGATTCATATTTTATGCCTAAAAAATATATATTTTGAATATAAAAAATATTTTGTTGATTATGTAAAATATATATTTAATTAATACCATTATGTAATTGTAATTAATTATATTTATTTTTATATAAAACAATGTTATCATTAAATTTTTTTAATAAAATCATTCCATTTTTGTTCATTTATTATATACACTCCTTTCTAATTAATAGGTGACGAATGATGTGATGTACATATTTTCATTATTTATTAAATACTATTCATAACAACAAAATTAATGTATGGTTTATATCTTATTATATTAAATTACTATTATATTAATAATATATTACTATTTGGTATAAAACAGAATTTTTTGTTATGAGATTCGTCGAATAAAATCAATCTTGCATGTGATGTAAGCCAAAATTGTTGTTCCATGCGGGGAAAGATATAAAATAGAATTTTTATTTATATAATATATTTTCTACATATCATATTCCTTTCTATTTAGGGTGTTTCATGTCATAAATTCCACTGAATACAATGTCCTTATTTTATAATTCTATGGTGTTGCATTATCCCCACATTTAATAAATTTCATTCTCTCACATTAAAATTGTTCTCAATAATCAATGTTTTTATAATTTAAAATAATTTTATTAATAATACCACATCATAAATAGTTTAAATTAAACATTTTAGTAATAGGAGGGATAAAAAAATATATGTGTCACATAACTAGAATCCCATGTAGAAGAACATAGGATGAGAATAAAAACATGGGCATGGAAGAAAAATATAAATAACTATAGTCATTTGTCACAAGACAGTATGTGATCAATTGACTGTTATGGGACTGAAAAAGTAAATATTTGACGATCTGATGTGACATTATATTAATCAAATATAATCAAAATAATATTACATTTTTATTTCAAGACCCTTTTTATAGAGTTTCATAATTCACTCACCAAATAATAATATATGTAAATATACTTTATTATAAACAAAATAATTTACTCTTTCTATTCCTCTAAATATTTATACTTCCACTCTAATAGAAATATGATTCTTATTGTGATGTGATACATTAGACATTTTTAAAAATGGTCTGCTCATACCTATAATTACAATCCAACACATTAGAATCATTTCCATTGTAGTTAGTCGTATCTGATTCACTTTATGCATATAAATCATCATTATCTAAAATCATGGAACATATTGAACAATATCTTTTCCCTATAAATGAGTCTTCCAAAATGTTTAACATGTAAAAATTTAACGTTTATTGGTATCATTTAAAATGTGATCACAAATCCTTAATGAAATAGTACAGGAGTACAATCCATACATATTAAATAACTATAATGACCATTAAATCACTGATAAAACAATGAAATAACAAAATAACTAAAACCAAATATACCACCATTAATCATTATATGGTATTTGAATAAATGAGATAATATTGACTTTGATCCTAAAGATTCATTGTAAGAATTTTATCATGTTTTTTCGTACATTCATTTGTTTAGTTCCAAATATCCTTTGAGTTGTAACAGTGTATATTCTCCATTCATTCTTCATGTCACATTCATTTTCTTGGACACCCTTTTCCCTAACATATTATATATGACCATTATTTTTCGGGATTTCCTAATGTGATTCTTCAAAAGGTCACATGAAATGGAAATTTATTCATCTTATTATTCTAACTTGTTGTGTTCCCTATTTCATGGTGTTCATTAGATCATTTAATACCTAGGTTTTCCTTGTACATGTATGATATGTGTAATTCCTTCTCTATTTTGATGGAACATAAAACTATCTATTCGTATGATAAAAGATTCTAGGAGACTAGGGCCCTTTGGAGATGTGGATTAAGACCATTAAAAAAGTGACCAATATTAAACTCAATGATGTGTATATAATATGTATAATATATAGATAAAAATTTAATTGTAGATTAATAACTAGATAAACTTTATTATTCCTTTTTATTCATGCAAGATAATTTTTTCTTCCTCTAAAATTTTTAATCATAAGGGATTTATTTATCAAAGAAAGGAACCATAAATGTCCTCTATTCTATGAGTTGTTTTTATTCTCCATCCCTATTGTTATAGATCAATTTCCATCATTTATTATATTCACCATTGAAGAAATATACTGCAAGGGTAAGGTCCACCATTTTACTACATCATATGTCCATAAATATATTCTCCAGATAAAAAATCTATTGATCAAATATAATTGGATTAGTAGTCCCACTAAATGACGGGGGATTCTATAACACAATGTGATAAAAAATACGATATTCACAATGTAGAATATGATTTTCCATTTCTGAATGTTTAGTTGTCAAACTAAGATTATGTTTCATTATATAGCCATAATTTATCCATATCCAATATGAGTTTTATTATTTTCCACAATACGAAAATATTTACATTTTCCACGAGTGTTTGTTCCATTTTTATTTCAAGGAACCATTTTTTATGGAATTCACTAGATTAGATCATTATATTATGTAACATAATGTATAATCATAAAACAATAGAAACAATAATCATTAATTTAAATTTTTTTCCATAACAAATCTCATAATAATAAACATGGATTACACGGGGATATCGTTACGTCCAAATACATCATAATTGTTTCTATGGATAATGTGAGTAATCATAAGAATATCTCTCAAGACTGTCAGGTTAGGTGCATATTTAGGCCCTTTTTTCTATACCATGTTATGATCGAGTCTGGCCTGATGCACTATATAATTATTTTTAACCATACTTACAACAGTCATAAAACAACATACACTTTTATTATTCATATGTGGAATTATTTCAAGGGATACTCACATATTCACTATCCTAGAAAAAATCTATAAAGATATTGTATATGTATCATAAATTCTATACAAGGGTTTAGTTCCCTTGTCTATATTTTCTGAATACAGTTTCCAAGGTAGCTGTTAATTATCCATTAATACCAACTATCATGCCTCGACTAGTAAATCTGGATGTTTGTGCATTATTTATTACATTAGCATGATTACACTAAATAAAATACTAAATGATATAGCATTTTATTCGTATTTAAAACCTCATTATATATATTATTCTCATATTACATTGGTTAATAATAAATAATTAATGATACCTAATAAAATATGATGAAAATCCTCATCCATAGTCTATTTAAAGATTTATTCTTCATAAAAAGGGAACGGGAAAAGGGTGAGATAAATTATCTATAAGGGTAAGAAAAAAAATTAAATGATAATTAATCAATAAGAATAGTCATTATGAAAACATATCATACTGATTGAATTTTCCATTTATACATCTAATGAAGGTATAATCAAAATGAAATGTTAAATAACTAAAACACATTCCATTTAATAAATATACCAATAATGAAATGAATCCGTAGATATGTTAAAGAAAAATATCATGTATAAATAATAACAGATTATGAATGAGGAATATTCGATTTTATTGGATTCAATGATTCCAAGGTAGAGGGTACCTTTACCATCATGACCTTTCACATAATGGGATCTAACATCTTGGGTAAAAATCTATCTGGTTGGAAAAAATTTGTTCATATCTTGAGAATAATTATCTATCAAGGGGATATGTATTATTGTCTACACACTATGTCATACCTATGAATATCATTTATAATATATCACGTAATCAATTTAATTCACATGAAATGTTCCATATAAAATATATGAATTAAGTAAATTATACAGATTTATCATCACTTTACCTATTGATGATAGATCTATCAATGTGTACAATGTATGTAAAACAAGTACATGTTTTATTAAATAATAATATCCATGAATGATACTATATATATTTAATAGAAATGTAATTTTTAGTAAAAAAGGTCATATTGATGCGATTGTTTATTGAGGAAGTTAAAAACCACAAAAGAAAGTAATATGAGAAAGATAACTTCCCCCACATTGTAATTTTCCAGTCAAAACACATTGGATGATATTTAACGACATAAAAAATTAATAAAATTAATAAAATTAATAAAAATTATTGAATATATAATATATCAAAATAGTCAGTATATACACAACACAAAACTGGTAAGTGATGAATTTAGAATTTCTCTTACATATGTAAAAAGTTAGAAGAAAATCTTTTACAATTTAATTCAATTTTGTCATGTGGTCATTAACCTGTTGAATAGAAGTTAAAAAATGATACTATATTATATAAAGAAAATATTAATATTCATTATATCATATATGATTTTCTTATAATATCTTATTATTTTTCTCTTAGTAATAAATCATTCTATTCACTATTTATGGTGTTTTTTTATCTGTTTTTTCTAGTATGTTTTGACTTTTTATTTGTTCTTCATATTACATAGATCATGATTAATTCATCTATAGAATGTAAATCCTGATTTAAATATTATATATATTCAGTATATATGTATTTATAATAATCCAATATGTTTAGTTAGAAAATGAAATGCACCATTCAGGGAGACAGTTGGCCATACGTACACGTGAATACTATCTTCATTTGTTTCCATATTTAAAAAAATTAATACTAAATTACATATATGAGTATTTATATTATAATATAGTATAATATTTATTTTATATATGTGAAATTGGTTTATTGAAACCATCATTTATACATTCCATATATATCATGAATGAATCACATCACTTTGAGGTGGAGGTATTACACACTTTTCTAAAAAAAATTCATATTCCTAAAAAAATGAAAGAATAAAGGTATATATTATATATGAATTATAGATTCATAATGAAGTAATAAATATCATATATATATAATTGAAACAATTTTTTCAATCATAATTCCCATCCATGAATATTTATAATTGAAAAATTAACGACAATGTTCAGTGAGTTGGTTGGTCACCGTACACACGAAAAGTACACTCGTTAACCATTTGATAAAAGTGTGTGTCTGGGTAGGTAGAAACCATAATATAACAACATGTGAATATATTTAGGAAACATGTGTTATAATTTTAAAAATTAGTAGAATATATTAGGTAGTGGATAATGAAAATAATATGAAAGAACACAAGTAAGGATGTTACCACATCTTTGAGTAACTCCTTTTATCCACAAAAGGGCTTCCTTGGATAGATTTTCTCACAAGGTGAGGCTTCTAAGACGATTTTATTGGATATAGGATCATATTATAGTATATTTGGGGTGATCCAAATTTTATTATAGGTTTAAATAAGGGGGGTGGACGACAGCCTTTTTATTGTGGTGGAGGAGTGGTATTCTTGTTTATTTATAAAAAGGGAATTCCACCCATATTATTCCATTATCATGTGTCTAAAATAATGGAAAAGATATATAAAATGGATTATATAGTTTAAATAATAACATTTAATTTCTTTTTTACAAAATTCTATGTCGTTATTCACATGTTTTTATTGTTTAGCGTTTATTAGTCTAATTTCATTCTTAGTCCATGTAATTAATTTTATTTAATTTCACTAATATTGCTGACAAAAACATTCTTTAATTAATTATACATTATAAATTACTATTATTTCATATATGGAATCCATTTTTTTCAATTAAAATAAATAATGTCGAAGAAATTAATTTAAAATTAATCTCACAGATGGGACGATAATTCCGGATTTTAATGTAAAAACGTTCTTATATTTTCAATAATTTTATAACCAATATTAATAATAAAATGATTAAATTGACATAAATTCGAGTAATTTTTTTATAATTGATATTATTTTACACTAAATTTAATGTGAAATATAATTTCTCCTTATAAATAAATTATATTAACAATTTATTTTTAATTAAAATTCATTATATTTTAGTATTAATCATAAAATTATCCTTTTCCAAAAAATACAGAAAATTATCCCTAACATAATTATGATTTATTGATTTCAATAACGAATATTATTTTTCTATTTTAAATTTATAATAATTACAAAATTCATATTTGAAATATGTGATCCATTAAAAGGTAGTAAAATATCTTTTTTAAAAATACTGGTATTTATGAGTAAAATTCGGTTTGTTACTATCTAATGCCAATAAAATCTTTTCGATGAATATATAAAATATTTGGTTGAATATATAAAATATATATTTATTTAATATAATTCACTAATAGTGATTTATTTTTTATTAGTATAGATCGCCTTTATGATTATAAAAATATCATTTTAAAAAATCATTCCCTTTATATTCAATTGGTTTTGATATTCATTTAAAACTAATAGACAATAATTTATTTGTAACACATATTTTCCTATGATAGTATATAGTATTCATATATACCAATTAAATTGATTTATAACAATTTATTATGTTAATTAGTAATTATTTTAGTAATATATTATTTTTCAATTAATCTTGGTCATGCATATTACTCGTGACATTTAATAAAGTCATTTTTGAGTTTAACAAAATTCAACCACATTATTTTATATAGGAAACTATGTTAAATATATTTACTAAATATGTCATAATATCATTAAATGTTATAGTACATTTTACTCATTATATATTGTTCCATACTTATTATTAAATAAAATGCCCCAATTTTAGAATTTTGGGGTGTTACATAGAGACACTTTAACGACCATGTCCCTAGTCTAATATGGTTTTTAGGCCATGAGATCTTATTGAATCCCCTAGACCAACTCCATGTTCAATTCCATATAACCCAAAAACCCCAAATGTTTAATAAATAGAACATCACCCAACACCCTCTATAAACCCATTATTCGAAAATATATGTATTAATCAGACACCGACTCATAGATACAACATTATTTCTAGAACTCCTACTACTTATAAAGTTAAATATAATAAAACCATTAAATCCTTGATAGATATGTCCTACAAAAACCTCATTTGATATACTTTTTTCATGAACCCACCTGGGTATACCCAAAATTGATCACCTGATCCATCACAAAACAACCTTATAGCATGCTTCAGATCCCCCCGAGTATGGCACAAGGATCAAAAGACATAAAATATAGAAAGTGCAAATTATTTTACCCAATATAAAAAAAACAAGAGAAGAGTAATAATAATCGATATGTAAAATATAAATATTACAAAAAATCAAAAGATAACAAAATAAATGTAATGGAAAACATGACTACCCAGTAGATTATTTTTCATCCCCACATGTCACCCATCGAACCAAAAAATCATCATCAGCAATAGCGACCATGAAAATGTCAAAATATTCACAAGAGACTGAAAACAATACTATATTTATAGGAATGAGTATTAAAAATTATTTTGTCTTTCCAAATAATTTACTCCATATAAATTTCCATAAATAATGAGTCCAATAAATTTTACACTGAATGTACAATTCATAAACATTGAGTTTTCATAAAATTCATGTTATTAAAAACAAATTAGATTTAATTATTATCCTAAAAAATAGGTTTCTAAAAGAGATACAAGGTAGGGGAAGTGTTAGTAATCATTAATAATATTTTTAAAAAAAAACATTGAAAAAAAATCATTTTATTCCTGATAAGTAAACATCGTCGTGAAAAGACACAAAAAATATACCATAAAAATAGAAATGAAAAAGGAAAAATCTATTCAAGTTGATGCACCCTAAATATTATCCATAGATATAGTAGTTCCAAAGTACATGGGAATAAATATAATTAAATGTGGATTTCTATAACTTTCTATAAGCATATAAATACTTTTTGTATCACTGGATGCAATAAAAAATATACAATACTCGACCAAAACCTACGACGACAAAATGTGGCGAAACATCCTCAAAGTAGTGTCTGTCTATAAAAAATGGATAATAACCATAGAATATTTCTAAACTAGTTCAACATGCATTCTTGAATATTCCAGAAGATATAAAAGTTCCCCATTTCATATATAAATTGGTGATTAGAGTTTACCACCCCTCCCTCCAATGATACCCCTCCTGGGATGGAAATGAATTAATAGAGATAATGATCCCCTAGTCCTTCTCATTTAGGCCTCACGATGGATGCTAGCACCAAGGGTGTACAACTCTCACAAAATTGAATAAATTACCTTTTATTAGGATACGTGATTAGGAGATAAGATATATCATCTACAATAATCATGAAGAAATATTATATGGAAAGCAAAAACAGTCCCCACATGTATTTCTAAAATACTAAAAATACGAATAATGAAGTCCCTAATATAAATAGCCAAATGTAAATTAATGATTTGACACAAACAACTATAAAGATTCAAGTTATCGAGTTCCATCCTAGTCTACAAAAAACTCATAGTAACTGGAAAAAAGATTTATATTTTTATAGTGAGCATACATGTATACTTAGTAGAAAAACCAAAGTCTCCCAGCTCATGTGAAATGGAAATACTAAGTCACCCATGCGAAAAAGGAAGGACCAAACAACTCCAAAAAAATTATACTAACCACCAATCATCACCAAGGCATTCTCACATAGTAACACATGTAAGGTAATATAATACAAAGAACATCGATGATAGGATACCCCGCACCACTTTCCAACTAATTAGACACTCTCACACCCCAAATTCAAACATTCTGGGGCTCCCGCACATTCAGATTATACCACATCAAATTTTGTATACACATAGTTGGGCCTCACAACACATCCAACCCACAAATACTTGTGATGCATATCACATATCGCTCGCACACACATGGTCCCCACAACACTTACTGCTTTCACAAACATGGGCCTCATAACAGCTCACTCTTCATCCGAAAGACACCAGAGAACAAACATCACAATTGGTCCCAAGGACACCTGGGAAAAAATCCACTTCTCTCGCAGTCACATTGGCTACCAGATCTCACAACATCTTTCCCAAAGAAACATGGTCTTTCACTACCTAGAAGTGGGAGTAAGGAATAGCGGGTGACATACCATTCCTCAACCCATCATGATGTTTTGAAGGACCCCCCCCCCCACATGACTATGCGGGGGTTCAAAAAAATTTCTTAATGTAGAAGGGGAGTGAATATAAATTAAAAGTAAATATAATTATATACATAATTAATTCCAAACTCTTGATCCCAACATATAGGATTTCATAAAAACCATCAACTCACAACATTTTCACCACTGATGATACCTCTAAATGTACACCACAACACATCTAGAAAAAAACTCATATCACATTCCCAAACTATTATTTTAAAAATCTCTATTTCATTATCAAAACCAACCCAATCTATTCTTAACGTCATTAAAAATTCAATTGTTTAAAGACACGTCATTCAATTACATCCATGTATAACACCCATTAATGATATATCATATATCTATATATAGATATGGGTGAATCTTTCATTATGTAATAAATAGTTAAACACCCATTACAAGCACTACTATCCTTCTTCAAAGACATTCTTCCCAAACCACCATGCTGACCAAAACTAACACCATGTCACAAACACACTCATCAACACATCACAACCCAACCAGTTTTTCAGCCTTTTTAAGAAAACATACCATTCCCAAATTACCATCTCTATAGAACAACACAATATCTACAACCACAGTAAACTATACCAACAAATATACTGAAGAAAAGATATTCATATATGACAATGAATTCCCTTAATTTTAACTTGTTTATTTTTGGGGATATCATCAAACACTATCATCCTGGTGCATTCATTTATTAATATGATAATTGTTTCTAAAAATTTTAAAATATAATCATCATATATAAAATAATCCATAAACCATTCCATACACAAATAAGGACCCCCCCCCCCACTCCCAACACTTATGATTTTCAGTTGGTAGTTATCCCTTGCAAATTCACAATAGAAATAATAGTTTACAAAAAAAATATGTTTCACATTATCTATCCCACTTCTTATTGATTTAAAACCAGATCAATTATTAGTATTAATATATAAGAAACTATATTTATAAAGTTAAAATCCATATACACATAATACATATTAAAAAATTAAAAGGGATGATGGAGAAATGTACTCTGAAGAAAAGTGATCTGAACATCATCGCTGCACAAAAACCTGGGCATGTCTACAATAGGTGGAACTCAAGGGAAACATAATCCATCTACTGCCACAGTTAACTTGATCCATATGGATGTAAGTAAATTTTTAATCCTATAGTAATTGGAAATATTATATAATAATAATGGGGAAGAGTATCTTAGTTTGGGATTGAGATAAATAGAGTCATGGTTCTAGAAAAAATTTTGATTTTCAGTTAAAGGAATATCTGGTCAAGAAAACATGTTTTCACAAATTAAAATCCACATCACTCTTATGGAATTTATCATATGATTTATGACCATTTAATGGGTCTTAAATCCTTTGAAATAGAAATTTATGTTGATTTTAAATAAATGATTATGTTAAAATTTAAAAACTGGAAGAACATGAATCACTGTTGATGAGTCACCGCTAGTTGAGGAACCACTCGATAAGGCACTGTTCATAGAGGAAACAATCAATTAGGAACTAGAACCATGGAAATAATAGTGTGTTTCCATTGGATAAGACCCTCAAAATATGGCACTATTAGATAAAACTCTTTCCTAATACAGTGATACCCTATTATATGACACATTTCCAGATGGCATGTCGGCAAGAATGAGGCACTACTAGTCGAGGCCCCACTGGGTGGTCTACTACCAGTGTGAGAAAACCCAAGGGTAACCTACCACCAGGGAGACACCGTCATGGTGCCACTGCTGGGGAGACACCGCATTGGTTATAATGGAAGGGTGACACTTTGTGGTTGATACCACCAGGGTGAAAACCATGTTGTGTGACACCATTGGAAAACCTAGGGAAACATAGAAATTTTAAAATGTGATGAAATGATTCACTATGAACATCTAGAACACCACAAAATCAAGATTACCACAATTTAATGGACAGAATGTTTCTGAAAAATAACATTAGATACATCTCAAACTATTCTCACCCATGTGAATTCAAAACCAACATGGAAGAAAAAGAGATGAATGTTCCGAAATACCATACTATGAGATACCTCTCAATGATCTCACCACACATTAATCATCGATATTATCTAAACACATATACATAAAATTATAAACCATCCTAGTTTTTTATAATGCTAGAGTGAAAACTACATTACCCATGCATAGCTCATACGACATCAATATCAAGGCCATATAATTACAACCCAAACAACCACAAAAAAAATGCACATGAATAACAACCACACCATCCCAGACACAAGAACTAGGAGATTCCATATTCTATCTTGATATAATATCAGCTCTAGACAACACTGACTCTCCCACATATGCTTAATCACAACACCGTTTACATATATTAGTTAGGAATCAAGCCGTCAACATATAACATGCTACGAGTCTATCACACATAAAACCAAAAACCTCAAAAACCATTAGAAAACTACACATATCATACAAAATGTGGTTAAAAAATCTCATTAAAAAAAACCAAATAAAATCTACAAACCACTCTGATTACTATGAAAAAATATTAATCTCTTTCTAAAAATTTGTCTCTTCTGAACCCCCATTCCACCAAAACACATGAACAAAAATAATTTTTCATCCACACAACACCTTCTCTCGATGATCCTTGATCAATACTGGCTTCTCAAAAAACTGTGTTAAATCCTTGATATACCTATTTCCCTAGTCAATGACATGGTATTCACCCTTGAAGATACCGATGAATCTACGAAAGATGAAAAAAAATTGTGGATTCATTCCAACCATGGTGGAAACTCTAACAGGTATGCCAACCCTCCAAATTTCTCCAACACCTCAAAGGGTCCAATATAAGTAGGAGAATGATTACAGCCTCTTCTCAAAAATGGTTTCCCATGTCGAACTGTATCCTTCAAGAACACAAGGTCCCCAACCTCATAATCCAAGGGCCTCCTATGATCAGTATATGAATTTTTATTTTCTTGTGTTGCTTTCATCCTTTCATAAATAAGATGAAGCTTTTATTTTAGTCTCTATAACAAATCGAGACCAAGAATAGTTTTATCCCAACCTCTTCCCATCACAAAATAGAACTTCATAGTCTCTTGTACAAATACCCAAACTGATCCATTCTTGTAGAATGGTGAAATCAATTATTATATGAAAGAAATACCAATAGTCATTGTCATACACATGATTCACCATAATCTAGGACACATGATAACAACCTCTCATCCAAATCATGGATAGTCTATTCTATCGTCCCATATTTTTTAAGATGGAATGTAGTGCAGAGGTGTAATTGGGTACCAAAGGAATGTTTCAATACCCCTCAGACTCATAGGTAAACTGTGTATCCTGATCTGATATAGTGGACCTTAGAACACCATGAAAATGAACAACCTCTTCTATGTACCTCTTTATCAATTCATCATTTGTACTTGATTCCATGATATTTAATAATATTGTAAATTTCTTCAACTGATAACTTATCACCCTGATAGAATCAAAACCTTATTGTTCTCTAAGTAACCCTGTAAAGTAGTCAATCATGATTTCATCCAATTTCAACATTGAAATATCTAAGGGCTGCAACCAAAAACCAAAAAGTCAAAGAACGACTTTTACCTACTAGAGAACTAGGAACATTGCAACAAAATCTTCACTACTCAATTCATTTTGGGCCCCCAAAACTACATCTTTAAACCATGGAACATCTGGGAATCTCAGGGATTTTCCACTAAGGGTCATCTATGTAACCCATGATGGATTCCTCTATGCATTACTATCGAATCAAAAATAATTCCATGAAACAATATCTGGTTCTGACTATCCTATAACCACCCATATGAAGCATCACTATGGACTACAAGATCGCACAATACCTCTTCTTATGAGTCACGCCATTGGGACATCCTCCAAATACTGCATCACAGAATAATACATCATCATATTAAAAATATATCTTTTACCACCATCCATTATTTCATTTAAGTGCAATTATACAAACTCATCCACTGGTTTATAAACATTCAATGGTTTCCAAACAACCTCCTTACGGGAAATCCCTCAAAATTCATTGATGGTGATATTTCACACTCATTGAGTGTAGGAGGACTCCAAATAATTTTTTGAAGGAACTGTGTACACCTCCACTACCATAGATTCAGGTTACACTTGGAAAAGATATACCTCATACTATTGTGATATTTGAAGACCACAAAGTGGTCTCCAATGAGGTAATCCATCTAAAACATCTGCTCAAAAACCAACGCATACAACTCTAAATCATGGGTTAAATAGTAAATATAGTGAAGATATATATTCATGGTCCCATAATAGGTTATTTTTTATTGGTGTATCAACATGCACAATTATCCCTGATGAGAAGCATCCCAAAAAATCTCAAACATCACCCCTCCCTCGAGGAATAAATGATCTAGAGAACTAACTTAATTTACCATAAGGTAACCAAACAGAACTTGAACCTAATAAATCCAAAACAAATTGGACACTAATGTCATCACTAGGGATGAAACTCGAGAGAAATCAGGTACAAACTACTAAAAATAGCATGCAATACAAAAGAATATGTGAACCCCTTCCACATTTGGGGGTACATGTTAATACATAACATCTTCAGCTTTCTATGGGTCTACAGTCTCACGTTGATGAGGAAAAAAATTCTTGATGAAATATACCTCTAATTTCAAGAATGTATTGTTAGGATACATCCTATTATGTCGGTGGTTTTAAAAAACATACAATACAGTTCTGAGATACATGTTTTGATCCTCCTCTAACATCTAGTTTATTCGGATATCATCAATGAATTCGAAGATGAACCAATCCTGGATCTCATAGAACATATAGTTGATAATCTCCATGAAATTGGTTTGTGTGTTTGTGTCATTGAGTGACATGAAAAAAAAATTGATGTTCCCACCCTTCATCTAAATGAATCCATCAGAATATCAACATCCTTTACTCTCTACTAGTGAATTTTATAATAGAGATCAATCATGGAAAACCAACTCACCCATCTCCAATGGTTGAGATGATCATATATCCATGGAATAGTTTAAAATTTCATGATCATCACCAAATTCAACCATAATTAGTCTATACACAAACACAGACAAACATCTTCATTATTTTTCAATAACACTACAGCACCCCATGGTGGCACACTGGGAGGATATAACCCATTTACATTAGATTATAAATACGAATCCTCAACTTATTTAACATAGAATGTTTCATCTGATACGAATCCATGAAAATATAAGAATAATAGGAATGAATGTCTATCTTGAACTCAACATCACATCGAGCTTATATAATCACAACCTCATTGGGGAAAAATTTAGGAACTCCTTAACATCCCTGGGAAAATCTACAATTTTTGCATCCAATAATTCCATCAACAAATCATCCAAAAATGAATTATGGGAATCCAAACGTCAACTACCCACCTGAAAACCCCTATCCCCAAAGGAAAGAATACTTTGACCATCCACATCTGAAAACATGACTCTCCATTTTTTAAATTACACAATAGAATATATAGAATACAAACAATTTATGCCAAGTATTACATTGTATGGATACACCTATAGTATGATGACATCTCAGTAGGACTAATGGGGTACCATAATCATTCTACACCTCAGAACACATCGAACAAGCTAGTATGGTATCCAAATGGCATACTGAACACCAGGGGAACATGGAGACTCTTTACATATAGTCCTAGATCATTGGCCAGATTGGGATAGTGAAAGGAGTGTAATGGTCTTGAATCCAACAATTCAATAGAAATGGTATTGATTAAACTAATCGTACTTCTGAAAATCTATATGCTCACATGAACTCTTTCCACAACTATGTGATCCGAATATACCTATATTCATAGCCTCTCTATTTATCACCACCTCTTCAGCCACACTCGAGTTGAAGTCCTTGAGTATGATGGACTTCCAATGGTCTTCCACTACCCACTACATCTCCCCTCAAACGAAGAAAATATTATTTTCCCTGTAGCTAAACCTATCTCACCAAAATCTTCGTTCGTGGCTGACAATGATCTCGTCCACCTCCACCTAACTGAGCTCTTGTAGCCACTAGACACTCATTCAAAATATCGTCGTGAACCTCATCAAATAATGACATTTTCCCCAATCCCATAGAAATTTCACCATGACTAGATGTTATAAAGGGAAGCTTCTAAGGTAGACTCCCCACTGGTTGATACCATATAGGCCATGGTGCGTATGACCTTCCACTAACAACATTTCATCTCAAAAAACTATGATGACTCACCTGTCAAGGTAAATAATCTCATGAGTACATCATATCGATCACATTTTTTTATTATAATACCCCTAATACTTCCTCAATATAATGAGAGTAACAGAAACTAGGATAGTGGCGTAGAGTGCCTCCTCAATACATCTCGCATGATGATCCCTATCAATAAAACGGTCTAGGAAAAGATGAAGAAGGTCCATGAATTTTATCCCTAGATCCAACATAAAAATACTCCCCTTGTAAAGGTGGAGTAACTTGTGTATCTTTATAGTCATCATGGCCAATGAAAGGAATTCTTCTTGAAGATCTTTAATGAATTCCACCGATAAAATGTGTGCCTCCTTCTGCTCTCCAAGATACAACACCCACCACTAACGCACACAACTTTGCATCTGAATAAATTCCAAAGGACACATAACTATATTGTGTCAATATCAAACCTATGGTGATCTGAAACTCCACTATACAACCATATATCTTTACATTTGAAATAATGCCCTCATACATTCCCAAATCTTGCTGCTGGAATGCATGAAATATCATTTACCACAAATCATTTTCCTTGGTCAGATAAACAATACATCAATAATCCAGAAAAGCCTATTGATCCTCCGCTATGTTATCTAGAAGTGGATGAGTACCAGAATCCATAGATAAAAAGAACATAAGTATTTCTTAATATTGAGTAGTAAATAATTTCTTAATAATTTATTTTGAACCGATTTATCCATTTTATCCATTTTATCCATTTTATCATTCCAAAAGTGCCTAATTCAATCAAGAAAACATGTCATTATAATGCATATGCATCTCTTAGGTATTTCCCAAGAAGAAGGTTGTTCCTACTAGGTCCTTTAATAAGTTCAGGTTCCATGCACTGGATCATCAGGGGCCACATAACCACAGGTCCTAGTCAGTATCCCAGACTTATGTCACATACAACGGCCAAGTGAACCTATTTCTATATCATCCCTTGAAATCCTCACTACTCTAAACACCAAACCCCATCCTATCTCTCAACCACCAAATCTGATACCATTATTTAAATCCTACTACTTATAAATACACCCCACCTTGGATGGTAATGATGAAAGGGAGACAATGACCCTCAAGTCCCACCACCAGTAGGCCACATGTTGGTGACTAGAACCAAGTGTGTACAAATCCCAAAATATTTGAGGCATTACAATGTATAAGGATACAAGATCAGTAGATGTTATAGATCGTACAAATAAACTCCAAGGCATAATATAGAGAGAAAAAGCATCCCAAATTCATGTAAAAAAATAAATTGATACAAATACAGAACATTGAAATTTAAATAACCAAAATTAATGATCTGAAGAGACAAAAAATCTATCATGATCTAAGGTAGAAGGGTCCATCACGGTCTATAAAATCCTTGTAGAGACTAGAAAATAGTTTAATATATGTAGGGTCAGAATACAAGTATAATATCTGGGAAATAAAAGTCTCTCATGCACTTGTGAAAGAGGAAAACTAATGCACCTATGAGAAAAAAGTTAAATGAAACAACAACTGAGCACATATACATTCCACCCAAACACCCCAAAGAACACTAATAATGTACAAAAGTAAACGAATATAATTTAAATTACATCAATTATTATGTACCCTACACCAATGTTCTACAAATTGGCTTCTATCACACCCTAATCAAAAATATTCATTGAGCTCCAACACATTGCAAATATACCACATCACATCCTACACACACACACCAGGGCCTCAGAACACTTCCTACCTACACAAACCTGGTCCTCCAAATACCTCCCCCTAGGACACATTTGGGCCTCAAATCACATCATGCATGCAAATGCTTGGGACTCACGACACATCACATATCATCCCGAAGATACTTGGGAAAATATCTTGCAACACATCCATATGACACTTGGAAAACAACCAACCTTGTTCGTAGGCACATGTTCTACCATATCTGACCACATACTACTAAAACAAATGTGGGTCATCAATAGCTAAATGAGGGATTATGGGATGAGTCGGTGGTCATCCATCCAGCATCCCATCGCTACGTTGGGAAAGACATCCCATGTGTGACTATTCGGGTGTTTTCCACATAGTTCTTTATGTGGGTTGGGTGAAAATATAAAAAATAAATAAATAAAAGTATATAAAAAATTAATACCTATAACTCAAGACCATTATAATGTTTCACAGTCAAAACACCAAATTACAACACTACCATATTTTATGCTACCTCTAAATGAACAATACCACACATGAATCCACAAAACCCATCTCACATTCCCAACCAATTCATTTAACCATTTTTGTTTCATCATCCAAACCAAAATCAAGCTCTTAAAAAAATTTAGACAATCATCTGTTCCCTCAATAAATATCTGATAAACTAAAAAACAGTGATGAATTAATATCATATGTTTATGAATATGATAGATAATGGAAACCTCACTTTAAAAACACATTGTAACACTATATCTATGTCTAACACTAGTTCATGATGTATATTATATCAACCCCTTGATACATGTGATTTATTTTCCATTATATTATTAGGGAAACATCCATACCAACCACTCTTGTCCATCTTCAAATTCTTCCTCCCCAATACACATTTCTAATATAAACACACCCTAACTCTCAACTGTACATAACAACATTTCACAAAAAAAAAATTGAATCCCTACAACACAAACATACATGGATCCGATTAAAAAATCCATAGAACCATCCCCTTGTGAAGACCATACTCATCCAAACCACCAAACTCTCTTTTTAAAAAAATATTCTAGGTTAACAACGAATCTATCCATTAATATACGTATTTAAATTTAGGGGTTATCACTAAATAGTATGATACTAGGGTATCCAATTATTACTCTAATATATGTGGTAAAAATTTTCAAATATAATCGTTTAGAATGTAAAACAAAAGAATTACATAAAACATTTTGTGCCCAAAATAAGGACCCCCAATAAACACTATTTTCAGTGTGTAATATGCCCATACAAATCTCAATATCAACAAAAACAATCATACAACAAGAATTTGTGTATGTTTTCCTAGCCCTGTGATTATTGATTTAAAATTGATTCAATTATATTTATTAATCTGGAAAATATTATATTATAATTGGTAATATACACATACCACAGAAACATAATTTAAATTTTTTTGAGGTGAAAGAGATACCTACATTGATGAAATGCAATCAACACTTTCTAGTTGCACCAAAAATAAGGGCATAGATGCAGTATGAAGAACGATTGGGAAACATGAACCAAATATTGTATGAATTCACTCGATCCCTATGAAATGATGGTTTTAGAGAATACAATTGTAAGAGGAAAATTTATTAATGAACAATGAGGAATGGTATATTGTCTTAGTAATTATATGAAGAGATTCATGGGTATATATACGTTATTAATTTTCCGTTAAAGGTGGATCTGGAGACAATAACATGTTTTGACCAATTTACAACATCCTCGCTCTTAGTAAATTTAATATATGATTAATAAGATTATAACCAGTCTCAGAGACTTTCATATAATCCTTAAAACTAAATTGACATCGAAGAAGGCATCTAAAGAAATAATCTAGAAGAACATTAAAAACTATTCATGAGACAACATCCAATGAGGAAATTCTCAAAGAGGTAGTGCTCAACGTGTAACACCCCAGGTAAATAAAGAGTATGACATTTTCACATTTATCCATATTTGTGAATAAAATATTAATATTACTTTAAAGGGGACGCTATGCTCGATGGCGTACCCAACACGCAACATCATGTTTCTTGGGAATCTTACGTTGCACTCTAATAATAAAATAATATTATTTTAAATAGTAGTTAATGCCTAGCCGATTTAATGTCGGGAATTAACAAAACTAACTACAAAATGATTAAATATGTTTGTCAAATATTTTTTACTTTTTACAATAAATGTTAGAGGATTAAAAATGCGAATGAATCCAATATTAAGCGTAAACATTATAATATTCCTTAAAAGGTCGATTAACCACCTTTTGATGGTGAACCTCTTTTAAATACACTTTTTGACAATTTTATGTGTTATATTTGACAAAATAAAATTCTTCTTTAGAATCAGGACATCAAAATTTACATTGTGTATAATTTTTGGTATTTTTCCGAAAAAGTTCAATTTTAAATGGATAGTGAAAAGTGTTGTATTTTAATTCAAAACATCCTTTTAATCTAATTCATTTATATGATTAGATTATCTTTTTAATTGGTTTTAAAGTGAAATTAGAATATATTTTTACCATTTAATCCAATAGTGGTTGTTGGAATTAATTTTACTTTGAAATCAGACTTAAACTAGTGTCAAACGTATGATACATTTTGTTTCACAAAAACACGCTATTTTTTTTGACAGCGGGAATTTATTATTAAATTAATTAATGCAACTTATATGTTTTAAATTTTTTAAAACAGACATCATTTTTGATTTCGGAATATAAATTATAGTTTAGGGTGAAGTTTTGGTAATTTTATGAAAAACATCAATTTTTTATGAATAGTGAATCCACTAAGTGGTACTTATAAAAAATGATATTCCGTTTAAATGAAAATTTTCCATATTTGTGTTTTGAATTTCAAAAATCCAATATACATGGTTTCCATTAATAAGTAAAATTTGGTTCAATGGGATTAAAATAATTTTTTGGTAAATAGTAACTTATTATGTTTTTAATCGCGATTAGAGATAGTGTTATTTAAGGTAAAAATAATGTTTTAATAATATGAAATTAACATGACACATGTCCTACCCTCATTTTATGTGTCATGGTCGACCAATACAATCCATGGGTCAACTTGTGGACCCCATGGAGCTACTTTAGTTGGAAAATGACATTAATACCTTTTTATTTAATATTAAAATTAAAATGTCACAAACATGAGTTGTTTTACTAAAACAATTTTTACATGGAGTTATACAAGTAATATTTTTGACTATAAATAGTAATTGGAAATCTAAAAATATGTCATACATCATAGTATTTTTTTATAATTTTTAGACATAAATAAATTACATTATTTATGACATCATTATGATGCAACGATGACCTCATTATTTAACGATTTAAATAAAACGGAAAGATAATGTAAAATCTAAGACCTACACATGTCCAAAACCTATTTTATGGGTTTATTTCGAACCCTTATCACCTTACCGTCGAACTATATCAATGTGGGACCTTTTGAATTCGAAAATCATTCTAAAATAAAGTAACATTTCATTACTTTCCAAGATTGCCCCTCCTCTCCTATTATAAAATTCCCCCACCTCTACCTCCTTACCCACACTTCCAAAGCCTTTTTCTCGGCCAACCCCTGCCCATTTTGTCTCTCCAAATCCCTCTATAACTCCTTGAAGCCTCACTTTGGGCAGAAGTCTTCCCAAGGAATCCTTTGAGCTCAAACCAAAGGGAGTTACCCGATTTTAAGGTAATGTCTTCACTTCTGTCCTTTTGTTTTATTTTTCTTCTCCAACCCCCTAAAATCATTTTATTCATTTCTTTTGTAACAACTCCACTGTCTTCAATATACTAGAATTTTTTTATAAGAATTATTCAAGCTACACTTACACACACCTTCGTCTAATGGTTAAAGAACATACGGTTTCTGTGGTTGGCAATTTTCGGGCTCATGAAACGATGATTGTTCAATATTCTTTTAACACCATTAAAGGTGGACATTAACTATATTTATATATGATATATAATATGTTTATTTTTTCCATAATCTTCTCTATTTTTCATTTATGGCATACCTTTATGGCTTCCATTATGGGTATACACGATATCTTTATTTTAGGAAGTGCGGACTACCGCCCCCTCAAAGGGATTTGATTTGTTAATAACATATGTGGTATGTATAAAGGATATATTTAATGATATTATATATGAAACCATACTGGAATTCAAATACTAATATATATCATTATGTTTTAATTCCATTAAATATGAAATAGAAATGGAAGTAGCGTTCATGTGTACGTACGGCTTACCGTCTCCATGAACGGTACATTTCATTTCTTATCTCAAAATGTTATTTACTATTATAAGTACATATATATAATGGATATATATGTAATATATTACATATAAACGATGGATATCATTATAGAATTATAACATATATATATATATCTCATTTTGTTTTAATTCCATTAATATGACAAAAAAATGAAAGTAGCGTTCATGCGTACATACGACCTACCGTCTCCATGAACGGTGCTTTTAATTTTTATCTCCAAATGCTATGGAATAGTATAAAATGAATATATACTGTATATATATGACATTTAAAACATCAATACTATTCTGGATATGATGTACCTATAACTACATGGAAAATTATATTCCAACAAGTTCAATTTTTAACTCATGTATCAAACATCGACAAAAACGTCTGATATGAACTCATATTATTAACCAATTATTATAACATAAAAATATGTGATACGAAATGAATAATAATCCTTATAGGAGGTCCTTAAGAAATTATAAATTGACCAAAGTTTATTATTCAGGAATATAAATAAACGAACAAGACAAGTTGGCCTTGAGATAAGGGATCCAACACCTCTCTTTCTTTTTAAGTAGAGTATTTTATGTCATTCCTTTTAAAGCTCATCTTTCTTGTTATTGGGATATTATTTTATATTAATCTTATTGTAATTATTATGTTCATATGATGAGAGACCATATTCTCTATCATCAATCAATTTTGGATGTTTTGAGTGGCGCCGTTAGGCTGCCGAATTTTTCGTAAGAGATCCAACCTCTCTCTTTCTTTTTAAGTACTCTCCTTTATGTCACTTCTTTTAAGCTCCACTTTGTTATGTTTGGGGATGTTATTTTATATTCCACTTTCTTTAAACTTAATGTTAATATTATGAAAGACCCTATTTTCTCTTATCAATCCATTTTGGAAGTTTTAAGTGGCGTCGTTAGGCTGCCGAGTTTTCTTAAGGGATTATTCATCTCACTTTTTTTCCCGTGAGATTTATGATACATTTGCCACAATTTCCTTTGAGTGGTGTATGTACTGCCCATTATTTTACTCATTGTGTAATATAATTTCATTTATGCGTACTTACATCAATTTTATTATTGTCCTTCTTTCACGGGGTGGATGTCTCGAAAGATACACATGTCAGTAAGGGAACCTTTCACCCTCCTCTTTTTAAAAGACTTCTTTTGTTATGTATTTTAATTCACATTCTATTATGTTGGGATATTTTCTTCTATATACTTATTTATTTAGATTTTATGTCCATGTGATGAGATAACCTTTTTATCTCTCATCAACTCATTTTATGAAATTTTTAGTGATGCCGTAAAACTGTAAAATTTTTTCAAGGGAACTTCTTAACCCAAATTTGATTCTTTGGGATAAACATGTACTCCATTAATATGAAGTTCTATGAATATGTGTGAATTACCTCTGATTGTTTTACACTTAATATACTCTTATATTTCATGTATTCATTTGTCACACATAATTATGTAATTGATTTATCTGTAATCCAAGGATACCGTCTTTGTATGGGACTTCCTCTCAATCTCCCTTCATTGAGGCATATTTTGTTTTATACACAACTTTCTTTTATATGTTGTATAAACCCCTTTGACTTTTGTGTTTATTCAAAAGGAATCTTTTTTATACGAAGTGTTTACTAAACAACAAAAGGGAATGTTTTTTTCATACGTATGCCGCGACAATGACTTCTCCGCCGCCATGACCATTATTTGAGTTTCAGCTTCCTCTACAAGCCATACCTTCTTTTCAAAATAAAAATAAATACCATGTTTTACATTTCTTTTATTTTGGAATTGAAAATGGTTTTCATAATGTTTTTATATCTATGTTTTGTATTTATATCTTGTGATTGAAAGGTGGAAATGTTATGTTTCCTTTATGCATGTTTTATGTTATACGATTATGTTGTGGTTATTGGGCATTGTTATAAAGACAGGTGGTTCTGTGATAAACTACAGGCGGGTGAGCCCGATATAGCTCTCTAATTCATTGGGTAACATGAAGGAGTGAAACGTTAAGGTTTCTCAGAAGAGATTTAGGGAATATATTGTGGTGGGTATTCCAAATGTAACCAAGAGGGTTACTCCCTACGTAAGAATGTTATGAATGCCTCAAGTTACCTTTTATGTATTATGATTTCTATGATTTATTCATGATTTGAAGAGGTATGTTAAAGATCCTATGTTTTATGGGTAAAGTATGATTTCATTCTTATGTATATATGAACTCATGTTTCCTTTCCATATTTTTATATCCCTTACTGAGCTTTTTATGCTCATCCCAAGTTTTTTTGAAATGTTTTTCACAGGTCAAGGGAATGGTACATGATATGATGACAGTGTCAAGGAAGTGTCAAGAAAGAATCCATGTTTTATTTTAAATATGTTTCCATTGATGGGAAAAATTAATACTATCTTTTATGTAACCACTTTGTCTAATTGTAGAATGTAATGAAGGTTTTATGATACAATTATCTAAAATTCTATACCTGAAAAGATCCTCAATGTGTAATCTTGTAATAACTCAAGATTAAGTAAGGTTTAAGGCTGGGGTCTTATAGTTGGTATCAGAGGTCGGTTTTGAAAACTTTAGAGGTTAGGGTATCCTCTAAGCATAAGTGACATTACCATAATGGTTAGGATTTTAGAAAGAGTCATGGTTTTAGATAAAGTGAATGAGTAAGTATATCTTAGTGTTTACCTTCCAAATTAGTACATGATGGTTTTCTTGATATATACACACTTACATTTATATTTTTAGTGAATGGATGGATCTATCAGGAACCAAAGAGACAACAGGTTTGAAGGAAACTGTGGTGGTTCTCTGTTTAAGATATGAGATAAAATGGGGGATTCAATGAGGAAACTCATGGTTGTTCTAAACCAACTATCAATGAGTCATTATCAACCACTTGAACCTTGGTATGATCTGTAATGCATCATTTACAAGATGACCAATCTATGTGGATGTTCAGGTAATAATTATAAAGGTAACCATTAGAGTTTATATGATCCTTACTTTTGAGGTAATTATGGGTTATTATATGTTATGATGGAAAATGAAAGGCCTGAGATAAACTTGAGGTTAAAATGTTTTATAATTATTTTTTATGATTTTATCTCGTTTTGGGGAATGTTTTAAGAATTATATATTTTTGGAAAAAGGACAATACACAGACCATCTGATAACCCGTCGCGTTGGACAAAGCTACGGGAATCGAACCCACATCCAAAGTGCGACTGGTATTTATCGCCTACCATTGGACTACGTGAAGTCCCTAGTTAGTTTGACTAATTCCTTTTAGTTAGATGATTTTATGAATTAAGAGTAAGTTGATTTTGGGTTATCTATTGAAATTTATTAACTTATAATGGAGGATCTGTGATTAGGTTAATAAGTTTTCAATACGAGACATTAAGATCAACTGATGTTGTTTGGAGATAAATGTTACGATTTATCATGGAAGACTATGGGACTAAATCCTTAAAATATTTCGGTTTCAATCATAGTTTGGTTTACTTTGAGTAATTTTATGGAAAAATTTTTTATCGAATGTTCATCGATGAACTTTGGGTTTTGTTGGAAAAAATTTTGAGATTAAGAATAGATTTTCTTTTTATAAGGGTTATCCTTTTCTGGATTATCTGATCTTGTACTAACCTTTTTGGTTTTGGTTTTGTTTAATGTCTAAAGACATGGGAAGTATATAGTTCTCTTTTTTGGATTAGGTGATTCTCCAGAAGTTGATTATAGTACTCTTAATGTGAACAAGTCTTCCTAAATAATCGTCTTTTGGTGAAAATATGAGTTTGTGTAAGGAATATAATAAAATTTGAAAGTCAACATGATAAGTGATTATGATTCCTTATGAATAAATTGCTAAATAAAAAGTAACTTAAAAAATATTTTTTCTATTAACATTTCCTACTGGGGAATTGAATACCGTTTAACCAATCTCAAGTTTGTGATTTTTTGGTGGTTAACTTTCTTGTAAACATGATTTCTATCACTCTCCATCAGAACCTGACCCTATGTTATCTCCTCCATGTCCATGATTTTCTACATGGATTCCTAGTATGGGTTAACTCAGGTTACCTCTTTACTTATCTTCCTTTATTTTAAAGTTATTGTTTTACCGACTCTTGTTCCGATGTGGGACTTTCAAGGATGTTTCCAAGCTTAATTTTAAAATTGCGAGGACACAATTCCCAAAAGGGGGGAAGGATGTAACACCCCAGGTAAATAAAGAGTATGACATTTTCACATTTATCCATATTTGTGAATAAAATATTAATATCACTTTAAAGGGGACGCTATGCTCAATGGCGTACCCAACCCACAACAACGAGTTTCTTGAGAATCTTACGTTGCACTCTAATAATAAAATAATATTATTTTAAATAGTAGTTAATGCCTAGCCATTGTAATGGTAGGAATGAACTGAACTAACTACAAAATGATTATATATGTTTGTCAAATATTTTTTACTTTTGACAATAAATGTTACAGGATTAAAAATGCGAATGAATCCAATTTTAAGCGTAAACATTATAATATTCATTAAAAGGTCGATTAACCGCCTTTTGATGGTGAACCTCTTTTAAATCCACTTTTTTGACAATTTTATGTGTTATATTTGACAAAATAAAATTCTTCTTTAGAATCGGGACATCAAAATTTATTTTGTGTAAATTTTTGGTATTTTTCCAAAAAAGTTCAATTGTTAATGAATAGTGAAAAATGTTGTATTTTAATTCAAAACCTCTTTTTAATCTAATTTATTTATATGATTATATTATCTATTGAATTGGGTTTAAATTTAAATTAGAATATATTTTTACCATTTAATCCAATAGTGGTCGTTGGAATTAATTTCACTTTGAAATCAGACTTAAACTAGTGTCAAACTTATGATCCATTTTGTTTCATAAAAACACGCTATTTGTTTTGGCAATGGGAATTAATTATTAAATTAATTAATTCAAATTATATGTTTTGAATTTTGTAAAATAGACAACATTTTTGAATTTGGAATATCAAATATAGCTTAGGGTGAATTTTTGGTAATTTTCTGAAAAACATCAATTTTTTATGAATAGTGAAAACACTAAGTGGTACTTATAAAAACTGATATTCCATTTAAATGAAATTTAGCCATCTTTGTGTTTTGAATTTCAAAAATCCAACATACACGGTTGTCATTAAGAATTAAAATGTGCTTCAATTGGATTAAAATATTTTTTTGGTGAATAGTAACTTATTATGTTTTTAATCGCGATTAGAGATAATTAGTGTAATTTAAGGTAAAAATAATGTTTTAATAATATGAAATTAACATGACACATGTCCTACCCTCATTGGATGTGTCATGTCCGACCAAGACAATCCATGGGTCAACTTGGGGACCCCATGGAGCCACTTTAGTTGGAAAATGACATTAATACCTTTTTATTTAATGTTAAAATTAAAATGTCACAAACATGAGTTGTTTAACTAAAACAATTTATACATGGAGTTATACAAGTCATATTTTTTGACTATAAATAGTAATTGGAAATCTAAAAAGATTTCATACATCATAGTATATTTTTTTATAATTTTTATATATTAAATAAATTAAATTATTTATGACATCATGATGATGCAACGATGACCTCATTATTTAACGATTTAAATAAAATGGAATGATAATGTAAAATCTAAGACCTACACATGTCCAAAACCTATTGGATGGGTGGATTTCAAACCCTAATCACTTTACCCTCTAATTATATCAGTGTGTGACCTTTTTAATCAGAACCACATTCTAAAATAAAGCAACATTTCTTTACTTTCTAAGAGTGCCCCTCCTCTCCTCTTATAAAAGGCCCCCACCTCTACCTCCATACCCACACTTCCAAAGCCTTTGTATCAGCCAAACCCTGCCCATTTTGTCTCTCCAAATCTCTCTCTAACTCCTTGAAGCCTCACTTTGGGCAGAAGTATTCTCAAGGAATCCTTTGAGCTCAAACCAAAGGGAGTTACCCGATTTTAAGGTAATGTCTTCACTTCTGTCCTTTTGTTTTATTTTGCTTCTCCAACACCCTAAAATCATTTTATTCATTTCTTTTGTAACAAATACAGTATCTTAAATATAATAGAATGTTTTTATAAGAAGGATTAGAGATACACTTACACAAACCTTCGTCTAATGGTTAATGAATGAACTGTTTCTGTGGTTGGTGATTTTCTTGCCTCACGAAACGATGATTGTTCAGTATTCTTTTAACACCTTTAATGGTGGCCATTTAGATATCACTATATTTATATATGATATATAATATGTTTATGTTTTCCTTATGCTTCTTTATTTTTCATTTATGGAATACCTTTATGGCTTCCATTATGGGTATACGCGATATCTTCATTTTAGGAAGTGCGGACTACCACCCCCTCAAAGTGATTTGATTCATTAATACCATATGTGGTACGTATAAAAGATATATTTAATGATATTGTATATGATACCATACTGGAATTAAAATACTATTATATATCATTATTTTTTAATTCCATTAACTATGAAATAGAAATGGAAGTAGCGTTCATTCGTACGTACGACTTACCGTCTCCATGAACGGTACATTTCATTTCTTATCTCAAAATCATATTTACTATTATAAGTACATAAATATAATGGATATATATGTAATATATTACATCTAAATTATGGATATCATTCTGGAATTATATCATATATATATATATATATCTCATTTTGTTTTAATTCCATTAATATGACAAAAAAATGAATGTAGCGTTCATGTGTACGTACGGCCTACCGTCTCCATGAACGGTGCTTTTAATTTTTATCTCCAAATGCTATGTAATAGTATAAAATGAATATATACTGGATATATATGATATTTATATCATAATACTATTCTGGAAATTATATACCTATAACTACATGGAAAATTATTTTCGAACAAGTTCAATTATTAACTCATGTACCAAACATCGACAAAAACGTCTGATATGAACTCATATTATTAACCAATTATTATAACATTAAAATATGTGATATGAACTGAATAATAATATTTATAAGGGGTCCTTATGAAATTATAAATTTACCAAATTTTATTATTCAGGAATATAAAGAAACGAACAAGACAAGTTGGACTTGAGGTAAGGGATCCTACACCTCTCTTTCTTTTTAAGTACACTCTTTTATGTCATTCCTTTTAAAGATCATATTTCTTGTTATTGGGATATTATTTTATATTACTCTTACTGTAATTTTTATGTTCATATGATGGAGGCCCTATTCTCTCTCATCAATCCATTTTGGATTTTTTGAGTGGCCTCGTTAGGATGCCGAATTTTTCGTAAGAGATCCAACCTCTCTGTTTCTTTTTAAGTACTCTTCCTTATGTCACTTATTTTAAGATCCTATTTGTTATGTTGGGGGATCTTATTTTATATTCCTCTTTCTTTAAACTTTGTGTAAATATTATGAGAGATCGTATTTTCTCTCATCAATCCATTTTGGAAGTTTTAAGTGGCGCCGTTATGCTGCCGAGTTTTCGTAAGGGATTTTTCATCTCACTTTTATTCCTGTGAGATTTATGATACATTTGCCATAATTTCCTTTGAGTGGTGTATGTTATACCCATTATTTTACTCATTGTGTAATATAATTTCATTTATTAGTTTTTACATCAATGTTGTATTGTCCTTCTTTCACGGGGTGCATGTCTCGAAAGTTACCCACGTCGGTAAGGGAACCTTTCACCCTCCTCTTTTTAAAAGACTTCTTTTGTTATGTCTTTTAATTCACATAATATTATGTTGGGATATGTTCTTCTATATTATTATTGATTTAAATTTTATGTCTATGTGATGAGATACCATTTTTATCTCTCATCAACTCATTTACTGAAATTTCTAGTGACACCGTTAGGTTGTCAAATTTTTGCAAGGGAACTTCTTAACCAAAATTTGATTCTTTGGGATAAATTGTTGCTTCTTGAATATGTCATTCTATGAATATGTGTGAATAACATCTTATTGTTTTACACTTAATATCCACTTATATTTTTTGTATTTATTTGTCACACATAATTATGTAATTGATTTATCCTTAATCCAAGGATATCGTCTTTGTATGGGCCTTTGTCTCAATCTCCCTTCATTGAGACATATTTTGTTTTATACACAACTTTCTTTTATACGGTGTATAAACATCTTTGAATTTTGTGTATATTCAAAAGGAATATTTTTTATATGAAGCATTTACTAAATGATAAAAGGGAATGTTTTTATCATACGTATGCGGTGACGACGACTTCTCCACCGACGTGACCATTATTTGAGTTTCAGCTTCATTTAAAAGTCATACCTTCTTTTTAAAAGAAAAATAAATACCATGTTTTACTTTTCTTTTATTTTGGTATTGAAAATGGTTTTAATAATGTGTTTATATCAATGTTTTGTATTGATATCTTGTGATTGAAAGGTGGAAATGTTATGTTTCCTTTATGCATGTTTTATGTTATACGATTATGTTGTTGTTCTTGGACATTGTTATGAAGACGGGTGGTTCCGTGATAAACTAAGGGTGGGTGAGCCCGATATAGCTCTCCAATGCATTGGGTAACGTGAAGGAGTGAAAGTTTAAGGTTTCTCCGAAGAGATTTAGGGAATATACTGTGGTGGGTATTCCAAACGTAACCAAGAGGGTTACTCCATACGTAATAATGTTATGAATGCCTCAAGTTACCTTTTATATCTTATGATTTCTATTATTTATTCATGATTTGATGAGGTATACTAAAGTGCCTATGTTTTATGGGTAAAGTATGATTTCATTCTTATGTATATATGAACTCATTTTTCCTTTACATATTTTTATATCCCTTACTGAGCTCTTTATGCTCATCCCAAGTTTTTTTGAAATGTTTTTCACAGGTCAAGGGAATGGTACATGATATGATGATAGTGTCATGGAAGTGTAAACAAAGAATCCATGTTTTATATTAAATATGTTCCCGTTGATGGGGAAAATGATTAATATATTTTATGTAACCAATTTGTTTAAATGTGGAATGTAATGAATGTTTTATGATCTATTTCTCTAAAACTCTAAACCTAAAAAGATCCTCAATGTGTAATCATGTAATAACTCAAGATTAAGTAAGGTTTAAGGCTGGGGCCTTATACAATGAGGCACTATTCAATAGGGTACCTCTATTGAGGAACTCTTCACAAGCCACTATTGGAGAAAGCACCACTTGATAAGGCACAAATATTTAAAATTCCTACCACTATTTGTGAAACACCGTTAGGTGAGACACCGCCAGATAACCTATCGCCACGCATGAGGTACCATGTATTGAGGCACTGATGGGAGAATGATTTCCTGACAATGACTGTAAACATGAGTCACATCCAGGGTGATCTAGCATTATGGTGAGACAACTAGAGTGACATAACCATGGTCAGACTACACATGTGACAACACAAGCGTGAAACCATTGGCATGAGGCATTATTGGAAAACAGAGGACTACATGAAAATAATGAAAATTAATAAAATGTTAAAACATGAAAAATTTTCACACCATAAACACAATATTCTCAAAAAGTAATGGATCAGTGTGTTCTAGTAAATTACATGAGACATAAAATTATAAATATCCATATATACATATAAAGGGAACAAAAACACACAATCACATCACACATGAATCACCCCATTGGATAACCACCTTACCTTTATCTCACCAACACATGAGGGGAGTCCAGTTGTAAGGAAACATTTATTATTGTTAGCATCCAATGGGGAATGAAATACGTCCCATGGGGAGTTTTACAAGAAGACCAATTTAATGGTTATAACCATGAATTAATAATAGCATGAATGACATCCCATTTCAAAATGAACCCAACCCTAATAGTTTACATCCATGAAACATTTAAAACATATTTGGAATGAAAAATTACAACTTAAAAATGAAAGAAATCATATAAAAGCTATCCATGAATTAAATCAAACTCATTTTGAGATATTTTTAGAAACAAAATTTACCATTGTTTAATACAAGGGAAAATCACTTCATTTCACATCATAATATTATTCTAAAAACACTAATCACACAATAATTAAAAAATTCACGTTCTGAAATTAAAAAAATTAATGATTCATTAAATTCCCAAATGTTATAGAATCAAACAAAAAACTCAAAAACCATAGACAATAAAAACTCAAACTTTCTTTAAGAAGGTCAAATGAAGAAAATACACCCAAGGAAAAACTTGTGAAATTAAAATGCACATGTTAAATACATGGAAGCACGAAAACAATTTCTAAGATAAAAAGTATAATTCTAAAAAAATTAAAAAAATGATCATATAGAATGATAAAATGATAATATTACATTCAAAAATAACCCCATAACTATATTTAAATCTCATATAATAACTGTGGATAGACTATGGGAGGCATGGTGGCTATAGGATGAGCTCCTCTAAAGTCTCACGATATAAATGGGGGGGGGGGATATAGTAATTTGAGTTAAAATTAACGGAGGGAACCAATGTAATTTTACATTTTTAATGAAGATGGGCACTATACATAGTCACATGACCTAGATTGGAAATGTTTGAATTAAGAATGCATCACTTAATAGAATCACGGAAAACCCTCATGGTTTGGATGCACATTTTGGGAAAACATGTACCAACTATATAGTTTGGCTCAATAAATATTATATAATTAAGTATATTATCTTAGAATAGTTTTCACTAACCATGGGCCAATAATGTTCCCTCATTAATAATCTCTAAAAAATTTGATTTATTCCCATGATAGATTCATTTTTTGGATAAAACTGTGTACTACCCCACTAAACATAAATATTCAAGTTCAAAAGGAGATCAAAAGTGACTCATAGACATGAGGCATCACAATTTACCATTAAGGATGTACCTAAAATTTGAAATTAAATATTTACATGATAAAGCTTAATATTTTGATTAAAAATACCGGAATATAATGTAAAAAACTTATGAAAAAAAGATAATCCCAGATAAAAGATTCAAATAAAAACTATGTTGTGAAAACATAAATAAAGAGAAAGATAATTATCATTAAAAAATGAAATAATAAGGTGGGGTTGAGTATGTTTTTACCTTAATAAAGATAGAATGGGTTTTTTTGGATTACATACAAAATAAACAATATAAGGTTTTCAATTTCATTTATAGTTTTAATTCTTTTTTGGAATGTGCCTTAGATTCCCAAAATATTCATAAGGGTGTGATATTGTATTATATGACATCAGAGTATATATGTAATTATGTGGTTCATATGTATGAAAATTATATCAAGATTTAAATAGTTAAAATGAATAAAATATGTACAAATCTGGAAAAGATCTCAAAAATAATTCTACATCCTTAACGAGAAAATTGTTGAAAGAAACTTCACTATGATTTATTAAAGAGCATGGGACTGTGATGCATGTAATTAAGAAAAGATTATATTTTACATAATGGTATGGGATTAAATGATACTAGTAATATCCAATGTTTAAACAATAATTATATTTTGAATTATTCAATCCAATTTTTGGATAATTAAGGGAATCAATTGAAATATAGGCTAAGGAATGAAATCCATTTTTATATGGTAACAATAGTGATGGTTGAAGATCCAAATATTTATAGGGAGCATGTACGTTAATCAGGGAATCAAATTCAGAAATATTTTTTAACTTCGGATCCTCACACAGTTTTATATCTCTAAATATTTCATTAAAAAAAGTATATTTCTGATCAAAATATTGAATGGTTTTTTAATACAAACAACTAGATTAATTATCGTTGTAATAATAATGCATCATGAACTATAAATTGTGAAATATAAACATGACATAATTTCATAATTCATTCATACAACTATAGATTAATTTAATATAATCCATGGTGTGTACTGGATTATAAAATATGATGGAAATTTCAATTCAATGTGAAAGAAATCAAGATTCATGATGATGATGTGGGATTTGTTTTTGTAAGTGTGAAATATATCATAAACTAAGTCATTTATAGATCCACCTCCAGCATCACATATGAATATGATTATTGAGGAAAATGTGTATATGTAACGTACATATTGAAATTCTATTCATCAAATTGACGATGTTAATATTTTAAATGAATACTTTAATGAATTTCACATTAAATTAACCTCTCATCAATCAATATGTGACAACATGATTTACACTATTTTATTCACTGATACATAAAATAAAATTAATTACTCCTTACGAAATAAATATTATGGAATTAATTGTGTTAATTAAAATATAGAGGAGTAACGTGGTAAGGTATTTTTCCCCTTAGAGTCTTACCATAGGGAGAAATATTCATTTAAAAATGAATGAATACGGATCTAGGAGGTTGTGCAATGAAATTAGAGAAATCAATGCAATTACAATAAGGAAATATTATCATATTCTTAGTTTTAACAACATATTGGATAACATTTATAGGGCCCAATAAATTTAAAATATTGTTCTTCACTAAGGGAATCGTATATTGATTTTTTTGATAGATGATATTTTAAAAAATATATCAAAATACATATGGAAATTATAAACATATAGTAAGGACATTTTCTAGGTCTATTACACCATCATTATTATATATCTAATGAATAGGTTATTCAAGTAAAATCTTGTTATGTTTAATGTGGTATTAATTTATGATATCTTTATATACTATAACACATATAATAACCATGTGAATAACATGTGTATAATTCTTGATACTCTTATAGGAATAGAGTTAAATGGATAATTTAGCAGGTGTGAATTCTTTCATCAAGAAAGTTATTTTTTAGTCATATTTTATTTATAGATGAAATCATTGTCGACCCTATTTAAAATTTATTTAATAAATGAAAAACACAAATGAACATATCCATGGAATTTAGTTTTAGGTTTTAGGATGGTTACTATTGGTGACTTGATAATTTTCTTCTAATTTGGATATCCTCGTATCCATGAATTCAATAAATGGGGTTCAGTTTAAAATTGTAAATGAATATGAAGAATGCTTTTAATAATTGAATTGTAGTTTAGTCAATAATAATGATTTTTTACTTTAAAATCTCAAAATGATAGAGTCTTGATATATAGTGGTTAAATGATAAAGGTAAATGGTTTTTCCATAATCAATAATGATATATTTATTTTCAATTCAACAAGATAGTTAAATTCAAATCAATATATCTCTGAAAATAATGATCTGGAATAGGAATAAATAATCATATTTATTATGATATGGATAAATTATATTAAATATAAAATATGTTATTTATATATATATACGATAAGATAATTATATAAATCATTAAATAGAATGATCTCAATATGAGTCAAATAAAATAACTCGATTTAACAATAGTTTTTTTTAATACAAGAATTCCAAGTGAAGGAATGTTATATAATATATGTATTTTGAAGGAAATATAATTGAATTATTTATGAAATGAGGAATTAGAGAGATATTAATAAAATTACTTTGTTAAAATATGTATTTTGGAATTATAATGAAATGGAAGACATTGTTAGTTTTTGAAATTCTTGAAAAAAAAACTTTATTTGAAGTGTTAAAAAAAATCAACCTGGTGATGGGATCCATCCAAAAAAAGTAGAGAAATTACTGATGTAAATAGTTGGATGATACACATATCTTGAATTTATCCATACACATGGTTAGTATGAAGATGTATTGGTATTTTTTGGAACAGTTTTTTTTGGATAAAATATTGAAAGGAATTGGTGATTACATATCATGATGCATCATTTTCCAAGTGGTGAAGGTAGAGTGATAGAATTATATAGAACGAATTTGTCCCAAACCTATTTTTATGTAGGAATTTGGTTATATTATGATGGAATTTGACATATGGATGCCAATTAATCAATGAATAATGATTCAATATTTGTAATCATTAATCTCCTTAAAAAAATTAAACAATTACATTGTAGAAGATAAGATTTACCTATTTAATTAATTTCACTATTCTATATTAATAATTTTATAAGAAATAATGGTGAACAACATTTACTTTTTTCTGATGATGATTTTATATTACATAAAAATCATGGACAATTATTCAACACTATTTTATTAGTGACCTTAAATTTAGAAATTATTACATTCCATGAACTGGTGGACATACTGAAAGAAAAATATGATCATTATTAGACATGTTGATATCATAATTAAATATCATTCATGGTATCTATATTAAATATTCACCTTTGTTATATTTTTTCTATTATAATAATTTCCATTAATGTATTTGATTGGTCACATGAAATCCTAATATGCAATGATATATTGTACCCCATATTTTAGGGACAATATTGAGGAATGGAAATTCATATGCTAGAATGTTTTAGGTTACATCGACAAGGTAATGAATATTTGGACTCATATTATACAATATTAAATAATTAAAATGTGTCATAATGATAACTACATGTATTATTTTTAATTTCATGTTTTTAATACCATTTTCATGAACATATCATGATGGATGTGTATTATAAGGATCAATAATAAAGCTGAACTCCCCCAGGTACATTAGAAATATTGATATTTTGGAAGGGAATTAATGTGTAACATCCCAATTCGAAATACAACCATTTATTCCTAATATACATGTTTTATTACATACATTATTTTTATGGAATATCATTCATGATCCAACAGATGTGTTCAAATTTGAATAAATATAAGGGAAAATGAACCCTCTTATTATGATTAGTCTATCAAGATTTTTCATATTAGAGATGAAGTGTTTAGGAATCACATGAATCAACAAGTAAAAATATATTAATAATATAAAAAAATATGGAAGCAAAATAGGGGCCAAAGGATGATATGAATTACAACCACGCTATAATACACATAGATGAAATGTGTTTTTTTAAATGAATTTAATATTTTCTATATTTTGGGTTCAATGAAATATAGATTATAGATTGAGTTATAATAACAAAAAAGGTAACATTTCACCAAATTACAACAATTTTATACATTTAATGCAATTTTATTCATGGGATACATGCAACACTAACTTATCTTACAATACATATAACACTTAATTTTTTAAAAACCCTTATAACTTATTTATATAGTTAATAAACTATTACCATTAGAAAATTGTTATTAAAATTTTATGTATTATTTGTAATAAATTATTTTCATTTTTTATTATATTTATTTTATAAAAAGGAAACATATTGAAAAAATGACATCATTTTTAGTAACCACGTTATATTCTTCAAAAATATTATTTTTATCAAAAATTTAATATTATTCTTTTTTAAATAAATAAGAAAATTAAAAAATGAATCATTAAAAAAATTAACCAGAATAAATAAAAAATATTTATTGAAGTCATGAAATCAATATTATCTTAGTTTAATTTTTTTTGTTTTTCTTTGGAAATTTTCATTTTTTTCTTCAAAAGTGAAAAATATGGAATTTTTTTTAATTCATTTATAATTTCAAATTCCATTTATTAATGTATTTAAAATAAAATGGCATAGATATTATATCAATTAAAAAATTTATTAAATAAATTCTCATATAAAAACATTGAATTTTTTTGACGATTTTCACATTACGAACAGCTCTTCTCGTCAGATTATCATGAATATTTTTAAAATAATCATTTCAAAATATTTGAATTAATAATGAAAAAAATGATTTTATATTTGGAATCAATGTAATTTATATAATCTAATATGATAAACTAAATTTTGGCCAAAATGAATAGTAAATGTACGAAAAAGTGATTTATTTGATTATGGTATATGTTGGTGTCCTTGTGGTTAAACTAGAATGATAATAGTGAAAATGACATAAAATACCATCCAAAATTTATTTATTTTGATTATATAGATTTTGGTCATAAAATTATCTAAAATATATAAATTACAATCTTCATTACATTGAATATTACCCATATAATATGTTCTGTGAAGAAAAAATAAAAAATGATACTTTTTCCTACTTTTAATATCTATAAATCATTGGGATACATAAAAATATGATTGAATATATATAATATATTCAATGATAAATTATTTTTTTATCAATATAAATTTTTAAAAAACCATTTAGATGAAATAATTTCATTATATTCTAATGAAACACCAACAAAGTAACTATTTAGTTAATAAAAAAAATTATCAACGGGATTCAATACAATGAAAGTGATGTAATATGAAAAAATATTATATTAAATTAATTTTATATATTAATAACTAATTTAATATCAGTTTGAACATAATATATTAGAGTTCCATACTTTTCTTGATATATATTAATTTAATTGAAATGAATAGTTTCAAAATTGGCAAAAATATTTTCTATAATGATTTATTTTTTATTAAATGATTTAAAATTTATAGAAAAAATTATTATTACTAAATATGTTTCTTATATGAAAAAAATAATTATGATCCATTAATTAACCAATTGGATTATTCTAATGACTATATAGATTATTAAATAATAAACAAAAATTGGTTACTGCAGTATCGGTTAAGGTATTCATTCTGCACGTTAATATTAATTGTCATAAAATTAATAAAAAAGATGATATTTATGTTTTTTAAATTATAAATAATATATAAGATTATTATGTCAAAAATATAAAATAATTCTGTATCTAATTTATTCGAAACTGTTAAATTGCATTGTTTTAAAATCATGTTACTATAGTGAAAAATAAAAATAGTAAAAAATCTAAATAATATAAGTTAATGAATAAAAAGTATAAAAACATGTTTTTTATTGTGTTTTGGTGGTTTTTATAAAAAATATTATTCATGTAAAAAGTTAATTATAAATTTTTGATCTACATTAGGTAATATTTTTCCTCCAAATAGTGAATAGATTTTTTATTTACAAGAACTCTACTCTACCCCTACTACAAAAGGGGACTAAGTCTCCTCCCATACTCAAAATAACACATGTATTTAGGATCAAAACATCATGACCAAATAATTCCAAATACCCCTTACCTTATAATATATAACCTATTTTTCGTATAAATACATCCTAAGCTGGCATTTAGGGGAAACCTTAGGGGATACCTGAAGAAGAGGAAATGTTCTTCGACGATCATTTCACTTTTATTTATTTATCCACACCCAAAAGTTATTATTAGTATGACATGATTATTTTAAAACAAATTTTATCAAAAATACATTTATATATTTTTATGTTATCAGTACGACCTTAAATTTCATGCATTTAAATCAAATGGGTTAAAAATAATTATTTTATTGTACTATAGAATATCGCCTAACGAATCCATGACATTCATTTTTTATAATATAACCTCAATAAAATTTTAATAATGAAGTTAATATAGTTTATATATCATATATATGAAATTATTAGGATTATTTCATTAATATATCAAACTAAATGTAAGGCTTTCTATTTCATGGGGGTACAATAACAACACTCGTGTGTATATTGGACTACTCTCTAGAAAATCAATTTGATTCCTTCGAAGTTTACATAAAAAAGTATTAAGGATGATTTCTATGATTATTGATTGTTTATATTAAATAAATATTTTCTAGAATTTTAATATATATATATATCATTTAATTGTTTTCATGAAAACAGAATTGAAAATGAAAAGCAAATTACACACAAACAAACGACATAATATATCTATAAAAAGAACTATTTCATTTTGGATCGCTACATTTCATGGAATACAATAATTAAATATATATTGAATTTATATGATATTTATATAATTGTTAAATTTTTTGGATATTATGAATAAAAAAGCAATTTAATATGACCATGAAATAATGAGTTAAAACACACATGAGGAATAATGTAGTTATTAAACGAAACAGGATTAAATAATAATGTATTGTGAATAATATAATAACAAACGGTCATACGAAATCAATATATGGAACGATATAAATGAATAATGTTCTTTGATATATTATTAATAAAATTATATTTAATATATCGTTGTTTTTAATGTTTATGAGAGAAGTTAATGAAAAAATTAAGTGATTTCTATATCACTTTTTACTTATGTGAGACTCATACCTTGTTCACCACATATTTAGATTCTGTGGTTTATATAGATTACAAGAATGTAGCTTATGATTATTATACATAAATTTTTTCTATTGACATATCCATTTTATGTAATCATATTCATGGGGCTTAGGGTTTGCATGTTACCAAATCAGTTAGGGTTGTTTTTCTCAATTTTCCTTCCTTGAGATATATGTTATGTAATGCACCTATATTCTTTAACAAGGATTATATAATGAAACATTAGATTTTAGTTTAATGAATTTTTTAATCCTCATGGTATTTTATTATTCATTTTACCTAATTCCTTCTTATTTCTTATGATACAATGTTACCAATGTGGTAAATATTTTATGTTACAATTTCAAAAAATTTCTGCAATGATAACGATTACATATCCATTGATGAAATATTATTATTCATATCCCAAGAAGTATCATTAATTTTATTCATGTGTGTTTATTTATTATTTTATAATTTAATTTTAACATTATTCTCATCATTGGTATTTAATAAAATTTGGAAACTGTTTTATAAAATCAATCTTTTTTGTCCATTCGTTCAAAAATACGTTTTACTACAAAAACATGTCTTATAAAAATATTATTAAACTTTTTTAAATGATATTTTAAGATCATATTCAATATATTTTTTTTGAAAATATTTAATGTTTTATAAAATGTAGTAAATAATATTAACATAATATAATTTAATATTTATAGTATATTTTCATGTAAAATGTTTTGAAAATGTTTTAATTTTGTAAAACATTTTTAAATTATTTTCAAATAATCCCTCATATGTTAAAATTTTACATTTTAAAGAAAAGGATATTGATTTTTTGTAATATTAAACTTGATTTATAAAATTAATTTCAGTCCTTCCTTTATAATATTTTATATTTATTTTCAATAAAAAATTACTCTAAAATATATTACATTTTAAAAATAATTTTTCATACTGGAATGAGTAGTTTCCTCAATAAATTTTCTTAAATGATATTGATATATTATATTCCATATAAGTAGAAATCCTTTGATGTTACCTAAACCTTACTTGGTATACCGTCTAATGATGTATTTCATATTCCTTCTCAAATTGGTTTAATTTTAGGGAAACAAAGATGTAATTGAAACACATTTCTATATCATTTGCTATACAAACAAATTTTTTTGATAACATGTTCTATTCATTAGTTACTCAATAATTAAATTACTATGAAAAATTTCTGTTTTACATAGGTTATAATATGATGAAATGTTTATGATACCCATTTCATGTCATAGGTTATGATATGACAAATTTTTATGATTTTGGGTTATATATATATGTGGTTTTAATTTTATTATATTTTGGACACATATCTCACAAAAATACATTGGTTAATGATTTTCATATCAAAAAATATATAAGGATATAATATAGAGTGATCATGGTTAACTAATATCAAAGTAGAATAAGGGAAAACTGAAAAAAATAACGGACTTTTTCTACTATTATGGTCTTGGATGTCTTCTTTGAATAATATAGAAATAAATTTCTATGCTTATGGGTATGTCAAAAATTCCATGTTTATGAAAATGTTGTGCTTTTTGGGATCATGTTAATTTAATATCTTATAACTCATGAATTATGATCATCCAATATTTATTCCATGAATCAAGACTATTATCTTAGATATGAAGGGCATGTTATAAAATGTTATGCTCTTGTGTTCACACAATTTCATCATTTTATGCTTATGTATCACTTATTACAAGGCCTTCCAATAAATTATCAAACCATTTCTAATGTTTAATTTTGAAAATTTATGTTGAAATTTTTTATGTATGTTATTTATACGAAGAGTACTAAATGGTATGATCATTATCCAAAACTTTAAGGATAATTAATTAAACTAGAGAATTATTTTTCATGATTGAAATGGACTAAAAAGATTTGGGTCCATAGGCATGTCTCCATGAAATGTAATCAATATTCATATAAAAATATTTAATATTCATGTATGAGAATCAAGGTTCTCTATATTTGGGATCAAATGAAAGGTTTAGTTTCCATTATGTGTCTTTTTTGATAAATTTTTTTTGGTATCCCTATGGATATTTAAAATTATGTATCTAGGGATGTCTCTAAGGATAATTAAATGGAAGATTTAGTGACCACTAAAATGTAGAAATTTTTTTGGTAAAGGATTGAGAGAGTTTATTAAAATAAAATATTTCAATATCTAGATAATATTACTGGATGTGGCCTTGGAATATATCCACCTATGTGTACTAACCCAAAATACACTATATTGAGATAGACTCGGTCCAAAAATGTTTCCATAAAATGGGCCTCTTTTTATAGTTGGATTAACTATAATGGGCAGATATGACCTAAAATTTAAAAACTCATTGGAAACCATCCGGATGGGTTTAGATAAACGATGAATATGAATAACATAGAATAAAACTACATTTTCCATTAATGAATAGAAATTTTTATGATTCATATAATCTAAATTATTTTATTGACTATGAGATTTTAAATTTGTATATTCAATGATCACACTATTTTTTAGGAAATAGTCAATGGTGGGATCCCGAACGAACTAAAGTAAAATTGAATGTGATGGATAATTTTTTGATGACAATCCATATGTGATGGAGACTTGAGTGAAATACATTTTGATTATTCATAATAATATTTCATGGTACATGATTTCAATCATTCACCATAATAAACTATGATAACCACAAAAAAAATGAGGATATGTTTTTGTTAGTTTTCTAGTAGTGGATACCCTGGAAGAATGTAACAACCCAAATTTTTTGAAGAATTATTTTTTTTCACAAAATGTGTGTTATTTTTGTTACTCAACTAAATGATTTCCCTTTATTAATAATGTAACTATATTTTCATTTTACCATCATGTTCTTATCAATATTATATTTTTTTTAATTCTAAATTCTGGTCAATATCACAGTTAGAAACTTTAATATTATCATTATAATTATTGTTTACAAATTAATATTATAATGGTTAATACAGAAAGAATATTTTATGGCCTCATTCGGTAGAATAATGTTGTATGAATATTATTTTTCAGAAATTGGAATAGAGGTAGTGTTTCTGGGATTTTCTATGGACTAGGACCATGCAGAGATTCAACCTGTAAACCTTGAACAATGTCTCCTATGGGAGTAGTTCAATTTTGTGGAGATTTCTAATCAAGATATATTATCTCAGACACCCCAAGAGTATATCCCCACCGTACACCTTATAATTACATTTTATGAAATAATTTTAAGTGAGTATGATTCTAGGCCTTAGTCACTATATTGTAATTCCTTGGATTTAGTAAAATTTTCATTTCATCACTTCCATTTTAATAATATTTTACTTAAATAATTTATTTTTAATTGAGAATAAACATATAAATTGATATTATAGGTAATAATTTTTCTTTTTAGTGATCTATCATTCCAGGATAATTATTATTATAAAATAAACATCATTTTTGAATTTCAAATATCAAAAATCAATTGGAGTTAGGTTTTTGTATTTTTCATAGAGGATTTATATTTTTCATGAATAGTAAAAAATAATTCAATTTTCATTTATATAAGTATTATACCCTAAATAATTTTTTTATCTAAAATTATTTTTCCAAAATTGGACATACCGGTTTATGAACAGTAAGATGTTTAGAGACCAATATGATCAGAGTAATATTTTTAGGGAATAGTAACATCACACATTAGAAGAGTAATGTTACCCATATGGATAGTAATATGACCAATAGAATAGTTACCTCATCTATGAATGTATAAATATAATTTATAATCTTAATTGGTAATGGGATATAATTATATCCAAGTATAAATAAATAATTTTTTTACGTATTTTTAGTTATGTATTAGTATATTTATAAAACATAAATGTTTAAAATTTAATATAATCCATTAAAAGAATAGCATTTTCATAAAATATAGTTCTATTTTTAATTCTCCATGTAGAAAAACGGTTAGGGTGAGTTGTTGGGTTTTGGGTATTTTTTGAAATAGATAATTTTTCAGTGGGTATTTAACATACTATTTTCAGTTTTGGGTGTGTTTAATGACATCATAACTATGTCATAATGTTGTAATGAATAATATAAAATAAAGTTAGGATATTATTTTTTATGTAAATAAATAGGTGTCCCATGTGGAAAATACAATGGGATAATACCCTGGGAAATCCCATGTTTTTTAAAATAACACTACTAAGGTTTAGTAGATAATTAATAAAAAATAATCCCTCTATTTTTCTACAAATAACCTCAAATTAATTCATTTTATTTCATTCACAATTCATTCCGAATGAATCTAGGAAATTATTATTTTTCATGGTGTCCTCCCAAGGCGTTTTCAAGTCCACCAAGGTCCTAAACATTGAGTTTTGGGGCCACTATTCAAAGTAAAGGAAATTTCAAATTCACATTTCCTTTCAAGTTCATTAAATATGTTGTATGCCATTCAAATTTACATTCATGTTATTATATCCATTTTGTTCTATGTTATTTTTGTAATAATTTTCTTTTTTGAATGGGATACATTTTTTCCCTGTCAATTTTATTCTTCTTAAACTGTGTTTCATTCCCATTATGATATCTAATTTTCATCTCAAAATATCTCTCCTTTTATCAAGAAATTCATTATTTTAATTTTTTAATTAATAAACCTATTTATTATATAGGGATATTAAAATATATATAAGAATTATATATTTAAATTTAGGATTAATAAAAATGAAACCCTCCTTCCTTTTCTTGGATTTAAAATGAGAAAATGATCTTGTTTTTTTATCATTTTAAAACACCATGATTTTGAATTGAAACACATTTCTTCTATTAACCAAGATCTATTTATGAGATATTTTATTAATATCTATTTTTCTCAAATTAATGAATACATATGAAGGATTATCCAATATAATTCTACAATGCATTGGGTAAATAATTTAATCTCTATAGATAACTGATTTTATGATACCTTAGTAAAGAACCATGGAAATATTTAAGTCACATCAGTAGAAAAACATGGTGGTATGCATTTTAATGAATCAATTAAATATTGATGACACATTTCCATGTTAGGATTCATTTTATTTTATTTATTATATGCACTATTTTTTCTTTTTCATTCAATATTATTATTATTCATGTACTTATTAGTATTTCTCAAGATCACATGTTACGGTTTCACATGTATTCACTTACTAGGCCTTCGTCTTAACCATTCCATTTTTGCATGTCACCAGGTATAGATATTCAATAAATTTACTTTAGATTAAATTTGATGAATACTTTAAAATGGAATATGATAATGTTTTTTGTTTTTTATATATTGTGTACCTTTTTTCAAATACAGTAAATGTTAAAATATTTTATTTTTTCAAATACTATATAAAGTTAAGTAATAAAAATAAATTATTCTATTGTTGGAATCAATGAATGATTTAGAAAATTATCTAAATTATGTTTTGTAAATATTTGAAAGAACAATAGGGATAATGTTAAATTTTGTAAAACATCCTAGTTTTTTGGTGAAACAATAAGTACATTTTTTCTAAACAGATAAATCCTTCTATGGATACAATCAAATATATGTTAATCTAGCACAGTTGTAGTCTAATGACCAAAGGTTGACATACATCGAAAATACATTATCTATTTTGGAATACATAATACATTACACAAATACAACCATAAATACCGAATTAGATTAGTGTCAATTGAAACATAGAACATAATGTTATAACTTGGTGGAATATATTCTATATCCCATATAATGATTTTCCCCTTTTTTCCCTAACTAAAACATTTCATTATATTCTATAGAAAAGGAAACATTAAGAGGATGAGCTCAAATTTTTATAAAGGGTAAATATGAAAAATATCATAAAAACATTAATATAATAATGTAAAATCATGAACATAAACAATGATTAAAAAATATACAATATTTAACATATACCAAAATCTAGATTTATGAAATAAATATTGGTAGTTCATAAGGAATAAATCATAATGGAAACATGAACCCTGAAAAAATAGCACTGGTATAAAACATGGAATTGTGTAAAAAATAAGCACATAATATTATTTCTATAGTATCCATGGAATTATTTCCATGAACATCATAGTGGTGAAATTTCATTACTGAACCGTGTTTACATGTTGTTCCTGCCATGTATTACTAAACTTTATTTAGTTGATATTCCAACCCTATATTACATAATCAAATTTACTTTCCATTCTTTTCATGTCTATATTATGAAATATAACTCTTTACCCAATTCATTGGAGGGAGATATAAATCCCACCCTATCAGAACCCTTCATCATCCCCACTTGATCTACCCTCCATCACCACCAGAACATTCATTCAGCCTCACAGTGTTTACCTTCCCCACCGATAATGGTTGATCTCTCTACCACTGGAGTAAGCCACTCTGATGACCACCACCACCATAAGCCATCACCACCACCATAAGCCATCACCACAACCTAATATCATGTCACTATTATTCACCTCAAATTATTCTTCTGAATTTCATTCTTGTTGATACTACCAATCACCTATGTCCTTCATAATATCAGTTTTCTTTTGCTCACTACCACAAAATTATACCACTATTCATTTCAATCACCCTCATGTTCTGTTGAAGAAGATAATCCTACCATTTTGTATTGATATACTCATTTTCATACAAGTATTCTAAACTCTACATAAAGCACAACACAGTTTAAATCTATCCACTTTTACCAACATCTCTTAGAAGATAAGATGCATACATGTGTATATATATATGAGTATTGAAGAAACACTCCCTCACTGGACAAAACTACCAAGATAAAACAATATCTTAACATTTTTTTCGTTTATCCACTAGTTCCAAAACTACTATTTAGAATTCCACACCATCACTTGCTGTGAAGAAGAACCCACCATTTACCTCTGCTTCTTCTTTTGGGTTACAACAATGTAAGGGGAAGCATTTATTTTACCAGCACATATATTTTTTATATTTCAAGTGTTCATGTATGATTATAAAAGTATTAAAATATATCTACATTATATTTATTTAAATTATTAAAGTGTGTGATTTTTAGCTTATTATGGGAAATATTTTAGTTTGTATATAAGAATTTTTTTATATTTTTATATTTCATTCACATAAATATTCCTGTAATAATTTCATGTTATTTAGGTTATGCTTGTATTATTATACTATCATTCCAAATTTTCAATTTTTTCTTATATAAATACATATATACATATATATGTATTGTTTATCATATCATGTTTTCAGTATGTATATATATGTATATCCACCCAACATTAATTATTTTCTATTTAAAAACATTTAAGGGAGAAGTGATAACCCTCACATATTACAAGTTTAGGCACCAAAATATATGATAGATAAGTTGAAAAATAGTTTGATTTTCTTGGAATCAATCTCTCTAAATAGTATTCAGGGGATATAATATACATGGGTGTCAGGGTAGTCATTTATGGTGCCTTCGTATAGATGTACAATGTTTTCCCATGATTGTTTATATTCCACCATGTTGATCATCCACATGTTGAGTCCTATATGAAAAATAAGGACCTTATTATCTATCAAATTTATTTCCTATTTGGCAGTGTTCACCTGAAGTGGTCTCATCTTCTTCGATGCCTTAATATACATATCTTCCTCTACCATTTCATCTGAATGCATGAGAAGATCCATGTGTCCCTACAACGATGACACCTTTTACTGTGGGTCTTCATTAGAGCCTCCCTCATTCTACTTACCAGGATTATGAATCCTTTTATCACTCATGGTAATGACATGAACTGCATCTACCAGCTCCTTGGAGACGTCGACCACCTCATGCTTATCAGAACCATTGCGTTTGTTCAGGGAGGGTGATTCTTATAATTTAATGAGCATTCGGCAGAAAATTACCCATATATGAAGATCTAGTAATAGGAGAAATTTGTATATTTGAGAAGACCTTTCTATGTCATTATCTCTTGTTGTTTATAATGAAGCCATGTGAATCCAAAATTTTGTTCATTCCCTTCTATGCGGAGGATTGTATGTAGTTCTCTTATAAGACTCGTTCCTTCTAATCGGTTGAATATGAGGCCACATCCACTTCCCCTTGAAATTTTTCCACATCCACCAGGGTTTCCTCATAGTTATCGATACATAATAATTCCTAACTAACATGGAAATCCTATTCTCTAAAAATTGAAAACTAGTTTTGAGAAGACATGGTAGAACCCCCATATTTCTGCTTCTCTACGATGGGAATAATGGTCTGTGTGGTATGCTTTTATTTTTTGTATCATCCTGTATGTTCTAATACTCGACCCATGAATATGAATAATGAGGTGTTTTCCTATAGAGCATGACACTGGGATGCCTCACTACTGTCTTCATCCACATAGATATCTTCATGCAACGCAGATCGCTTGGTTGTGTTTGAAGTGGCCATTTCAATGCTAGTGAAGAGTCCTTGTGGAATTACCTCTCTTCCTAAACATCCCTTATAGTAGTAGTGTATGAAGGGTATGAAATAGCTAGATCTAGTCTCATGTTCTGATAGATGATAGAGACAATTGGATTATCCAGAGGAAGCATAGACTTATCCCAAGGAATAATAGAGGAGGTATGGACATCCCCAAGCTACTGGCCACCCTCATCATCCAGCTGAGCCTCTATCTAAGGGGTTTAAGCATTTTTTTTGAACTGGTGTACCTCCATGACCATTCACGGTTAGAACTAATGTGCAAGACATAGGATTGTCATTTTTTCTGATGTCCAAAAAGAAGGCTGGCTAGGCAATATACAAACCAATTTTCAAAACCACTAATTGAAGATAAAGCAGTTCATTACTTACATTAATTCAGAAAACATCAACCATAGGCAACAAGATGTCCATGGTCACACTTATTTTAGGGGAAATGGGATGACATAATGATCTCAATGGTTTTTAAATTCCTATGAATCTTCCAACAAGATTACCTCACATCTAGAGAATCATAGGGTTTTGGAATGGAAGTGGATTACCTAGGAATATGACCTAAATCACCACAAGGGGTAAATACCAAATCCAGTGAAACTCATAGCTCCATCAGAGAAGGAATAAGTAGAAAACATCCCAAGATATTCTTCTTTTTGACCACAATGTGGGATGATAAACATCAAAGGAGAATCGCAGGAGAAAATTACCAAGATCTAAAAGTTGATTGTGATTCATCCTTGTAGAGGCCATATGTCATTGACAAAACTATCGAACCTATTCACTGAGGGGCTACGACTACTGATGCATGCTACCAGGGATATCCCATGAAACGATGATGCCTATGTGAACTCCTGTAAGGAAATTGGAAGGGTGGGAGACCCAGGTTAAATACTACGAACTTTAGGGAAAAGGTAGATAAGGGGAAAATCAAGGAGGGAGACATGGTCTATATAGGGAAGGAAGTTCTGTTTCAAGGATGTGTTAGGCGGATTGGCCATCGCCACAATCCGCGGGAGACACCAACATGCCTAGGGCTCCATGGAAGTTTTGAGTGCGGGAGAAATGACCTTTATGATCTTGAAAAATCTATCCAATATATATATATATTGTAGGTATATATGATTTTGAATTTCATCAAGTTCATGTTTTTGGTATTTAAATAAATTATATATACATATATATGTGTATAAATTCATTTCATTTCATTTTTAATTTGAATGTTCAGATTTTTATAAGTTTTACATCTTCTTAAAATATTATAATTAGGAATGGAAGTTATTTATATTAATGTAAAGGGTTTATATCATTATATATATGTGGTTGTGTGTGTGTGTGTGTTTTTTCTTTACCATCATTTAATGTTTCATTTCAAGGAACGAAATCAACCTACATAATATTTTTTTTAATTAAGCAATGAAGGATTTTTTTATTTTGAAAATATTAATTTTATCTTTCATAAATGTGTTATATAATTTTGATTTTACTATTACAAGTTAAGGGAACATACAATTTATTATATAATTGTTCATGAGATTAAATATATATATACACATATATTTTTAAAAAATTAGTTTTTGAAAATTGTAATATTAAAATTACAATTATTCACTAAATTATTTTAAATTATTATATTTTATGTTCTCACGATATTTATATGAAATTGAAATTAATTTGGTATTTATTCATGTGATTCATAACATACAACTATTATTAGTTCATGTGAAAGTATTATTCTGTCCAACATAAATTTTTCATTTTTATAAATGGATATTTAATATTTTTTAATGGATTAAATTTTTTAAATTATAATGTTTTTAACGTAAATTATTTTTTCATGGATGTTAATTTTATTATGGAAATCCCATTTAAATGAAAATTGACATGAGATTTGTTAGTGCCAAATCCTAGAGCAGACATTCAATAGAAAATAAATATTTACATATGAATGTATATACTAAGAATTATTATGTTTCCAAATCCAAATGTCCTAGTAGAAAATATATATATGTTAAGAATTTTATAAATGATATTGTTAAAATATCACATTGACATCTAAAGAATAACTGGAATGAGGGGAACCCATTACTAACAGAAATAGGTAGGTTCAATATATCGTTTGTTGTTTAAGTATCCCAAAATGTTTTTTTGAAATATATTATAGTATTTTCTAAAAACCCATTTGTTTATTTTAAAGCATTTTCAAGAGTAATTATTTTCAAAATGTATTATAATTTTTTTAAAAGAGGTACTATTTTCACAGGTTTTAACGAATTTCCAAAATCATATGTATTTTTCAAAAAAAACATTTATATGTTTTGAAATGAATTAGTATTTTTAATGTAATTTTCAAAATCACGTTTTCAAAGGTTTTTCAAAATATTCAAAAATATGTCATATTTTCAAATGTGTTTACAAAAGAAATTTTTGAAAGGTAAAATTAATATCAAAATGATATTCCACTGAGACTAAAAAACCCCATACTGGGAACTTTTCCTCACCCGTAGTTTTTATAAAAAAAATTAGGTTCATAAAGTGATTTTATGGAGTTTTTCTTGACAAGGTGATATTGCTAACAATGATTAAATGGTACCTTTTTTACTATTGTTATTTAGATAGTATGTGAAAGTGGATCTTTTCATTCAAAACATTAACTGGAAAATATCTTAATTTGTAAATGTATCTATATTTTACAGTCACTTTTAAAAAAAAATATGCATCATATTTTTACATCAGATTTGGGAGAGCAGTTTTGGGGCTATTTTATTGGTATCAAAAGAATTGTTGAGATAACTTTGGAGATTGGGATGTTTGGTTAAAATAAGTTAAGATTATATATATTACCTTTTAGTAAATCATTTATTTTCTTTTATTTTAGATTGAGGAAAAATATGAGATTATGAAAACCTTATTTTAACTCCAAGGAAGTTGAATAACCTTTAATAAAATAGAATTTATAGTAATTTTTGTTCTCTAAACTCTAAAAGAAAAATTTCTAAATTGTTCGCTGTGTACAAAAAAAGGTTTGAGGATAAAATTCAATATAATGGGGGTACAATGTAACAACCCAAAAATTTTATAATTTAATAAATTTTAATCTAGTAATTTATTTGAAAATTATGACAAAACAAAGTGGAACATAACATGAACATAAATTTTTTAGTTGATCATTTCTTCTTTATAAATTTAGGTGGTATAATTATAGTTATAATATATAATTTATGGAAAATATAACATGACATAATGATAAATAAAACTTTATAAAGAGAAAAAACAGTTCTATGATTTACAATATATATATATATATTGAAACAATAATTTTATTAAGAAATTATAATGTGTATAAATACATTTAGGTATAAAATTGCATACATTATATTATAACATAAAGAAAATAATGGTTAAGATGATAGTTTATTCAATGAAATAAATGACATCAGGTAGCAATACATAAAATTTTATATTTTAAACTAGAATAATTTCACAAATTTAAATTATTAAATAATTAAATCTATTATTTAAATAATAAGTTATACACACATAATTGTATATTTATAGAAAATAATTAATATAAATTGATGGATTGTGTTAAATTTTGAAAGTAATAACAATAAATAATATTAATAATAATGTATGATTGAATGAAACTGAATATAAATATTTAACATTAATAATATCATTTGATTTTTTATGATTATATATTAAATTAATAATTTAAAAAAATCACTATTAGATTACAACAAATGATTAATATAAAATGAAATATTAAAAATGTAAATATTTATATTGGATATATATATATATATATTCAATTATATATATATATATATAGTTAAATAAAGTGGTATATATATATAAGCATGACCATAAAATAGAACCGCTGAAGGAAGATGTTTCAAAAAATAGTAGTGAAATGATGATAAATTCAAATTCAAAATCTAAAATAGGAAATAAAAATCATTAAAAAAATAAAGTAAAATTAATACAAAATTAAAAAAATGAAATAAAATTAAAGGAAGGAAACAAAACATGTTGTCTTCCATGGGACCCTATAGACAATGAACCTATGGTCGTCAACCACCAAAATCAACACTAGCACCATCGTTTTCCATCAACCCTCCGCCCCCCCATTTGAACACTTCATGGGCCTCACCTAATATCTGCTATATTACTGCCAGTACCGTCGATCAGCCATTCCATGTTTACATTCCTAATCGTCGACTATAGATCTCTCCACCACCAGATTCAGCCTCTCCGAAAACCACCACCACTCTAATATATCACCACAACCAAATGTGATGTCACCATTGTTCACCGCAAATCCTTCATCCTTATGTAATGCTATTACTTCAAAATAGGAACCTCTGTCATAAATAATATAATTTTTGTTCTCCTAACAGCCACACAATTTTACCACTATTCATTTCTCTCCCATGGAAGTAGTGTTGAAGACAATAATCCTACCCTATTGTATACATCTACTCCTTTTCCTAAATGTAATCGACAACCAAAGTGACAAAAAACATTGTTTAAATATAACTATTTTTTGTAGCTTCTCTTAAAAGCTATATATGTAGAAATGTGTATATATATGAGTATTGAATAAACAGTCCTTCTCTAGACAACCATGCCATGCTGGATCCCTATCATTCCATCCATTGTTTATATCCACTTCTTCCAACACACCTATTTAGAAGGTCACACCTTCACTTAGTGTAAATAAGATCCCACAATTTACCTCTAATTCTTCAATTTTTTTCACAACAATGTAAGGGGAACCCTTTAATTTTTAATAACACACACATGTATATATATATTTGAGAGTTTATGTTTTCATGTATTATTATACATGTTTTAAAATCTAGCTATATTATATTAATTTATATTATGAAAGTCTGTGTTTTTTATTAGAATGTAATGGGAACTCTTTTATTTTATATATATAGATATATATTATATTTTTAGATTTCATTCATATACATATTAATGTTATAATTTCCCGATATTCACGTTATTCAATTATGAGTGTCATATCATTCCAAATTGTCATTTTGTTATGTATATAAGTACATATATACAAATATATGTACGGTTTATCATATCATGTTTTCAAATATATATATATATATATTATAATCATGTATTCTTATTAATTTCCTCAAGTTTTTATTTTTTTTATTTAAATCTATGATATATATATATATATATATACTTTCATGTCATTTCATGTTTAATTTCTATGTACAAATTTTTATATTTTTTACATCATCTTCTTATATTATAATTTGGGATATAAGTTATTTATATTAATGTATAAGTTTTCTTTCAATATATATATATATATATATATCTATTCCTTCCCATCATATAATGTTTCATTTCAAGGCATTAAATAAACATACTAAATATCTTTAAAATAAGAAATGAAGAATTATTTATTTTTAAGATATTTCTTTCATCTTTATAATAAATTTGATATAATTATTCTATTAATGTTATATGTTGAGGGTACATACAAAATAAATTTTAATTGTTCATGAGAGTCAAATTGTATATATTCATACATTAATAAATATATTAATCCATGAAAATAGTAATTTTTGAATTACTATTAAACACGCCATTCGATTAAATTATTATATTTTATATTTTCATTGTAATTCTATTAAATATTAATTAATTAGGTATTATTTCATGTCACTCAAAATCTACCACTTCAATCATTTCATGTGAAATGATAAATGTGTTAATGAACAATTTTTTATTTTATAAAAATTTCTATTTAATACTTTTCTTAAGGATGAATTTTTAAAATATAATGTTTTTAATGTAATGTAAATAATAATGGTTATTAATTAAATTATTGATAGGCCATTTAAATGAAAAATGACTTTAGATTTGGTAGTATGAAATCAAATATGTGAATTACTTTAAAAATAAATATTTATAGGTTATTGTACATACAAATAATTATTATGTTTTAAATCCAAATATCACAGAAGAAAATGTACATATGTAATGAATGATATAAATAATTCTACAGAAATTTCTCTCCTGTATTATAAACCAGAAAGGGAATGGGGGTAACCATTCCTAACACAATAAGGATGGCCCAATACAGCCGTCAATGTTTATGAAGCCCAAAAGTTTTGTTTTCCAATGTATTGTGATTATTTTCCAAAAGCATAGTGGTTTATTTTAAAACATTTTCAAGCATAATTATTCAGAAAATATATTATAATTTTTCAAAATAATAACTATTTAAATTGGCTTTAAATTATTTCCATAATCATAATTATTTTATCATTAAAATATTTATATGTTTTCAAAAGCATAATTATTTTCATATGTATTTTCAAAATCATGTATACAAAATATTTTCAAAAGAGTTGCCAAAAATTGAATATATTTTCAAAGTCTTTACAAAATAAGTTTCCTAAATGTTTATGTATTTTTAAAAATGGTTGTCAATGGATTTTTAAAAACCCCTTATTGGGAAATTTTGCTGACCCTAAGTTTTTAACTAACAATGATTCATCACAACATTTTTATTAATGTGTAAATATTTATAAAATGTAAAAGTGGTTCTTTTCATCAAAAACTTGAACTAGAAAAGATCCCCAGTTTAAATGTGTGTATATTTTAATTTCTTTTAATTAAAAACCTTAAACATTTTTTTACAGGATCCCAGAGAATGGGTCTAGGGATCTACATGTTATGAATAAAATCATAGATCTAAAATTTGGGGACGAATTGTATAAATTTATTTGTCCAGATATTGGCCGATCTAAAATGGTTTTAAGGTGTGAAGAAAATAGATGAATGTGTCCCCTTTATAAGAGAGAGAAGGGGTACTCAGAGAATTCTTCAAATTATTTAATTAATATAATTTAATTTTCAAAAATAAATTACTCCAAATTAATTTAAATTGTATATAGAATGATCATGGGTTGATATAAAATCATCCAATGAAAATTATACGTGTTTTTATGATTTTTATAATCCCTGTTTTTTTATTTCAACACATTTCACTCATACATATTTGTTATGTAATTTACAACTTGAGGGTTAATATTATTACCATAACATTCCAAAATAACAATAAAAGATTAATTTATGAAATTTTAATTCCTATATATACAATTTTAATGAATATTTTATTTTTATAAATTTTATATAATTTAATAATATATTTAATATTATAAAATTCCATTAGTGTCAATTTGGACACTAATTATTTCCTGAATTTTAAATTATATCATATATTCATGATATTATAGAAAAAAATATTTTTAAATAGAACTAATATTCTGTACTCAAATATAAATTTAGTTTACGACTTATATTATATCATATTTTATTTATTAAAATATTTTTAAAATCATTTATATAATTCTTCAATTAATTATTCATTTGTTGCATCATCCTTGAGTAACAATTTAATTTTAATATTTAATACCTAAAATTTATAAAACAATTATTAGGATTTAGGTAAAAATTTTACCTTTATAAAAATATTTATATTCGAATATGTTTGATATATAATCCCATATTAAGAATACACTTCTTTAAAAACCTAGTGTAATAAAAATGGATTTTCATTGATTATAAAATTACAAATTCATTAAATACATCCAAGTGGATTAAAGTGGTCCTAAAATATACCAATGTATTATAATAGTTAGAAAAAAATCATCAAAGTAAATTACAAAAATATTAAGTGTAATTTAAAATTATTATAATATCATTGTTATATTTAATTACTCGGTTTACCCTTAACTATGGTAATAAATTATAACACTAATGTCAATACAAAAATATTCCAAAAATAAAATAGACATGATTAAATAATTCAGATGTTTTGATTCCAAATAATGCATCCTTTTTTTCTAATCCAAAATGGATAATTACTCTAAATTAATTAATAATTAATAATGTTGACGGAATAAGAAAACACAGTTTTAAATTAAAACGTTCACATGTTCACATAGTTTTTATATAATATTTCAATGTGAAATTGAATAAATTTAATTAAAATTCATTAAATTATAATAAAATATTAAACATATACTTTGAAAAGTTTTTAAAAAATATTTTTCATCATACATAAATTTTATATAAAATTATTATTCAATTAAAATGCTATATTTTCTCAATATTCATCAAAATATTAATCGAATAAGAAATTTTTTTAAAAAAATTTAAATTTTGATGCACATATTTGAAAAAAAAATTATTTTTTTTCAAATTGAACTTATATAATTTTCAAAAATTCAATTTAAAATGCATTCTCCTACAAATTTTAGTAAACCAACATTTTTTTCAAAAACCCTCTTTTTACGGATAAATTTTATTTTTTTATATCATATCTAGAAAAAAAAAATATATGAATGTAAATTAATAAATTAAATAAATTAAATATTAAATTAAATATTATAATCTAATATGATTAATTTATGAACACATTTGTATAAAAACCACTTTCACACATTTAAATAGTTTTGAAGATTTTTTTTTAATTTTATAAAAAACATTTCCCGTCAAATATAATTATTTCATCACCAAATAATTAAATATTTGTACACATGAAAATCATAATTTCATAGTTTAGTTAATATTATTCATTACTGATATTCTGACAACTTGGTTTTAATGGTTACATTTAAATACTATTTATGTGTTCACATAAGAGAGATGTAACCTATCGTATATGCCATCGAACATATTGTTCCATTTTTAAAACTGTGTATTTTATATTTTACCCCCTTAGAAATTGTATCCTTTCAATTTGAATTCGATTTTGGTAAGTATGGAATGACTTTTTAAAATACTTGTATTGCCATCCCACATCGGAACACGTATAAATTAAATGACTACTTTAAATGAATGGAAGGGGATTTGGAATATCGTGTGAGATAAAAAATAAAAAGGATCAACATAATAAAAAATGGTTATGTAATAGGAAAATAACCTTCATGTTCTGATTATGAATGGAAGAAAAAAATTTCATGAGAATGTTAAAATTCAGAAAATAATAAATATGTGTTGGGTAAATCGGTCATTGATTTCATAGTAGGAAAACTAAAACGAAGATGTTTTTTAATAACATCTTCATAAATTTGAGGAATTGTACTACTACTTGGACTAATATAATGAGGATATATATATACATTACAAGGAGAGTTTCATCATTCATTCTATTTCGAGCCCAAAATCATCTTTTTATACAAAAAATTGATTATTAGAGATTTATTTTTTCCACACCTAAATCACAAGAATAAACATATAGTGAATAACATTACACTGAAAAGATTAAGTATATATTTATATTTTTTATATACTTTAACTAAAACAAAAAATATTATTATAAAATATGACAATTCTACAAAATGGATTAACATTATATGAAAACTACTTCAATCTGAAAAATTGAATTGCAATACCCAATGTTCAACATTGAATATTCAAAAAATAATTGTTGTTAAGATTAATACCTAGAAATCAAAAGGATTTAACCACATATTCATCCATGATAAATTTTAATTTTTATCTCTAAATTACATCAAGTACTCACAATGTCTCATAACTAACATTGATTACCATAATAACATATTCTCCAAGCTAGGTTAATCATTTCCACAAATAACCCGAATTTCATTAAGTCCACAACTAAATCATATACTATTAAAATAAATAACTCATAATTTACTCCTAAATTAAAATCTCATAGTATATTATTTTCCTAAATCATATAATGTTTAAAAAATACTAATTGTCTCCAAAAATAATAGTTATCACTTAATCCCCTATACATCTTCCAATGCCGATTATATCTGTTTGATAAGACATACGTTCCAAAAATCATACTATTCTTTTTCAATTAAATAATTTATCAAAATAGAATAATTTATATTAAATACGGACTTCACGTAGGCTAATGGTTGGTGATGCACCCATATCACCCTATAGTTGTGGGTATAATTCTTGTGGCCTTGGTGGATGCGAAGCACTATCACCCGTTATATGGGTTTTCCTTTCTCTAAAACTATATTAATATTATCCTTATAAGAAGTATAGAAATTTAAGAACACTCTTCAAAAATAAAATTAGTAACTTTTATCATTAAAGGTTATCTCATAACATACATTTTCTATCAAAAAATTAACAAATCATAATGTTATATAAAATTAACATCTCCAAATAAATACCACAGTCAATATAAAATTTTAAACCCATGATCATTTACATAAATAGTAATAGGATTCCCTATTATTAAATGATGCCTAAAACTCCCACTGATACCATCATAAACGATCCGACAATAAAAGTTACTTATTATCATGTTTTTGAACTAGAATTTAGAGTAGATGATATTTTATGTTTAGAGTTGTAGGTAATTAGTAAAAACACTTAAAAAAGTGGACCCATACATTATATATGGACACTTGCTCTCAGTATCAATTTTTTCCATCTTTTCCACCAGAGGAAACCCTTTAAGAAATAACTTCATTTTGAGAAACACCTTTAATTTTTCATCATGGTGTCCTCTTTGCCCATACCAATCTTATGACATGTGTTAAAAAAAATTAAAATATGGGAGGATCACAAAAATCATAGTAAGGTACAAATTAAATAAATCCATTTTCAAGGTAAAACCAAAAAAAACATTTCTATAAAATAATACACACCTTTTCACCTTGAAAAATATATCGTTATATCAAGAGGATTGTTATCATACCATAGGAAAACAAACAATTTACATGAAAAATCATAATAAAAAACATAATATAAGTCTACGTATGTTTTGAAATATTTATAATAAAATTTAATAATCATACATTCCACTTCCATACTTGTCACTCTACAAAATGGAATTTTCTTACAATCGACTTCTATACATGTCACTCTTGAAAATAGAATAGACATATAACCATATTCAAAACCCAATGGATCGGAGGATATAAATTGAACACACATACTTGGATTATCATGTAAAAAACCATAGTTGGATTATCACATAACCACCCAGAAAATTTATAGGCAACATTATATAATCATATCACATTAAAGATTTCAATTTTCATATTTTCAGTCATAAAATTTCATTTTCAATCACATGAAATATTTTCATGAAATTTCAATAATAATTTATTTTCTAATAACATTTTTGTTATAAAAATAACAATAATAAAATAAATTGGATTCAATTTCATTTTTCAAAAATGAAGTCTTAAAGAGGAAACCATATATCAAATGATGGACATGGGAGTAAGGAATATGTTTTCATTTTATATGATAAAAATAACCCTCATTTTTTCATTTACCCAAACATTCCATATAAAACATATAAAAAGATTAATTTTAAAAAAAAAATTATAAAATTAGAAAGTAAAATAAAATTTACATTATATTACATATATATCTATATAAATAAATTTTTAAAATAATAACAAGAATATTAAAATGGAATAAATAATGTGATTATTAAATCATTAAACATTCATAGAATCCCATACCAATTTGAACATTTAAATCATAAAAAACAATAAAGAAAAAAGTTTTAAAAAAATTACATAACATGAGGATAGATAAAATTCTAATATGAGATGTAAAGGTTACATTATATATACCTTATAAAATAATAAAGGTGTATATCTTCATGAAATGCCTTAATGAATAGATATTGAGACAAAATACCTTACCTTGAGTATGAATAGTATTGTATAAACTTTTTATACCTGAATAAGAAAATTAGAATAATTATTTATATTCATGAGAACTTTTTTACAATTTATAATTCATTTTATATCGCTTCTTACTATGTTATAACAATTAATTAATTATTATGTTCATGTCAGATGTTTTGTTGATATTCAATGTTTAGGTTTAAAAGGACTATAAAATGTTATCTATAGTCAAAAAGGTAATAAATAAATCATCAATAGAATGATACTAATAATATTATAATAAAAGTTATAAAAAAATTTATTTTTAAATAGAACTATTTATGTATGGTTTTGAAAAATTAATAATGTTATATTCTGGGAGACGGTAGGTCGTACGTACACATTAGTAACATTTCGATTATTCATTGATCATTATGGAAATACAATAATTATGATTTTATATTTTTAAAATGTTAAAAAAATTATTAAAATCCTACTAATCATTTAAATATACTTATATATATCATATAATTTATGTGGTTGTTAAAAAGAAATCACATAGCTTCATGGATGTGATAGTTCCCACACACATACGTAAGTATTGTATAATTTTTAGGTGCATGGAATGTATGAAATTTAATGACATATTATTATATTATAATGATTAATATGTCATTAATATGATATATAAAAATTAATTAAATCATTGTTACCAATTTTGGGAGGTGGTAATGAAAAACGAACAATATTGGTTCGCGTGCGAGTAGTCTACTGTACACACGAGTGAAAAGGTCAGTTTCCATTAAATGGAATTAGTGAAGGTTTTTGAGGATGCATTTAACGTAACAACATATCGGTATTTTTTGGATAGATGATTTTTGATTTCATCATTATTTACTTTTATTTTATGAATTTTAAGAAGAAATAAAATAGAAACTCTTAAATAAAAATTTTACCTTTCCTATGGATGATCACCATTGATTGACACCTAAATACTATACGGTTATAACTTTGAAATAATAAGAGGTATATAATGTGGATAATGATTCTTAGAATGTATTCGGATAGATGTTAGTTTGTAATGATAGTAATTAAGGTGTTATTAAAGAGAATAATGGGTTCCCTTTTATACGAGTGGGGAGGGGCTGTATTGGAATTTTTTAGTATTATTAAATTATTTTAAATAAGTTTTCAATATAAATTGTTCAAAAATTATTGTCAAACAATATATGAATGATTATAGATCAAAATAAAATCATCCAATTAAAATTTTACACGTAATTAATATTATTTTAATCGTTATGTTTTAGGAAAAACAAATATTACCATTAACAATTTATAAAGTACTGAAATATTTTAGAGTAAATATAATACCATAAAAATACAAAATACCAATAAAAGATTAATTTATAAAATTATAGTTCATGTGAAAACTATTAGAGTGAATATTTTTTTTTATAAATTTTACACCATTGAGTAAAAAATGTATCACTTTAAAATACCATTATTGTCAATTTTGAAACTATTCATTCCATTTAAAAAAAATCAAAACACCATTATTTATTTATAAAACATATTTTAACACATAACTAAGATGTCAATGTTGTTTATAATATTTTTTATGTCATGAATTATTTGAAATTAAATTTATTATAATCTTTTTAATATTATTTATTAAATTTATATATTAATAATGCAATTGATACATCATCATTGTGTCCCAATTTTATTCATTTAATTATTTATTAAAAATTATAAATAAATGACCATGTGGTAGGTAATAGTTTTTTTATTTCTAAAGATTATATATAGTTTAATATATCTCTTTTATAACCCCATATAAAAAATAATTTTATTTTTTACTAACAATGGTTTAACTATAATAACTTTTCATTGAATATAATATTATAAAATAATACAATACGTAAAAGAGGTTCAATGTAGTAAAAAAATGAACCTAAGGGTTCTAACAGTTATATGATACTCATCCAATTAAATTACGGTAGGTATTTGGGTAAGTTTATATTTTAATAATATAATTTTTACCTTTGATTACTCGATTTACCTTTAACTGTGGTAATAAATTTTGTTACCAAAGTTAGTATTTATAATATCCAAAAAAGGGAAATATTTACAAAAAAAATTTAAATTAGAATAAATACTTTTAATCCATATTTCCAAATTCAAAACATATAATATAAAAAATATTAATTAAAAATTAATGATAGTGATAGAATAACAAAACGGGTTTTTTAAATAAGAGGATAAAAATTTCATAATGTTTTTATATCAGATTTCACTGTGAAATTGATTCACATGTCATAAATTGTATTAAATGATATTTAAATGATCTATGTTTACATTACAAACATTAAAAAAATTTAATTTACTTTATTAAAAATATGGATTTAAGAGTAGTTCTCAATTTAAATAGATTTTTTCACAACTTATGAAATTAAATATTATCATAAAAATACTAAACATTTTACCAATTTAAATTTTTATCTCCTACCTCAAAATAGAAAGTATAATTTTTTCAAATATAACATTTAAAAGTCTAAAATACAATATTTAAAATGTTTTTCCATCATAAGAGGTAAAATTTCATTTTCGAATAAAAACTATTTTTATCGAAAAAATGGAATATGTTTTTATTTTTTGTCTAGTGAAGACATAATATGAACGTAAAAAATTAATTTAATTATATTTAATATATTTTTAAATAATATTATCCAACATGTTTGATTAAATAACTTATTGTTTCAAGACAAAATATTTAACATTTTACATGTTTTTTATAAATAGAAAACCCTTTTATTTTAAAAAAGGATTGTAAAATCATTTATTATTATTTTATCACAATAAAATTTTTATTGTTCTAATTTGAAATCCATATTTTCATAGTTCAGTTAATAATATTTATTTCCATCATTCTAACTTCTGGGTTTTAATGTCTACAATTATAAATAATTTATTTTTTCTTTTAATCTTGATACATCGTCTCATGTAAACTAACGAACATTGTGTTTTTTTAAAAAAACTCATGATATTACAAGCATAAACAATTAATTAGTTGGAACATTCCCTAAATGATGTTTACTAGTCAAATTTTGTTCTAGGAGACCCTCATATTATGATTCAATGTTTGGGAGTGTAGCATGTATATGTTACTTCGATACATCATGTTCTCCTCTTGACATTGGATATGAAAAGAATGTGATATTAATTTTTTTCCTGAAGGGTAAGCAATGAAATGTTTTTTAAGAATGCTAAATGGATAATAAAGACATTATATGCGATCAGAATTATATTTATGAGAGATTTATATACAGTATTCCGCCACAAAAATAAAACGTTGCTGGTTACTTCAATATTGTAGTAATTATGTGATCAATCCAATTTATATGGTTAAGAAAATTTTCCATTTATTCCAGATCATTCTTTTCTTATTATTTAATATTTTCATTATGATAGTCAACATATTTATATAGAACTATTATTATTGAGGATTAGCTATATCCATTGTTTTATATGAAGATTTTTATGTGAATGATATGATAACATGTATCCTAAAACATGATCAACATATCAAATTTTTATTTGAGGTGTCCAAATCAGGTACACCATTATAGTTTTCATATAATGCGAAATAAAAATTTGTTACCGGACTATAACCCAACCATATTTTTATTGGATATATTGAAGTTGGGTTCCCCATTTGTTTGTATAGTAGGAAATCTATATGGTCTGACGAGTAATAAAAAAATAATTTTTCTATACTATAGATTACTTCAGGTTCAAAAATTGTGTTTCGTACCGAGAGAATATAAAATGACATGACAGAAAATAACACAATAATTTTAGAATAGGGAGAATCACTTTGGGGTCAACATTTTTTCATTAAGAAATAGACGATGTGGATCCCCTATCGATGGGGATTTGGTTCTTCCTGATGGGAGGTTTTGAGGGGTTTAGTTTTTTCCCAATCACTAACATCTAGTCTCCATTATTTTAATAGAAAATACAAATTGTTTCATCATCTATAAAATTGTTCATACCTTCTCGCCAATGGTGGGTGGTCAATTAAGGTTTCATACATTACGACTATTAGGGACTCACACTGGATGAGATGATGGGAGTTCTATTTAATCACAACCTTTGGGGGGGATTGATCAATACTACATGCAATATTATAGATTTAAGATATGATTGATAATCATATTCAATTCCTGATACATGACCTACAATCCAAAAAATAATTATAGGTTTTGTCTCCATTTTAACAAAATAGAGGGTAATCTCATTATTTTCTCCAGATATATCTATTTGATATTCATCATCCATTTTCCTAGTAATGTGTAGAAAATTATGTATATAATCTATATAACTATGTACATTGGAATTTTCATACAAACTATGTAGAATATAGAATTATGAGGATGGTATTGAGGAATTACGAGAAGTCATACAAACCCAAGTTATTAGGGGAATCAAAACCTAATTAGTCTTTTAAACCCATGAAATTAAACAAAATATAGATTAGAAATATGCGTGGGAACTCATACATCAAATATTTATGCTTGAGTGTCATTGAGACATCGTATATATCATGGTTAGGGTAGGAATAATGTTTATCATAGTTTGATCATTCCCTTGGGACTGGCCCCTGGGTGGATTCCCTTAAATAAGGGATATTTTAATCATTCTACTCATCGGGGACTACACAGTGTAATCAACATGGCTAGTTGAGATTAACAATGTAAATTATGTGTAAATTCCAACTCACTATGAAAATGTTACCTATGATTAGTGTGAGAAACAGTGTATAGAATGTGATCAACCTCATTTTATATGGGAATATGAGTTGTGTACAAAGGCAACCATAATATTTTCATATAGAGCTCAGACCCCAAATAGGATACCTATATATACTTATTAAGTTGTGAATCAGGTCATAAAAGTCCAGTTGATTTCAAAATCCACTAAGGGATGTGGTATAGTATTCATCCCTTTTTATTGGGTCATAGTGGTCATAATGTTAGATACATGTGGCTTACATTATAATGGATTCCTATTTGAGACTGGAACAATGGATGGACTCAATCATATACAGGGATTTTCTAGATTCATAGATCTCATTGTGGAGTTGACCTAGAAATACATTAAAATATTTCCCTATATTTGGTACATATAATGTTATGTAATTGATATTGTATGACACTCTATAGTTTCCCATATCATTCTATAGGATTTTAATGCGAATATTATAGTTATTGAAGCTCCCTAAGACTAGATGTTCTTTTCTCTGTGTGGGAAACAAGAATGGTAAATTATCATTCTCACTACATATGGATGAGGGAATGAAGAAGTGAGATAGCCCATTGCAAGGTTAATATATTGGTTGGTCTAATTAAAGGACTCTTATATATCATAGTTACCATAGTAGTAAGAGTAATCATAGTTTCCAAGATTGAGGCATACAAAAAAACATTTCTTTTTTTCGGCTTACGCATTGTGTGTGGAAAATGTTATCATGCCCTGGGATGTTCTGGTTGAGTAGGATTTCAATAAATAATGATCTACATTACTTTTGGTCTACCATAGTGTGATTGTATTTTAAAAATATCGTATGTTGTCTACCTAATATGTCCAAGTAAAATCTCAAGATCCAAGAGGATTTTCTAGGGGAGATCACATAAGTTGGGATGAATTTTTGAGGTGTGAAAAATAATCAAGGATAAAATTTCAAGAGGATATTGCAACAACCAGATAGTTATTGTAGAATCCATTTCATGAACACAACAAATAAGTCTAAATGGTATCTCAGGATCTTGCTAAAATTCCCATGAACCATCACAATATATATTTGACACTCTTGAAGGATGTTGAATGAGTCAAGGAAACATATCTCGGAGTGTGTTTGATTTCAGGACTGACATATCATTTGGAAATTATAAAGCATTTCTTTCATGCTAGTGGGATTCCATGAGATCTTATAGTCATGAAAATAGGGTTTCACGAGAGTCATATGACATCCATTGGTTCTGTTGTGAGATATTGTTGACATGAAACAATGTCACCAAATGGGATGGGAATTGTTTTTTAATGGACATTGAATGAAATATATTGTGATATTAGATGGATTCATGATATTTTGGTTCCATGAACATGGGGAGCCGCATGAAATTTTCTAAAACATTTAGAGGAGTCTATATGATATAAATATTATACCAAAGGTGTTCCAAGAGATCTGGGTGACATTTTGTAGAGTTTTTTTGAGACTTTTTTTTGTTCACCTGAGGTTCATGAGGATTATTGTGTATTTATTTCCAATAGGTATCGCATTTCTTATGGCTTCAATCCAACCATTTATCTATGTGGAGACCATGTCATTTTAATTAAGTAAAAAACCTGGATTTATGTGGTTGTTCATTGACTATAGGGAGATCAATGCTAAAACAATAAAGAACAAATATCCCCTACCTCGGATAGTTGATTTATTTGATCAACTTCATGGATCAAAATATTTTTCATAAAAATAAATTCAATTTGGATATCATAAATTTCATGTGAGGATGTAATATATTGATAATATTACATTTCAAACCTAATAATGAAGTTGTGAATATACAGTAATGCCTTTAGGATTGATTAATGCTCCCTTTGTTTTCATGGATATAATAAATAGCATTCTAAAGGAATATCATGATGACTTTTTTTTTGTGTTTATGTAGGGTATCTTCATATTATCCAAAATCTAGAATGATCTAGAAAATAACATGTTCTTTATTCTAAAGACTATTAGAATAAATTAATTATACGAGAATTTTATAATGTGTAAATTTTGGATTCAATCAATTTTGTTTCATGGAAACATTGTCTCTATGGATGGAATATCTATTGACCTAGTGAAGATATATTATATAAATGAATGGCTTATGCTAATTAACATTACATAAGTACACTGTTTTATTTGTTTTACAAGTTATTATTGGCATTTTGTTTAGAACATTTCCCGTTTATCCTACCCAATGTCCATGATTTTACGTAACGGGGAAATAATCATTTCGACAATAGAACATAAGGAATGAATTTTGGGATACATGAAGATATTAGTGAATGCTATAATCTTGAATATAGAATAGGTAATGGTCTATTTGGGTTCTATTGTGATGCATCAAATAAAGGAAATGGTTTTGTCCTTATGAAAAATGATAGATTTATTACATATGCAACTTGGACGATAAAAACTCATGAACAAAACAATAATACTCATAATCATGAGTTTGTGATAGTAATATTTTCTTTGAAGATATAGATACTTTTTCTCTATGTTGAAATATGTGGGATATATGAAGATCATAAGAACTTGAAATATATCATCTCACATAATGAAAAAAACATCCGGGAAAGGATATGGCTTGAACTACTCATGATTTATGATTTTTAAATATAATACACTTCAGAAAGGAAAATAAGGTAGTTTATGCATTAAAGATGAATGATTATTGTATTATAAATAAAATGAGGTTTGAAAGGGATCGTGTGTTTATTCATATAGTAAATACGTATATGGGAATTATCAAAAATGGTGAAACAACACTACTTTTTTCCTTTGGTTTCCCAACCATATCTGATGGAAATGATTAATTCTTCTCAGTATGATGATCAGAATAATCAAAACAATATTAATGGTGTGAATGATGGGATGTTTGATGACATCATTTGTGATGATGGAATTAAAATATTTGGGGAGATGATTTTTTTTCTAGATATACCCGAGATAAAAAGGGAGTTATTTGATGATTTCTATAGTTATATTTTCTCTATAAATCTCAGTAGCTCAATGGTTTGTAGAGACTTGATAGAAAATTTATAGTGGGACAACATAAAGAAGGTAAGTTTTTTTTATGTATCACGATTTATGGTCTGTCAACACTTAAAGGTCAAAAGAAAAAATCTAAGAGGAGTAATTCAACCTCTACAAATTCTTACAAGGACATGGGATGACGTCACATTGTATTTTTTAGACGATTACCCAAAACTCTATGGAAGAATGATGAAATATGGTTAATTGTGTATTAACTTAAGAAATATGCACATTTCCTCGCTATAAGGGAGGATTTCCTCCTACAACACCTAACCTGACTCTATATTAGTCATGTTTAGAAACTTCATAAAGCACCTATCTCAATTTTTTCTAATCATGATCCACGATTGACTTCAAAATTATGGAAAATACATTAGAAATATCTGGATACTGAGAATAGATTTAGTAATTATTATCACCTTAATTATGGAAATAAATCAAATAGGACAATCCAAACCATAGAGGATATGTTGAGATAATTTTCACATGACATTCAAGGTATGTGGGATCGATATTTAATATTTTTTGAGCTTTACAAAAATCATAGTTTCCATACATGTTTTCAAATTTCATCATATAAAGTAGTGTATAGAATGATGTGTCATATAAAAACATGTTCGGGTGAAGTTCAAGAAAGGAAACTTATGGGCCAAGAGATTGAGTATGAAACAATAGCAAAGGTAATTAATACTAAAACCCATATCAATGGAGCTCAAATGAAGAAATATTTTTATACCGATAATCGAAATATGGATTTCGAATTTTAAGTGGGAGATCACATTAAATTGAAATTATCCACATGTAAGGGAAATATATGATTTGGGATGAAAGGGAAATTGAACCTGAAATATATTGGCCCTTTTGAGATTCTAGAGAGAATGGGATATGAGGCTTATAGTTTAAAAAATCCACCCAGCAACTCTAATGTACACAATGACGTTGATGTCTCAATGTTGAGAAATTTCATGCCAGACCCAATGAATGCCATCACTTATGAAGGTATCTAATTGGAACCCAACTTCTCTTATTGTGAAAAACCAATCTGGATTCTAGAAACTATGCAATAATTGTTGAGGAATCAGATGAAACAATTTCTAATGGTGCATTAGAAAAATTAATAAATTAAAGAACTAACATGGGAGCCTGAGGAGCTTATGCTGAAGACCCAACCAAGTATTTTTATGAGGTAACAATCAATGAATTTTGAAGGAAAAATGTTTTTATGGAGGGGAGAACAAAACACCTAAAAAATTATAAAAAAATTTAATATCGAATGCATTAAACACTGATTATATACCTAATAAAAAAAATTTATAACCTAGCCATTAAATATTTTTTACCACCTTTGTAATTTTAATTTCAAAAAACTAACATACAAGATTTAATTCTGTAAATTATTTAGAGCCTGATAAGATCAACATTCATTTTTGTTAAACATTAAATTAACCCTTATGAATATTAATGTTCTTTTATTAATATTAATATGACCCTTATGAATATTAACCATACCCATGAATGTATAAACAAAATTATATTCCTTTGAAATGAAATAGAGTATTTTATAAATTAATAATTATGTGTTCGTATATTATGAGTAATAAATATATAATTAAAAATTTTAGTTAAAAAACAAATAATTATATTTTTCATAACATTTATTCATAAAAGTATATTCTTATTTCTAAGGAATTTTGTATAATTTTTCGAGACTTCAGTTAATTGTTGAATGTATTATAATATTAGTTTAATATTTAAAATCATTATATTTTATGTAACTAATTATTCTATTTTAAAAATTCATTTTCCCTTATTTATAAATTTATTTTGATAAAAAGAAGACCATTTTTAAAATTCTACACCTATAAATTTTTTTGGGTGAATTTTTGTGATTTTTCTGAATTACATAAGTTTTTGTGAATAGTGAATTTCAATAATTTACATAATATGCTAAATAATTGAATTTCTAAATCATGCTTGGGTCATTGATGATTTAAAAGAACATTGGTTGGAACCCACATGTACTTATTAGTTAATTTCAAAAGCATCTACACTATTTTTACTTTTGGTAGAAAAATAAAATAGTGACTAAAATAATATGAAAACCCTCCTCTCCTCCATTATAAACCCCCCTAACTCTGTCTTTTATTAAATCCTATATACCATGTGGATTTTCTAAAGTCTACTCAAATCTCCTCTCATGATCCCCCCATGTTAATAATCTCATGGTCTTATAAAGATAACAAAACCTCTAGCCTAAAATTTCTATTGAGGAAGATAACATCAAATGGACATTAAGACCATGCAAGGAACAACTTTGGACTTAAGGTAAGGGGTTTCCACCCGAACATCCATTTTCATTAAGGTTAATTTTCTTGTCTACTTACTTCAATTATATTATTTTTCCTTAATATTTATTCTTCATAAATTCGGTGTTAATGTTCTGTATATTCGTACCAACTAGAATACCATCTTCATTTTTTTGGAATTACATGTCTTAATAGGATCATTCAAAAAATATTTCTAAAATACAAGCCAATCCCAACAAAATTTTCAAAATTCTAACCGATTTTCTAGGGAACTCTATAATCTATATTGGAAAACCAATATTTTTTATAAATAAATCATATTATTATAAAAATATAATTTTACATAATTTTTGGTTATATAAAAACACATTTCCAAAAGAACACTTCTTTTCAAAGTGAAAGTGTATTTATCTCAAGAATTTCTTGATGATTTTATAAAAGGATCTTCATTTATTTAAACACTCTTACTGATTATAATGTGTTGGTGGTATTAATATATATTATATCATATTCAATATTTAATGGGATACTTTATGATTATTCTGAATGTCGATAGTAAATATTAAAACCATTCACCAATTTAATCAAATTGGTTTGTGTTTATAGTTATTATTCAAAGAATGTTATTTATTCTTCATATGTTAGTTTCATTATGAATGTATATCTTTTTTATGGTTATAATCCTTTATACGATAATTTCATTGGACTAATTATGTAATGGGTCTGGCCTACTTGAGCACCTTTATTCATCGGTAGGTCAAATGACACAAATACATATAGACTTGGACGAGGCCTTTCCTATTTCATGATATGGTTTCAGATGTGGCCTTAATAAGTTTTCATTGTCTTGGCCGAGGCATTGACGGTATGTTTAGAATGTCCAGAATATTCATTTTCCGCAATATAAAACTTTAAATTCGTAGTTCATGTGGTTATTCAACTAATAAAATACCCATGATTATAGTTTATTATCAGAATAATTACTCAACTCATATTCCTACGATAATTTTTTCATGTATATTATTTTTAAATAAATGTGGTTTCAATTATTAATCATGCATAATGTTTGTGTTTATGATATCATCGACTATATTACCTAACCTTGATGATCATTTCATCTAATGTCCTCTTATGTTTTATTTCTTCAAGGATATGAAGAGGTATATTATGATTGACTTTCAGGGATATTCTTAGAGTGGTGGAAGTTCCTAATGAAACATCTATGTATTTTTTATTTTAGGCTATAATGTTGATAATAAGTATGTATCTTTCTTTCCAAATCATCTAACCTACTCATTCCTTCGAGATAAAACATTCATGTAATCATTACAATAGAATATTATAAGTAACCAAATTTGGGAAACTGGGGTAAAGTATTATTAGTGGGTATCATAGTGAGATTAGTAGAAAACATTGAAACTAGATTAAGAAAATACAGATTGTGGAACAAGCCCCTAACATAGTCTTTTAAGATAAACATTCAATATCATCTTGGAAATTTGGAATGGAATAGATTATATAGATATTTATAGAAAATAAAATTTATGTCTTGATACTACAAGTGGATATTTTTCTAGAATAGATGTACATAATAGTGGAAACTCTGACAATGAGTTTTGGGATTGACCCATGCTATCTTTGTACATGACAAAATGCCTTACTGCACACTTGGTTAGAAACTCTTGGGGGATAATCTTAGGTTAATCCATCTTTTCTTTACAATCTATTATGTCATATTTAAATCTATATTTCTCCTCAAGGAAACCATGTTTATGATTATAGTATTATCCATGCATATGATTTCTATTTATGTTATGTATTTTTATAATTTGATATAGTACATTATTATTCATAAAAAAATCTAGTGTTTTCAATTATTTTAAAATGGAACCTTTTAGAAGGAATGTAAACCACATGAACGCACATATCCCAGGTGGAAATTTCCCTTCTATTCAAGGTAATGATTTTGGATCTAGAGATACAATTTTTGAGGATAAACTTATAAATATAAAGGGAAAAAATTATCATTTTATGAACAATATCATTACCCGAATAGAGAATCATTATGTACAATGTGGATGATAAATATTAAATTACTTTATCTGAAAATAACCTTATTTATTTATTGGGACTAAAAACCCCATCACAGATGGGCTATGGATATGTTCCTTAAAAGAGATACACCTCGCTATAAGAAGTAACAAATGGGAGAAGGTTGTCATTGATGTTAATTGTCAATGAGGATTTACTGATCAATGGTGATCACTAATTCAAAACAAAAAGGAGGAAGAAGAAATAGAAAACATTGAATGGATAAAATTTAATGATATTTTCATAGATAAATACATTTCTCCTCAATAGTGTGTAGATATAGAAATATTGTTTCTGAATTAGATTAAAAAGGAAGATTAAAACGATGAAAATAATGAATCTGACTTTACAAGGTTAGAAAGACATGTTGTGAACTATATACATAGTCAAAGGAGAAATATTGATAAATTTTTTTATGGCATAAATCTAGTCCTCTGATGGGAACTGGTCTGCGAAACTTTCTCATCATATGAATACATAGTCTCTTGGGCTATCAACATAGAAAATAAATTCAGAATCAGTTATTACATTAATGTAAACAATGAGAATAAGAGTGCTGCTGAAAATGTTGGAAAAGTAAATAAGGAAATGAAGAAGAATGGAAGTGTTTTCTTTCTAACGTATGATAATTGTGGAAGGAAACACCATGGAGACTACTTAAAAATAAGGGGGGTGCTACAAGTGTGTACAGAAAGGCCATCATGATGGTGATTGTATGGGAATGAAAGAAGATATTTATGATAAATTCAATAATAATAGTAAAATGGAGAACTATTCTACTGATTGTACATATCCTCAAGGAAACCTGTCTTATATAAGGCCAATGCAGTAGGGTCAAACTTATGTGATCACAACTATGGATATTCAAGTTACTAATGATTTTGTGGTAGGTTATTTAACAATTTCCTCATACATAGGTAATTCTTTATTTGGTTCTCTATCAACATGTTCATTTATAGAATCCTTGTTTTCCATGAAAATTAGACATCTACAATTTCATTTAATAAAGGAGTTTTCAGTCAAGCCATCTAGGGGTTGTATCATATCAATAATGATGTGTTGATCAGTTGACCTCATGACACATAAACATTATTCGGTATCTAACATTATCTTCATAACCATGAATGACATTTATATATTCATTGGTATGAATTGGAATTCACTTTATGATGTGAATATCTATGGAATGAAGTGTGAAGTTATGATTTTGGAAACAGTGTTTAATCCCTTATCCATGGAACAAAAATATCACAACCTGATTATTATCTAGATCTGCCGCCAATATATCAACTGGATTCAATTATTAGGGATGAAATGAATTAAATAACTATGGGTAAGTACATGTATGTTCAAATAGAGGACATACATATTGTGAAAGATAATTTTGATCTATTTCTAGAGGATTTCCCAAGGCATCCTCCAGAGTGGGAAATTGAGTATTTCATTGATATAAATCATAGTTAATTTCCCTTATAAAATAATACATATATAATGGAAACAACATATGTAATTGAATTGAACAAACAACTAGAGAAGTTGAATGATAAAGGATTTATTCTCCATAGTTTTTCTCTAAGAGGAGCCCCTATCCATTTCGTTATGATGAAATATGGAACTATGATATTTTTCATTGACTAAAAGGAGATCAATGTTTTAAAAATATAGAGCTAGTGTCTTTTACTTCACACTAATGAATGATTTTATCAGATTCATGTAGACCAATATTTTTCAATGATTGACCTCAAATCAAGATATCATCAGTTTCTTATGAGGTTGGATGATATTCCAATGACAGCATATCATACATGATATGGGCATTACAAGTTTACCTGAATGACTTTTAGACAGACAAATTCACCCTCTGTTTTCATGGATAAAATGGATAATATTTCAAATGAATATCTTGATTAATTTATTGTGGTATTCAGTTATTATATCTTGGAATACTCCAACATTGACAATGATCATGAAAATCACATACACGCAGTTTAGAAAGCTAATAGAAGAAATTAATTTTATGGAAGATTATTCTGTCTTAATTTCAGATTTAGTAATATTCCACTCATTCCCACATTATCTCAATGGATGGAATATCTTTTGACCCTATAAAAATTGTGGTTAAATAATGGCATACTCCAACGAACATAACCAAGGTCTGTAGTTTTATTGGTTTAGTAGTTCACTATCAGCGCTTCATTCGGTACTTCACCCATTTATCCAACCCAATGACAAAGATTATTTGTAATGGGGTTATGTTTGAATGGAAAAATAATGTGAGGAATGCTTTGTGGAATTGTTGGAGAGATTAGTGAAATATCTGATCCTGACTCTACCATCTAGGAATGGAATATTTATGATCTATAGTGATGCATCCATGAATAGAATTGGTTGTTTCGTTGTGTAAAATGATAGAGTTATTCCCTATTCATATATGTAGTTAAAAATTATTGAAAATTTGATCCTAATAATGATCTTGAGTTACTAGTTGTAATCTATTGATTGTTGAAATGGAGAAGTTATCTCTATGGTGATAGATGTGATGTATAAATAGATCATTAAATCTTGAAATATATCTTCTAAAATAAATTACTCATCATAAGGTATTTTCCATGGCTATATCTTCACAAGGATTTTGATTTTCCCATACACTACCACATAAGAATGGAAAATAAGGTAGCAGATTCCATGAGTTGTATGGATCATGAAGTAATAAAAAAATGATGATTGAAAGGGATCCTATAATTATGGATCGACCAATGATGGATATGAGAATTATCGAAGAAGGAGAAAAATGATTACTCTTTAATATGTCATCCAAACCATCTCAATTAGAAAGGGCTAATTCTTCTCCATCTTATGATTAGAATCTTTAATATATAATTAAAGGTGTGAATGAAGGGAAGTTGGCTAACTTTGTGTGTGAAGATGGAATTCTGATATTTGGGATGATGCATTTTCATCTTTCTATACCTGATCTAAAAAGGATGTTACTGGATGATTCCCATTAATGGAATTTGTCTATACTTCCATGTATCACTATAATGTATATATATTTGAAGAATCATTTATAGTGGGAAAACATAAAGTGGGAAATTGCTGATTATATATAAATATGTGTACTCTATAAGTAAGTATACCCAGATGACAACATCCCAAATGGGTCATGAAACTTATAGCTAAGTATAAATGTAAATGGTATGACATCACTGTATGTTTGTTCTATGTAATACCAAAAAATCTAAGTATAAAAGATGGAATATGAGTAATTGTTGATCGACTTTTCAAATATTTACATTTCCTCACTATAAGATAGGATTTTACACTAGAGAACCTAGGAAAACTCTATATCAATGAAGTCACAGAACAGATATCTCAATTCTTTCTAATAGTGATCGATAATTTACATTTTATTTTTGGAAAATTTTCCAGAATTATTTGGATACTAAGGTTCAGTTTTGTACTTCTTATCACCCTGAAATTGATGGGCAATCATATAGGTTGATCCAAAACTTAGTGGGCATGTTGAGATCATATTCACTTGGAATTCAAGTTATGTGGAATCATTATTCACCTTTAGTGGAGTTTTTCTAAAATAATAGTTCCATTTAGGTATTCAAATAGAACTATATGAAGCATTGTATGGAAAGAGATGTCGTACACTAACTTGTAATGATGAAGTTAGAGAAAAGAAGCTTGTGGTCCCATAGAAACTGGATAAAACAACAACAATAGTAAAGACTTTTCAAACCCATATCATTTAAGATCAATGTAGGAAAAAGAACTCTGCATATAATCAAAATAAATATGTGGAATTTCATGTGAAGAGATCATGTTTTCTTCAATGTATCCCAATTGAAGGGAGATAGATGATATTGGAAGAAAGGGAAACTGGGCCTCAGATATATTGACCCTTTAAAACTTCTAGATATAATTGGGGCTGTTTAATATCATATGTTAATGCCACCTCGAATTCCAAAATTTCACAATGTGTTCCATGTCATTAATCTTGGGAAAGTACAAACCAGACCAAACACATGTCATCACTTCTAAAGGTATGAAATGGGAACCCAACTTATCTTTCAATGAAAATCCGATCTAGATTCTAGACACTAATAAATATGAGTTGGGGAATTAGATAAAATTATAGGTTAAGGTACTTTATAAAAACCATATAATTGAATGGGAAACATGATATCCTATCGATCTTGTGATGTAGACCTACCCAAATAGTTTTTTAGTTAAAATTTTGTGAATTTCTAGGATAATATTTTTGAATGGAATGGGGAATGTGACACCCCAAGATTTCAAAAATAAATTTAATATTGAATTCATGGAACCTTGAGACTTTACAAAACACTCCATGGTTATAACATAGACAATAACCATAATTTACCACATCTATTATTTAAATTTTTTAAAAAAACTAACATACATGGTTGTGTTCAATATGATATTTAGATTTTCATAAGATCAACTTAAATTTTTTGTGAATAGTAATTTGACATTTATAAAAAGTAACCACACCCATGAATGTATAAATAAAATTTAGACACCTTACTAATGAATTATAGACTTTTAGAAATTAGTAATTATGTGCTGGTATTTTTCTGGGTATTAAATATTTAATTAAAATTTTAAATTAATAAATTTATAAAATAATATTCATAAAAATTATTCCTAAATAAATATTTTTTGTCATATGATTTTAGGATATTTTTATTGGAACTCACTTGATTTTTGAATATTTTATATTCTCTGTTTGAAATTTGAAATCTATATTTTCCTAGTAAATAATGATTTTATATAATAAATAATTATTTTTAGTTAAGAAAATCATTTTAATAAAATGGAGATCAATTTTTTATTCTACACATCGAAAAGAATTTATGGGGAATTCTTGGGATTTTACACAAATACATTAAATTTTATGTGAATAATGAAATTTGATTATTTACAAAATATGCTAAATAATTAAACTTCTGCATCATACATGAGTCAGGGCTGATGTAAATGACCACTAATTTGAACTCACATTCACTTATTACAATTTTTTGTCACATATATCCACACTATTGGTTGTATTTGAAAAAATTGTAAAATAATATTTAAAATAATCAGAAAACCCTCCTCTCCTCCACTCTACCCCACACTCCAACTTCTCTTCACTCCTCTCAAGCATTGTGCCTTATCAAAATTCCTCTCAAATATCCTCGTAAGATCCTATCCCCCATCTAGAATAATGTGGTCTCATAAAAAGTCCAAAATCGAAACCCTAAAGAGGCTTTTATGGAAGATAACATCAAGACGTCATTAATATCAAGTCAGAAAAGTCATTAGACATAAGGTAAGGTTTTTCCACCCAAATCTTGTTTTTCATTCATGTAACATTTATTGTCTATTTACCCCAATTAAATTATTATTCATTAATATTTACTCCTCATTAATTCTATGTGAATGTTTTATATATGTGAACCAACCAAAATCCTTCCTTCAATTATGGTGAATTTTTTTTAAAGGATCGTTCGAAAAATATTTCTCAAATACAACCCCAACATAAGGGAATTTTTTAAATTGTTACCTGAATTAGAGGCAATCTATAATATGTTTTCTGAAACCATTATCTTTATAGAATCCCTCATTTTGTTATGAAAATACTAACTTACTTGATTTTTAGTTTTATGTAAAAAAATTTCCAAAACAACTGTTAATTTCAAAGTAAATGAGTATTTATCTAATGAATTACTAAATGACATTATATGTGTATCTTAATCAATTTCAACACAATTTTTTATTATTATGTATTTTGGGGATTAATATTTATGTTATCATCTATCATATTTAATTGAATGGTTTATGATTAGTTTTTAATTTAGATATGGTATCTTAAAACCACTCAAAAATTTACTCTGAATGGTTAGTGTTAATGATTAATGTGTAGGGAAAGATATTTATGATTAATACGATCATTTAAATATGAATTTATATGTTTTTTATATTTATCCCCATTCAAATTAGGAATTCATTTTAAAATTAATGTGATTGGTGGGGCCCGATATAGTCTTTCAATGCATATGTAAGTCTCATGAGACATATAGATATGGACTTGGATATGCCTTTCCCATATTATGATATTTTTTTTGTCCGAGGATGTAATAATTTTTAGATGTCTTAGATGAGGCCTTGATGGAATTTTTATAATTCATGGTATATTAATTTTATCATTCTGAAGGTTGAAATGCATAGTTCATGTGGTTATATATCTAATAGAATACCCATGATTATGTTCTATTATTAAAATAATCACCCAACTCATATTCCTACAATAACGTGTTCATGTTTATTATTTTTAAATCTTGTGTTTTCAATTATTCACCTTCCTAATATTATTTTTTATGATATCTTCCACTATATTTATTACCCTTACTGGGCAAATTATTTCACCCCTTCTGTGTTTCATTTCTCCTAGGACATGAAGAATTATATTATGATATAATTATAGGGATAATATTAGAGTGGTTGATGTTCCCAATGTAACATTTTTTTTCATTTCCAGTAGTATTGTTGAACTTATTTATGTAATTATCAATCCAATTATTCTAAAAAATTCATTCTGTCGGGATACAACTTTCTTGAAATCATCCCAATGAAATGTAATAAGGAAACAACTTCAAGAAACTACAGTTGGGGCTTTAGAGTCACCATTAGTTTAATTATTCCACTAATGATCTTGTTTTAGAGTCAGTTGTGTTTTAATTGATGTTAAGGATAAATTTCATCATCAGTGAGTATTTTGGGGTTTTTATAGACAATAATATAATGGGGTATGTCTTCCCCAACATTAATTAAATTTGATATAGTGATGGTTGGTGGAATTTTTTATGGATTATATAATCATGATTACATATATTCAAGCTAATGAAAATTTTGTAGATGATGCTTTAGCAGGTTTCAGAGTGATGTTGACTATGAATATTTGGATTCATGGAGAGTGATGAAAAAGCTGTCATTGATTCATCCTGATATGGGATACGATGGAGGAATATGTATTATTTTATATATTTTTGTAGAGACTTCTTTGGTTCAAAATGTAGGGACTAATAGTTGTGGGATTACAATGTTGATGTCTGGAGGGACCAAATTTATTATATAAATGGACCCGATGGTTGGTATAAGGATGGAAACTATTGGGCGTTGTTCTAGTGAAATATATTTATTCATTCGACGATGAATTACATGGTTGTTGTTAAGGATCATAGATTACCTTTGGTAGTACACCATGATGTGACACATATTTATTGATATTTGAGAGGTAATTTTTGATGTCCTAGGTTAAATCATGCATTTTATGATTTTTTTCATGATGTTTGGTCTTCCAAAATGTGATGGCCAAGAACTATGTTTCATGTTTTTTACTCCATCCATTAGATATTCCCTTGTAAAAGTGTGAGCAAATGTTGATGGACATCATTGTTGAATTACCGTAACCTCTGAGATGTAATGATTATTTAAAGGTGATAATGGATCTCTTGATGAATTTTCCCACATTATAGAGATTAATGAATTAATATCATTGGAGTTTTTTTATAGGATTTATATGGTCAAAGGTTGGGTGACTCAATTGAGTATGGATATTTATCATTTGTCATCATGATCCTTCTTTTACCTCTACTATGTGGAGGGGTCTCCAATATAATTTTTGATCTCCTTTACTGCTTATAAATTATAACCAAATATCGATGAAGGGTTAGAGATAGCAGACCTCAAAATATCTTGAATACATGTTGGGATATCATGTATTGGATATTAATGGTTCATGGATTAGTCTTCTATCCTTGGTGGCGCTTTCTTACCAAAACATTTTCACTCCATAATTAGTATGTATCTATTTGAATATATCTATAAATGAACATTCAAATTTCCATTGTGCTAAACATGAGATAGAGTGGTATAAATTGTATGGCAAGAATAGGTCTGAAATATTATTGAAAGGGTTCTAGTAATTCCACCAAACCCCTTTTCTAATTTTCAATAATCCACTTTGAGGTGTAGTAGGAACCATATAGAAAACTACAATGCGAAAGGGCCAAATAAAAAAACATTGATAAGATAAATAATAATAAAGTAGAAGAATTTTTTCATACAATAAATTTTTAGAAACAAATACTTTCACAAAAATGTACCAACTCCTCATTGACCAAAGGGTGACCGAAAATATATCAATCCCAAATCATGAGTAAAAACCTCATTTATAAAATTTTTAGAAATGTGTGGGGGTACGAAGTAGGCAATTGGGTTTTGACCTTCAATAGCCACAATGTTATATTTTTTCAATATACAAAATGACATTTGATTAATCTAGATGGGGTGACTAATTATTAATTTTGTTTCTAGGTATATTGAGTCATTTATTCGAATTGAATAGATAAAACTTGTTTTATAGCTTTATATTTCCTCTCGAAACACATTGGATCCAAAGGCAGAGGATCTTCCAACTTATATGTACCCTTCAATATTCCAAAAGGTTTCTCCAGCTTTTAATTATAATTTTTACTTCTAGGAATTTTTATTCATTTTTTATTCAACATTTTTAAGATGAATCAACAATAATGAAATAATTCATTTCCACAGGGGCTCCTTTACTTGAATATTTTGTAACAATAGTATTGGGTAATTTAGATTAGGATTTCTGAGGCCACAACCTCCTCACGTGCTTTCTAAAACCCACTAATTCTATATGTATCACCATTCCCTTCCTATAAGTGGTCCAAAAAATAGTCTTTCTCTAAATCTGTTCTCTTAGTAGAATGTGTACCAGTGATAGAATCCCAATCATCATTGAATTGATCCATTCTCCAACAATTAGAACCATCACTTTTCATGGAATGTATCATCACAAGTCACACATTCAAATGGATTTGTCTCACCATCAAACAAAATTGAAAATCTATTTAGTGTTCCAACTATTGTGGAGGTTCCCTTAAGTCACATTCAGGACTATACCATGTCCATCAACAAAATGACGAGTCTATAATGACCCTCATTTCCCTTTTCCGTACCATCAGACAAACACACGATGGAATCTAGAGAAATTTTAGTCACCCCTTTGGGTAATATATGTGAAAAATTGAATCTAACCCTTATTGAGGAGGTGAGTTATTGATTTACTACATCAACATAAGAAGGTCTAATGACATTGATTATATCATTTCCCTCATGATGCAAAGTCTTTTAACCCAATATCACATTTTCCACAACATCGATATTATGTACTGAGTCATCCTCATTCAACAAATTTTATAAAAACATAGTAGTACCCATATAATGATCATAGGATGATACATATGATCATTATAGGGGGAGATCATGTGTTCTTAAAGGTGACTCATTATCATAGGTAGTGAAGGCTTTTCCACTGATGTAAGGTTTCTGCCTAGATTTTTGGGCCATTCAACCTGTTGTGTCATGTTAGAGTCATGACATGTATGATATAAATTCCCCCTTAGATGAGAAGGATACAAAATGTTTATCACATTCCGTAGAACCATCATCATTTTGCTTAAGAATTTAATTACATTTATTATGGGATATGGATATTGTTGATTATACAACCACAAAGGATAATAACATGGAGACATAGGACCTCAAAGATATGGTGTTTCATGGGCATGTTATTCCATCCATTCATGTAATGTGGTGGAACTGTAGCATGGAGTAGACTAATTGGGAATGTGATTCAAATTGTTTCCATTGTACCACTAAGATATGTAATGTTTATCATGTCACATGTATCATTTTCACATATTTATATTGACCAAACAATATAATTATAGGTGGTTAAATTGAAAAAATGATTTTATCATTCTGTAAGAGGAAACAAACTCTCCCTCACTATTGTTATTGATTCCTCTTAAAATTATTTCTCTACATTCCTCGTGTGTTCCCCTAATGGCCCGACATCAGCATCCTCCACCTTGATGTTGTTAGAGTTAGTTGATGAGGCTCCAAACGTTTTGGCTCCAGAAATGCATTGTCTTCATTATCTGGTCTCGCTTAGCGGGCATTGGTTTTTCAAGGTGACAACCTCTGATCATGGTGGATGGAGGTGTCTGAACACCAGATCACGACATTACTTCATTAGCTCTAGCAATGCATCATCTTCATTGTTTTTTCACACTCTGAATGTAGTGTCTTGGGCATGCGATGGCCTCAGATTTAGGTTGAAGGAGGTGTCTCCGTATCACATCCATGGCTCAGCCTCATCATGCTGAGAATTAACCTTGTCCGCTCAGGAATGGATTACAGTCGGCCCTGGTGTGTCGCAGATGTGTGAGGGCACTTGGTTCGGGTTCTGGAGGTCCTGCAGTCTACACACTGGTCTGGTCTATGTGATTTATGGTTTCTTCCTATGGATTGTATCAATTTGTTAATTGTAATTGCTTTGTGAGGTGTTGATTGTGTCGTTCTTTGGGATTATGGAATCTATTTCTAACAATTATCAATAGTTACCTCATTTCTTGTAATTTACTTACATCAGAATCTATTGAGGGGGTGTCTATGATCATATTCTAATCATATACATGACTAAAGCATGTTTATTATACAGAGTGGTTTAGATATAATCATTGAGGATGTTCCTTTTGAGTTGTTCAGAGCCATCCAATCCTAGGTGACAGTGTTATAGCTTTGAAACTATTATCGTCTTCTGTTTGCTCTGGCATCCCGTAGTGTGGTGGGATCCATGAGGTGTGTAGCGGGTTGGAATCCATGATGAAGGGGTGTTATGATTTCAGTTTTAAGGATGACATTTAATATAAATGAATATAGTGGTTTGATTGAATGGTTTGACCTTGAAGGTGGGAAATCATTACACATAGACTCGTCTACATGGAATGTGCCCTTGAGGAGTATCTAGAGCAGGCAGTTCATCACTACAATGTTTTTCATATTATGTTGTTTGAGTGCGTATGGCATCAGCAGTAGGATCAGACCTCTGCTTTGACACAAGTCACTTGCTCGTCGAACTTCCTTTACATGGTGGAGAGCTTCAATTTGATAAATTTCATGGGAGGGGCAACATTATATTTTCAGTCTACTTGCACTCTACATTTTTCCTTTGGATGTGATTTGTCTATGTTCATGATTTCTATCATCTTCCCTTAATAGAATGATTTTTCAGAAAAACATTTTGAATGAATTTTTGATGTTGGATTGTTTAATCTTATTGATTATATATTATTTACTCTCGTTTGAGAGGAATCTACCCCAAACATTGTTCAAGAGTTGGTTGTGGTTATTGGGTGTGTTTTTTCTTATTTTTCAAATAAGATGTTTCAGATTCGGGGTTGTCATGATCTTTGATATGTATCTAACATGATGGATTATTGGATGAACCATTTCCATTATATATCAATTTTTATTTTGGAAGATAATTTTATTATAGTAATATAATGTGAGGGAAATGGTTAGAGTAGACAGACCCTCAATCAGTTTCGAAGGATTTTGGTGCTCTAGGGTCATTTTGAAATGGTTTGGAGGGATTTTTTTGTGAAAATGAATGAGGGTGAATAAACTAAATATTAAATTACATTTCAAGTATTTAAAATTCATTGATTTTAACGTTCTATCGCAAGATATAAGAATTTATGGGATTAAATATTAAAATCTTGACATTTTATTCATCATAAAAATGAACCACATCCTTTACAAGATGTGAAAATATATTACACACTATATAAAATATATTTCACAACACATTATTGAGCATTTTATTGGATTTGGTATTTGTAAAACCATATAATTCCTCTCATTTTATTACAACCATCGGCTCTTTCCATCAATAATTTGGGATCCATTCAGTTAAGGATATATTCATGGCATTTGTCTTTGATCTCTTGTGAAATGTGGTGATTTGTTGTGTTCTCTTCTGTCATTATAAGATTGGTTGTCATAATTTTACTTATGTCCCTCTCTATGATATGTATTTTGATATCTATTTGTTTTATTGAGGTTTTTATAGGTTTTTGATGCAATTGTTTTTCCAAAATATTCTTGTTTGATGAATGTTTATGGATTTTAAGAATGAGATTCATTTATTCTATTTTATTTACCAATAATAATAAATTAATTATGATATATCCATTTATATAAAAATGTAATTAACCGAATAATTATTCAATTTGAGTAAATTAATTTGATACCTCATATTAATGATGAATATTCATTATTCCATGATAGCAAATTTCCACAATTTCTCTAAATTGTGTGATATCTTTGCTATAATCCTTAGTATCATATTGTTGTTCTTGGAATTTAATACTGAAATTGGTAAAGAAGATGTTGTTTAATGTAATTAATAATTTAACAAAATTATGATATAATTAAATGATGAGGAAATTTAAAAACTAGAGGATGATGTCATTTTATAATTATAAAATTGATGCATTCCCCATGACTAATTGAAATTGATTGTTCATATGATTAATTGAAGTAATAGATAATGTGATGCATTTTCTTCTTGAGGGTTATAATAATTAAAATTGCATATTAATTGAATATGGTACTTCTCTGAGTGTATTGAAAAAATAATAAATTCTTACACCATGTTAGGCCATTGATAATATTGTATATATTGTTTCTTTAGAATGATCATATTTGGTTCCTATTAAAAAAATAAATTGGTAAATTCAAGATGGAATAAGAGCATGACGTGTCATAAATTTCATTATTTGGTGCATGATTTTCCCAAAATCATGAGAATTCTGGCATACATATATCGGTGCTGTGTAATGTTATTTTTATATGATGGATGAAATCATTGTTTTGTTGACCTATATTTCCCCTTTATTTATTGTTTGATTCCTACTTTGTTATGATGCTCTTTAGACAAGATCCTTTAGAATTAATCCTCGTATAATAGATCCTGGGATGGATGATATGTGGAGGGGGTCTATATGTGATGTGATCCTTGTGTGGTTGATATTGGGATGGTTTTGGTGATATATTGGTAGGGATGCATTGAATATGCATTAGAAAAAAGTTTCCATTATTGGAATGATGCATTAGTAAATGAGTATGTGTTTGAAGAATGGAAGAAGAGTCAATGGAATGGTTCAAATATCAGATTACCCATTTATTAGATGTTTAGTGATTTTATTCTCACTTTTTAATATATTTAATCACAAATAGAGGTTATTCTTATTTTATCTTAATTCCATTTCACCACAGCTTTAGGTAGATAGATGTTCTTTGGTGCATGATTCCACTTTGTGGTGGATTCAGTTGGTTTTCCTCTATCATTGGGATATAGAGTGATTATAATACTAAACTGAATCGTTAATAACCCAATAGATTTTATGATGATGTAATGAAATTTATTAAATTATGTTAATCTCGATATCCTATGGGCATTACTCAGAATATTCATTGATGGTAAGAACATTACATTGGTGATTACTATAATGAAAATCAATGTAATTTGGAAAAATATTAATAGACAATTAATGTATAATTAATTGATTTATGTATCTAAATTATTAATATTAATTAATTAATGAAATTTATGTCCTTTTAATTGTTTTTTTCTTATAGGATATCTGGGTTTTTTAGTGGAAGTTGTGAGTCTGAGCAATGTTAGATAAAGTTATGTCTTAATCATGGATGTTCTCATTTTGTGATTGTGATATATATTATATCATTAATATTATATGATTTTATACATCAAATCAACCATTTCCATTAGTCAAAATGAATATCATGTGACTACTAGAGGGTATTTCCCCCAACATCATGGTGTGAGTATGGATAGCTGACTACCCCCTCTTGGAAGTTACTTATGATTTTATGGCCAAAATAATATAATGACATATATTTTTTATAAGTATGCGATGGATTATGATTATTTCACATATATTTATAAAAATATATTTTATCCAAATTATTATTATAGGTATCATGCTTATAGATTGTGATGTTTTGAGGATCTTACTTATTGTATGATATTTAATTTCACGAGGTTTAATAACCAATGTTTGATAAACTTCATAAAATATATGGTGGGTTGTAGAATCTAGTTGGTCACTATAAGTTTATATGGATATTATTTTGTGTTTATGTGATGCATGATATGAATGTTGTGAAAATTTCCATAGTGACTTTGGAACGTCATTTGTTTATGAGAATGACGGTCTGAATGAGTGACATTGGGGCATAGTGGGAAATTGGTAGGGAAGTGGGATTTTTGTCCCCTTGATGTTTCATTGAAATAATAGATTCTTTATTGTATGAAATAGTTTTTGATAGTTTGAAATGGTGGGTATTGTAACTTAGTATACTTGGTTCGGTGATAAGTTAATGACCTTTAGTTTCAATGTTCATTAGCATGATTTCATTATCTTTTTCAAGAGAGGATCTATGGAATATCATACAGATTATATGGTTATGCTAAGTCTACGTTTATATATAAATTAATATTCTGCTCATTTTGATTAGGTAGGATATCATGATAGATATTAATAGCAAATGGTCTTGTAGGAGTTGTTTGGGCTTCATGTTCACCTCAATCTTTACATTTTGGTAATTTTTGTTTGTCATTTAGTTGTTTAGTACTATATATCATTCCATGCTTTAACTTGGTATTTATTATGAACCTTCTTGATTCTCTCTTTTACATGATTCATTTATTGGGTAATGCCTTAACTATACTTGTTTACTATACACGAAGTGCTAGTCACCATCCTATGGCCAAAAAGAGAAGGGTGTGGAGATATAACCATCTCTATCCCCTCAATCCATTATCATTGTGGGGAGAGATTATGAAATAAAATAATTAAATTTTTTATTATTAAGTTCATGAAAATATTTCACCTTCAAAACCCCCATGTACAAAAAAAATAATGATATTTTTTGAATGATAATAATTGTAAAATACATACCAACATATTTGAGCATTGATTATGAGAATGAAATGGTTATATATTGAATATTACAAAGATAATCTCTAAATGTTAATGTTAATAATGTAATAAAATAATATTTCTATACACACATTTTCAAATTATAAAATGTATCCTTAATAAATACATCGGTGTGTGGTTGTTGTCCGGATAATTGTCCATGATTTTTTATTTTAGTGTTGGCTAACCAACTAAAAAAGTTTATGCAACAGTAGACCCCAAATAAATACTATATCTGTAAACTATCAACATTTTAAGATAAGGGATAAACTATATATCATTGAATAATTGAGTGATACTAAAAGTGAAAGATGTATTAAAAGCGTCTATGAATTTATATGCAGTATGAAACATTTTTAAAGAAAATATATCATGAAAATTTCAAATCCTTATATTATAACATATTTTATGTCACCCATTTTATTATATTTTACCAATTACTTACAAAATATTTTATCCATAAATACATCTCATTCACAATTAGATATTCTTTTTTTACGACATCGTTGAATTTCATGCCATAATTCTATATTTTAGAACCCCTATTCAAACATTCATACTAATTATGAAATGATCCTATAGAACATTACAACCCCGTTAAAATATTATTCATAAACAATTTATAAATAATTATGTATTCCTAAATCATACTTTTTCTAAAAATTCCATCAACCAAAATATTTATATACTTCATGATATAAATTCTTGTTATAATTTTATATAAGTTATGTATTTAGACAATGAAAATTATATATTAATAATTAAATTTTATTTCTATCTCCCAAAACATTAAACAAACACTTTCAATCAATGTTAATGTTTTCATATAAAATAATTTTTTTATTAGAAATTAAAAATGGATATAAATTCATTTATAATAACAAAAGATATCAACATAATATATTGAAATGAATAAAAAGTTTCATGAAAGATAGTGGGTTTAAAATATTTAATTCATTTGGTTAGAGAATATCCTTGTTTTTAAATTTTAATAATTTACATGATAGATGAATATTTGAGAAATTATTTAAAATAAAATAGTAATTTTTTAACCTGAATATTCCATTACATAAGAATCAATTTTCATGAACATAAAAAATGTAAAATTATAATACAAGACCTATACATTATTTTTTAAAAATTATTATAATTTATTACACATGTCATTTTAAAGAAATATATCCATAAAACTCATAAGTATAATAATTTATATATTAAAATTACACATTTAATGAATTCATATATACTATACAGAGTGACACTAAATGATAAATCAATATTAAATGTAAATATTCGGGGAATGTTAGTATTCCTTTTAAATAGATAAATTCAATTTAAAAGAGTGTATTGGAAGACCCCTTAAATTTATTTAATATTTTTGAAAAATAATTATTAACATTATTCAAATGGGTTTCTATTTACTCAGGATAGTGTAGCTCAAAATTTATGTTAGTACTCATATATTGAATGGTTTATAATAGGTTTTATTACTCGAATTTCTAAAATCCCAACAGTTTCCTCACAATATAAATAGTTAAAGGTTATATTTCAAAAGGAGTATAGTCATTAGGGTAATTGAAATAACTATTTGGAACTCACATTAGTAGAGGGGATGTGTGCTCATCCCATCATACAATATTGGGAAGAACTATTATGTAGTCATAGACTCTATATTATATTTATGTCTTTTTTTGAATCTTTATAAAATAACGATATATGAATAGTCTATGTATTATTATTAATATATTTTTGAAATATACAAAGGTGAGTATCTATACAATTTATATTATCCCCGTTAATATGTAAATATTTATATATTATAGATTATCTATCAATGACACCATCTGCATGTGTCAAAGTTTCTCATTCTTAATTCTAATTGTTAATTAGTGATGCTGGTTTATGTAGTTTTTTTAGATCATACAGTTGGGATATCTAGATTTTATTTTCATCTATGATGGTGTTGGATTCTCTATTGTTGGTATACATCCCATCAGTGGGATTCTTATGTATCATTGAAAATGGTATTAGAATCCATGTAGATTGGTTCCACATAATAGGACATGTCAAACATTTTATATTTATGTGAAAAAACTAATACATCCACTTTAACATCTTGTATTAATTTTAAATATGATAAGATTACCACATTATAAATATTGATGAACATACTCTTTAGGGGTTAATTTATCTTTCCCATGCTATGAATATGATCGATGTGGTTGTGTTATTTTCATGAGGAGTACGACCCTATGTTAATAACTAACAAAGAAAATGTGTATCAATAATGAATATAAAATATGAATTGGATAAAATAATTCATTTTAGTTAATGTAATTATTGTTTTCGTGATGATGGCCTGATAGAAAAAGGATAGTTTGTTTTATGGTCCCAATAGGTGGGATATCATCACTCGCAAGAGTATGGATAGCTGAAAAAATTATTCTTATGTTCTCATGATGCATATAAAATGATAGAAATGATGATAATAGGTTAATGGTGATGTTTTGGAACCTCATTGAGGCATTATAAACATCCCTTTATGATAGGAATCAATTCCCACATATCTTAGGTGACATAATTTATGGTTATATGATTTGAATCTACAATGTAGTGTAGCATTATTTGATAAGGATGTCATAGTGTGGTTTAATGTCTTTCTACATAGAATTCTATTGGGAAATTTTTTAAGGGTTTTAAGGGATTGATATATACATTGGTCCCCTACGTATACAAATAAACAATTAATAAGAGTACATGTAGATCTAATGAATAATCCATTGGTGTCATAAAATTTGTGAACACCAAAAAATGAATGGGGATTAAGCACACAATGATTTCATATGGATATTCATTTTGAATATTCCCATTTCACGTAAAAGGAAATGTAGTCAAGAAATAAACATAGAGAAGATACCTATAATAGTGGTGTTTTTAATCTTCTAATGAAATGATAAATAATGATCTCTAGGACCATGTTAGTCTTGCATCCAGAGATGATAAGAGATCAAAGACACCACTTGAGAGTGCATGAATTTATTTTTTCTGGGAATAAAAACTATTTATATTGTAGGACTATATTTTTATGAGTCCTATAGATTTATTTAACCCACACTCAAGAATATTCCATTAAAAAGTTTTATTGATAAATATATATGGGGGTTTTAGGGTCTATAAACGAAATATGGACTACATTTAAAGTGAAATGAAAATATATTTAAAATGGATTCACTGTAAAGGAATCCCTGATATCTGGATTACAATTGGTACTTGTTTCCTGATATTTTATTTATTCTACATCCAATAGTGGACATAGAATTTTATCACAACATAATGTATTTATTGCATAATATGTTTTGAAATGATACAACCTTAGATATTTACACCTTGGTGGATTCATGTTATGGATATGAAATCACTGGAGAATTAGAAATCCTTATTACTATCTCAAATCTTGTTATTTATGTAATTAGATATAGGTTACAAGGTGATGTGATTACATAATGACGTTGTGGGTTATTTGATCGTGTAAAATATTCCCATGGGGTGGTGGTTCATGAGATGTTATAAATGAATTGGTTTTACAATTGAATGACAGAAATAAGTTAATTTTATCATATTACTGAAATTAAATTAGAATATCAGGTGACACAATTTGACGAACCATATATCATTATTTTTTCACATTACTGATACACCATCACCTGACTCTGTGACCAAAGTGTTTTCATGTGATAAACTCACTATAAGAGTTGAATACCCTGGTTTTCAAGGAATATGTCATGCACATTTAAAAAGGTATAAAATTTTTTAGTTTTATTTTGTAATAACCCACTTACTTTTTAAGTGATAGGCTTCGATGTCACATTATTCTCATACGATCGACATTTACGAATTGTTTCTCTTCACAACCATTCCCAAGAATTCATCCCTTAATATATTATCAATTGTGGTCTATATAGGCATCAATCATATATCTAATCTAATTCCCAAGGTGGGATACTACAGTTAATTGACTAAAGTATTTGATAAATTACCTCATAACAAAGTTTTTTCATATTCTTGATTTTTCACCAAGATTAAATTCATTGATTACATCTCTAATTGTGTCTCATGAAAAAACATGATCATAAAACTTGTATATAATTTACTTAACCTTATAGTATTTGATATAGATATCCATTTGACATTATGAGATCTTATTTCTCTTCTAGGAATTATGTAATCAATGGGGACTGTATAACCCTCCCATAAAAAAACTCAAAAATGTTATCCTTTTTAGGTATGGTGCTCTTGTTTCTAGCCTGTAATTTTAATATAATAATTATATGAAATACTTGTAATTGAAAATATCTTTCTTGTTTATTTTAGGTTTGATGTAATGAATCATGGGTTGCTATATTTCATGATTCATTACGGATTTCATGATCTTATTAACAGATGTTTTAAACCACTTGTTGGAATACAATCCATGTAGAACATATCAATTATATTATAACTATAATTATAAATAATGGAATATATATTTTGGGAATTTTCATCACATTATTTTTTCATATTTATTCTGGAGGAAATTAAAAAGGATTAACCTCAATCATTATGTAAAAATGAATCAGAGAGGGCACAATTTAAATTAATTAATTTCCCAAATTAGTACCTTGGAACTCTCTTTTAATTATTTTCATCCATTTGACTCACTATATCTTATTAATAACTCAATAATTCAATGTACATGGGAATAAATATTAATTTAATTCTGATATCAAGATGTCTCAAAACTTTTCAGTTCTTATGACTGCTCATTAAAACAGTTTTCCCGGAATCGTTCCCCAAAACAAATCTTGTGATCCCATAATAGAACCCCTTATTATTTGAAAAATCCAATAAACTTGTTTCATTAATAAATTGATCATTATCATGAAAAATGTATCATTTATTATCAATATTATTGTACCCTTGCCTGTAATCCACTTAAAACATTGATCTGGGATGGAGTATCATTGGGTTTAAGTATATCATCTCGTATGCTAAAGGATGCCGAATTTTAGAGATGATGTATAGAGGATACAATTCTAAACTATAAATAAATATGGTGATAATAATATTGTTACATATATAGATTTAATAGTATAAGAAAGACCACAAGTATCCAGACCCATTACCCACAATAGTTAATTTATAAAAAAATGTCAATAAACTTGAAAAATAAATCCAGTCACCCCATTTTTGGAATAAAAAAATACATAGTTACTAAATAAAATAATTCCACAATAAAACATGAAAAAATACAAGATAAATAATAGTGTCTCTCAAGTATGTCCATTTATAACTATATATAGTAATAATGATTAATAAAATCGAACTAACAAAAATCTTGTTTATGTAGCGGAACCACCATTTTTCATTTCTAGCCATTCAATGATATGTTGAATGACATAATAACTATGGTTTAGATCAAGTTTAATATCTCAAACTAATTGTAAAATAATAATGTCAAAAAATGTCTCGAAGGGCCCATGTAGGGTGTGCGAAAAATTCCTAGTAGGCCACCACTAATGTGTTACATTATTACATATATGAAAATAAAGGTGTTTCAAATATATTCACTACTACACATGAAAATAATATAAATAACCTTTGTTCTGTGTTCCTATAATCCACAATGATGAAATCACCTTCTTCCCCCATCACCGATTTACCATGTTCCTCCCATTACATATATGAAATATATTGAAATGTCTGCATATGTATTAATGTAATTGAGAGGATCCATAGCCTGAAACCGAAGAAATCCCTTATAGAGTAACAAGCTGGAGAACCCTTAATAACATGTATTAATTGTATCACTAGAAACATCTTCCAATTGGAACCTCTTATGCCATAATAAAATCAATGGCATCCTAATGGCTCACCCAATGAATCACATGGCACCTCAGAGCCTAGTTTAAAAAATCCTTATCACCTATAAGCTTAATATCCTATGAATAAATTTTTTTACTCCAAATAATAAACCCCATAATCTCAACATATGATGAACTGATGTTTGATAATTTATTTCCCCCAAAAATATTTTTACTGACATCCTCAATATAAGGGAAGCCTCATTCCCAAACTCATGGTCTCAATACCACAAACTAGTAGCATATCACCATCCACATGGTTTTTTTTGAAATCCCCTCCATCCATGCTTATAGAAAAACACATCCCAAACCACAATTAACATAGTTCTCTACCTACATCGTTGTTCTACACCACCTCATCAAATCAGCCTTATTTATGTGCATAGGATGGCAATGGTGAATTGGCCAAAAAATACATAGCGACAGTTAAAATCAAAGATCAAATCCACATCATCCAAGTAGTTAGTTACCCTAAAAATGTCTTTCTTCCTAATGATGATCACAATATCAAATCACATGGTCCTTTCCCACAACTATACAATCAAATTCCCTGAATTTAAAAACCTCATCACCCAATTTAGGGACGAACAATAGCCATGTATGAGGTCTAAGCCCAATCTGAACAAAAACATCACCTTAGTCATTGTGGTTTGAATCAAATTAATCCTAGAGAAATTCTTGTCATGTTCCCATGGAACCATGGAATAAAATAATTCATATTCTCAGCCTAAATATCCCAAACTTGTCCAAGCCTATTACCCTTCTTGAACATGTGCTAAATTACCAGATCAATGAAAATTAAATCAAATATAATTAATTAAATAATAATAAAAATTAATTCTAATATATGTTTCTCTATTAGTCATCGAATAAGGTGTTTATCAATCAAAACCCAATAAAATGAGTATATCAAATTGAATGATAGGTACCACTGTCCTCATTCTTATAGAGGCCCACTCACATGATATCAGTCCATAACTCAATCCTATTTAGAAGAAATTGAAATTTTTGATGAATAAACTAAAATATAGAGAACCAGATCTGATGGTCATATTGAATCATATGGTGAGAGAAAAGTATAAAAGATTATAATATATTGAAGGTCTTAGTAATAGGAATACATATCCCCAAATAGATCAATGATTGGATCCAATACTAAGAGATATATTAAAACCTAGGTGAATGAGATGTGGATAACCACAACTACATATTTGGAGATCCATGTGTTGGAAGATTAAAGGAGTAAATCCATCTTAAATTAAAAAAATACAATTTTTATAATTTTCTCTTAAAGGGGACTCATAGTTTGGAAAACTGTGTACCAACCTTGGTGTTCCCACTCCATGAACACCCCACTCGCATGAAAAAGGTGAAATTTTTCCCAAACCATATACATTACATGTGAATCACATCTTCTATTAATTAACTATGATATACATTTCCTTACAATACATTTTTATGGGTTTCCAAACGACGCTCTAAGTAACTAGAGGGAAGAACAATTACTCATGGGAGGTCGCACGGTTTGTCCAAGCTGTGCGCCGCTGTCTTTACACAAAGAGAAGTTTGGTTTTATGATTTCTAAAAACATGATACCCTATAAAAACACAAATGAAATTTGAGAGCCTCTAAAATCATCATAAAACAACAAATATGGTAAATAAAACCCATTGAATAATGATTAGAGTATAAAAAATAATGATATTCATCCCACTAAACATGAAAATTCCAAATGGATAATAAAATTCAACCCACTCAAAAATAGAGGATGTTAATGTATTCCAACCGTACCGTTGTTAATCCCTATGATATAAATAATTCACCATATAGGGTACCAAATCGAACACATCTTAATTAAATCACCACTATTATTCACTGGATATTTAGTCACAGGTGAACTCTCTCAGCATAGTCCCCACCATCAGAATTTCATTCCCCAGTAGTTTGACAACTGAAGACTCATAATTATAACATTACACTACCTATAACATGAATCAAATTTCTCCAATGTAATATGATCAATATTTTACCACATTAAGTGACATATTTCTCTAGTACCACATCTAACACAGATCATGTCCCTCATCTCATCAGTTTCCCAACTCATGCTCAAGTCTATCAAAGAACCTATGATGCATGACATCTCATAAGATTCCCAAAATCCTATATACCAATATATTTAAAAAAATTTCATGAATCCCATATAGATATTCAATACCATAAATTGTTTACCAGCACATATACTCCTCATATAAGCCACATATCCATCCAATCCAAAAAAAATACTAATGTTTCACACCACACACACACTCATATATATATATATATATAGGTAATATTATAATACCAACCTACTAACTAGTTCCTAGTTAGGGAAAATTTACATCTTGTTCACATCATGAGCCCAAAAACTAAACCATCTTACAGTATTTGTCCATTCTAATGTAAAAAAGGAAAACTATTCATGCCCATGGAATGTATACTATTATAGTCATATACCTATACAGAGCATCACATGAATGTTCAACATTGTGCACTAAAACAGAAGATATAGTATCTAAGGACTAGAATCCACTTGGATATAATGCAACTTTTATCCATTGACCATGTTGGTCAGTCTTATCATATCTTTTATGACCAATATTTATAGTTGAATGATGGATAAAAAATCTGGTACCATATCCAGTCAATCCTAATATTGTGATGTATTCCACGGTCCCTAATTATCAGGTATTAGATGAATATTTCTATAGAAGTTATAAATATTAAAAAATAATCTATATTCTTAGCACTCCTCTAGTTCCCAGTCATAATTCACAGGTAAATTTCCTAGATTTTAAAATTGGATACAAACCATGAATGACCCAATCCATGGATATTGAATCGATTCATTGAACTGAACATCATACTAAGACTCATAATGACTAGAATACCAACTACCTAAAGAATCACTTCTTACATCAGTTGATACTATAAACAGGATTGAAATGAAATTATATTTCAAATTCCCCATGCATATCATCACCTGATTGACATCCTCTTATAATTATGATAATATAATGTTGTTTACATTCACTTGAATGGAATTCCATAAACCATGATTTTATTTCCACACTTATGAGGTGTCATTTATCCCCAAACCAGTTGAAAAATGAGATATGGTAATAAAATTAGTTGAATAGTACATGACATGCATGTATCCTTACATTAGGTTCAAGAACACCCATGATATTTCTTCCCTCTATGACTTCGGAAGGACTCTCTCGAAGAACATAGTCTAAATTTCTTCCCATGCTAGTCCCTCATGTCTTCCTTCCAGAGCCCATATGTCCCCCATAATTTTTCTAGTCCTTCGTGCATTTATTCTTCTAGAATCACATGCTAGCATGGGGATGTATCATGTGATTTGAATATGGTATGGTCATATTTGATCATGTTCATAGCCACATATTGAATACCCTCACCTTGGAATAATGTTTGGTGTTTTGATTGGATCTCCCTAGGCACTACATGACCTTATTATCATGAAATACATAACAATAATATATATCATACTACTTACCCACATTTACCAAATCATCAACCTAGGGATCATGCTTCTCGCATCCCTTTAGAATCACATCCAAACCATCAAGGGCCAAAACATGTGCATTCTAATGTTTCACTGTATCCCCACACTCATGAAATTGCACTAGAATCCATATTGGTGGCATCACATTGTATAGTAATCATAATAGTCCAACTTCCATAATAGATTAATTATTACACAAATAAGGAATATTTTAACAAGTTACATAGACTCTCACCCATTTAAAAGCATCACTACAATGTATCAAGTTATATGTCCTCCTAGAATATTACTGACCCTTATCAGTGCCTGATATCACATATTTACTCAGCCTAATGGCCACTCTCCTACACACAAATGATTTTGTAATCAAATAGAAATAAGTGGTAGTTGAGTATAATACCAACAAAGAGGCTATGTATGAAATGTTATTTATTGTCTTTATTGAAAAATTGATCAACACACACTATATCATCATCCATGTATACCCTTATCTGGAACATGCCCATTTATCAAAATCATATCACATCAGCAAACTTCACAAAAAGATATCACCAAAACCACATGCATGTGTTTGTTGTATATAATTTCACCAACGAGAGTCTGAGAAAGAAAAAAAATTGGTTTCTATTTATGAAACATTAAACAAATCAATCCCTCATAGCACATTGAATGTTCATAAAGATGACCATAAAAAATCAACACATCATATGTGTCTAAAATCCCTCATTGATCTTAAATACCAACTTTTTCTTTTCAAGAACAAGGGTCCAAAATCCCCCGTTGTAATAATGGGCCTATGGTTACATCTCACAATCCATAACATCACACCAAAGTGTGAAATATTAGGTGGAAATATAAAAAATATGTCAAAATAGAGAAATTAATAGACAAAATACCCCCAGAAAACATTTTCTATCCCCCTTGCATGGGGCTGTAGGAACCGAAACGTGATATCAGAACACAATTCCAACTACATCCTAGTCTACAGTATACTAATACCCAAATATAATGACCCAATAATTAATATAAAATAACATGATCCCATTATCATCAAGTCCAACGATGATACAGAATCCTATAAAATAAAACACATTTGATACCATTTTTATGTCCCCCACTAGGGATCCACATTATTCCATGCTCAGAGTTGTAGTAACCCTAAGCCTTAGGAACACTTCCTTTTAGGACAGAGGCTGAGGAATAGTAGTGAGGGTGTAAAAGGAGTGATTTTAAGGAAACTAAAAATTAATATTCTGATACTATTATTTTACATTAATAGATATTGAATTGTAAGAGATACCATAATCAATGGGACTAGTAACATTCAAGAGAATAAGAATAAAAATCCAACAACAACAATGAGAAATAAATAAAATACTACAAATTTTAGAATAAAAAAATATTTAGAAACTAAAAAACATTCCAAACCCTATTATTTAATTAAATATTAGATAAATAGAAGGGTCTCCCTTGGTAGACCATTAGTACAAACATATAGTAATCACGATGAACAAATAGGGAAGTGAAATATAAACTCAAGATGATGTAGAGGAATCACCATGGACCATTTTAATCCATAACATGCTATGTTGTATTATAAAATAACTAAAGTCCAACTCATGAGCTTCATTCCTGAACTGATTAGAAAAAAAATGTACACACACATTCCAAACGCCCATGTACGGTGTGAGAATTAATATTAGTTGGTCAGCTTCATCTTCGTCCTTTCATTTATTTGATAAAATGAATGTATTTCTAAAATAAACAATATTGGAAATTCAGATCATGTAAATAATATGCGTCCCATTTACTCAGTAGCCATAAGGAATAAATAACATGCTTTGGGCATCACTAGTTTAACATGATCCAGAATTCCTAATAATTGTATATAATGACATGTCAGTATATATATAACAATAGTGGTTAGGATGCCTTGTATAAATCCCAAGGATTCCCTTGATGAGTTAAATGATTGGGATGCCATAGGAACTTCCTGTAAATGTATCAATGAAACCTCATACAACCCAACACCTCCCATGTAGTAATAAAATAATCAATGATGTGAAGGAACACAAAAATATGTTCATTATCCGTCATACCATAGTTTAAAAAATCATTATTAACTCAACGGTTGATGTTTGAGGAAAAATAATGACTACCTCAAATTAGTAAGAACAATGAGATCAAAATTTAACGTCATGTGAATAAGAAATATGAATCGGCCCAAAAATTCCATCCCATCAGCCTCAATATACAATGGGCCTCATCTGACAAATGATGTTATCAACCCCAAAAAATGATGGACCATAATCATACATTTGGATTTCTATAGAAATCCCTCTAACCCCACTAATGGTCAACACCATCCTAAAATATTACTAATTTAGTCTTATAACCACATGGTTTATCAATCACCTCAGAATCTGAGACCTATCTGTGTGTTCACAACTCAAATGGAACATATTAATTTAAATCGTGAGTGTAAATGACAGAAATTTTAATAAACCACGGACTCCCACAACCTAATTATCCTATGACCACACTGATCTTCCTAATCATCAACAGATTCTTAAATAACTAGGCTCATTCATGAATCATTATGAGCACATCGCCTCAATAATTAGACATTGTCAACCAAACTAGTGATATGAATTGCCTATGTAACTAGGTAAAGCTCAACCGGAAGAACAATGCTAGCTATTTCCATGAGGATAGGATAACCACAATCATTATGTTAATCCCATCATATTCCCATGAAACCATGAAAATAAATATAAAAATATTTATATAATTTATTTCCTTTTTCGGCGTAAACATCCCATGATGGTTTTAGTGCTTTATCTATCTTGACCATGTGTTAAGGTTCTAAGGTATACCCAACAACATCCCTTGGAAAAAATTCTATTTTTTTTAGTTTCACGTTATGACAAAAAACATGGTTCATATATAGAATTCTATGAAATGTCACTATAATAACAACGAATTATAGACCCTACCAATATTATACTCATAGAAACCCACAAGTCTGATATAATCCTATAATACAATCAGATTTAGAAGATATCATAGTTTTAATAGATTTCTGAAAAAATATGGCAAAATGACTAGCTTGCATTCATCACAACATATGTTCAGTGAAACAATTAATATATTATAACATGTAAATGTTCTAGCTGAGAATAATCAATAGCCACCAAAATATCAAACAGCAGAGCTATGATGAGGATATTGGGTCATGGTCTATGTGAGGAAGAGGAGGAGATCCACAAATGATTGGTATGAGATTAAAATGTGGTAAGAAGATAAAAGGAAATAATAATGAGAGTAAAACAATAAAAAAGATTCATTTTATTGATTTAAATTGGCTTCATGATCATCATACTATCTGAAAAATTGTCTTTCATCCATGTAGTGGACACAACAAACACCCCACCCTAAAATAACCAAGGTGTAAGGTTTTCGAAAATGTGTACACCTTGTGTGAATGTTATGGAATCAAAAATTATAAATCCCATATGCAGTCATGTTCTATAATAACAATGCATCAACAAATTCCCCATAATAAAATGATATATTTGCATCCAACACTATCATTGAGTGGGCCACTATTAATCTCATAGACTATGGCACACCAAAAGTTTCAAATATAGTCATATATTACATCATAATTAATCAAAAGTCTTTACGTAACATTACTATTAATTCTAGAAGTGTGTAAATGTTATTTATTTTTAAATATATAAACATAGACAACATTATCAACGATGTAATATACATTCACACACAATGTTCTCCAAAACACGAACCCTTACCAAACATTTAATAATAACATAAATTATTAATAATAATTGGAAAATAATCATAATAAAGGGTTTGATAATATTCGTAGTTCAGGTATCTAATGACGATATCAATGATCACTTAAAAATTATCATGTTTAATGATATGAGAACATGATATTCACATTTGAAAAAAATATATTTCATATCATAGATAATAATATTTTATTGTGAAATAATGTGTAGTGGATTATAGGACATGAAACTTAATGGAGTTGAAGAAAATGATCCAAAATATCATACCATTATCATAATACAAATGTATTTTGAATATACAAAAGAATATAAAATCATATACATAATAATATACTACTATCAGGATTATAATAATTGAGTTGGTGCATATCATATTTCATCAAATACATAGTTAATGTTCATTCCTATGAAAATAACCGGGATAGTGCTACATGTTAAACTACATTCACACTGTATTCCTGTACATTTTATATCTATAGATATCTATCATTACCAAATTCATCGGAGGAGTATATAATTAATCTCTCAAAAATTCTATAATCATTATTCCAAAATTATTTTTTCAAAATATATAAATCATTAATTTTATATCTTACCTTTTTTGTAAATAATTATGTTTCATAAATGTTTTAATAATTCTTCATAAAAAAATCCTTTGTATAATAAATGGGAATTAAAATAATCGAATCATAATTATCATAAACCATCCAAATAAATTATAATAATTTTTTAATTGGATAATATCACCAGGTATTCATTCATAACATCAAAAGTACCAACAAAATGAATTTTATATAAAATACATTTAAAATATTTTATAAAAAACATACACTTTTATTTTTAAATTGACAATATAATATTAATATATTTTTGAAAATTGATGATTTTTTTTGAAATGAACTGTCACGACCCATCCTCGGGGCTCGTGCCGTGAGTACCCCAAGCCCGCCTTCCATAGGCCAGGGGCTGGTGACTAGCACCAAAGCGTAAATAACGGTAAAAAGGGAAGGCATTGTCTTTGTAATGTAAACAAACACCATAGAGAATGAAAGCAGTAGAAGTAAACACTAAGAAAAAACTGAGTACAACAGTAAGTGTAGAAAAGTATGTGGGAAAGTATACAAACCTAAACCGAAAGTAAAGTACAACTAGAAGGGAAAACAACAACTGAAAAGTAAAGCCACAATGTCGAGTTTTCCACTGAAAATTCCACCTGAAGGGTGGGTACAGATAGCCTCCACTACTCCTCGGGTCCAGCCGACCGCTCCGAGTACGTCCCGCCCATTTGTCCACATCCAGGTACCGTCCAGCTCCACAAGCCTCAACCACGATCAACGATGTCCGACTTCTGCAACCAACACAACGTAGTGCGGGCATAGCCCATGCATGGGTGAGTATAAGCTACTCCGTAGGGACCTCGAGACCCCCGGATGTATCCCAGAATCCACAAAGGATAATCCAAAAAAGAAAGATACAATCACGAAGTAACATACGAATATGCTTAGGTATATGCCCATTCATATACCTATGTCTTCAATTCTCGTTCAGCTCCATCATCTGAGCCCATGTACCACCCAGTCCACATAGGAAAGAAAAACTTAATAACCACAAGATAGCTCAACACAATCCACAAAGGAAAGAAAAAGGTAATCCACACAGGATAGGAAAACACAATCTACAAAGGAATGAAAAACAGGATTCAGCTCACACAGGTATACTTCTTCATATGACGATAGAGATGATCAGATATTTCGACTGATTCATCTAAGCCATCGGACCCACAAAGGATCGATAGGTACTAGCCCCCGCAATAACCCACAATGGATCTGACCCACAATGTATTGATAGGTAACTAACCCCCGCAAAGACCCACACGGGATCAAACCCACACAGGATCTATAGGCGCTGGCTCACACAGAACCGCTAAGAGCTGACCCACACAGGATCGGACCCACACAAGATTGGTATCACTAATCCACTTAGGATCGCTGAGTGCTGTAGTCATCGCCGTCAAATCCACTGAGGATCTCTGTACAGTCGTCGTCGTCACAGTCGCAACACATCCAACTCTAGGGTTCCCGCACACTACAAGCTCGTTCGTGAGGGTCCTCTCCATGAGCCGAGAGGCTGATACATCAAAAATCACATAGTCCAGAGTTGATGTATCCAAAATTTCCGTATTATCAACAAGAACTCAACGTCGCTGACGGTGCGTCAATCGGACGCCCGGTCTGAGAGTTATTGGATTTTTCGTCCCAGAGGCCCGGTTGGTTTTTAAGGCAAAACAAACTGACCGTACTCCACCTGCATCCAAACCTCGGGTAAAGTAATCCAAAAGATCCGTCACACTAAGAGGAATCCGATGAAGTCAATGGCACGTCAATCAGACGCCCGAAACTAATGTTATGTGCGTTTCCGCTCTGAGGGCCTGGTTGGTTTCGTGTACGAACCAACCTGGCTGGATTCGAAGCTCTCTGAAACCTTGAGTGCGATATACCAAATGGACCGTCTCAGTCCAAGGATCGCATTGCCACTGACGGCGCGTCGATTGGAGGTCTGTAGCCCGAGATATGGGCAAAAGACAGAAAAGGGTCTGAAAACGGGGGTTTCAGGACCGGACCGACCAGACTAAGACCCGCTGGGTAGGACCGAAACGGGTCTACCCGACCCGCATCCGGTTCGGCCTGGCTGGGCGTGGCCCGGCCCGGCGGCCCGGCGGCCCGGCCTGGCACGGCGCGCGGCGCCAGACGGCTCGGCCAAACGGCCGAGCCGTTCGATTTGCAGGGGGGGAGCTGCCCCCCACCCCTTGTTTTGTAACTGTGGACCCCCTTAATGGGGGCCGCTAGCTGGTCGGCCGGGGGTTTGAACCCCCAGCTTCTCTCCTGTTCGGCCGGCCTACCCCGGCCGGCCGGTTTCTACCACCACGGGACCAGCGACGGCCGGTCCCCTCCTTTCTCCGACGTCGGTGGCATGTTTCCAGCCGGCGGTTCCCACGCTTCGCCGCGGCCCGGTACCGGCCGCGACCCTCATTTGTCAGGTGCGGCGCGACGATACCGCACCCCTCCTCCGCGGCCCACTCCAGCCACCATGCTTTTGCGGTTCTCTAGTGCGGCGTGACGGCACCGCGACTTGGTTCATATTTTTAAAAATTTGGCGTGTCGGCTTCGCGCATTCATGTCATTCGTTCCCACGTGGTGTGACGGCACCGCGTCACTTCCCGTCATACCACAACAACAAGAAAATATAAGGGAGGGGGGTCGGCCGTGTTTGTGCGGTCCGACCTTCTCTCATTAATTGAAAGCATGTGATCCAATTATACGTGGATAATGAATGGGAGTAAATCACGAATGAAATCACATAAATCCCTACCTCTTGCGAGCTTGAACGGAGGTTCGTCGAACAAGGATTCATCAAGGGAAGAGACTTCGTGAAAGAAGACGTTAACAGCATCGCGGTACACGGCGTCGCGTAATCGGTTTCCGAGAACTCGATGTTCTTCGTCAGAGACCGATGTGTTATTCGCGTTCTTCGTCGAATATGAAGAAGTTCCTCAAGTCCTTAGCCCTTTTCTCCCAAAGACTCCTACACGAAAATCTAACCCAAAAATAAATTAAGCCCACACTTAATTTATTAACTAGACATTAGATTAAATTTCAAACACACACATTAAACTCACTCTTAATTAATAACATAAGTTATTAATACTTAAGTTATCATATTATATTGGGAGTTGAGGTAGTTAAGAAATGTGAAGGGGTGGGGTTCTTGTGGGCCCCACCACCCTCATAACCTTCCATGGGAAGTTGGGTAGTTACCCAACTTCCACCCAAAGCTTAAATCCACATCGAAAAATAAAAATTGTAGTTAAATTTTTATTTTAACTTCCATAATTTTTATCAACCTCTCTCGTGAAAACAGAACTCCGGAAAAGGGTTTTCTAAGAAATACCGGCGATGCGGTTCCATCGGTGCCCTCAGAATTCGATTCCGAGCACCGGTTCAAAAGTTAGAAATTCCCTCTCATTCGTTCACTGAACGTACCTGAGCTAAACAACAGATAGAAATTCCGTTCACACCGGGCCTCGGAATCAAATGTCGTCAGAAACTACGTTCATGTAAAATCCCAAAGAAAATTAAGAAAAAAATTTCCTTGAATTTTACAGGTCTTTACATTACTCCCTCCTCAGGGCTTTACGTCCCCGTAAAGATACATCATAAACTATGGAAAAAAATGTGGGTACGGAGCACGCATCTGAGCCTCCCGCTCGCAAGTGCTCTCCTTGAGGTTCCCATGCTGCCATCTGATTTGCATAAGAGGAATCGATTGTCCTTGCTGGACCCACACCTGTCGATACTCGATCCCCACTGGGACCTCCGTAAAAGTCTCCCCATCATCATCGTCCAGCTCTCCCGGGTAAAAGATGTGTGTCGGGTCGTGCACGTATCTCCTCAGCTGAGATACATGGAAGACGTCGTGCAACCGGTGCCACTGAGGTGGTAGAGCCAGGCGATAAGCTACCTTGCCAATCCTACTGAGGACCTGGAACAGTCCGATGAAGCGTGGAGACAACATTCCGCCTCGTCCAAATCTATGTATTCCACGTCGAGGTGAAACACACAAGAAGACGTGGTCACCATCCTCAAACTCTAGTGGCCTCTGCCTCATGTCAGCAGAGGACTTCTGCCGGCTCCGAGCTGTCCACATCCGCTCCTGGATGACCTGGACCTTCTCTGTCATTCCCTGGACCATCTCTGATCCCACAAGTGCTGACTCCCCAGGGTATGTCCAGCATAAAGGAGATCTGCATGGTCGGTCGTACAACGCCTCATATGGTGCCATCCCGATGGTGGAGTGGTAACTATTGTTGTACGCGAACTCCACCAAGGGTAGGTGGTCCTCCCACCTGTGACCAAAGTTGAAGACACATGCGCGGAGCATGTCCTCGAGAGTCTGAATGGTCCTCTCCATCTGACCATCCGTCTGAGGGTGAAAGGCAGTGCCCAGACATAGCTGCGTCCTGAACGCCTCCTACAACCCTTTCCAAAGTCGGGAAGTAAAGAGAGAATCTCGATCGGAGACGATAGATGATGGCACACCATGAAGCCGCACAATCTCCTGAACGTAAATTCCTCCCAAGCTCTCCACTGAGCCCTGCTCTCTAATGGGTAAGAAGTGTGGAGACTTGGTGAGTCGGTCGACAATCAGTGAAATAGAGTCATGACCTCTGGATGTGCGTGGAAGTCCAGTAACGAAGTGCATAGATATGTCATCCCACTTCCACTCCGGGACCTCCAAGGGTTGTACCAAGCCTGCTGGTACCTGGTGTTCTACCTTCACCTGCTGGTAGGTGAGGCATCGCGAAACGAACTTCGCTACAGCCTTCTTCATGCCCGGACACCAATTCTGTCGTCTGAGGTCCTGGTGCATCTTCGCCACTCTAGGATGTACCGCCAAGGGAGAAGTGTGAAACTCTCTCAGAACCTCCTCCCATAAAGAAACTAGTACCAAGGTACATCCTCTGAAAAGGATTTCGTGCTCTTATCCAAAGGAGAAACCATCAGGTGCATATCCTTAGGATATATGTGCATGACGCGTCTCACATTTAGGGTCCCCACGTTGTGCCTCTATGACCCACTGCAGTAGTGGAGGGGTGACTGTGATAGACTGAAGGATGGATTCTCCATCTATATCCATGAAGGATATCTGCAAATAGGCTAGCTGCTATGTCACCTCCTCAAGTAGCTGAATGCCCGTCCTCCTACTGAGAGCATCGGCTACCACGTTCCCCTTCCTAGGAGTATATACTATCTCAATGTTATAGTCTTAGAGGAACTCGAGCCATCGTTGTTGTCTCAGGTTCTGGTCCTTCTGAGAGAAGATGTACCTGAGACACTGATGGTCAGAAAATACTATAAAGCGCTCGCCCATCAGGTAGTGTCGCCATGTCTTCAAAGAGAAGACTACTGCTGCTAACTCCAAGTCGTGGGTAGAGTAGATCTGCTCATGCGGCCTCAACTGAAGTGATCCATAGGCGATCACGGCCCGCTCCTGCATCAGGAAACATCCGAGTCCGGTCCCCGATGCATCTCAGTAGGATATGTACCCTACTCCCTCCTCAGGAAACCTCAAGATAGGTGTGCTGGTCAATCTCTGCCTCAGCTCCTGGAAGCTCTGCTAACATCTGTCTGACCACACAAAGGGTTTCCCCTTCTTCATCAAAGCTGAGAGTGGTGTCACATCTCTGGAGAAGTCTGGCACAAATCTCCGGTAGTATCCAACTAGTCCCAAGAAACTCCGCACCTCTGTCACGCTCCTGGGTGGCTCCCAAGCTAGCACTACATCAATCTTAGTAGGATCCACTGCAACTCCCGCCTCAGAGAAGACGTGTCCTATGATGTGGACCTAAAATATCCAGAACATTCACTTCAAGAGCTTTCCATAAAGCTGGTGCTCTAGGAGCATGTCTAGTACAACTCGCAAGCGGTAGGCGTGCTCTTCCTTAGTGGTCGAGTAAATCAAAATGTCATCGTTGAAGACCACGAAAAATTGATCGAGGTATGGCTGAAAGATCCTGTTCATGAGGGCCATGAACACTTCTGGAGCGTTGGTTACACCGAATGGCATAACCAATAACTCATATTGGCCATACCGCCACATGAAGGTCGTCTTCTGCACATCCTCGTCCTGAACTCTGAGCTGATGATAGACTGACCTGAGGTCTATCTTTGAGAACCACCATTCTCCCTTGAGCTGATCGAAGAGGTCATCAATCCTCGGTAGCGGATACTTGTTCCTCACTGTCACCTGGTTCAAGCGACTATAGTCGACACAAAGTTGCAAGCTCCTGTCTGCCTTCTTGGAGAACAAAATCGGGGATGCCCAGGGTGAACCACTGGGTCGGATGAATCCCTTGACCTGCAAGTCCTCCATCTATACCCATAGCTCTCGAAGCTCAGTAGGTGCCATCCGATATGCTGGAGTCTATTTCGGGGATGTCTCGGGGTACAGGTCAATATAAAAGTCTACCTCTCGGCGAGGAGGTAGCCCTGGAATGTCATCGGGAAAGACGTCTGCATACTGGTCCACCACTGCAGGAAAACTAGGACTCTGCACGTCAACTGCTCCTAGGATGAGGCTAGCCAACTGATGAGTGATGGGTTTTCCTCTCCTCTGCGAGAGTCCATCCTGTGCTGCAAAGGCTCCCTTCTCGCCGGTGATGGTGAACCTGCTCCCATCGGTGTGTACACATCGCACCTTGCACCTAATACATTCAATATGTGCATGGACTGTAGACAACCAATACATGCCCAAGATGACGTCGTAAGGCCTCGACGCCGCAACAAGAAGATCCCAGCCGAAGCTCTCGCCTCCTAGAGTATGCTCACACTGCCGGCACCAGTGCGTAATCGTTGTGTCTGCTCCCATAGGTGTCTCTAGCCGTAAGGATCGAGCCAACGGCTCTGTCGGAAACTCCGAGCTCCGAAAAAGGGAAGCGTCTATGAAATAATGACCCGATCTTGTGTCTATAAGAACTGCATCAAGGGTGTAATAGACACAGATAGTACCTCAAATCATCTCGGGGACGCCGTGGTTGTAGGACTCCGATGCCTGGAGTTGTGCCTGTCTCTGCATGCCAACTCCATGTGGCAGGGGTGGACCTCCTGGTGGTGGTGGTGGTAGAGCCTCAAAGCGTCGCCCACCACCTGCTGCTCGGCCAGCTCGTCTGCCTCGTCCGCCTGCTCCCTACGGACTGCCACGGTCGACCCTCTGCCTCTTCTTGGGTGGCCCCTCAACTGTCTGCTGCTCCTTGGAATGGTGGGTCTGGCAGTCACGAGCCATGTGGCCCTGCCCGCCGCATGTGTAGCACTGCCTGCCTCTCGAAAGACTGGCTCCGCGCTGTGTGCCCTGCACTGCTGAGCCAATGTCCTGAGGTCATATGCCTGAGGGTCTGGTCTGCCTAGACCCATGATTCATCTGTCGACTTCCTGCTGCAGATGACTCTACTACGTGCCGCCCCGCAGTAGGTCTCGCTGCTAAAGAAGGCTCGACAAGAAAGATCTCGATCAAAAGGGATCACTCCAGTACTCCAGCCTGAGTCAGAATGTTGAGGGAGATCAGCGACGCCCTGATATCATGTTTCAATCCCTACTCAAAGGTCTAGGCCCGGACGAATGGGTCTCGTACCATGTTTGTCGAGTAGCGTGAGAGATCGGTAAATCTCGCCGAGTACTAGGCGACCGTCAAGCTGCTCTGCCGTAGCTGAAGAAGCTCCTGGATGCGCACCGCATGGAGGGTGGATAGAAAAAACTCTGAGTGAAAGAGTCTCTCATGGTCCTTCCATAGGAGAGATGGATCATCATGCACCTAGAGCATCAAGCTCCACCATCGGCCCGCTGCCGCGTGAAGTAGGCTCTCTACGAGGATCACCATGAGGTCTGCTGGTGTCCTCACTAACCGTAAAACTCGTACCACTGCCTCCAGCTAGTCCTCGGCTGCCTGGGGGTCCATCTCCCTGCGGAACCTGGGTGGTCGCTGGTGCTTGAACTCGTGAAGTGCACTAAGGTGACGTGCATCATCAGCGGCTGGGGCTGGAAGAATCGGTGGCTCGGCAGGTAGAGGTACTGCCAGTGCCTCAGCTGTCAAAGGGCCATGTACTGAGGCCTCGTCGCTCGGTGGGTTGTTGTCACGCTCAACTCTGGGAACCGTAGCTGGATGCTGTCGTGGGGCCATCCTAAAAAGGAAACAGGTGCGCCACGATTAGAGTAGTATACCTGGTGAGATGACACATAGTAATCACAAAGAAAACTTGAAACACACATATGCAATCAATGTTTTCGTGCATTAAGTCGGAAATCAGAAGTCAGGGTCCTGGTGTACGGTTATGTCGGCCGCCGCACCAACACTAGACTCTCTGAACTGATAACCACACCCAATACACTAAACACTATTGCTTCACATAGAAAAAGATCAGAGTCCCACGTTCTGCAGAAGAGACAAACTCCTCTGATACAAATTTGTCATGACCCGTCCTTGGGGCCCATGCCGTGACTACCCCAAGCCCGCCTTCCATAGGCCAGGGGAAGGCGACTAGCACCAATGCATAAATACCGATAAAATGGGAAGGAATTGCCTTTTTAAAGTAAACAAACACCACAGAGCAAGCAAGCAGTAGATGTAAACACTAATAAAAAACTGAGTAAACAGTAAGTGCAGAAAAGTAAGTGGGCTAGTATACAAACCCAAACTGAATGTAAAGTACAACTGGAAGGGAAAACAACTACTGAAAAGTAAATCCGCAATGCCAAGCTGTCCACTGGAAATCCCACCTGAAGGGTGGGTACAGATAGCCTCCACTGCTCCTCGGGTCCAGCAGACCGCTCCGAGTACGTCCCGCCCAGTGGTCCACCTCCAGGTACTGTCCTGCTCCGCAAGCCTCAACCACGAGCAGCATTATCCGTCGTCTATAACCAACACAACGTAGTGCAGACATAGCCCGTGTAGAGGTGAGTATAAGGTACTCAGTAGGGACCCTGAGACCCCCGTAGGTCTCCCAGAATCCACAAAGGATAAACCAAAAAGAAAAGATAAAATCACAAAGTAACATCCGACTCTGCTTAGGTATATGCCCAATCATATACCTAAGAATTCAATTCTCATTCGGCTCCATCATACAAGCCCAAGTACAACCCAGTCCAAATAGGAAAGAAAAATGTAATCCACACAGGATAGATCAACACAATCCACAATGGAACGCAAAACGTAATCCATACAGGATAGAACAACATAATCAACAATGGAAAGAAAAACAGGATTCATCTCACACAGGTATACTTCTTCGTATGACGATAGAGATGATCAAATATTGCCACTAATTCATCTAAGCCATCGGACCCACAAATTATCGATAGGTACTAACCCGCGCAATGACCCACAAAGGATCTGACCCACAAAGAATCGATAGGTAACTAACCCCAGCAAAGAGCCACACAGGATCAGACCCACGTAGGATCTGTAGGCGCTGGCTCACACAGAACCGCAGAGCGCTGACCCACATAGGATCGGACCCACACAAGATTGGTAGCACTGATCCACGTAGGATTGTTGAGTATTGTAGTCGTCGTTGTCGAATCCAATGAGGATCTTTGTATAGTCTTCGTCGTCCCAGTCGCAACACAACCGGCTCTAGGGTTCCCGCACACAGCAAGCTCGTTCGGGAGGGTCCGCTCCACGAGTCGAGATTCTGATAAATCAACTATCACATTGTCCAGAGTTGATGTATCCAAAAGTTACGTATCGTCAACAAGAACTCAACGTCGCAGACGGCGCATCAATCGGACGCACGGTCTGAGAGTTATTGGAATTTTTGTCCCAGGGTCCCTATTGGATTTTAAGGCAAAACCAACCCGACTGTACTCCACCTGCGTCCAAACCTCGGGTGGAGTAAGCCAAAATATCCTTCTCTCTATGAGGAATCCAACAAAGTCGACGTCACGTCAATCGGACGTTCAGAACTCATGTTATTAGTGTTTCCGCTCCGAGGGCCTGGTTGGTTTCGTGTACGAACCATCCCGGCCGGATCCAAATTTCTCCAAAACCTTGAGTGCGGTATACTGAAAGGACCGTCTCGATCCAAGGATCACATCTCCTCTAACTGCGCATTGATCAGTGGTCCGTAGTGCAAGAAATGGGCAAAAGACCGAAAAGGGTGTGAAAACGGGTGTTTTGGCCCCGGACCGACCCGGCCGGGACCCCCTGGGTCGGCCTGGCTGGGCGCGGCCCGGCCTGGCGCGCGGCGCCAGCTGGCTCGGCCGAACAGCTGAGCCGTTCAGTTAGTGGGGGGGGGGGTGCCTCCCCGTGTTTTGTAATCGCGGCCCCCCTTAATGGGGGCCGCTAGCTGGCCGGCCGGGGGTTTGAACCCCCGGCTTCTCTGCTGTCCGGTCGGCCCGCCCCGGCCGGTCGGTTTCTACCTCCACGGGACCGACGACGGCCGATCCCCTCCCTGCTCTGACACCAGCGGCCCGTTTCTGCCCTGCGGTTCCCACGCTTCACCATGGACTGGTACTGGCTGCTGACCTCATTCGTCCGGTGCGGCGCGATGGGGCCGCACCCCTCCGCCGCGGCCTCGCTCCGGCCGCGGTGCTTTTGTGGTTCTCCGGTGCGGCGCGACGGCACCACGAAATTGTTCATATTTTTAAAAACGCGGCGTGTCAGCATTGCGCATTCTTGCCGTTCGTTCCCATGCGGTCCGGCGGCACCACGTCACTTACCCTCATACCGCAAAAACAAGAAAATAAAAGTGAGGGGGGTCGGCCGTGTTTGTGCGGTCCGGCATCCTCCCATTAATTGATAGAATGCGGTCCAATTATATGTGGATAATGAACAGTAGTAAATCATGAAAAAAAAATCGCATAAACCCCTACCTTGTGTGAGCTTGAACGGAGATTCGTCGAACGAGGATTCGTCACGGGAAGAGACATCGTGAAAGAAGATGTTGACGGCGTCGCGGTACACGGCGTCGCGTAATCGGTTTCCGAGAAATTGGTGTTCAACGTTGGAGACCGATGTTTTCTTCGAGTTCTTCGTCGAAGAAGAAGAAGTTCCTCAAGTCCATAGCAGTTTTCTCCCAAAGACTCCACCACAAAAATCTAACCAAAAAATAAATTAAGGCCACACATAATTTATTAACTAGACCATAGATTGAATTTCAAACACACACATTAAACTCACTCTTCATTAATAACATAATTTATTAATACTTAAGTTATCATTTTCAATTTTGAGTTGAGAGAGTTAAGAAATGTGAAGGGGTGGGGTTCATGTGGGCCCCACCACCCTCATAACCTTCCATGGGAAGTTGGGTAGTTACCCAACTTCCACCAAAAGCGTAAATCCACTTAGAAAAATAAAAATTGTAGTTAAATTTTTATTTTAACTTCCACAATTTTTATCAACCTCTCTCGTGAAAATGCAACTCCGGAATAGGTGTTTCTAAGCAATTACCGGCATTGCGGTTCCATCGGTGCCGTCAGAATCCGATTCCGAGCACCAGTTCAAAAGATAGAAATTCCCACTCGTTCGTTCACTGAACGTACCCGAGCTATACTTCAGATAGAAAATCTGGGCACACCGGGGCTCGGAATCAAGTGCCATAAGAAACTGCGCTCTTGTAAAATCCCAAAGAAAATTAAGAAAAAATTTTCCTTGAATTTTACGGGTCGTTACAAGAATGATGTAATCCATTTAATAATATATTTATGAATAAATTTTTTTAAATGGTGAGAAATTTATTCTATGTTTTATAACATAATGTAATGATTTCATTAAAATATTTTCTATAAATTAAATGTTCCAACATTCTAAAAATTTAATGAATATTTTATTTAATTTTTTTAAAAAAAATTCAATTCATAGAAAAATTGTAACGACCCAAAGTTTCATTAATGGAAAATCCCTCTTGATCCAGTTAAATGTTTCTTTATTAAAAATGTTTTTATAAGATGTCAACTTCTTTAGATTTATGTTAAGATTTTTGATCGTTACTTTTATAGTCGTTGAACAGAGATCACTTGAGTAGTATAAATATATGGCTTTAACAAACCCAATTTTACTCAGACAAAGGAAGCGATGGCCTCATCCAGTAGAACTGCCCCATACGAATCCCATTTGTTGGAGCTCGGAAAAGAGTTGGCGTCTTTGGGCTTCGCCCTTGACCAAGCCCAAGCGGAGCTTCATTATGTCAAGCTCGAACGGGACCGTCTACGGGAAAAGTTGAAGTTGATAGAGATTACAACTCGAGCGATGTTTTTCGAGCCGCCCCAAGAGTCTGTCACCATCGCACACCTTACCCTTAGGTCCTATGCAGCTATTTTAAGGGGTTATGTAACAAATAAGTAGTACTATGTTCATGTGCGTTATTTTTTTATATAATAATGAATATAATTTCTAGTCATTTTTGATACATTGTAAATAGTTTTTAAAGTACAAATGGTGTTTTTGGTTATTATTTAATTAAGAATCATATTTTATTAAATTAAAGGATTTTTTGAGTTAAATAATATTTTAATAAAATATTATTATTAATATTAAATTAATTTTTATTAAATATAAATGACCTTATATTTTTATGAATGCAATTAAAATTTTTATTAATGTTTGAAATCCATTTCTATCAAAACCTGTGAATTTTTTTTATAAATGACAGTTTTTATTTTAAAAGTGAAAATTCACATATTTAGAAAATTATTTAGATAAAGTAAATATTATTTTTGGAATCAGGACGTCGAAATTATCCAACGGTAAATTTTTCCTAATTTTTTGAGACAGTCAAATTTTTGGGTAAAAATTAAATACCATTTTAATATATAATTTGTTTTATGACATCATAATGACCCAATGGTGATGTAATAAAATACCATAATCCTTATGTTTGGCCAATATGTGTTTTATCATTAACATAATGTGATTTTTGGTTTGTTTGATTTACTTTTCAAAACATTAATGGATCCCTCAAGACTTATTCAACACTTTGCCTTTTTAAATTAATTTCCATGGGAGTGTGACTCACCTCCACAAAAGCAACCCTAATTATTTAATAAGTTCGGAGCCTGGCCTTGTAAAATATTGTTTTCCTCTTTCCTTTTCCAGAAACCAAGGACAAATACCATGGGATGGTTTGTGGTATGGATTATTTTATTATAAGGGGTCCCAAACCTAAATAATAAAGAATTCTCTCATCTTTCCTATATAAACCCACCCAAGCTCCCACTTAATCCTCTCTAAAAGCCCTTGGAGTTCGTCCAACGTCTGCCCTACTCTCTCTAGAATCCTCTCAAGGTGCCCCAAGCTCCCAAGAAGCCTCTCACAAGCCCCTCTCTAGCTTTTGGAAGCACACTTCCAAGTAAGGGGTTTTTTCTTCCTTTCTCATTTTTGTCAATTTTCATTAAGTTGTATTGCCCTTTTAGTTTCATTTATGAATGTTCGGGTATGGTTTCTCACCTCCCCCATACTTCCCTCTTATTGTTTGAATGATGGGAGACCCCTTTCTCTCTCATTAAATGCCTCCCATGTACAGCTGTTACTATGCCGAAATTCTGAAAGGAACTTCTCTCTCTTCTTTTACATTCAAGCAATGCTTTTGTATCATGAATCTAAATTCCATTTCAATTGTTGGGATATGTATCTATTTGACTTCCTTACTATCCATTACATGTAAATATGATGATTAACCCCTTTCTCTCTCATTAAATGCCTCCAATGTACACCTGTTACTATGCCGAAATTCCGAAAGGAACTTTTCTCTCTTCTTTTACATTCAAGCAATGTGTTTGTATTATGAATCTAAATTCCATTTCAAATGTTGTGAAATGTATATATTTTACTTACTTACTTTCCATTACATGTAAATATGATGTGTAACCCCTTTCTCTATCATCAACCTTTTTTATGAATTCTTATGTCACGCCGTTACGCTGCCAAAATCACACCGATTTTCTAAGCCAATGTCATTGTGTAGTGAATACCATGCCCGTTTATCCATCAAGGGTATTCACCTTTATGCACATTTACTTATTGATTATAAAGTTTCATGTATGAATTCCACATTCCTTTATCGTGGAATAAATGATTATGTTTTATGAACCCATGTTTTATGATCCATGTGGCACACTTATGCATGAATGAAATGTTTAAGAAGGGTGCGCCCTTATAGAACTCCAATGCATTGGGTAAAGTATAGTATCATGATACGTCAAGTGCAATGAGAGTTGACTCATGCTAATTCAAGTGCAACGAGGGTTTACTCATGCTTCAAGTGCAATGAGGGTTTACTCATGCTCCATGTGCAATGAGCCTTAGTTCATGCTAATTCAATGTTAAGTGTTGTTGCCACATTTACATGTTATGATTACCATGCTTTATCATGCCTTTATGTTCATGTTTCTTTTATGCTCTATTTATATGCCTATTTCCTAACATTTATTGTATTCCTCATGTTATTCCATGTTTACTCCCTTACTGGGCTTTACAGCTCACCCTTTTCTTATGCATGTCCTCAGGTTATCTCATGCAATTCTAAGTATGAAGAAATGTAGTGGTCATGTAAAGGAGGTTTTCAATAAAGATGTTGTATTTCAAGTTTAAAGTTTTTATGTAATGATCCTAATCCCCAAAGACACTAAACCTTTCGATCTTAATTGTTGTATCAAGTGATGTTTTATGTAATAAATCATGTTTAAGTTGTAATAAAAAGCAGGGTTGCCATAGTTGGTATCAGAGGATAGGTTTAGTTATTTTTGCGATTAGGAAACCCTAGTAAAGCCTTACATACAAGACTAAGTATAACAAAAACATCTCTATGTTTTTTTAAGTATTGAGTAAGTGGTTTATCAAGAAAATATATCCCTGTCTAGATACGAGCAGTTAGAGACGGCTCTAGGACAGATGTATCCTAGGGGTAAAACCCGAAAACACCGCTTTGAGCTAGACTCGAACGGGAACTAGTGCACGACAACGGGCCTTGCTGCACTCTTGGTTACGACACTCCCGGGGGATTTGTTTTGATAAATTCACAAGCTTAGTATGAACCCTTATTAAGGGAAAAATTCCCCTAAGAATATATGTTAGAAGGTAGACCATGAAAAGCCTGGATTGAATCCTATAGACTCATGAGTTAAAGAGATTAAAGTGTATTTATAAGTCATAAACTTTTGTCATTGGATTACCCTTTATGTGTTACCCCTAAATTTCTTTTTATTCCATTCAATGGCCGATAATAGGAGAACTTGGGCTAACAACTATTGTGAAGATCAGTGTGATGATTGTACTAATGAGATGCCCAATCCAATGGGAGCGGGAATCACGAACTTTGTCACGCTTCTCTCTTAGATAACTCAAGTTTTGAATAGAAACATGGGTCAAGAGGAATTTTCAACCCCCCTATGAAAGAACAAGTCGCTATTGAAAGCTTCATGAGACAAAGGCCTCCTACTTTTAGTGGATCATCTGGTCCCACGATCGCTGAGCAATGGATCAACTCCATTGAAAAGATATTCTCCATCCTCCAATGTTCTGAACAAGAGAAGGTCCTCCTGGAGGCATATCGTGTGGAGGGTGAAGCTAATCAATGGTGGACGTTGATCAATAATACGAAGCCTTAGGAGGAGATTGAGGATTTGGAATAGAAGGAATTCCGAAAGATGTTTTCGATAAATATTTTCCGTGCACCCTCCGTCTTAAGTTGGAATGGGACTTCCTTTCCCTCAAGAAAAAGATGAATAATCTGTGGGAGCATACAAGGCAAACTTCACAAGGCTTGCACGATACGCTTCCGGATTTGTCGTTACCCCCGAATGCAAGGTTGACCACTTCTTTGGTGGGTTGAATCCTAGCTTGTGGAAAGAATTAGTGATCCATGACTTTGACAGCTATGAGTAAATTGTCAGATGTTCCCTCAAAGATGAAATGGAGATCGGAGAATCACAGGGGTATCATGGGGACAAGAAGTGTAAGGTGGACTTCAATGCTGGTGGGCCGATGGATAAATCCAATGGCCCTAAGAAGTTCCAGCACCCCACTTTCCAAAAGTGAGGAAATAATCACCCTGGAATTTGCCTTAGGGGGACGAGAAAATTCTTCAAGTGTAGAAGGGAAGGGCACCTAGCTATTAACTATCGGCAAGAAGGACCCGCAACTGCGACAGGGGAGAGGAACGCTCTGTTCGAACCTCAACGCGTTGTTCAATTCTATAAATACAAAGAACCGGGTCATTTTGCAAATTAGTGCCCTAATCCAAGGGTTTTTGGAGGCAACCAACAACCTCCAAGATAGCAAGGAAGAGATTTTTCAATCACTTCTGCCGAAGTGAACCCTGACAACGAAGTGGTGATAGATACGCTAGTTATTCATTCAAGAATAGCGAACGTACTTTTTGATTCAGGTTCTACGGATTCTTTTATATCTCAAAAGTTTAGTAGATTAATCCCAGCACCACCAAAAATCATGGAAGTAAAGATGTCAGTGAGTATGGAAAATGGGTAAATCATTGCATCCCATGAGTATAAGTCGTCCCCTGTTATAATTTGTGGATTGAATTTCCCGGCGAACCTCATCATACTCCCTCCGCTGGAATTTGATGCAATTCTTGGCATGGATTGGCTTTCCTTATATAGAGCCAACATAAATTGTCGGTAGAGGGAAATCACACTCCATATGGAGAATCGACCCCCCATTCATTACAAGTGTTAGGAGGAAGATGAATCTCCATTATCTCCATCATCTCAATCATGGTTATTACTGCCTTATGAGCATGCATATCTGGCTCAGATGATTGAGTCCAAGGATGAAACCACCCTTGATGAAATGCCTATTGTGAGGTAATTCGCTGAAGTGTTTCCCGATGAACTTCCTAGTCTTCCTCTAAGAAGATATGTTGAGTTCTCAATTGAACTTATACCTGGGGCACTACCAATTTCTAATACTCCATATAGAATGGCTGTTGTTGAGCTTGAAGAGCTGAAGAAACAATTACAGGAGAACCTGGATAAAGGGTTTATATGCCCAAGTGCATCACCATGGGGTGCACCAGTCCTCTTCGTCAAGAAGAAGGATGGGTCAATGTAGCTTTGCATCGATTATCGTGAACTTAACAAAATCACGATAAATATCAAGTATCCTCTCCCAAGAATCGATGAATTGTTTGATCAGCTGCGTGGAGCACAATACTTCTCCAAGGTGGGCTTGCGGTCGGGATATTATCAAGTAAGGGTGAAGAAGGAAGATATCCCCAAGACTGCTTTTCGTACAAGGTATGGGCACTATGAATTCATATTAATGCCTTTCGGACTCACCAATGCTCCAGAAATTTTCATGGACTTGATGAATAGAGTCTTTAGAGATTACCTTGACAAATTTGTGGTAGTCTTTATAGATGATATTCTAATATACTCCAAAACTATGGAGGACCATGAGGAGCATTGAAAAACTTTACTAGAGACATTGCACAAGGAGAAGCTCTATGAAAAGTATAGAAAGTGAGAGTTTTGGTTGAAGGAAGTATCATTCTTGGGCCATATCATCACAAGCAATGGGATATCTGTGGACCCCTCCAAAACAGATGCAATTGAGGGATGGTCGATGCCAACATCGGTAACTGATATCCGTAGCTTCTTGGGGTTAGCTGGATATTATCGATGATTTCTGAGAAATTTTTCACGATTTTCCAAGCCTCTTACCAAGCTAACTCGAAAGGGAGTAAAGTTTGCTTTGAGTGATGAATGCGAAGGAAGCTTCAAGGAGTTGAAAAGGAGTCTTATCACTGCACCCGTGCTCACATTACCCAAAAGTGGGGAGCTTTTTGTGGTATTCAGTGATGCTTCGAAAAAGGGCTTAGGATGTGTGCTGATGCAGAATAATAAAGTGATATCCTATGCCTCAAGGTAGTTGAAAATCCATGAGCGAAACTATCCAACGCATGATCTAGAGTTGGCGGTTTTGATCTTTTCCTTGAAAATCTGGAGGCATTATCTTTATGGAGAGAAATGTGAGATATATACTGACCACAAGAGTATTAAATAGATATTCATACAGAAAGAGCATAATATGTGCCAGAGAAGATGGATAGTTCTCATCAAGGATTATGACTGTTCAATACATTACCTCCCTGGGAAGGCGAACAAGGTGGCGGATGCCCTAAGTAGAAAGGATCCGGTGATTCTATCAATGATGAGAATTGAGAAGGATCCAATCTTCTTAGACTTGATGAAGATGGACGTGGGAATCATAAAGAAGGGAAAATCATCAATCCTTTCACAAATGATTGCTCAACCCTCTATTTTGTAAAGGATAAGGGATGCTCAAAAGGATGATGTGGGAATTCACGAAAAAGTGGAAGCTATCAAAAAGGGGAAATCCTCGGAGTTTAATGATAATAAAGAAGGAACTGTGCGGTTTGGGAAAAGAATATGTGTTCCATAAAGTCTAGATCTGAAGAAGGAACTTTTGGATGATGCACATAGTTCAAATTTCTCTATTCACCCAGGGAGCACAAAGATGTATCGAGATCTCTGAGAAAACTTTTGGTTGGATAATATGAAGAAGGAGATTGATGAATATACATCAAAGTGCCTGGTGTGTCAGCAAGTGAAGGCAGAGAGGCATAAGACTAAGGAGATGATGCAACCATTGCCCATACCAGAATGGAAATGGGAGAAAATCACCATGGACTTTGTCACCGGAATTCCAAGGACATCCAAAGGAAACAATGCAATCTGGGTTGTTGTGGATCGTCTTACGAATACTGCACACTTAATTGTTGTTCGAGAGGATTTATCTTTGGATAAACTAGCACGGATATATATCAGGAATTTGGTATGGTTGCATGGAGTACCACTATCTATTGTGTCTGACCGAGATCCAAGATTGACCTCTGCGTTTTGGAAGTGTCTACAACATGCTCTGAATACTGAACTGAACTTCAGTAAGGCCTATCATCCTCAAACTGATGTCCAATCTGAGCGGACTATCCAAACACTTGAGGACATGTTTAGAGCATGCTCAATGGACTTTAAAGGGGGGATGGGATCAACATCTTCCTCTGGTTTAGTTCTCTTATAATAATAGTTTCCACTCGACCATCCAAATGGCACCATATGAAGCCCTGTATGGGAAAAGGTGTAGAACACCGGCATGTTGGGATGAGGTCGGTGAACGTAAGCTGCTTGGACCTGAAATGGTCGAAGAAATGGTGGAGGTGGTGAAAACCATTCAGCAGCATATCAAGGCAGCCCAAAGTCGACATAAGAGTTATGCAGATAATCGTCGACGAGAACTTGAGTTTAAAGTTTGAGACATGGTGTTTTTACGCATATCTAGGTGGAAGAAGGTCATGAGGTTTGGAAAGAAAGGGAAGTTAAGTCCAAGGCACATCGGTCTCTTCGTGATTCTTGATCGTGTTGGGGCTGTGGCCTATCGACTATCACTTCCACCTACTATGGCCAAGGTGCATGATTTATTCGTATATCCATCTTAAGGAAGTACACACTAGACCCTTCACATGTACTCTCATCTGAGGTGGAACAATTGGAAGATGATCTTTCTTAAGAGAAGAAACCAGTGAAGATCTTAGATTATAGAGAAAAATTCTATGATATAAGACAATGCCCCTCGTCAAGGTGTTATGGAGAAACCACAAGTTTGAAGAAGCAACATGGGAGATGGAGGATATGATGAAGCTGAGTTACCCACATTTGTTTTTGTGTGGGAAAAGGAAAATTTCGAGGGCGAAATTTATTAAGGGGGGAAGATTGTAACGACCCAAAGTTTCATTAATGGAAAATCCCTCTTGATCCAGTTAAATGTTTTTTATGAAAAATGTTTTTATAAGATGTCAACTTCTTTAGTTTTATGTTATGATTTGTGACAGTTAATTTTATAGCCGTTGAACAGTGGTCACTTGAGTAGTATAAATATATCGCTTTAACGAACCCAATTTTACTCAGAAAAAGGAAGCGATGGCCTCATCCAGAATAATTTCCCCATACGAAGCCCATTTGTCGGAGCTCGGAAAAGAGGTGGCGTCTTTGGGCTTCACGCTTGACCAAGCCCAAGCTGAGCTTCATTATGTCAAGCTCGAACGGGACCATCTACGGGAAAAGTGGAAGTTGATATAGATTACCAACCGGGCGATGTTATCCGAGCCTCCCCAAGAGTCTGTCACCATCGCAAACCTTACCCTTAGGTCTTATGCAGATATTTTAAGGGGTTATGTAACAAATAAGTATTACTATGTTCATGTGCATTATTTTTGTATATAATAATCAATATAATTTCTAGTCATTTTTGATACATTGTAAATAGTTTTTAAAGTACAAATGGTGTTTTTCGTTATTATTTAATTAAGAATTATACTTTATTAAATTAAGGGATTTTTTGAATTAAATAATATTTTAATAAAATATTATTATTAATAATAAATTAATTTTTATTAAATATAAATGACTTTATAATTTTGTGAATGCAATTAAAATTTCTATTATGGTTTGAAATCCATTTCTGTCAAAACCCGTGATTTTTTTTATAAATGTCGGTTTTTATTTTAAAAGTTAAAATTCACATATTTAAAAAATTATTTAGATAAAATAAATATTATTTTTTGAATCAGGACGTTGAAATTATCCAACGGTTAATTTTTCATAATTTTTTGAGACAGTCAAGTTTTTGGGTAAAAATTAAATATCATGTAAATATATAATGTGTTTTATGACATCATAATGACCCAATGGTGATGTAATAAAATACAATAATCCTTATGTTCGGTAAATATTTGTTTTATCATTAAAATAATGTGATTTTGGGTTTGTTTGACTTACTTTTCAAAGCATTAATGGAGCCCTCAAGACTTATTCAACACTTTTCCTTTTTAAATTAATTTCCATGGGAGTGTGACTCACCTCCAGATAAGCAATCCTATTTTTTTAATAAGTTCGGACCTTGGCCTTGTAAAATATTGTTTTCCTATTTCTTTTTCCAGACACCATGGGAAAATACCATGGGATGGTTTGTGGTTTGGATTATTTTAATATAAGGGGTCCCAAACCTAAATAATAAAGAATTCTCTCACCTTTCCTATATAAACCTACACAAGCTCCCACTTTCTCCTCACTCAAATCCCTTGGAGTTCGTCCATCCTCTGCCCAACTCACTCTAGAATACTCTCAAGGTGCCCAAAGCACCCAAGAAGCCACTCAAAAGCCTCTCTCTAGCCTTTGGAAGCACACTTCCAAGTAAGGGTTTTTTTCTTCCTTTCTCATTTTTGTCAATTTTTTTAAGTTGTATTGCCATTTTAGTTTCATTTATGAATGTTGGGGTATGGTTTTTCACCTCCCCTATACATCCCTATTATTTATTGAATGATGGGAGACCCCTTTCTCTTTCATTAAGTGCCACCCATGTACACCTGTTACTATGCCGACATTCTGAAAGGAACTTCTCTCTCTTCTTTTACATTCAAGCAATGCTTTTGTATCATGAATCTAAATTCCATTTCAATTGTTGGGAAATGTATCTATTTGACTTACTTACTGTCCATTACATGTAAATATGATGATTAACCCCTTTCTCTATCATTAAATGCCTCACATGTACACCTGTTACTATACCGAAATTCCCAAAGGAACTTCTCTCTCTTCTTTTACATTCAAGCAATGCTTTTGTATCATGAATCTAAATTCCATTTCAATTGTTGGTACATGTATCTATTTGACTTCCTTACTGTCCATTACATGTAAAGATTATGAGTAACCTCTTTCTATCTCATCAACCTTTTTTATGAATTCTTATGTCATGCCGTTATGCTGTCGAAATCACACCGATTTTCTAAGCCAATGTAATTGTGTAGTGAATACCATGCCCATTTCTCCATCAAGAGTATTCACCTTTATGCACATTTATTTATTGATTATAATGTTTCATTTATGAATTCAACATTCTTTTATCGTGTAATAAATGATTATGTTTTATGAACCCATGTTTTATGATCCATGTGGCACACTTATGCATGAAATGAAATGTTTAAGAAGGGTGCGCCCTTATAGCGCTCCAATGCATTGGGTAAAGTATCGTATCATGATACATCAAGTGCAATGAGTGTTGAATCATGCTAATTCAAGTGCAAAGTGGGTTTACTCGTGCTTCAAGTGTAATGAGGGTTTACTCATGCTCCATGTGCAATGAGCCTTGGCTCATGCTAATTCAATGTTAAGTGTTGTTTCCACATTTCCATGTTATGATTACCATGCTTTATCATGCCTTTATGTTCATGTTTATTTTATTCTCTATTGATATGCCTATTTCTTAACATGTATTGTACTCCTCATGTTATTCCATGTGTACTCCCTTACTGGGATTTACAGCTCACCCTTTTCTTATGCATGTCCTTAGGTTATCCCATGAAATGCTAAGTACGAAGGAATGTAGTGGTCATGTAAAGGAAGTTTTCAATAAAGATGTTGTATTTCAAGTTTAAAGTTTTTTTGTAATGATCCTAATCCCCAAAGACACTAAACCATTCGATCTTCTTTATTGTATCAAGTGATGTTTTATGTAATAAAGCATGTTTAAGTTGTAATAATAAGAAGGGTTGTCATAAAAATGAATTTATATATTTTTTTCTACATATTCGAAACATTCAATAAGACTATTTAACTTAGTCATATGAATGGAAGGGAAATTATTTTCAACTAGAGAGAGGTATAATGATTGTTTTCATAAGAAATATTTTTTCATCATAATGAATACATATATGGAGGAAGAATATAGGAAACAATTTAATATAAATAAATAACTAAAATATAATACAATACATGAGTTTCATAAGATGTAGGTAATAATTGTTCATTACATGAAACATAATCTTAATCCATTTTGATAAACAATTACACTATAGCAATAATCTCATACCACATTGGTAACATAAATATAATCACCTCATTAAATATTGAACATTTGATTTAGTATTTGAATCAACATAATTATCCTTAGTGGTTAAAAAATACATTCCTGTGTAGTATATAAAGGGCAGTAAAATTTAAATAGGGGAATATTAAATGTGTCACATAGAAAAACACATGATACTAAAATCTATAACATAATGTTTGAATTGATTAAAAATTGATATAATTTCCATTTTAATAAAGTTAATATCATTTAAATTCAAGATGAAAATTTAGGTAAAAAATTATAATATCAAATTTGTTTCTTTAAAAAATTTCTCTAACTATTTATTAGTAATTTATAATTATAATAGTCATTTTTGATATAAAGGATTTTTTATAGGATAAATTTATTTCAATTGTTTTGTTTCTTGTATATTGAGAATTGTTCCATCATATCCTTAACATTAGTCATTATATTAATAATATATATATTAATTATATAAATATATTAATATATATTCATTTATAAGTATTTTTCATATAAAAAATCATTACACTATTCAGAGAGATAGTATACCATACATGTGGATGAATGTTAATTTCACATTTCGATATTTTGAATGATAGAATCATATATAATTATTAATATTTTAAAATCCATAATAATAAAATAAACATTTGAAAGAACACACCCACACACACACACACACATATATATATATGAATAATATTCTTAAATTCAATACTTATTATAATCAAGGTAATTTTGAATTGAAATAAAATCACATCACTTCATGGACGTGGTAGTCTGGAGGTACAAGAGAGGGATGATGTCAATTTCCAACGGATGGGAAGGTAAGAAAGAAGAAATGAAATTAAAATTAAAATCTAATAATTTTTTAAAAAATATGTTATATAATCTCAAAACCCATCATAATAACCAATATTGAAATCTGGTGATGGAAAATGTATTCAATTATTATTCAAATAATGTTGTATATAGGTACACATGTGTGAGACATCACATCAAATTTGATGCAAAATAGGTTAAATAATTTTGGTTTCATAATCATATTAATATTTTATTATTTTAAGTTCATTGGAGTTATAATTTGTTGATGAATTCTATATTTTATAGGTAGAATATCAAATTAATATACTAAACATTATTATGTAATATGATTACCACATCCTCTCGAGTCCTCCATTATACCCTATAATAAATAACCATTGGGTGGTTTTTATGAAAACCATAAAGAATAAACCATTTCTATAGAATTTTAAAATTGAAATGTAAATAGATTGGTTATTAAATATTTCTCAATGTGGTGTAAGGTTGATAAAGAAGTGGTATGATTTTATAACATGTTGAGAGGATATACATTTAATACTGTATAAGATCAATATATATTAATGTATTACTAAATAAAAGTTTTTTTAAATAGATAATTCTTTTTGATGTTAGATAGAAAAAAACTGTCTTGAATCATGGATCCCCCACAATTAAAATTCTTTATAATATCATGAAATATTATCATTGTCTGGATAGCATTGGAGTGAAAGTTACAACTCCACATGATGTGGAAAAAAAAACCCAAAAGTAATTGGTGGGAGACAAGTTCAATATTTGACACTTTCATGCATAAAATATATTGGAAAACAATGATAGTAAGGATTTTATCAACCTAATATTGTCTCAAATAAAACATTATATGTGGTTCCCAAACTTGTTTTCCTCAATGTGGGTCATCAGAAGTGATTAGGTCCTTTTTCACTAATTCCATCTCTAGATTCTAGATTATCAAATTTCCACTCAATTCTTAATGTCAGATAACATATTTCCATCGACAAATCTAATTGAAGGTGAACTCAAGGAAGGATATTCCATTAATAAATGGATGATGGTGGACAGAATAATAAATGTTTCTTCTTGGAATAATGGTTTATAATCTCCTATTTTAACCTAGAAAGAGTCTTTAGTTTCAAAAATAGAAACATCATTACTTATTTAAAAGGTTTTATATCCCATTGGTCCATCCCTTGTCCCTATGTTGAATAAATGATTCCAAAAGGTAATATAACTGAAACCTAAAATAGATACAACTATATCTATATGCATGGATGTATCTTCATATTTTTTATTTTCCTCCCCTTGGGATGAAGATGATTCCCTAAGAGTGGACATGTATATGATCAATATAGATTCATGTTATTCAAAACTCTGTGGTGAGGCTCTCCCAAGTTTGTAGGGCTGCTGTTCCTAGAATCTTCTATTTGATAGGATGAAACTCCAATTTCCCAACCACAATTATGTCCTTTATCATTTACGATGTAACTCTCAATGATTATCAAACATCCCTAAATATCTATAAAAACCAACTCATAAAGATTAAGAATAGTATATTCCCACTTGCAATGATGATCTTTCCATCAATGTTAGAATAGCATTATACCCTTCAGTGGAATGTGCCTTAGATCCATGTCCAAATACTATATATGCCCCATTTTACTGATTTTAGTGATTATATGTATATAATATTCATGTTTGATTTATTTAGCTCCAAATTATTTCCATAATAATATGTATTTCCCAAGTGTTGGATTTTACAATTAAAAGTGTCATCCTATCAAAGGAAATACAAAAATTAAATTTCTCTCTTGTTTCAATGTTGAAGACAATAAAGAAACTGGAACATTTCAAATATTTTCGAAATTTTTTTTAATAAAGTAATGAGTTCAGGTATATCCAAAAAAATAATCCCATATATATTATGCAATATTATCCTAATGGTAAAGGGGGTGGATGTATCAATTCTAATGATCATAATACATGTCAGGAACTATAAATAAAATTCCATCATCTAATATGAGTTTGTTAAGTGTTTTTTATCAGAATGGAATGAATATATGAAATCCTAAGATACATTCCATATGGTATAAAATTTAATGCTAATATTACGATATATTAACAATATCATGGAATAATACATGAAAATGGTAATAAAAACTTATCTAAGGAGTGAGATTCATTCATTATAAAATTCACCACACAGAAGAACCTATTGGATATGAATTTCACATTACAAAATTATTGATTGTTCGAAAGTAATGTATGTTACCATCATACATGGATCCCCCTAGATAACTATTTGTTTAATCTATAAAGAATGATCCATTATCCGTATGTAAATGTGAATCTAATGTTCTAGGAACTATCGGACCACTCCTCACATATCATTACTACGAAAAAGATAAATATACCTACATGTATTTTTATTCTCAGAACATTGGATACATGACCTGTGTTTTATAATGTGGTGTATAAATTGTTGAACCAACCAATAGAGGGAACATGTGGGTAGTATTACACTAGAGATTGAAACATATAATTGTGGATATATAGAATAGTAATGAAAAAATATAAAGACCATATACCTAGTATCGTAGATCTAGTTCCAATCTTTGTTATATTTTCATAGATACCATATTCACATACCTAAGGCTTGATCATATTAGAAGTTTTGGAAACCATATTACATACATGAAATTACCTTTAAAATATTAATAATTTAATATAGAAATAATTTTCTTCTAGAATCCCATAAACACCCATTGTGTTACCCCGTATATCAAAATCAAGACACTTGTTTATCTCCTAGTAAAAAATAAACCATAAGAAATGGTGGAAATGAAATTATCATTAAGGGATAGTATAGAAAAAAATCAATCAATAAATACGGAATAAACAAAACTGGAATTAGTAAGTAACTGAAAAAAATTCCTTTGAAATATATCAAATGATCTAGGAAACATTTCCAGGGATATTATAATTGTTGAAGAACAACATGAAATATCAATAACTAATATCATAATGATGGAAGGTATAATATTGGAAATAATAAGCATTCTTTTGAGGAATCCCGAGATACTTATTAAAATAAATTTTTAAGGGCTCAGAAAAATCTATATGATATAATATATTGATAAATCATAAGAATCCTTTAAATATGAAAATAAACGGGCAAGGCCTTTACCGAGTCCACATGTGGTTCATGTAACGAGACCTACTGATGAATTTAGAGGATATAGAGGGATATTCCAATCCCATAAAAATCCCAACACAATCCACATTAGAATGTGGTGAAACATAAACATAAAAAAACTACCATAGAAAAACTAGAATATGAAATGATAATACATTAACCATAAACCGTAAAGGTCATAATAATTACACATCCACATTCAAAATTTTCATAAACCCATTAAAAATATACTATATATGATATCATAATATTTCAACATTAGTGAAGAATAAGATACAAAAAATTGATATTGACTTATATAAAAACACTCTACAAAATGTATTAATGATTTCATTAGAGAAATTACACATTTTTAATTGAAAGCGTTTATGTAAAAAGTCATTCAATTTGTAAAGAAAACATTTTAACTGAATATATTTTATTTAACATGTAATGAATTCATGATGAAATTTTGGGGTCATGATGGAAGAAAAATAAAGTAATTTTGTATATTTAAAAAAACATTCATTCAATATTTTTTCAAGAAAGTCAAAAAGTACCAGATTTAGAAAATGACAAATGAATCCAATCAAATAGTTTTATAAAAATTCAATATTGGATAAAAATTATTCAAAATTTAGTTATATAATATTTAAACTAATTTTGAATACATTTCTATGAATCATAGAAATGGATGCTAAATTTCCCTGACAGATACTTAAATATAAACAACCGCGAAAAATAATGAGATTGTGAAATTTGCACATATATTAGGTCTAAATTTCTTGATAATTTTATAAAACATAGATATAAGAAATATTTTATTATTATAAATCATTCATAAAACCATATTAATTTCATTAAAACAGTATATTAATTTCATATAATTTCTCATTACCTATATGTTATCAATCTTCGATTATTTTCTCTATTTTTCATGTTAATTTACATGTTAATCTTGTTTGTTTTGACCTATTAGTTTTTGTCCTTATTAATTATATCATGATTTAAAAATGTCTATAATGTAAAACATGATGTAATTATCATATATATTCAGTATGAATATATTTAAAAAAATCCATTTTATTTTTAGATATGAAATGAAATGCATCATCCACGAAGATGGGATGTCATGTATTTACAGGAATAATACTTTCATTTCATTATTGTATTAATAGAGTGTATAAATATAATTATTAGAGTGTCATATCTATGTGATATATGTCATTTATTACTATTAAAACCATCATATATAGATACCATTTATAGCATGAATGAATTATATAATTTTGAGGAGGAGGTAGTCTGTACTTCAACAAACGATGATATTCTGTTTTTATAGAATAAAAATATTAAGATTATATGTTATAAAATAATTAAAAAATTGATTAATAAATAATAAATATCATATATAACATATTTAAAATTATTTTCTTTCATAATTCCCAACCATGAATATTGGTAGAAGGAAAATGATCATCATCATTTCGTGAGATGATAGTTCGTCGTACACATAAAAATTACTTTCATTACCAATTAGATGGAATTTTGTTCAAATTTAGGATGAAAACATAAGACTAAAATATATTAATATATTATGGATACTGTTTTTACATAATTTTGCGATAAGTATATCTGAGGGGGTGTATAATGGAAATAAAACAAAATTAATTTGGAAAATTGTTAATTTTTCATTTAGAAACTCTTTTTGGTTTGCACCAAATGGCTTCCTTAGATAGTGTTATGCCAAAAGGAAAGCTTATATTATTAAAATAAGGAGTGTAGGAGAATATTTTGTAAGGGTTTGGTTTAGATATAATGATAAATGCCTTTTTGAAAGTGAGGGAATTTACTTTTTTAAATATAATTTCAATAAAATTTTAAAAGATGACTAAATGTTCCATTAATAATATTTTGAATAATATCACAAATATTTTTCTGAGTTATATATTTTCATATTTTCTATATCATTAATTAAATATTATTTATTTTAAAAATTCAATAATTTCAATTTTGTCAATATTCATTATTTGGACTTATAAAAAAATATACAAGATAAATTAAAACGATGAATAATAAAATATTTCTAAATTGAATGATTCTTCAATTAATATTTTGGATGACCTTAATCTGTTATATTTTATTTATTTTAATATTTTTAAAAACATTTGTATGATTATACTACAAATTAATCACTTACTGAACCTTTATTTTGTCATTAAATAATTTATTTATTACATTGATAAAAATTAAAAATAAATTACTTTAATTAAGATAAAATTTATAGAATTAAAATTAATATTAATTGTCATATATATCCTCTGAATATCCATATATAAAAATTTTAATATATTTTTAAAAAATATTTGACATATTGCACATCCCATAGAATAAAATACAATAAAATACTTAAATTCCACCAATTGAATCCGAGAGGTAATAGAATCCCCCCAATGATTATTATGGCTTCAAATATCCCTTCCAAAAAAATTAGGACATATATTAGAGTAATTTTTTTATACATATATGATTATTTTTCCCTTAAATACTTGATTTAATTTTAACAGTTATAATTACAATGTTTCTTAATTTATTATTCTTCAAGCCAAAAAAAATGAAAAAATTTAATTTAGTTGTAAAAACTAATAAAATATAATAACTAAATTTTTAGAAAATAGATACATAATAGTTTTAGTATGTAGTATAATATAAATCTGGTTGACGAAATGAGAAAACTTTTTTTAAAAGTATAAACTCACAAAAATTGAAATATTTTTATATCACAATTCAAATGGACATTTAATAAAATCACATAGATTGGGTTTAATTATAAAAAAAAGTATACATTAAAATACATAAAAATTATAATTTACTAGTATAAATTATTTTTCTGAATTTTTTTTGATGTAAAATATAGTATTTTTAAATATTTCACAAAACCTGAAAATTATCAAAACAAAATAAAAAAAAAATAAATTTACTTATTAAATATTAAAAGATAATGTTTTTTGTAAAATATAATATATATAAGTTTAAAAATTTTTATTTAGAATATTCTCTTCATTAAAAAGGTGATAAAACTACCTTTAGAGAAATATTGGTTCTATGCATAAAATTTTGTTTATTTATATCATATCCCTATAAAATGTATTGGATGAATATAAAAATAATTTTTCAAATATATACCCTATATATTTCATTAATATCATTTACAAATATTAATTAATTTAATTCATTAATAAAAAATTAAGGTAGGACCTTAAAAAAAATTATATTCATTATATTAAATTATTTTATATTTTTTATAATAAACTCGTATCAAATGAATTCATATTTTATTATTATAAACCATATGTTTTCATAAGTAATTTATAATATTTCTAATTTTTAATATAATATCGTGGGTATAAATATAAAATTTAAATAATAAAATTTAGTTGTTTCTATAAGATAATTGTATCCTGCTATGTAATTTATCATATAAATTGAATTTAAAAAAAAATAGACGTTAAATAAATATCATGGGGTGTTATAATCTCCCTTACTTCATTAAATTTATTCCTTTTAATTTTTGAGTTTGTGTTCAGTAATGAATGTTTGTCTATTCAAAATACTTTTATTGAAATCCCACATCTGAATATGGGTTGATAAAATATCCCCTATAAAATAATTAAATAAAAATAAGATGTTCTCTAAAGGTAGAGTTACATTTAGGAAAACATTGAAATGGAAGAGATATCTAACAATCATGTAATTATAGAGTGTAATAAAGAATATTATTAGGATAAATTTAACAAACAAAAATCTATAAATCTTCAATGATCTATGGGACCATTTGATTCGTTGGAACAGAATGTAGTATGATAACATTTTTGGTTTCAATATCCTGAACAAAGAGTTAACAAATTAATTTAATTCATATAATATAATCAAGAAGAATACATAAATACATGTCACATAGTGTTTTATCCTTTATGAAATTTCTACCACAAACTCATATTTCTCTCCAAAATATTATATAATTCGAATGTAATTTATTTATCTTAATAATTTTGTCATTTGAAAATGATTTGATACATAATCTGGAATACTGTAAAATAGAATAAAACACTTTTATACGAACTAAGTCGTAGTTTTGGCTAGTGTTTGGTTATTTACACTTATTTACCTTAAGTTCTAGGTTCATGTATGGCAACCATTCCATATGTGATTAGTTTTCGCCAGACCTGTGGGTTTTCCTTTTTCGAAAACAATATTATTATAAAATTCTAGAAATAACTATAATATATTAGTGGAATTTTTAAACTATAAAAATACCTTATAATATAATATAAAATCCATTACAAACATAAGACTCATCCAAAATAAATCTTTCCAAATTAATAGTCTAAAATGATAAATAAATTTTTGAAATAAATCTTAACATATGATTTTCATAAAACATAATAACTTTTCTCTTATAGTAACAAAAAGAATTTTTTAATAATTTGATCACATTAAAACTATAATTAAAACATTCATTATTTTAAATCCATAAAGAATAATTAATGAAGTATAATACTTGTATATCTCATGATTTTAATAACCAAAACATCATAACATACTACTTCAATCCAAAAACAAAAATACATTAATTATTCCATATCTATTCTAGTAACATCATTAAATTAACCTTGATAAATTTTGTTTTTTAGAGAAATTATATTCAAATTATGAATATCATTTTCAAAATATCATATATCATTACAATTATTACATTTAACATTGGTGGATTCATGGTTTCCCTGGAAATCATGACCGTGATACCCTTTATAATACCATATGGAGAAAAATTCTTTTTCTTCTAAGCTTCCATAAGGGTGTTTACTTCCTCAATTATAACATGTGGCAATATCCATATTTCAATTTTTCACATTATATTTCTATTAATTTACCAATATATTCTTCTATTTTTTCATATAATGTAAAAATTATAAAATAAGTATCTCTCTATATTAATAGCTCATTAGAATATATCTTCATCTTATGTGAATGTTTTGGAGATCAATGCCTTTTGATGAAATAGAATTATCACATCAAAGAAATGATATATTTTTATCCTTAGGTTACATATATAATCAGTACATGAATTTATATCCATGTAATGTTTTAATAAAACATAGTGTTATTCTCATCATTCTTACTTTTTAGATTTTAGAATTTTCACTCCATATCCTCTTTTTATTCTTGAAAAAAATATTTTTCCAGATAATGTTCCATGAAATCCTTCAATTCAGTGCTTTTTATTTTCTAATACTTTGTAGTGTTATGGATTAATAACCACCCTTGATCATCATCCCCCAAATGATAATAAACAGCCACAAAACGTTTTCCTTATCTTACATCCAAAGAATTAAATATATTCATTTATGGAAATTATAAACTATTCAGCTACAAAGAAATTTGTAGTCCCATTGAATGTTAGTGTTTTTTCTCATAAAGTGGCTAATAATTTTTCCACCACATTATGAATCAGAATAATCTATAGGGGAAATGTTATTGTTCATAATAAGAGTCAGTTGTCCCAGTATAGTTATAAATTCTCACCAACAGTTTTAGCTCCTACTCCAACCTCATTATCTTATATAGGTGGTAAGTCCCTAAATATATAAAATTTTAAGATATATTTCCATTACTTCCACTATGTTCTATTTATATACATGGTAATACATTATAATATGAATCATAATGAATAATGTTTAACTAGTAACACATAACATTAATTGAATAAAAATTCATTGCTAATTATATAATCTTGAACATGGGTTATTATGGCGAATATTTACTACTAAATCGATCATAAATGTTTTTAAAGGATATGTGATTATCCTAATCACATATCATTAGAGATTCAAACATGGTGCACTGTAAATCCTGTTATCTTGTGCTAGGTTTTGGTGTCTCAGGCCCAACACACCTTCTCGATGTTTTTACCCCAATGTACATCTCACCATAAACCACCTCCATTTCTATTATCCAGATAAGTATATACTTCTATAAATTCCCACAAAATATCTACCTTACCTAAACTCTATGATGTTCTTATATTCTTATCTCCAAATTAAATCATATATTTATATTCCCTAATCTAGTTTCCATGGATTCTACTATTTTTATTATAGTATCTCCTATATAAACATTGGTCTCAGTATCCCAGTGATGGTGGTTATGATTATTACATTAGAATAGCTATAAGAATAAAATCCCAAAGGACTGATCAATTAATCCATTATGGAGACAATATTATAAACTTCAAACTCACCCTACAATCTAAATATAAAATACAAAAATAATTCTCTTTGAGAATGACATCAATCCCATTATTGTAACCCCATATATCAAAAGTAGAATTATTTTATCTTGGGGAAAAATAAAAAATTTAAATTCAGTGGGCTCATATTATTGTTAGGGTAGGCATACAGTGCCATCTTTGAGTAATTATGGAACAAACAATACATTATGGTAAATAAATAAAACACAATCCATTTAAATAATCTCATGATTTAGAAAATTTAACAATGGATATTCTACTAGACAAATAATAAAATTGATTATTAATTTCTTATCTCATAATGATGTAATGCATAATATATTATATCCAAAACATACAATTGAGGAATAGGATAAGATATCTAAAAATTGATGGTTGAGGCCTCAACCAAATACATATCTAAAAATAAATGGGAACAACATTTTACAAGTCCATAAATTAATATAAATTATAAAGGCCTTATATAATTCAATTTTGAGATCATTTCATGAGACCTAAAAATTCATAAAGGGGATATATAGGCCCCATCCCATCCCTCAAAAAGATAAAATTAATTCCTCTTATGATGGGATGAAACAGAATCATATAAACATTTATAATGAAAATCTTGTGCATAAAATTTGAGTAATTTAAACATTATACAGGAATGGAATAAAAATAGAACATACACGGTCGAATGGATCTTAAGTACTTCTATAAAATATCGTGAATGATATCATAATATATCAACCCCAATCATTAATATGATCTCGAAAATTATGTTTAAAAGGATTAATATGATCTGATAAAATAATTAAATATAACTTCAAAAAAATTCACAATTTTTACGTTAAAATAATTTATTTTATTGGAGATGTGATTTTAAAATAAATAAATATCATTGAAAATAATCTTGTAAATATATAAATTATTATTGAGGAAATTACATTAACATTATGGCAGAGAAAAATGATCATGACATATATGTTAAAAAAACATTCATTCTTTATTTTGTTGATAAATTTATAAAGTACCTCATTTGTAAAAAACAAATATTTATTTGAATGAATTTTATAATAAAATAAAAAATGGGTTGAAATAATTTAAATTTTCTTAAGATAAATGTAAAAAAATTTGGAAATTTTTTATGCAGCATGGTAATTGATTATAAATATTCCCCAGTAGATACATTTGTATAAAACCCCCCAAATAAGAATGTGATTATGAAATCAACACATACCATAGGTCTGATTTTGAATATAATAGTCCAAAGAACCTTTCTGATAAAAAATTGTTTATTTTAAAACATTCATATAATGATATTAATTTCTATAATATCATATATTAATAGTTTATAATTCCTCATTACCTATTTTTCAAAAACCTTCCATTATTTTCACTATTTTATTTGTTAATTTCCTAGTTTTTCGTGGAGTTTTTGACTTTTTATTTGTTGTTCCTATTAGATCCATAATTATTTAAAAAATCAATATTATAATCCATGATGTAGTTATTATATATATTCAGTATATATATATTTATAATAATCCTTAATATTTTCATATTATAAATGAAATGCATTGTCCATGTAGATGGTAGGTCATAGGTACCCACGAATACTACTTCAATTTCATTATCGTATATAAATATAAATGTTTATCATAATTAAATTATCATATTTATGTCGTATACGTCAGTTATGATTATTAAAGAAATTATTTATACATTGTAGGTGTAGTTGGAATTAATCATGTCTGTTTGAGGAAGCGATTGTCCAATCAACCACAGACGATGTTGTTGTGTTTATAAAAAATGGAAATCTTAAGGGTACGTGTTATAAAATAATTATAGAAGAATAAAAACAGTATATATATCATATATAACATATATAAAGGGTGTTTAAATCCTAATCACTAATGATTAATGTTGTTAAAGGAAAAAACGCGCAGTATTCGTTTCATGGGGCGATATTTCTTCATAGACATAAACTATTGATTTGTTACATGTTAGATGGAATATTTTGTAATCTAATGCAGTAAAATTAGAATAATGCATCTTAGAATATTGGAGATATTATTTTTGGTAATTAATTATGGTATAAGGAGGGTTAATGGATTATATGAATGGAAATAAATCAAATGTACTTGAGGAAGTATGTTAACGCCTATTTCTGTAATCCTATTTGGTTTGCACAAAAGATATTATGGTGAAGGATTTAATACCGAATGGAGGCTTATAAAGAAGATTATATGTATTTTTCGATCTTATTTGGGTAGGTTGTGGTTGAGCTATAAGGCTCAATTTGGTGTGAGGTACTATGTGAAGGGTTTTCTTTTTATAATTGATGTGAGGGAACGTTGGAAACTAACAAACTACTGAAATAATATAAATTCATTTCTTATTTCTTTTCGATCATAAGTGAATTATATAAATGATAAGATGAATATGGGTAAAAATTCTTTCATCCAATAAATTTTAGACATGTTGTTGTCACATTATAACCATTATCGTTTTTATTTGACCCATTATCAAACCTTTCAATTCTTACCATGCCAACATGGCTTTTTTATCAGTAATGGTTAATATAGTTACTCTAAAATTCCAAAAAACCACTAAATGAGTCATTGATAAAATTATTAGTAACATACCAATTATTTAGAATAATTAAAAAATTTAGATATTTAATATCATTTAATAAAATGTTATTTATTTTAAAATATCAATAATGACAATTTTGACACAAATCATTATTATATCTTATTCAAAAATCACAACAACAAGATAAATGAGTAAAAAGTAATATACAATATTAATAAAATTAAAAATATATCAATAAAATTTTTGTATGAAATTAAATTTCTCAAAATGTATTGATTTTATTATTTTTAATAATATTTATTTTATTCTTCCTTTAATTAATTAATCAGTTATTGCCTCATCATCATGTCTTCATATAATTAATTTATATATTTCCTAAAATATTTTAATAAATTTCCATAATTAATAAAATAATTTTATATTCCAAATTTATATTTATATTCTATGATATCCTCTGAAAACATTTATAAATAAACATAATACTTTTTAATACAAGAGGGTGACATATTTGACTTCCCTTAGAATAAAATATAAATAAATGATTAATTTCATCCAAGGGGCTCAAAGATAGCATAAAATAACTCAACATAACATTTTAGTTGAAAATAAATCATCAAATAATGTTAGGACACTTTTTATTGTAATTTCATAAAACTAACAATAATATTTTTACCCTTAGTAAAATGATTTATCTCTTAGAGTGGTAGTGAAAATAATAGTATATTTACGATTTAAATTTAAAATAAATTAATGGAAATAATTTACATAATTTTTTCCCACTGATATAATATACGAAATTCGTTTATAAAAATTAAAAACTTATAATTTTCTGTAATTAATCTAAAATTAATATAGTTGATAGTATTAGAAAATTTAGTTTCAATAGTTAAAACATTCAAAAGATTGAAATGTTTTTAATTAAATATTGAAAGGGAAATTAATTCCAATAACATAGATTTTATTAAATGAAAATAAAATAATATAATTGTAAACTAAATCCAATAAAAATTAAAAAATTCACTATAAGTTATTTCAATGAAAAAAATATCAATTGATCTTTTTTATTTTTCAATATTCATAAAAGCATGACATTTATCCTGAAATTACCAGAAATTCAACCAAATAAAATTTTTATATGACATATTTAAAGAAGATGTTTTTTATAAATAATATATAAAAGTTTCATTAAATTTATTTAAATTAACATCACCATTAAATGGTGGTAAAACTGCTAATAGAAAAATATATGTTTTATTCATAAAATTGAGTTTGTTCATATCTTATGTATATAAAATATATTGGATGATAATAAAAAATTACTACATTGAGTATAAGAAATAAATATTTGATTAATATAATTAAATAATTGTAATTAATTTAAATATTATGGAAAAATTACTTTTGGGTAACAAAAATAAAAATATTTTATATATTTTCAATTGATTTATATTTCCATTTCTCATTAATCGATAACCAATCTATTCAAACAGATTTTTCATAAACCAAATATATTTATAAGTTATTTAAAAATACTAAAAATTTATAATTTAATTCTAATTTTATTATCATAAAATTTAAATAATAATATATATTTTGGAGGATTATGTTTCACGAAATGTATGTTATCAATGAAATTGTTTCTTTTTAAATGTGACATAAGAAAAAAAAGGGTGTTAAAAACCACATGGGAACCTCTTCGTTGAACTAAATAAAATTTTTATCCAAAAAATAGATGTTTAGCATCATGATTGATGGGAAGATAGTGCTTTACCCTTTCTTAGGAAAAAACTAGTTGTTAAGAGAACACCACCTAGTTAAGAGGTATTGCATAGATATATCAATAGTCATGTGTCAATTGGAGGAGGAAAAACACATTCCATTTCAAGATGATTATTAATTATATTATATTGATTGTATTAGTGAAAATCATTCTTCAGTATGGTTTATTAAAAAAATAAGTGTTGGGAAATTTGGATAATTTAAATATCTATTATTTTAAAGATTATATAAATGTTGTTTTCATTTTTTTCCAGGTTAAAATAGTGGAATTTATATGATATATTATTATTATAGAATTATTTTTATATCATATGTAACATATATATTCTTAAACATCTTCCTTATTACCATCCATGTCAAATATAGGTTAATATTGAATCTCATCGCATCTTGGAGATGGTAATCTATACATACACATGAGTGACTTAATCAATTTCAAAAAAGTATTAGATTATTGTAATAATATAGTAATTACATTAAAATTATAGAATACTTTTTATTTCATATATATAATATATATTCATATCATTCTTACATTACAATCTATGCGAAATATATGTGAATAACCAATCACATCGCATCGCGGAGATGGTTTATTATACTTACGCACGAGCGATGTTTGGATTTTATCAAATTAATAGTTGGATTCTAAAGTGGTTGAAATGATATTATCATTATTAATTATATAATAAATTTAATATATTAATTTTAAACTCATCGAAAATATCACTCATAAAATATTGTGATTGAAAATTAATTGTATCGCTACATAAAGATGGTAGGTTTTACATACCCATGAGCGATACTTACATTGTATTATGTGAACAATATTTAAAATATAGTGTTCATAATCCTAATAATCTTTTAGAATATTTATAATTATGTATTTATAAATTTTTTTTATATTAATTTTTTAGGTGGAATAGAAGCGTATAAAAAGAGAATGATCTATTAGTTCCATTACTGATTCTTCATAAGAGCTCTTTCAGATGTCCTATAAATTTAGATAGAGACGGACATTTGGATATACCATAACCTTTGTAATGTGTCTAGGGATGTTGATGATATAATGGGAATGGTTTAGGTGATAAAAAGGCTCAAAGTGATGAATTGAGATGAGGGGGAGATTTCCATTTATAATGAAGGTAAGTCACACTTTTTGAATCTATGAAATTATTAATTTGTAGTTGGATAAATCTCAATCCAAATAACTCAAAAACTCCATTTATCAATTTCTATGACATTATATGGTACTAATATCATAATAAAATATATTAAATAATGTCGTGGTGTTAGTTTGATCCATTTTTTTGATTGACCATTAATTTAGCCATTTTGATTTAAAATACCCTAACCGGTTTTTCTATACTAAGAGGATGTAATTTTTACATATAAAGTGTCAATTTTACCATAAATGGAAAATTAATCATATTTAATACAATATACAATCCCCTATTTCTTGTTTAATATTTTTCAGTTGTTTATATAAGTTAATAAAATATTATTTGTAAAAAATAGCAGAAGTGAAAATTTTGACACTATTCATAACATTCATTTTATGAAAATAAATCATGCATGATAAATAATTACTAATAAAGTTAACATACCCATATCATGTTATATTCACCCATAATTTTTTAATAATATTTATTAAAATAAATTATCTATATTTTAATATTTATAATATCATTTAATTTATTTTTTCATTAGTTGAGTAATTAATGCATCATCGTTTTCTGATAATTTATTATGATCATTTCATTACTATAAATTAAAAATAAATTTATATGTTGTAGGTAAACATGTTTCCTATTACGTGAATATATATTGTGAAGTAAAAAATCTATTTACCATCATATGAAAAATATTATTCATATAAAAATTCCATGTGTGACATTTTTTCATGCCCATTGAGTTTAATAATATTTATGTAATATTCATTGAAAATTTACCATTTATTTAATTATTTTATGTTCTTATTCTTTAGGGGATATTTATATTTTTCAAATATATTTTGAAAAATTGTATGGGTAGTTTTATAATATTTATTTCACCATTTTTAAACATAATTAAATGATCTACCCTTGAGCATTATATTAAGAATTACTAAAGTCAATAATCATATTGTCAAAAATTAAAATGCACAAATTTTATAAATTTGAATTTTTTTTTCAAAATAATAAATAAATTTTTAATATTTTAAATAAAATAAATTTAAATTTAAATTTTCAAATTAATCCTAGTGAAAAGATGAGAAAACTTGTTATTAAAGCCAATTCATTCAAAATATTGAAACGTTTTTATATCTAAATTCAATGTAAAATTGATGAAAATGTTATAAATTTTATTAAATGATAAAAAATTGATATAATTATAGTATGAAACCAATTAAAATGTTAATTTAAACTATAAAATATATTAAAAAAATGGAATTTAATTAAAATGTAGTGTTTTTTACTATTCATCATGACAAAATAGTTATCAGAAAATACCAAATATTAAAAAAATTATATTATAATTTAAAATAAGAAATTTATTTTTTCAACTATTACATATTAGTTTGTAAAAAATTGTATTAAAACATGGTTCTCCATTAAAAAGTGGTAAAATTTCCATTTTGAAAAATATCGGTTTTTATTTAAAAAAATGTGGTGGTTCTTATCATTTTCATATAAAATATATTGAAATAATATATAAAATATTTTATTTAAAATTTAAGATATATATTTAATTGAAATAATTCATTACTTGTAATTTTTATAAATTTTTAAGACAAAATGAATTTGGAAGGTTAAATGCAAAAATAATTCCTTTATAATCAATTAGAAATTTTTTTCAGTTATAAATAAATTGTAATGAATGAATTCATGTTATAGAAAAATTATTCCCATGATTTAGTAAATTATATTCATAAATAATAATTGAAATTCTTCTTTATCTCTTTTTATATTAAATACTATTATTTTTAAAATATACTACTATTCGGTAAAAATTGGTCTTCAGTACAATAAATTCTATCAAAAGAACTCGAATTTTTTTTGTAACCTATGGAATTTATATTGTTGGATGAACCAATAGATAAGAAATGTTTTTCATATAGATAATCCTCAACATATCATTGTATATAAATAAATAATAACTAGGTTATTTCATATAATAGAATCTATATTCCACGTTGTGTGAAATAAAAAATTTCAAAAAGAATAAATTCAGTTGATATTTTTTTGACAAAACTATTTTGTGTTAGCTCAACTCTATCTTATAGAGATGAAAAAATATGATTGATGAGGTGATATGGGAATTCAGATGAATGGTTAAACTACAATAAAAGGTAAATCGTGGGATTCTAATGTTAATGAAGAAGGAGTTTTGGTATTAATACAACAATTATGATTTCTATAAAATTCTAATCTAATGAAGGATTTTCCTAATGATGCACATAGTTCAACCTTATATATCCATCCTTGATACATGAAGATGTATTGTGATATCTCAGATCACTATTAGTGGGTCAATATAAAGAAGGTTGTCGTAGGATAGACTTCAATGTTCTTGATATGTCATCATGTATATGATGAAAGCCAAAAGTCAAAAGAGATAATGTTTCCATTATCTATAATAAAATAGAAATGGGAAAATGTCACAATGGAATTCATCACTTTACATTCAAATAAATCATGAGGGATAAAATATATATATGTTAAAGTGGGTCATCATACAATTAAAAATAACTTTATTACATTTTTTTAGGACTTCTCCCTGGATCAACTAGTGCATATATAAATAAGAGATGTGGTAGGAGTTAATGGATTACAACTATCAATTGTATATGACTGAGATCCATGATTAACCATGTATTTACGGAAAATTCTCCGACATTATCCAAACAATGAGTTGAATTTTAGTACCTCTTATCATCCTTAAACTAGAGTCTAATGTGAGATTAATATAAGGATATTGGAAGACATGTTTTGATAATGTTGTATGGACTTCAAAGGAGGATGGGAACAACATCTACCTCTAGTCAAGTTCTCATACAATAATAGTTTCCACTCAAGCATGAAAATTTATTCCTATGGTGATCATTACGGTAAGAGTGTTATAATTTAATAACATTATGACGATGTTGGGGAATACAAACTACTTGGTCATGGAATGGTCATTGAAATGGTGGAAAATGTTATGACCATTCATCACTACATTAAGGCTGCTCAGAGTCATCAAAAGTGGTACAATGACAATCTTTGAGGATACCATGATCTTGAGGATGGATACATGGTCTTCCTCTTCATATCTCCATGTAATAATGTGATTTCATTTTGGGATAAGGGAATGATTAGTCAAAGATACATTATCCCCAATCACAATCTTGATCTCATTAGAGTGGTGGCTTATTTACAATAACTCTTACAGAACCTATCATAATTAAATCATGTATTCCATGTATCCATCTTGAAAAAGTAAATCCCACACCACTCTCATGAACAAAATCCAGAATTGGTACCATGGTAGAATGATTTTACCTATGAAGAGTGGCCATTGATGATCATAGATCATAGATAAATTGATTGATGAAATAATAAAACTCCTTATCAATGATTTGTGGAGAAACCAAATATTTGAATAAGTGATGAGGGAAATAAAGATGGTGATATAACATTGTAATTATCGTCATTTTATTTGGGAAAAGAAAACATCAAGAGAGATATTTCTAAATGGGGGATGATAGTAAGGACAAAACTATTATAAAAAAACTCCCCATGTCATATAATTTATGGTTTTATTGGGTAATTTGTTTACATAACAAAAATTAGCTTATTTGGTTTTGTTTACTATAATTAATAATACTATTACTTATCATTATTATTGGACTCCTCATGTACTAATCATGTTTTAATGATCACAAATCTCATCAATGATCACAAATCTCATTCGACCTAGTTAACTACTAAATTATATCCAATCACGTGTCTTTATGTTTCAAGTTCACTCATGATTTATAATGGTTAAGCTCAATCCATTTCATGCGTATTACTTTTTAAATCTTCATACTGTTATTTTCCGAAGTACATGACACCGTTATCCATACACCATGAGCAAGACATCGTAAGCAAGGCTGCGTGAGCAAGACACCGTAAGCTAGACACAGTAAGCCGAAGACCATGACCAGACACCGTAAGCCAGACACCGTGAGCAAGACACTGGGAGCATGACACCATGAGCAAGACACCATAAGCCAGGCACTGTGTAACGTCCCGAGTCCGAAGCCCCTCCACTGGTTCCCCATACCCAGTCACCACATGACCTCAAATGCATTTCCCCGAATTCTAGAGGCTTCAGACTAGCATCAAGGGCCTTGGTGAGTTGGTGGGGGAAACTATGCCCTCATTCGGTAAGGTATGCAAGGTAAGAAAACAAAAATAAACAACGGAAGCAGTAAACAACATGCATAACAATAGAAACCAACTGCGGAAACAATGTAGATATATAACTATGATGAAAATGATGCAGCAGGTACAAGTTTCTAAAGAAAAAAAACAAACACAACAACGTGCTGAAATACATCTGAATCCAAGTGCATAAGAAAAAAAATGTCCTCAGCATCGCGAGCCACGGCTCGGTCCCATGCTCCCCATCTCCTGATGTAGTCAAGACCCTGATGCAGAAGGGTGCTTTTCCTTGTCTATACCTATAGTAACATAGTCTTCCTGGGCCCAAAAGCATGGCCCAAACAGGGTGTTAGATACAATTCAATTAGGCAATAACCCAAAGATTTGTGCCTAACAGTTAATGAATACATGGCAGTAAATAAACAAGAAGCAGTAAATAGAAAAGCACAAACAGCTACAATCCACAGTTCTAATAAGCATAGCACACAAGTAAGCAGCCAAAAAAAAGAATAAATTGGTAACCCTTTGGGTAGCTCTCACAGTCTAACCCCTATGGTTCAAACTATATGTACTAGCAACCCTCTGGGAGGAACACACAGTCTCACCCCTCTGGTTCAGCTACATAATTAAGCAGACTCTCTAGGGAAGCACACACCGTCAATTCCCCCTATAGTCTTGTATCATGCTAACGTCTCTCTATGGAAGCACTCAACGTAAATTCCCCCTGTGGCCCACGTCGTAGTTAAAAGACACTCTGGAGAATCCCTTTATTCAATTCTCCCCTTGGCCTTGCATCACAATTTAATAGACACTCTGGAGAAGCCCTTCCATCAAAATTTCCTTTGGTCTACTACTCTAGGTTCACACAGTCCTGAGTATAACTAAACCTGATCAACGCATATATATCATCCATGTAAACCTCAAGAACTACATGGGTATCAACTAAGGTTCAACAGAGATAAATACACAACAGTTCCAATATCCTACAACTAGGCATGGAACTGGAAAATGCCAAACAGGCAGAACGAGTATGGAAAAACAATCCGAGCAAAAACAAACTACTTTAATCATAAGCAATAACCTCTACTAAAGCAATCAAGCAAATAAGGAAAACAATAGGGGAAAAATGGAAACACGCAATACCCCGTTCAAGGGTATTGGTGGAAATTGCACAAAATACACATCAAAGTTCTACAGGAAGGCACAAACCAGCTACCTTGATCCTAGGAGATCGATATTCATGAACCTCGATGAAAGATTCCCCTTAGAACGATGTAGATATGAGAAAACGCACAAAAAGTTCATCCCACAATAACATGTAAATGGGGAGGAATCACGAAATAAGGCTCAAGCAGAAGGAAGGAATCATCACTGCGCTTCCATTGCAATCGATCGTGCTCGAATCGGATAACAGACGGCGAGGAAGGACTCTGTTGATGATTCGGCTGTACGGACACTCTCGGACGGTCGAATACTGGAGAAGAAGACGGATATGGGGGTTCGATCCGACCCCATTCCATTTAATAAAAAAAGTACACAATGTGTACTTCTAGAGTACACGGCGTGTACATTAATTTTTTCCGTACTCCGAAAAATCGGCTTCCACCTCAGCCTTACACACCGTTTGTGTGGCCCAGTCACAGCCAGCACACGGCTTCGAGCCAGAATAGAGTACACGGTGTGTACTCAGAAAGAACACGGCGGGTACAGAGAATGTACATATTGTGTACTTTGAAAATTCCCAGAAAACCATTTTTCTTAAAAACTTCAGAAAAAAGGAAAAAAAATACCTGAACAAAGATGCGGGTTCTTACAAACTTCCCTATTAATGAAATTCATCCCCGAATTTCCATAACTTTGTGGAGAAGAAGAATCACCGAACAGCTCCAGCCACTAGGATAATACATCAGCCTCCCTCTCCCAGGTCTCGTCCTGTACTCGTCTGTGCTTCCATTGCACTCGTACTAGAGGAATAGACCGCCCGTGGAGAACCTCCGTACTACGATCGACAATCCGGATAGGATGCTCCTCGAACGATGCATCCACGTCAAGCTCAACTTCCTCATCCTAAAAGACATGAGACAGGTCTGAAAAGTAACATCGGATCTGAGTGATATGAAAGACGTCGTGCATGGCCCGATACCTCTGAGGTAGCTGGAAGCGATAGGTGATCGGCCCCACTCTCTCCAAGACCCCAAACGGCCCGACGTACCGTGGTGAATGCTTACCCTGTCTCTGAATTCTTTTGTGCCCAACCTCGGTACGACACGTAGGAAAACCTGATCACCGACCTCGAACTCCGGAGGTCGTCTCTGCTGATTAGCATATGACTTCTGTCGAGACTGTGCTATAGCCATCCTCTTCCGAATCAGCTCTATTTCCTTTGAATCCTCCTGAACAAGACGAGGTCCCAGCAAAGATTCCTCTCCTGCCTCCAGTCAGCATAAGGGTGATCGGCATGGCCCGCTGTACAAAGCCTCATATGGAACCATCTTAATGGTCACCTAGAAACTGTTGTTGTAGGCGAACTCCACCATATGGATATGCTTCTCCCAAGAACCGCCAATGTCAAGGATGCAAGCTCGGAGCATATCCTCAAGCACCTGGAACGTGTGCTCGGACTGTCCATCAGTCTGGGGATGGTATTCCATACTCACAAGTACATGTGTACCCAAGGCCTTCTGATGTCCCTACCAGAACAGAGAGGTAAAGAGCACATCTCTGTCTGAAACAATAGAGCACGAAACTCCTTGCAGATGCAAAATCTCTCTGATGTAAAGTCGTCCCAGATCATCGACACTAAAGGTCTCCTTGATCAGCAAGAAGTGAGAAACCTTCGTAAGTCTATCGACGACAACCCAAACATCATCATTCCCTCATGGCGACCTCGGAAACCCAGTCATGATGTCCAACACAACATCGTTCCACTTCCACTCCGAAATGGGTAACTGCTGTAAAAGGCATGCTGGTCGTTGATGCTCTACATTCACCTGCTGACAAGTAGAACATCTCATGACAAAACCAGAAAAATCATTCTTCATACCTGGCCACTAGTACCGGCGATGAAGATCCCGATACATCTTGGTGACGCCAGGATGAAGTATCCAAACAGAGGAATAGAAATCCCGCATCAGTTCCTCACGTATGTTTGCTGGCACCCACACGCGTCCTTGGAAACGCAAGATCTCGTCCTCGCACAACGTCCATCTAGGAAGAGGGTCCCCTTCTGACACACTCTCCCGCATGACTAAGACTTCTGAGTATGATAACTGCCTAATCTGTACCCGATCAAGTAGCGTGGAGGTAACAGCTACAAAAGAATGAAAGGTCTGTCCCCGTCTATCGTGAAACTCTAGATGCATCTCAGATAACATAGCCATCAGTCTCAACTCACTACTGGCCTCCTGAATTTCCTGAATCTAAGTTCTCCTGATCAATGCTTCTGCCACGACATTGCCCTTTCCCGGCGTATAGGCAGGCTCGAAGTCAAAATACTGTAGACACTCAACCCACATGCGTTGCCTTAGATTCAGATCATGCTGAGTGGAGATATACTTGAGACTCTTCTGGTCAGTGAAGACCACAATGTTCTCTCCCAGAAGATAGTGTCTCCAACACCGCAAGGCATGAACAACAGCTCCCAACTCCTGATCGTGTGTAGGGTAGGTCCTCTCATGTGGCTTCACCTGCCGAGACCCGTACGCAACGACTCCATCTCCCTACACAAGCACAGCTCCCAGCCTGATACCCGAAGCATCACAGTAAACAGTGTAGCTCTTTCCTGGCTATGGAAAGACTAGTAACAGTGCTGAATTCAAACTCCCTTTCAACTCATGAAAGGCTGAATCACAAGAATCTGACCATAATAACATCACCACCTTCTTGGTCAGACCTGTCAAGGGTTCTTCTAAATGGGAAAAGTCTCGAATGAAGCGTTTGTATTATCCATCCAGCCCTAGGAATCTCCATACCGCAAAAACGTTATTCGGATTCTCCAAGGAAACTACTGCTCTCACTTTCTCTGGGTCCACAGATACTCCTTCCTCTGAGATGACGTGACCCAAGATGTGAATCTGATCCATCCAGAAGTGGCACTTCAAGAGTTTAGCATAAATCGGATGCTCTTTCAGTGTACTCAGAATGATCTCAAGATGTGTGGCATGGTCATGTCAAGTGTGAGAGTACACCATGATTTCATCCAGAAGACAACGACCAAGGAATCCAAGTAAGGATGGTACAATCGGTTCATCAGTTCCATGAAAACTGCAGGTGCGTTCGTGAGTCCGAAAGGCATGAATGTATACTCGTAAAGACCGTACCTGCTCCTGAAGGCTCTCAGAGGAACATCTGATGGTATAACGCGCAAATGTTGATAACTGGACCTCATGAAGATCTTCGAGAACACCCAAGATCCTCAAAGCTGATCGAAAAGATCATCAATCCGCAGTAATGGATATCAGTTCTTGACTGTCAACTAGTTCAGCTTTCGATAATCCACACAAATTCGAAGGGTATCGTCTGCCTTCTTTGCAAACAGGACAGGCCAACCCCAAGGAGAAGTACTGGGTCAGATGAAACTCGTATCCTGTAGCTCCTTCAACAGCTACATGAGCTCCTGCAACTCAGGTGTGGCCATCCTATAGGGATGAATAGACACCGGTGTCACTCCTGGAATGAGGTCATTAGAAAATTCTACCTCACGCTCCGGAGGCAAACCTGAAACGTCCTCTGGGAAGACATCCCAGAAGCGATCCACCACTGGAGTAAAGTCTAACTGTGGAGTCCCCTGATCAACCAGATAAAGACTAGCAATCTGGGCCGTCCCATTCACACGAACATCCCATCCTGCTCATGAGAATTCTGCTTCACGGTGAAAGACTGGCCTGCACGGCGGCCCTGTTCCCCTGACTGACAACTCTAAGCTGATCCTCCCTGCTGGTACTGAGGGGCTGGTGGCTGACCGCCATGACCTCAACCTCCCCCTCGACCCGAACGGCCGAAAGAACTCCAGTTCCCTGACTGGTGAGAGACTGGTGGGGATGCTCCTGAACGAGGAGTCATGGAAGTACCCCGGTCACTTGCTGCTGGTGAGAAAACCTAGCACAAACGCTGAAGGTGACCCATCTTGCCGAAAGATCGACACTCCATGGGGTATCTCTAGAACTACGGCCTCAAGTGCCTTGTACAACCACATTGGTAGCATGTCACATGGCTGCCTGATGATGTGTCTCGCTTCCTCGCATCCCCACGCGTAGGCTCCCTACGGCACTTCATACTGTCATATGGAGGGAAGCTAGCTCTGGAAGCAGAACCGACCTGACTCGTAGCTCCAAAGACTCTCAGATTGTGCTCTGCAATCAATGCCTGGTTGATGATGGAAGTAATGTAAGTCAGCTAGAAGTTGTTCACCTGTGAGATAATCTCCAACCTGTGTCCATCCTCAAACTTCCTCACCAAAAACACCCCACTCCCATCCTGAAGGGGTGTAAAACACTGCAGCTCAGTGAAACGAGAGGAAAACTCCATGACAGTTAGAGTACCCTTCTCTAAGCTCATGAACTCTCGGGCTTGATTGTCCCTTAGAGTCTCCTAATAGAAGTAGTCGTAGAACACATGCTGGAACTCCTCCCAAGTCATAGCCTGCTGCTGACCCGCCTATGAGATCACGTCCCACCACCACTTGGTGGAGTCACGGAGCATGTAGGTGGTGATATTGACCCACCTCTCTGGAGGAATCTCAAGATGCTCGAATATAGTCAGCATGGCTTCCAGCCATGACTCTGCAGCCTGAGGTCCTCCCTCCCCCGAGAACGTGGGAGGATGTTTCTGCTGAAAGACCCGTGTCAAGTATGCCATAGACGACGCAGGAGGCGGTGCTCCCTGGAAGGCCTGTAGCATCCTCATGAAACCTTCCCTGAACTGCCCATCAGTGCCCGCAACTGTTACAACAACCGGCGCCAAGGCTAGTTCGTCTAGGGGATCGGCAGGAAGTCCCTGATCATCCCTGTCTGGCGTCTGATCACTGCCTGACGATAGACGTACGACCGGAGGACGTCTCAGAGGCATAGCTATGAAAGATCAAAAGAAAACCTTAGATCAGGAAAACAAGTACAAGAAACACCAGAGTACAAAACAGCAATAGGGGAAGAAAAACACACAAGGATGCAAAAGACAACTACACGACGTGTATAAAACTTCACGGTGTGTCTTCTTAAACCACTGACATGGCCGTGTACCCCTGCCCTACAATTCGTGTACACTACAAACTACACTGCGTGTTGACCCCCACACATGGCGTGTACTTGAAAACTATTCCCCTGCCCGAGTCTCCTTACACGGCTAACCCACACGGTCCGACTCAACCTGAGAATACACAGCGTGTTCGAAACAAACAGGATGTGCACTAGACGAGGCTTCGGCGGTCCTTGTTGTTGAGTACACGGTTTTCTACACGACGTGACTTTACACAGCGTGATCCGAATAAGTACTGCGTGTGTAGGCGAAGGCGACACTGTCCGGTGTTGTTCGTGACACGGCCGGGTACTGGGAAAGACTACACAGTGTGTTCCGAATAAACACTGTGTGTGGAAAGGAAGGTAACGCCAACCCGTGTTGTTCATGACATGGCCAGGTACCTGGACAAGACTACACAGCATGCTCCCTATGGACACGTCATATTCTACCCGAGCTTCCCCGGCCCGTGTTATTAGTGACACAACTGGGTACACGGCCCCGAACTCACACGTCGTGTACCACTGGTACACAACGTTTTCCCAAAGTTACTCCCAAGACCCCGTGGTCTACCCACACGATCAGTAACACGGCCTGAAAACTACACAGCGTGTGTCTAAAAAGTACACGCCGTGTATTCTTGGTTTTTCTGGGCAGTAGCTCAGAAACTGCGCAGAATTCCAGAAACACTAAAAGAAGGGAAAATGTGCCAAATTATGATCTTTGAGGGACTGTAACACCTCTAGAACCAAAATTCGGCGTTCACATTAAGGAAAAGAACAAAAAACAGCTTTCTAACATAACAGCAGATAATCTATCAAACAACTATCAAAACAGCATGCATAGACTACACATAGTCTATAACAACAACATGCAATCTCTAATGAACCCTAGATGGCATGGAAAGAATGCATGGCATGTGATTCATACAAGTTTCTATATGATGCATAAGATTGTATACACTCATCTCATTGGGTTGCGACAGAAATATAACCAAAATATCAAAACAATAACCACACAAGTTATACAAATCACTCTAGGTGAAAACGTACCAACCATAAAATATCAAAACCAAAAGATAGTAATTAACGAGGTAATATGGCTTTTCCCTGTACACAGGTTAGCTACTCCCGAGAATAGCTTAATGCCAAGTACCGAATCCATCCTATCCCTGGATAGGGTCTCCAAATAGTAAGACAAGAGAAAAGAACTTCTCTGATACCACTTTGTAACGTCCCGAGTCTGGAGCCCCTCCACTGGTGCCCCGTACCCGGTCGCCACATGACCTCAAGCATGTTTCCCCAATCTCCAGAGGCTGCCGACTAGTAGCGAGGGCCTTAGTGAGTCGGTAGGGAAACTATGCCATCATTCGGTATGGTATGCAAGGTAAGAAAACAAAAATAAACAGCGGAAGCAGTAAACGACATGCATAACAACAGAAACCAACAGCGGAAACAATATAGATATATAACTATGATGAAAATGAGGCAGCAAGTACAAGTTTCTAAAGAAAACAATAAACAAAACAACATGCTGAAATACAACTAAAAACAAGGGAAAAAGAAAAACAAAATAATCTCCTCAGCATCGCGAGCCACAGCTCGGTCCCATGCTCCCCAGCTCCTGATGAAGTCCAAACCCTAAAGTAGAAGTGTGCTTGCCCATGTATATACCTGCAGCAACATTGTCTGCTTGGGCCAAAAAGCATGGACCAAACAGTGTATGAGATACAATCCCTATAGGTAATCACCCAAAGATTTGTGCCTTACAGTCAATAAATACATGGCAGTAAATAAACAAGAAGCAGTAAACAGAAAAGCACAAACAGCTACAATCCACAGTTCTAATAAGCATATCACACAATTAAGTAGCCAGCAACAAAAAAAGAAACAGGTAACCCTCTGGGTATCTCTCACAGTCTAACCCCTATGGTTCAACCTATAAGTACTAGCAACCCTCTGAGAGGCACACACAGTCTCACCCCTCTTGTTCTGCTACGTAATTAAGCAGACTCTCTGGGGAAGCACTCACCATCAATTTACCCTATAATCTCATATCGTGCTAAAGGATCTCTAGGGAAGCACTCAACATCAATTCCCCCTGTGGACCGCGTATTAGATAAAAGACACTCTGGAGAAGCCCTTTCGCCAAATATCCCCTTGGTCTCGTATCACAATATAAATGACACTCTGGAGAAGCCCTTCCGTCAATTCTCCCTTGGGTCTACTAATCTAGGTTCTCACAGTCCTATGTATAACTAAACTTGCTCAGTGCGTATATATCATCCAATTAAACCTCAATAACTACTTGGCTATCAACTAAGGCTCAACATAGATAAATAAACAACAGTTCCACTATCCTACGACTAGGCATGGAAACTGGAAAAAACCAAAGAGGAAGAACAAGTATGGAAAAACAATCTGAGCACAAACAAACTACTTTAATCACAAGAAATAACCTATACTAAAGTAATCAAGCAAAGCATGAAAACTACAGAGGGAAAACATGAAACATGCAATACCCCATTCAAGGGTATTGGTGGAAATTGCACAAAATACTCATCAACTTTCTACAAGAAGGCACAAACCACCTACCTTGATCCTAGGAGATCGATTTACGTGAACCTAAGCGACAGATTCCCCTTAAAATGGCTTAGATCTGAGAAAATGCACAAAACGTTCATCCAACATTAACTTGGAAATGAAGAGGAATCAAGAAACAAGGCTAATGCAAAAGGAATGACTCACCACTGCCCTTCCAACCCAATCGACCGTGCACGAATCGGAGAATGGATGGCGAGGCAGGACTCCGTCGATGATCTGGCCGTACTGACGCTCTTGGATGGTCGAAAACCAGAGAAGAAGATGGATATGGGGGTTAGACACGACCCCGGTCCGTTTAATGAAAAAAGTACACGACGTGTACTTAAATTTTTTCTGTACTCTGAAAAAACCGACCTCCACCTCAGCCTTACACACCGTGTGTGTGGCCCGGACACGGCCAACACACAGCTTCAATCTGGAGCAGAGTACACGACATGTACTCAGAAAGTACACTGCGTGTTCTTTGAAAATTCCTAGAAAAACCGTTTTTCTTAAAAACACTAGAAAAAAAGGAAAAACATACCTGAACAAAGATCCGGGTTCTTACACACCGTAAGCCAGACAACATAACCATGACACTGTGAAGAAGACACCATGACACTCATACTATGACACTCAGACATAGTGTGAAGCAGAAAACGTTTCCATAACATACTGTGACACCGTTTCAAAATCTATTTTTTCGCCCTTCAATTTAATGCATAACGGTCATATTTGATGCCTTTAATGCACTGACATAATTAATCTTTCTTTGTAGACATTGTACGATTTACGAGGTACGAAACACATGGAACCTGTCATCTAAAACTCATACATTCAATGATAATGCGCGAATTATTCCCAACAACAAATAGAGTGTGATACAGAACGAAAAACAAGCCTATGACCACGATCGTGAAGAACAGATTGCAAGATTTTTCAATGAAAGAATTGTCTCAGACCTACAATTCAATACCACTGAAGAACATATTATGTACACCGAAATCTAGAGAACACCATTACATAATCAAATCTCGTGAAGAACACAAGATGGATTACAACACTCTTTTTTTCAAGAAAAAAACCACAGAAAGACCCAGAAGCATTTATATTTAATAAAAGGAGTCCAGAGCTGCACTTCTAATAACTAGAGGATTCTAAACTCATATCTACTCTCTCTAATTGATTCCATTAATTACTTTTGATAAGTGTGTGTACTTTGTATATTCCATACACACACTTACTCGTGTGCTAAACTGAAGGATTTCATAATCCTTACACCAAACTCATTATATTTTTATTTACCCACGAAAACTATGGAAGAGGTCCATGTGTGGCCTGGTTATTATTTTTCATTACCCACGATAACTATTGAAGAGGTCCTTGTGTGACCTGGATAGTCTATGTACTATTTTTATCCCCGATATATGGTGTGGATCAATGTTTTTTTATATAAAATTCTTGGTGGATGGTGATCACCAAGTGGAGTGGATTAGGTCTCGGTTTGAGACTGAACCACTTGTTTCATATCCGCTGTGCTATTTAAATTTAATGTACTCTGTTTTACTACGTTATTACATTATACAGAAAACTCTAATATAAATTTGATAATTATTCTTGGAAAGAAGATATAACTGATTTATCATAGTATGATAACTTAAAATGTAATATTAATAATACATATTAATATTACAGAGAATTAATCAATCTTCTAAGAAGTTGTTTAAACAGTAAAACTCTTATAATAGTATAACCTTGATTAAATGAGTTGTATCTATTATTGGGGAAACCCATTTCTTTTAAAATAATATTTTTGTAATAGAAATTTTTATAGTAAATCAATTCACCCCTCCCCTCATGAGTGAACTACTCCAACCAAAATTTGGTATCATAGGTTTCTTTATTAGGACTCTGTGTACTTTTACTCAAATGTGATTGTAGTTATACTTTAAAGATCTGTTAATTTCTATTAATTCTAAATTTCATGCTATTTTTAAGTAATAGGTTTTTATGGATAATTGATTTTAAGGTGCTACAAAAAACAGACCACCATTCTTTATTGGAACCAATTATTCTCAATGGAAAATTAAAATTGAAATGCATCTAGAGATTATGATCAATGAAATTTTTTCATCCATTATAGATGAATACAAACTCTCTATTACTGATAGAATTACTTTTCTTGGACCTACCAAACATGCTTACAATAACAATTTCAAATCCATGAATGCTCTGTACTATTCCTTTGGAGATAATGAATTTAATAGGATTTCTGCTTGAAATATTCCCCATGAAATTTGGGATACCTTTTCTGTCTCACATGAAGTCACATCTAGTGTAACATAAATGAGACTTAATACTTATACTATAAAATATGATAACTTAAAATTGAAACATGATGAGCCGATTTCTGACATGTATCTCAAGATCAATGAGATTTTCAACAAAATGATTTCTCTTGGAATAGAAGTCACTACCAATGAACAGATCATGAGAATCCTTAGATGTCTACCTGACAGAGGGAGGGGAAGCTCTGTCTCAATTAGAGAATCGTGTGACATTAGAAACCTACCTATAAAAGAACTCATTGAGAAACTGATGATGTATGATGAAGATCTAAAAATCAGCAATGAAGAGGAGGATGAACCAAAGAGGAAATCTATAGAATTCAATTCCACCTTAATAAAGCACAAAGACAAAGGGAAAATGGAAGCTTCTGTAGAATTATTCACCATTGAATAGTCATCACCTGACAGTGATGAGGAGATGGCTCAACTGGAAAGAAGATTCAATCGATTTTACAAAAGAAGAACTTTTTCAGAAATCCTAACTTCAAGGGCATGTATGTTCTAAAGGGAATTTGAAAAAATGACTCGAAAAGAAGAGAAAAAAACTGATGAAATTGTATGATATGAATGAAAATGAAAATGAAATATAAATACTGACTGTCCAGATCTCAAGTGTTAGATGAAATATGAGGACAAGGATAAGAATTATAAAAAAGGAAATGAAGGAAAATTGGAGTGACTATGAGGATAGTTTAAGCAACTCATAGGAATCAGATGATGTACATGCTAACAATTTCAATATGTGTTTTATGAAAAACCCAACTGAGGTAACACTGAACTCATATGTACATAATTAATAATAATCTGAAGAGGAAAATGAATCTGAAAATATTTATAATGAAAAAATGTTTGAATACTGTAACATTATTTAAGAGACATTCAACGATTTAAAAGATAAATATAAATCATTTAAGAAAGAGCATACTCTCACTATAAATGTCAAATCTGATCTTACTACTGAAAATGAGAAAAATGCTCAAATTCTCAAGGAAAACAATGAATTAAAAATGTCTAATGAGTAATTAAAAATTGATTTAGGAAATATGAATAATGGTAAAAATAACCTTAACCAAATTCTATGAAAACAAATTTTCCCAAAATATTATACTAGCATTGGTTATCAGCCTGTTAAAAGAAACCTTTTTAAAAAAAATTTGTTTCAAAATCTAGGACATATAGTTTTGTTCCCAGTTCTGGACACAACTCAACCAGCTCATGTCATTGTAAATATTCTACTGTTTTATGTTTTTGTGGACCAAACATAGTTTATTTTTCAAATTCTTTACATAATGCTTATAGGAAACCTATGAGAAAAATATGGGTTCCTAATGCACTTATTACTAATGTTACTAGACCAAAAAATGTATGGGTACAAAAACTTGTCTTTTCTTGATCATGTTATGGGATGTCTTCATAATGTGTTCATGCAAAAATCTATGGTACATGGATAGTGGAAGTACAAGGAACATTATAGGAGACTACTCTTGCTTCAAGAACCTGAAAAAAGTATATTGAGGTCATGTCACATTTGGTGACAATGCCAAAGGGAATATCATTGTCTTAGGCCAGATTGGTAACTCTAATTCGATTTTAATTTCTAAAGTAATGTTTGTTAATGGCTTAAAATATAATCTTCTTAGTGTATCACAATTATGTTATGATGGATATCATGTTAAATTTGAAAATGATGCATTTAATGTCTTTAATTAGAAATTTGAATTAGTATTTCCTACATCAAGAAATGTTAAGTTACTATATGTTAATTTAGATTCCATAGAATCTCAAAATGTTTCTTGATTAAATGTATTTCATAAAGAATCTAGACTCTAGCATAAGAGACCAGGACACTGTAATGTTCACTCCCTTAAAAAGCTAACTAGAAAAGACCTAGTTAAAGACTTACCCAAACTTCAGTTCCCATATGACAAAGTGTGTAATCACTGCCAAAAGGGAGAACAACACTAAAAGCTCTTTCAAATCGAAGAAATAATTTTTTACTTCTCACCCTCTCAAATTTGTTTACATGGATTTTATTGGACCATCTAGAGTTTCTAGTTTAAATGGGAACAACAATGTTTATGTTATGGAAGATTATTTTTCTAGATATACGTGGACCTTCTTCTTGGCTCACAAAAGTGAAGACTGCTATTATTTTACTTAGTATTCCAAGTCGGTACAAAATCATAGTGGCCTTCAAATTAAATCTTTATAAAGTGATCATGGCCGTGAGTTTGAAAATCAAGTGTTTGAATCCTTTTTCTCACAAAATTGTTATAGTCACAATTTCTATGCCCCTATAACACCTCAGCCAAATGGTATTGTAGAATGAATAAATATAACCCTACAAGAAATTTCTAGAACAATGCTTAGTGAATATGAAATACCTATTTATGTTTGGGATGAAGCTGTTAATACATCACGCTACATAATCAATAGAGTCTTGATTAGAAAAATTCTCAAAAATACCACGTATGAACTTTTGGACAATATGAAACCTAAGGTTAATTACTTTATAGTTTTTGGTTGCAAAGTCATCATTCTCAACACTAATGATAATCTTGAAAAATTTGATTCCAAAAGTGATGAAGGAATTTTCCAAGGTTACACAATATTATGTAAATATTCTAGAGAATTCAATAAGAGAACTAAAAGTGTCTAAGAATCTGTTTATATCATGTTAGATGAAACATATCCACATGATCCTAGAACCATCCTTGAAAATCTGGAGGATGATGTATCAAATCTGAAAATCAACTCAAAATTAAAAAATTCCTCTGTGAATGAATCTGGGAAAAAATTCAATTATGAAAATTCTCTAGAATCGAGTTATAATGAACCAGAATCTGTTGATGATCCTGAAATCACACGTCCCTATTTTTCTAAAAAGGTTAGAACCATTAAAAATCATCCCATAGTTGCTATTATTGGAGACATAGAGAAAGGAACACAAGCCACAACTTCTCTTAGAAATCATGTTGAACATCATTCCTTTTTGTCACAACATGAACCAAAAAACATTGTTGATGACCTCAATGATGAAGTTTGGTTAATGGATATGCAAGAAGAACTTAATCATTTTGAAATAAACAATGTTCGGAAACATGTTGAAAGACCCAAGGACACTTCCATCGTAGGAACAAAATGGGTGTTTAGAAATAAGGTAGATGAAGCTGGAAATATAGTTAGGAACAAGGCTAGATTAGTTGCACAAGGCCATAGTCATGAAGAAGGAATTGACTATGAGGAGACCTTTGCTCCAGTAGCCAGACTTGAAGCCATCAGAATCCTACTTGCTTATGATGCACATCTGAATTCCAAAATATATCAAATGAATGTTAAGAGTGCATTCTAAAATGGGTATATAGCTGAGGATGTCTTTGTTGAACAACCCCCTAGATTTTGAAATCCTCATTTTCCTAATTATATTTTCAAACTATAAAAAGCTTTATATGGCTTAAATCAATCTCCAAGAGCTTGGTATGATAGATTGAGTACTCTTCTTATTTCCAAAGGTATTAAAAAAGGAATATTTAATCCTACCCTCTTTATAAAACGAATTTCTAATTATGTTTTAGTTGTTCAAATCTATGTAGATGATATTATTTTTGGATCTTCAAGAAATTAAATATGTATTGATTTTTCTAAAATTATGTAAAATGAATATGAAACGAGTTTAATGGGTAAAATAAAATTCTTTCTTGGATTTAAAATCTTTCAAAATAATTATGGAACTGTATTAAATCAAAATAAATACACTAGAAATCTTCTAAAACGATCTGGATTGGATAGCACTAAAAGAAGTCCTACTCCCATGAGTACCACCAGTAAGTTAGATCTTGATGATGTTGGAAAATCTGTTGATCAAACCACTAATTGAGGAATGATTGGAAGTTACTCTACATAACTGCTAGTAGTCCGGACATTATGTCTAGTGTGTGTATGTGTGCTCGTTGTCAAGAAACTCCTAAATAATCACATTTAAATTTTGTAAATATAATTTTCAAATACCTCAAGACTGCACCCAATCTAGGATTGTTCTATCCTAAAAGTCAATAATTTGATATATTTAGTTATTCTAATGCTGAATTTGGTGGCTGTAAGTTATATAGAAAGAGCACCTCTGGAACATGTCACATTTTAGGCAATTCACTTGTATCATGGTGTAGTAAGAAGCAAAATTCTATTTCATTATCTTATGCAGAAGTTGAATACATAGCTGCTGGTATTTGTTGTGCAAAAGTTTTTTGGATAAAACACACATTACTATATTATGGATATCAATTCAGACATGTACCAATAAATTGTGACAACACAAGTGCTATTAACATCTCAAAAAATCCTGTTTCACATTCTAGGATAGAACAGATATGTAAGACATCAGTTTTTGAGAGATCAATATAAAAAAGGTGAAATCACCTTGGATTTTGTTGGCACTGAATATAAACATGCAGATATATTCAGTAAACCATTATATTCTAAGAGAATGGACTAAATCATATATGATCTTGGAATGATAAATCTCATGTAGATATCTAACTTATCTTACTATTGAAAATTTTACTGTATTTTTCTTTACTATATCATGATTAAAATTTCTTAGTTACTATCTCCCATGTTTATGGTTTCACCATTAGCACTTTGTACTTACAGTCTGACACTTAATGTCTCTCCGTAATGCACATTACCTCACTATGACGTTCATTCGTTGTCTCACCGTAAAGATTCTCTCACAGTATCACCGTGGAGACTATTTACTGTCACACCATGAAAATTATTTATGATTTTCTTTAAACCCGTATAACGGTAATTTTTATTTCACCTCTTTTACCTTCCCGCATTTTCAATTTTGTGATGATTGGCATTCCCAATTGAAAAAAATGTTTCATTCAGTTCTTTACTAGGACTCTCTCTCATTTCGAACCATTTCAACCTAGAAACCCCTTCTCTCTTTCTCTCTCTCTCAAACATTCAGAGAATGACAAGAATGAAACTTCTGTCGTCATCCACACTATGAGAAAGACACCATAAGCCAGACACCGTGAGGAATACACCATGAGCAAGACCCCATGATCAGGACCTCGTAAGCCAGAAATTGTAAGGCAGACACCGTAAGCAAGACACCGTGAAAAGACACCGTGGCACTTAGATAGTGACACTAAGACACCATGTGATGAAGACACGATTTTCATAACATATTATCACATTGTTTCATAAAATATTTTGTCTTCATTCAATTTAATGTTTAATTGTCATATATTATGTCTTTAATGCACTGACATAATTAATATTTCATTGTAGACTTAGTACAAGGAACGAGGTACGAAACACATGGAACCTAACGACTAAAACTCATACATTAAGAAGATAGAGAGAGAAGTATGCCCAACAACAAGTAGAACACGATACAGAACGAAAAACTAGCCTTTGAGTATGGCCGTGAAGAAAAAAATGCAAGATTTTTCAATGAAATCATTGTATCATACATGAAATCCGACAATACAGAAGAATATAAAAAGTACACTAGAATCAAGAGACAATCTTTACATTATCAATTCTCAGGAAGAACATAAGTTGGATTACGACACTCTGTTTTTCATGAAAAAAATCTGAGAAGGACTCAAAGGAATTTTTGATTAATAAAAGGAGTCCAGAGTTGCACTTATAATCACAAGAACATTATAAACTCATACCTACTCTCTCTCAGTGATTCTTTTACTTACTTCTGAGTAGTGTGTGTATTTTTTTTATTCCATACCCATTCTGACAATTGTGCTAAAGTGAAGTTTTTCTAAATCCTTACACCAAACTCCTTATATTTTTATTTACCCATGAATACTATGGAAGAGGTCCCTGGGTGGCCTGGTTAATATTATTTTTACCCACAAAAATTGTCGAAGAGGTCCCTGTGTGACCTGAACAGTCTGTGTACTGTTGTAATCTCTGATCCATGGTGTGGATCAATGATTATTTATATAATCTACTTAGTGGCAGGTGATCACCTATTTTAGTGGATTAGGTCTCAGCTTGAGACTGAAACACTTGTTTCATATCCGTTGTTCTATTTAAATTTAGGCTTCTATTTTTTAATGCTTTATTGCATAATCCACAAAACTCTAATTTCACTTTGATAGTTAGTCTTGGAAAGAAGTTATAAATGATTTTTCATAGTAGGATAACTTCAAAATTAATATTAATAATACATATTATGATTACTGATAATTAATCAATCTTATTAGAAGTTGTTTAAAAAGTCAAACTCTTATAATAGTATAACCTTGATTAACTGGGCTCTATCTATTTTTGGGGAAAACCATTTCTTAAAAAATAATATTTTTGTAACAGAAATTTTAATAGTCACTCAATTCACACCTCCAATCTCAAGTGAACTACTCTGACCAAAAATTACCATTGATAATATATATATTTAATTGTTATCACATCATTAGTATAAATATGGGGTTTTAACAAATCCAATTGACACAGACAAACAAGTTATGGCCTCAACCAGTATGATCAAACCATATGAATCCTATTTAATAAAGTATTCAATAGGGATAAAATAGCAAGGGTTTTACCTTGACCATGTTAATACTGATATACAAAAACATAAGCATTAGTCAAAACATTTTATGATATAAGTTTGGGGTCATCATGATCATGGCCCTGAACATGTTCTTCGTACCCCCAAATAAATGTATCACTATCAAACACCATACTCTTTGTGAGTTTGATCATCTATTAACGATATATATATTAATTACATAATAAAAATTTCATGTCAATTAATTTATAAGATAATGATTTATTTTCATAATAATATTATTACTTTATAAATTATTTTAATTATTGTTCAATAAAAAGAAAATTAAATTTCTCAAGTAATATTAAAAATTAATTAAGATATTTATGTTGCTGAATTAATTTATTATTGAAATAAAAAATATTTTAAGATGATATTACTATTAAATAATAGTAATAAAATAATAATTATCAGATAATTAAAATAACATTAAATTTAATTTTTATAAGGGTCGGAAAATTGTTATTGTTAAAAAAACTATGATATTTAGAAAAATGATTCTTATTATTTTAAAATTGAATATTATCATATTTAGAAACTTATTTTGATAAAATGAATACTAGTTTTGGAATTATAATTTTGGAATTATCTTATGGTGAATTTTTCATAATTTTCTAAGACGGTTGATTAATCAGGTAAAAATTAAATCCCATATAAATATATAGTTTCTATTATGGAATCATAAAAACCCTAAAGCGATGTAATAATTAATAAAATTTTATTCATGATAATTTATATGGTTTTTATTTTATCTGATGAGAATTTATTTTTATTTTATAAATTTTATAAATCCATTATGAATCCCTCAAAACCCTAAATATATTTTTGGGTTAGAAAATCATATCATTAGGAGTTTGACTCACATCCACTTATTAAATAGTATCATTTAATTATGATCAAACATTTATCTCATTAAATAATGACAACCTATCTCATTTCGTAGATACCTTAGGAAAGACCACAGTGAAGGTTTATGTTTTTGGTAATTTTATTATTTAGAGTCCAAAACAAATGGTTGAGAAATTGTAGTGAAATTCCCTCTCTTTTCAAATAAAATATGACCTAATATCCTACTTCCCATCACTGAAAATACATATATCACATAATTATATTTCCTCACCCCTATATATTCAACCCAAGTTGCCTTCAAGCTCCCAATAAAATCCTCTTAAGCATTTGGAGTCACATAATCATGTACATGATCTTCTCTTTCTAGTCATTACTAATGTTTCTTTATTATCTTGTACCTTCCATTTTCCAATCCATATTATTGGGAAATTTGCTTACATGTTCCAATTTATAACCACATTACTTTTAAATATATATATATATATATATATCAACTTTCCTCTCATCTACACATTTTTTTGAAAAATACATTGATGTTGTTAAGCTATTGAAATTTCAATGAAATTTTCATGCCAAATTAATTATATAGTGATTACCATAAAATTTTTTTATCAATTGATTTCACCATTATGAAATTATACCTCATTAAATTTGGACTTATATTTATTTATTCCACACCCCATTATCGTTAAATAAAATATGATGATGACATTATCTATGTTGTATGATTTATGTGGCACAAAAAAGTATTCTAATGAAATGAAAATGAATAGGTTGTGCTAATAATTTTGTAGTTCTCCTATTGATTGTGTATATTTTAGCCTCATGAGCACATATGTTGGGAGAAAGAGACAACCTGATTACTATATAGTACATTTTAAATCATTATTTCTTAGAATTAATCCATAACCAATGTTTAAGATGCAGTTTTTTATATTGTTACAACATTTCCCATGACAAATTTATAATTATTATTATATATATGTTTTTATTATTAATGTTATTTTTATTCCTATTTATATACCAATTTTATTAAATTTAATCTATTTTAAAATTAATATTCTTTTATTGGGATTTATAGATCACCACTTTGTTATGTGTGTCCCTGGGTTACACAGTGTAGTTTTAAATATGACCACATTTTGAATGTTTTCAATAGAGATGATATTTTTTTTATATTTTAATGTTTTATGTGACATACCTAATACCAAATTATCCTATAAGTTTTATCATTTCGGTTGTATTAAGTGTAATTTTAGGTAATAATTATTTTGTTAATATGAAATAAATAGACAGGTTGTTTTAAAATCCATTAACAGAAGTCTTTAATTATTTCGAACACATTAAATACTCACTTAAAAATAAAACTATTATAATATACATATATTTGAGAATATATATAATATATATAATAGAATATATGATTTGTATATGAATTTTATTACCTTTACTTAATAATTTCATTTCAAAACAATATTTCAGTTAATAACCGATTCTTTTTTATATAAGTTTTGGTTTTATATTTCTTCCATTTTAGTTTTTTCTTGGTAACATAAATTCAATAATTTTAATAATTATTTAAATTGAATTTATATTAAACATATATTTATTTTTAGTTATCCATTAATATTATATTTAAAAATAATTACCCTTTTCAAGTAAAGGGATGACTTCACATGTGCCTGAATGTTGTTTATATTTTCTCGAATGATGAAACAAAATAAATTTCAATAATATTTTAACATTGAAAAGGAATTATTATTTATATATATCTCATATTTTCACAAACAATATTCTTATTACCTTGCATGGAATGAAAAACTAAATAGTGAATCACACCACTTTGGGAAGTAGTTGTTTTTCGTACACACGAGTGAAGTTATCTTATTCACATTGAATTAAAATTATGATTCGATATGTGATATTATAATTTCATAATTATAATAATTCCCCCAATATAATATAAATAATTAATATACATCATTATATCCATCCATGAGAGATGTTTATGGAAAAAAATTTCCATCACTTTGTGAGGCGGTAGTTCGCCATAAACATGATTGATAGTTTCATTTCAAATTTTAAAAAAGATGAGAAATTTTTTTTATTCAATTTACATTATAAAATACCATTATGTGGTATATACAAGTTTTTTTATCTCATTACATTTCATAATGTTGAATAGGATTAATAACATTAAGAGAAAATTTAATGTTAAAATACCTCATATTTAGAGACCTATTTTTGGATTATACTAAATGTCTTGAATGGTGATTTTAATAATCAAAATAATGCCACTAGGATTTTTTTAAAGAATTAATAAATGTATTTTTGAAGTTATTTTAGAAACTAAATGTTTTGTTATGATTCAATATTTTAATGTAGTGTGTTCACATTTATAAGTTGGGAGTGGGCAGACATAGAACATTTGAAATTAAAAAGGTGTACCAACATTTTAAACATGATAATAGGCATCAAAATGTGATATCCATGAAAATAAAATGTGTTATGATCTAAACATAATAATATTGTACTATTTTGATAATCTTTTCAATCATTTTACCCTATATCATTTTATTTTTAACCATGATAAACCTATTTGATCCATAATAGTGAATATAAATTTTAATTATTTTAAATATTTATTATGAAAAAATTTACTTTTTTCTTATTATATAATAAAAAATATAATAACTATAAATGTGGATTTTGTTTTTCAATATTAAAATAACATAGGTTGTTGAATTTAATTCCAAACAAAACCTTCATGTGGGAAGGAAAAATAGCATTCTAAAGAAAAACATCCCAAAGTAAAAAAAATTAATAAAAAATAACTATAAAATTGAATATAATGACATGAATTTCATTAATAAATATATAATTTGATAAAAGATTTTTTAAAACCAAATAATTATAAAATTGATCTTTTACATTCATTAAATGAGTAGGTAATATGTAATCCAAATCGATATTTTTTATTATTAATAAATTAATTTTTATGTTTATAAAATATTCAATAAATAACTCTATTTTTATATTGATATATAAATTAGTAAAGAAATATATAATAAATTTTTTATATTTGAAACAAATTTATTTTATTCTCTTTTCAAAAAATCCAAAAAAATGAGAAAATTTTATTTTTGAATCATATAAATACATTACCAAGAATTAAGTATTTATTATAAAAATGCTTAAATAAATATAAATATAAAATAAAATAATTATTTTTTTATTAATATTCACAAAAATTATTTTTAAATATTGGTTTTAAAGGTTCTATTAAAATAATCATATTTAAACTATATTATTACTTTTTAAAACTCTGCGTTTAATGCAAGTTACAAAAGAGACCAATTTTTTTTGAAATCAAATTTCATAGAATTATATGTATGATACAAGATTTTATGATTAGATAAAGTAAAACTATAATCGTAGTTATTTATTAATACATTACCAAAATATGATTTTATACCTCAGATTTTGGGATGTTACAAAAGAATGTGGTACTATATGAGACATTTCTATTTCAATCATTTTTATCTTTGGAATGATGATAAATAGATAAATATACTCAAATATAAATGTAGCCTGATGAAATTTAAAGGGCATCATATATTACTAAAATAAAATTATGGCCATTACAAAAAATAGGGTGTCCAATGAAATATTACAGGGTGATGTGGAAAAATATTTATTATGATATGGGAAGTGGTTACAACATCTCCATAAATATCCATATTATAGCCTTATATTGTTAGAATAACAACAACTAATATACATACTATTACTTATATCCATTATTTTCACCCATCTATAAATAATATTTCAAATATATATATATATATATCATTTTCCCTTGAGTATGAATAATGAATGATTAATTATTATGTTCATCTAATAATTCCTTCATCTGGTATGGAAAAGATGAGTCAAATTATCATTTCTTAAACCTTATCATTCTTTCACATTCACGGTTAATTCATGATCATTTATCATAATATTTTTCAATTATACATCTTCCTTCCTTGACACTTTAATATTCACATTGATAGATGGTTTAACAAGAATTGGATTAAGATATCATTTATCCCTTTTTCAATGTTTTTATATCCATCCTTTACTAAAAAAACTCAATATTTTTTTATCCTAATAATATATAATTTAGAATGATCATTTATATATTTATAATATTCCACTTTTTCCACTGTCATAGTAGGTAAATTTATTGAGTAGTAATGTTATATATTCAAATCCAACAATAATATTTTCTGAATAATGATTTATTTTTGTGTAACTATATTACTGAATTTTTTTTTTCAGTATATATTTCACAAATATATATGTAAAGATAATTCCTCATAATTAGTAATGAAAAATTTGTGACATCTGACAAACAATTATGAATTTTGTAATTTTATTTGTGAATCCTTAATTTTCAAAAACATTATGTTTTACCTATATAATTATATTAAAGGATTCTTCGTAGTAATTATATTTTAATATCACTATAGGTCACATTCCCTTCTATATTAGTAGGTTGTGTAAGCAGAGGTGCGATGACTAATCGTCTCTTGAGTTCTGGGAACTACTTCTCACATTCTAATGTTCAATGAAAATCTAATCCCTATATAGTGTTGAGTATAAATTCCTCTTTTGACTTCTATATCATGTTTTGGAAATCAAAAATGTATTCTATAATATTTTGTAAATTACAATTGTCTTCTATCATGTTTATCGTATCGTACAATGCTGATCGTACTGACCATATCGTATCGTACAATACTGATCGTACTGAATCTGTCAATTGTATCGTACTGACTCTGTCAATCGTACCATACTGACTCTGTCAATCGTATCGTACTGACTCTTTCAATCGTATCGTACTGACTCTGCTATTCAAATGTTCATTACTTGTTTTGGTACTTTGTCAAAAGCACTTTTTTCATATGAATCGTACCATTGCTTATCAATATATATATTGTGTTTTAACCAATACTATGTCGTTGAGTTAGTTACAAACTAATCAAAATGATGTCATGCTTTCTGTTTCAATATGACCGTTATAATGATTGGTGTCCAAGTCCCTCCGAGTTTTTTGGAGAAATATGACTGTTGGAGGCAACATGACCGTTGGAACCCGAGGCGTATAAATAGGAGGTCATTTGAAGATGAGACTACAACGATGAATGTAGAATTGAATGAAGAGACTCTATGATCTATCAAGATTCTTGAGAGAGAATCTATGACTTCTCTCATCTGCCTTGTGCGTCCGATCATCGTATCGAGGGCTTTCATGTGATTGAAAGACAGAGGTGTCGATTACCTACAAAATCGAGGGCTGCCGGGGATAGGTAGACAGACGTGCCGATCATCATATCGAGGGCTGCTGGGGATAGGCAGACAGACGTGCTGATCATCGTATCGAGGGCTGCCAGGGATAGGCAGACAGACGTGTCGATCATCGTATCGAGGGCTGCCGGGGATAGGCATACAGACGTGCCGATCATAGTATCGAGGGATCACCAAGGTGTTGGTGAGATAAACCTTTTATCTTAGGTGAAAGGATAACCCTTCTCTTTGGGTTAAATGAATTGTAATACATTTACATTTCCGATGTTACTTGTATTATAAAGGAATTTGTATTGTTTTCTTTCTTTACATATTCAGTTGTAATTGTTTCAATTAAAATCATTCTATTACATATTGTATTGATTGATTCTATACGCTTTAAGGTAGAATCATTCATATTTGTATTACTCTAATTATTGTGTTCATCTTGAATACAATTGTTTCATATTACATTAGTATTACAATACATCATACCTTTTATATTCAATACAATTGTGGGTGTTTGTATTTGTATTAGTTTAAGATCATTTAAACTAATCTCTTTGTTGCTAAAACTCAAAGGTCATTAAACATACAATTCACCCCCCTCTTGTATTGTTCCATCTAATAGACATATATATATATATATATTCGATCCTACAATTGGTATCAGAGGAGGTTTTCCACTGATTTTTATTACTAGATTTATTTTATTCTTATTCCTATCTTGAATACCTACTACACTAACATGTGGAGTGGAAATGTTTTTGTTTTATTAGATGGCAGGAATGAATATTGGGTCAATAGACAATCTAAATCCTTCTAGACCACCAATATTTGATGGGAATGATTATAAGTGTTGGAGAGATCGTATGAAGACTTTCGTTATCAATACTGGTGTAGACAATTTTATTATGCTTACTAGAGGTTACAAAATTCCTGACAAAGAAGTCAATACATTCACCAACCAGGAGAAGCAAGAATATCAACTGAATTACAAGGTTTGCAATAATTTATTATGCTCTATGACCAGGAATATATACAGTCAGATATCTTCATGTGAAGCATCCAACTGTATTTGGAAGAAATTAGAAGTTACTCATTTTGGTACATCCAAGGTTATAGAAACAAGGAGAGCAATGCTTCGAGCAGAGTATCATGGATTTGTTTTTCCTTATGGAGAGCCAGTATGTAAAGTGCAACAAAGGTTTATGACAATTGTCAAAAGTTTACAATCTATGGGAGAAAAAGGTCTTGATGATGAAGCTCGTGTTGACAAGATTATAGATATAATTCCAAATGAATGGGAGTCAAAAAGGACAGCTATTGATGAAAATAGAAAAGTTTCCCAGATTACTCTTGATGAACTCTTTGGAACTCTTCTACAGCATGATACACGAATGAAGAGAGATGATGATTTCAACAAGAAAAAGAATCGGAATGGAAGTATAGACTTTGCATCTAAAGCTAAAACACCTGAAAGGCTTACAAGGTCTATATCTAAGAAAGTTGTTATATCTGATTCAAGTGATTGTAATCTTTCGGATAATGAGTTAGCCAATATTTATAGAAGAATGAACAAGATCGTGAGAAAGAAATACTTTCAATATAGATTCAAAAAGAAAGATAGGAAGGATAGGAAAGATTCAGAGGTAACTTGTTATGAATGCAAGAAAGTAGGACATATAAGGCCTGATTTTCCTTTACTAAAGAGGAAATATAGAAAAGAGAAACACTATGAAAGAAACAAGAAAATGTTTTATAAGACAAAGAAAGTCTTGAAGGCAAATGATACGTGGAGTGAAAGTGATAGTGATTCCTCAGATGATTCTTCATAATATGAGACATCAGGACAAAGGAATATTGGACTCTTAGCCAGATTACCAATTAATAACCACTGTCTCATGGCTAAGGTACATAATGCTGAAGCTATTACAAATGTCTCTTTGAATGCAAATTATACTGATAATAGATATTATGAATCTTCGAATGATGAATCTTCATCATCAGAAGATGATACATTACCTTCTTTTGAAGAAGTCTCTAGATTTTCTAAATTACTTGAAAATGAAAATTCTAAACACAAGAAGAGGCTTGAAAATGAAAATTCTAGAATTTCAATCTTGACAAAAGAAGTATCAGATCTTTCTAAAGATCTTAGTGTGAAAACTTCTGATTTTGAAAGTATTTTAAAAACCCTTGAGAAAGTTAAATCTGATAAAGTTAAACGTTCTAAGGATCTTGAAACTGTAATTTCAAAGAAAAATATTTTAGAGCCTAATTTTAGTTCAAATTCAAATGTTTTGGAAAAGAAGAATTTGGTTTTAAAACTAATGTCAGAGATTTTATCCTTGAAAAAATGTTTGTCAAACTTTACTCATGGAAAGGAAAACTTTGACAGGTTGTATTCTCAAATTAGACCATTGAGAAATCGTTCTGGTCTTGGTTATACTTATTCCTAACCGGTTTTTAGTAACAACTATTTTTTTCCTCAGAAAACCTCTTTTTGTTCTAAGTGTCAATGTGGAGGACACTGGAGAAGAAATTGTTCTCTTAACAAAACTCAATCTTTAGGATTTCATAAAGCTCATTTTGCAAAACATATGTGGATACCTAAAATTCTTTTATCTAACCCTTCTGGATCCAAACATGTTTGGATTCCGAAAAACTAATTGTTTTTTTTTCAGGAAAACGAGAAGTGTACCAATAAGAACATTTGGTACATGGATAGTGGTTGTTCTCGACATATGACTGGAAGCAAAGATCTCTCTGAAAATGTTATCAAAACAAAAGGTGGAAAAGTTACCTTCGGAGATAATGCTCAAGGAAATATTGTTGGTATAGGTAATATTGTTTTTCTTGGAAAATTTCTTATCTCAAATGTTTTGTTTGTTAAAGGACTTAGGCACAATCTCATCAGTATAAGTCAATTATGTAATGAAGGTTACCTTGTGAATTTTAGAAATGATAAGTGTCTTGTTCAAAATTCCAAGGATGAGTTCATTCTATCTGCCCATAGGCAATAGAATGTTTACACTATTAACTTAGAAGTCCTTAGGAACCAAGACTTACCTTTCTGAAGTGCAATAGAAGACCAATCATGGCTATGGAATAGGAGACTAGGACACTGTAATATGAGAAATCTAAGTAAACTCTCAAAGAAAGGACTTGTAAAGGGGCTATCGGATCTTAGATATGATTCTTCAAAATTCTGTGATCCTTGTCAATTTGTAAAGCAACATAAAAATATATTTAAATGAATTAATTAAGTTACAACTTCTAATGCATTACAGCTAGTTCATGTGGATCTTTTTGGTCCTTCACAATCTGGAAGCATTGGCGGAAAATACTATGTATTTGTTTTAGTTGATGACTTTACTAGATTTACATGGGTCTACTTTATCACAAGGAAATCTGAAGCCTTTTCCTATTTCAAAACTTTTAGAGCCCAAGTTAAAAACGAGAAAAACCTACCATTGATAACTATTCATTGTGATCATGGTGGTGAATTTCAAAATCCAGATTTTGAAACTTTTTGTAGTAAGAAAGGTATTACTCACAATTTCTCAGCCCCAAGAACTCCTCAGAAAAATGGTGTTGTTGAAAGAAGAAATCGTATTCTTCAGGAAATGACTTGAACCATGTTGAGTGAATACTCAATTGCTATGAACTTTTGGGCTGAAGCCGTTAGTACTACCTGCTATACTATAAATCGTGTTTTAACTAGACCATTTCTTAATAAAATCCCTTATGAGTTATGGACTGGCCGAAAACCTAAAGTTTCATACTTCAAAGTTTTTGGATGAAAAGTATTCATTCTGAATACAAAATATAATCTACACAAATTTGAACCAAAATATGATGAAGGAATATTTCTAGGCTATTCTACAACCTCTAAGGCTTATAGAGTTTCAATAAAAACACTTGTACTGTTGAAGAAACAGTACATGTAAAATTCGATGAAACTGATCCTTTTGTTTTCAACCAACCCAATCCTACATCCTCGGATGTGTTTTCTAAAAATGTTTATCAACCATTATTAGAATATCACTCTGAAAAAGAAAATGTTCAAGAAAGTATTCCTGAAAAATTTACCACAGAAGACATTCTACCATATGTCGATGAACAGGTTTTACAAAACCCAAATCAATTGTTTCTTAAAAATCATCCCAGTGATAACATCATTGGTGATGTAAATCAACCTGTAAGGACAAGAAATTCCTTAAGAAATGAAATAGAACATCTTGCTTTTCTTTCCGAATTTGAACCTAAAAATCCGAGTGAGGCTTTAGGTGATGATGATTGGATCAAAGCAATGCAAGATGAACTAAACGTATTTGAAAGGAATCAAGTCTGGACTTTAGTTGATAGACCTAAAGAAACAACTGTGATTGGTGTAAAATGGGGTTTCAGAAACAAATGCGATGAAAATGGAATCATTGTAAGAAATAAAGCAGGACTTGTTGCTAAAGGCTATAATAAACAAGAGGGAATAGACTATGAAGAAACATATGCTCCTGTAGCTAGACTTGAATCTATTCGCATTCTATTAGCCTTTGCAGCATATTTCAATTTCAAACTATTTCAAATGGATGTCAAATGTGCTTTTCTAAATGGTTTTCTTCAAGAAGAAGTTTTTTTCAAACAACCTCCTGGTTTTCAAAACCCAAAACATCCTGATCGTGTTTTTAAACTTACCAAGGCTCTATATGGTCTTAAACAAGCCCCTAGAGCATGGTATGATAGACTTACATGATTTCTTTTACAAAACAATTATACAAACGGTACATCAGATCCAACCCTTTTTATAAAAATGGAAAACAAAAATGTTTTGATTGTCCAAATCTATGTTTATGACATCATATTTGGATCAACTCAGAAATCCTTAACTGATTATTTTGCAAATTTAATGAAATCTGAGTTTGAATTGAGTATGATGGGTGAGTTAACATACTATCTAGGTTTTCAAATTTCTAAAAAACCATAAGGACCATATATATCCCAACATAAATATATTAAGGATTTACTCAAAAAGTATGGATATGACAAAACTAAAAGTATTAGCACCCCAATTGGTACGTCAAATACTCTTGATCTTGATGAAACTGGGAAACGAGTAGATCAAACAAATTTAGAGGTATGATAGGAAGTTTGCTATACTTGACAGCTAGTCGACCAGACTTGATGTTTTATGTATGCTTATGTGCAAGATACCAATCTAATCCAAAAGATTCTCATTTAAAATCCGTAAAGATAATCTTTCAGTATTTAAAAGGCACTATGGATTCAGGACTTTTTTACTCCTCTAGAAATGATTTTGTTTTAAAAAGTTTTTCAGATGCTGACTTTGGTGGTTTTAGAATGGATAGAAAAAGTATATCTGGAACATGTCATTTCTTAGGAGATTCCTTGGTTTCTTGGTCCTTCAAGAAACAACACTCAGTAGCACTATCCACTATTGCAGCTGAATATGTAGTAGCTGGAAGTTGCTGTGCTCAAGTTTTGTGGATGCAGCACACACTCACTGACTATGGATTGAGTTTTTCCAAAACTCAAATTCTTTGTGATAATACAAGTGCCATAGCTCTCAATAAGAAACCAGCACATCACTCTCGTGCAAAACACATAGATGTTAGGCATCACTTTCTTAGAGATCACACACAAAAAGGAGATATTGTTTTACAATTCATCGGAACGCAAGAACAACTTGCTGACATTTTTACAAAACCTTTACCTTCCGATAGATTTGAATTTATAAAACAGAAGCTAGGAATGATTAAATTAAAATAATCATTCTTATCTACATCCTGTATTACATCTGTCCTAATAGTAAGAAACTCCTCGTAGAAAGGGGGAGGACATTTCTTTCTATGTCTTTATGTTTCTTTTTATCTTATGATCATTAACTATTTACTCTCTCAATATGTGTATCTTTTTCTGTTTATCGTATTGACAGTTTTATCATATCATTCATTTATTTTTCTTTTTATCGTATTGACAGTTTTATAGTATCATTTACTTTTTCTTTTCCATCATATCGACCTATGATGGTAATGAATTTCTTTTCCATCGTATCAACCGATGATGGTAATCAAATTGTTTTCCATCGTATCGACCGATAATGGTAATCAAATTCTTTTCCATCGTATCGACCGATGATGGTATTGAATTTCTTTTCCATCGTATCAATCAATCATGGTATTGAATTGACCGATGATTTTATTGAATTTCTTTTCCATCATATCAATCAATCATGGTATTGAATCGACCGATGATGGTATTGAATTTCTTTTCAATCGTATCAATCAATCATGGTATTGAATCGACCGATGATGGTATTGAATTTCTTTTCCATCATATCAATCAATCATGGTATTGAATCGACCGATGATGGTATTGAATTTCTTTTCCATCTAATCAATCAATCATGGTATTGAATCGACCGATGATAGTGTTGAATTAGTTTTCCATCGGCATGTCGTTTGATAATTCATTTGTATTTTATTTAGTACGTCTGTATTTTCTTTTTAAATCTATCAAAACCAATAATTACCGTATGTTCTCCGACATGTATTTTTTTCATTTTTTTTAATTTTTTTTCCTTTGTTTTAATCCTAACCATTGATCTGGTTTTCTCTAATCATGACCGTAGAAGATCAACGGTCACCCTTTTTCGACCGTATAAGATCAAACATCTCCCCATTATCGCCTATAAATAGCCCCCTCCCCTCCCCAAACCCACATTGTTTTTTCAGGATTTCAGGCGAAGCTCCGCTCCACTAGGTATAAATCATCATACGATCTTCTCATCGGCATCACCTTTATGTCTCAATCCTCTGCTAACACTCCCGCAGAAATGTCTTCAAAGACTTTTACAGAGAAAGAGTTTAACAGAGAAAGGTTAGTATCTCAGGACCTTTTCGATACGTACGATTCCACAATCAAGAGGATCATTTTTTTTCAAGGGCAGTAATATCTGTGTGTTGAAAAGCCTGATTCTCAAGATCCGGTTCATTTTGATGAAGTTTGTCAATTTTACAAAACTGTTTCTTTCAACAAAGACATGACTATCAATTTTGTTGTCTACGATAGAAAATTGTCTATGTCTGTGAAACAAGCGGCACATTTTCTGAATGTTTCTGTAAAAGGGGATTCTTTCTTTCCATCTCAAAAACTACCAGAGGATGTTGGTACGTTTAATAGAGAATGTGCTGAAAAGATTTTGTTTGTTATTAATGAAGAAAAGAGAAAAGTGTCTCATCTTTCACCGGACAATCGTTTTGTCACTTTATGGATGCAATGTTTTCTTATCCCAAGGAAAGGGGATAGAGAAACTCTAAAAGTTTCTGATATCTTTATGCTTGACTATCTTGTGAATATGAAAAAATTGAATCTCATGGGGTATGTTTTTGAAACCATTAAGAATGTTATGACAGGAGGGATTAAGTCCCAGATGATTATGTATCCAGCTATCCTTACGAAGTTCATTTCCGAGAGTATGAAGTTTTGTAACATTACCTTGAAAGGAAACCCCATAGATTTGAAGCCTTCATGGATTAGTAAGAGTACTATGAAGAAGCTGAATGTTTGTTTTGATCCGAATTCAAAACATTTTGTCAGAGATGTAGAAGCGGAATTGGCTCAGAATCAATCAGCACCTATGCCATCCAAAGACTTTCAATCTACTGGTGTTACTCAAAAGTCTGATCCGCAAACCAGTTCAAAGCCCAAGAAAAAGCCGAGGTACAGTAAGGAGGTTGTACCCAAATGGAGAAAGGATAAGGAACAGAGAAAAGAAGGTGATCTGAAGTTTGGTCTTGACCCTCCTGAGGCTTTTGCAGAAAGAGTAATGGTAGAAGAAACCCTTCAGGCTGAAAAGAAGAAGAAGGTTCTTTTGAAAAGAAAGGATCAGGACTTTGATGTCTCTAAAGTCTTGAAAGAGGTTAAGGTTGCTAGTGCCCAACTAATAGAAGAAGTACACCTAGAGCCCATCGTACAAAGTCTTCCTGAGAAAGAAAAAGGAAAACAAGTGATGGAAGAAATAGAAGAAGTAGAAGAAGAAGGAGACTTTCTTATAGAATTTCTTCAAAGTTCAAAGAAGAGTAGAGAGGAATCGGTTCAAAAGCTGAGTGAAGGTGTTCAACAATTTCCTCATGCCGATCATGCTCGATCTCCAGACAGAATGTCATCTCAAGAAAAGCAAGGTGCTCAATCCTCTCACTCTGATAAAGTTGTTGTCATTAGTGACAAATTGGAAGAAGAAAGAAAGCAGAAAGAAAAAGAAAATGGAAATGAGCCAGTTGTTGACTCAAGAAGATCGTATGATCTAGCATCGTACGATGAAGATACTGATTCAGAACATATAATCTCTCTCACGAAAAGTGATTACATTGTTCATGTTTTGAGAAGAGTTGAGAAGACCATTCCTTATTTCCCGTGGCTGGAAGGGAAGATTGATTTTATTACTGACAATCAAAAGAAGATGTTTGGCTCTGTAAAAGAGTTGAGGAAGAATGTTTTGTCAGTTGAAGCCGATTTTAATGTTCTTTCAGAAAGTCCGGTTGCTCATAAGAAGGCCTGCAATAAGATGACCAAGTGGTCGTACAAAACAGAGATCTCAAACACTGATCATGAAATAGATATTGATGATATAAGAAGGTTATTAAATGAGATTGCAATTTCTTTCAACAAGCTTGACAGAGAAACGGTTGAAAGGTTGAATCTTTTGTCTTCTCAAAGAGCCGATGTTCCTTTAGTGAATGATATAAAAGAGAGAACGAATTCTTTTCATTCTGAATTCTCGAAGGTTTCATCTTTCAAGGATGAAATGGTCTTACTGAAGAATCAATATTCTATGTTATCCAAAGATAAAAAGAATTTTCAAAACAGAATTGATACCCTTGAAGAAGTAATCAGAGTCTAGGAGGAGACTATCAGAAATCAAGATCTGAATTTTGCGGACCAACAAGAGCTTCTCAAAACTCATGGTGAATCAATTTCTGAAGACAAGAAGGAGATCAAGAAGATGAAAGTTGTTCTTCATGATCTTATAAAGAAGGAGAAGGAAAGATAAAACAAATGATTGGTGTATTTTTTTTTCCTTTGGAACTTGTCTTTAATGACTATTATGATCATTTTCTTTTGTCCATTGTCTTGTATTACTTCACTAACTCTTTCAGACAATTCAAGATTACTCCTTTCGTTTTGTAAATCACAAAGGGGAGAATGTTTAAAAAGGGTAGAATGTTTTACAACACTCTTAAGGAAAATCTATGAATAAAATCCTTAGGAAAGTCCATACCTAAGGGGGAGTTAGTTGTATTCAAATTCATTTTTAGAAGAGTTTCCAATAACTCAGGGGGAGAAAAGTATTTCTTGTTACATTTACTTTGTGTGTTCTGCTTTCCAAAAAGGGGGAGATTGTGGAGTCAAAAGTCCTCTTTTGACTTCTATATCATGTTTTGGAAATCAAAAATGTATTCTATCATATTTTGTAAATTACAATTGTCTTCTATCATGTTTATCGTATCGTACAATGCTGATAGTACTGACCATATCATATCGTACAATACTGATCGTACTGACTCTGTCAATCGAATCATACTGACTCTTTCAATCATACCATACTGACTCTGTCAATCGTATCATACTGACTCTGTCAATCGTATCATACTAACTCTGCTATTCAGATGTTCATTACTTGTTTTGGTACGTTGTCAAAATCACTTGTTTCATATGAATCCTACCATTTCTTATCAATATATATATTCTGTTTTGACCAATACGATGTCATTGAGTTAGTTATAAACTTATCAAAATGATGTCGTTCTTTCTGTTTCAATATGACCGTTATAATGACAGGTGTCCAAGTCCCTCCGAATTTTTCGGAGAAATATGACCGTTGGAGGCAACATGACCGTTGGAATGTGAGGCCTATAAATAGGAGGTCATTTGAAGATGAGAGTACAACGATGAATGTAGAATTGAACGAAGAGACTATGTGATCTATCAAGATTCTAGAGAGAGACATTGTGACTTCTCTCATCTGCCTTGTGCGTCCAATCATCGAATCGAGGGCTTTCATGTGAATGAAAGACAGAGGTGCCGATTACCTACAAAATAGAGGGCTGCCGGGGATAGGCAGACAGACGTGCCGATCATCGTATCGAGGGCTGTCAGGGATAGGCAGACAGACGTGCCGATCATCATATCGAGGGCTTCCAGGGATAGGAAGACAGACGTGCCGATCACCATATCAAGGACTACCGGGGATAGGCAGACAGACGTGTCGATCATCGTATTGAGGGCTCACCAAGGTGTTGGTGAGACAGACCTTTTATCCAAGGTGAAAGGATAACCCTTCTCTATGGGTTAAAAGAATTGTAATAGTTTTACATTTCCGCTGTTACTTGTATTAGAAAGGAATTTGTATTGTTTTCTTTCATTACATATTCAGTTGTAATTGTTTCAATTACAATCATTCTATTACATATTGTATTGATTGATTCTATACGCTTTAAGGTAGAATCATTCATCTTTGTATTACTCTGATTACTATGTTCATCTTGAATACAATTGTTTCATACTACATTAGTATTACAATACATCATACCTTTTATATTCAATACAATTGTGGGTGTTTTTATTTGTATTAGTTTAAGATCATTTAAACTAATCTATTTGTTGCTAAAACTCAAAGGTCTTTAAACATACAATTCACCCCCCCCCCTCTTGTATTGCTCCATCTAATAGACGTATATATCTATATATTCGATCCTATATATAGTTATCTTATTGATTGTATTATAAATCCTTTAAAATATGGGGTTATTTAATCCCAGTATGAGACCACTAAGGATATAGCCCATATGAGGGACTTCTGTTCAAATTTAGCTCATAAATTAGAATTCAACCATTAAATTTTCTGTATTTTTTGAAAATAAAATTTTTAAATAATCTAAGAAAATTTCCATTATTGTGAGAAAAACATTACTAGTCATTAATGATGGGTTATTTAATTATACAACAAATTAAATTGGAGGAATTTTTATGCTAGGTCCTAATTGGTGTCACTATTCATAACATTTGGACAAAAATAAAAATTCAAACAACATTCTAAATGAAGGACCACTTAAAATTTTTTATTTATATATAGAGTAGGTTATAGTAATTTTAATAGATATTGTTATCATGCATTGGATAGGTGATATAGGTTTTAATATATATCCTATTGACATAGGAATCAATATACACATAGTAGTAATACAGATTCCTATATATATAATTCAACATTATAGAGTATGGAATTTTAATCAAGAAATATAAATTATTCCTGATGAACCCTTAGTAGAGTTTTTTCTGAGGTGATGAAAATGATAGTTATTTCATACCTTAGTTATGTACCATTATGGAGAGGATGTACCATATTAATGTTTCTTACCCTACGGTAAGAGGAGAAAATATTATAAATTTTTAGTAATTTGAAATATTATAGTTATGAGTGTCAATAAATATCTAATGTATAGAGAAATAATTCAAATTGTAGTTCCTATGTAGAATGTATCCAAAAAATATCTGGATCATGTGAAGAGGGAATAAAAAAGGGATTTTCCAAAGTGTATGGAAATTTATTGATGTGGTGGAGGCTGACACATAAATTATAAATTTTGAAATATGATTTTTAATATTTCTAATTATTATATAAATTGTCACTAGATATAATCATTTCTTGCCTACATAATACATTCTGACATGCAGGGATGAAGAAGGGGGTTATTATTTTATAGATAGTGTCTTATACCTAGAATAAAAATCATGGTGTTAGTACATAACATGTACAGAAGGAACTGAATCCAAACATAGTTTAAAATTAAATGGTCCTTAATTTAAATCTAACATATTTTATAAGGAAAAGGAGCATGAAACACCTTAAATTATTGCCATTATACCATTCACAAAGTGCATGATCTTTAACTTTTAAAAATATTGTTAAGGCGGTGGGCTATCAACCTCATATATTTATTCTTTTATAGGGAAACATCAGAGTCATGCATCAAAATGATTGAAAACTAATTTGACATGTACAATCACAATGGATGATTATGATTATAAATAAAATATTTCTAGCAATAAAAAAGTGTATAGAACAATTTATTAATTTCAAGAAAGGTAAATAATCCAGCCATGAGTATTCATTATAATGAAAGTCCCACCTTAGATCTAATTATTATTTATGGGGGATTATTTTTAACATTAAAAATGGGAATAATATATGTAATCACGAAGTCACTATGTTTACATTACGGACAACAATCAAGTCCAATGTAGTTCCTGATGTGAAAATGTTTACCATATACAGATAAGTATCATATTTATTGGAATTAAAAAAGAGAAATTATTAATACCAATATTTTTTTTCATCCCTTTATAAGGGGATCTAGGTGTTACTATATATCTTCCGATAATTCCTATTAAACCACACATTTTTCTTTTAATTATATTCCTAATATATAGTTCTCAAACATATGTTGGGGATGGAAATTTTAATTATTAGAGTTGTTTCAAAAATAACTTAACTTGTCTTAATATATACTGCATAGATTTAGATCACATGCAAGAGGGGGAATGATTTTATAGTGATTATGACTATGATTTCTATGTATATTTTCTGTTTCTAGATGTTACTATGTATCCCATATTTAATGGTATCTATCATGTATTTAGTAATTTTAATGTATTATACATTACTTAGATACTATTAGTATGTGATGAAAATGGAGTTAATGTTCTAATACAAATCATTGACCTCTATTGAGTAATTATACAGGGATTAGGTCTCATGTAGTTGAAGAAGAGTCCATTAAAAATGTGTATTACTAAAAATAATAAGTTTCATACAAGATGTACATACCAACTCATTGTATTGTTTAATGTGGTAGGATGGTGAACATTTCATTTAAAGTCATATAGTATAGAAAAAATTCATTTAGGTTTAATTTTTTTTATATGGTTGGGTTCTCATGCGGTCATTATAAAATGGGTTTTTATAATAACATAATCATTAATGGGGGGTTCCGTTTATTCCTAAACCATTTCAGATATAGAGCGTAATCAATTAGATTAGACATTTTTTATGATCTATTGTCCTTCCCATGTTGGATTCGTGATTTGAAGAATCTTACTATATTCATTAGGATTATAAGAACCAACATAGAATATCCATACAATAAGTATTGGTGTAATAATATCATGTTTATGGATTAATTAATACATTTATGATGGACTTCTGGGCTATGTAATTTATGTAACCTATTCTCATTGTTTTTTATAGAATATCTTTTAATAGAGTTGATTTTTCATACTCTGGAAATCATATATAGATGATGTTTTTATATGTGAACTGGGATTCAATAAAAATGAATTCATTTATTCCATATAAAATGAATATGGAGTATCTCTGGTAGAATTGGAGGTTGTGGTGTGATTGGCCTATAATGAATGAATGAGTTTGTATTGAAATGGTTTCACCAAATTCTCCACCACATTGTAGATTTTATTTCATAGGTTGATTCTAAAAGTATATATCATCCATTTTCTTCTTCATGTTATTGATGTTAGTCGTTAGTCACCATCGTGAACTATTAATGGAAAATTTTAAGTTAAGAGGAACATATGTTGGTTGGATTTATCTCTTAATATTCTATAAGGAATTGGAAATATAGAATTGATGGTAGATATCGACAAATTTGTAATTTTATTCCTCACAAAATTTTATGTGGTTTATACTTGGACCATTTGGTGATGCAGTAGCTGGTATTAAATATATATTTAAAATTATTGTTTTATTTCAAGGATACAATCAAATGAAATTCATTCCCCATATTGAAAATTACTAGGTGTGTTTGGTGTTATACAAAAACATAGGGGATAAATGATTATGTTTTAATGTATTTGGATTGAATGTATTTTCATAATGATTTTCTACCAGACTTTCATTATTGTTAACCATAAATTTACATGGAAAATAATTTAATGGGAGATCATGGTTTGGGGTAGGGGAGACTAGTCAGAGTATTTATATAATTACTACATTATGGAGATGGTATCACAATCAATTATTCAGTATTGGAGGAATATATTGAAGATTATTTATTTTCTAATTTCATTTTATTTATTTCATCATGATGTTTCATGTTTTTTCTTGATGTTATACATATTATTTTTGGATCAACTATAGATGAGGTTCCAGTCATTGAGGCTTTCCATTATGGAGCTCATCCAATGAAATAATTACATCGTGTCATCATATCATAGAATAATAATAATGTGATTGAGTACTAACATGTTACAAATAATGATCTTAGAGACAATGATTTTTTATTTAATGTATAAAACTCCCTCACCCTTGTCAGGGTCGACATTGTTTAGGCTACATTATTCAACATATTTGCATGAGTATTCTATAAATGGACGATGTGATTCAACATTTTCTTAAAAGGTTTATATTATATTATTACCCTATCAATGCTTTTGTTTGTGGATAAAAATTCCATCTATATGGAATTATCATCATCAATCTCCCTAATTTTTAGATACAAGTATCCTTTGACAAATAGAGGGTCTATAAGCATTTAATGGCATAACTACAAGGTTGAAAAAAATTATTCTCACTCCACAATTTTTTTTTAAAACATGCGTATATATAATTTAATGGGGATGCACATCCTTGGTTTGGTAGAAAAATATAATTCTTAGAGAACCCATGTAGATCTCTATAATTTGCATTCATTTGGTGGAAATACATTGAGATAATCCATGAAAATACATCTCCCAAATCTCTGGAGTTTCTTAGGCCTATAAAACCACTTAGTTCCATATCTCATTATATACATCTATTCTTTTCTGGGTAACATGTTCTATAATGAAATTTAACCATCCTTCCACTATTATTTTCCTTTTCAATTGTATTAAATTTCATATTGTTATAGTACGACCACCCATTAATGACGATCCAGTATTATCCTAAGGAGTAATATAATGTAATTGAGTGGGCTGATATAAAATACGATGTTTACTTTGTTGTGAATTGTGTTGTCCATTACCTTATACACTTAAAAGAAGTATGATTATGTTTTCCTCTATATATGAATATTAGACTATATGTTTGTATTATTAAAAAATGATGATAGAGTGTATTTACTTTTCCAAAAAAAAATTCATGTTCTTTATAAGTCAAGAGTATAGTAACTTAATAGTATCCTAAAATAGGTTGAACATATTTATACAAATAGGTGTAATAATGACTAATTCATGTAGAATAATTTACAAGAATTTCAAGAAGGAATAATGATAATATTTTTACCACTAATAAGTGAATCCATTATTCAATACCATTATAAGGGGTATACACTTTTCATCTAGGATTTATATTAACCAATTGATATTATAAAGTAATATCTAATCATATATCACCATTTTAATGATTTAAGGTTGTAATATCATGATGATCACACAAATAATTTTGGTTTCAACATCGACACCATGGTGGAACACTATAAAGATAATAAATTTTCATTATATTACCTTGAAATAATTTTTTTGATGATTCATCATCATATTTCCTTCTGTATCTTATAGAAAACAATTATATGGTCATAGATACAATCACATCATTATTCATACTTGTCTACTAAACCTTCTACACAAATCTTTTCAATTATATTGATAATTTTCCTGAAAATATAATGCATTGATCATTGTTAGGTTTAATCTGTATTATTCAAGGCAAAAGAAATTAATTTATAGTACAATATTCCCTTTTTACCCATGATGTTAGTAATATCATCATCTTCTTTACCTTTTTGTATGTAACATTTCCCTCAATTTACATTTTGGATATTTCTTCTCTCAGAGGAAGCTACTGTGGAATGTTTTATTAATTTTTTATTCCACCAAATAATATTTGGATGGGTAAAATCCACTTGTTAATTATTCCATTCCATACTGATCATATGGAATTCATATGGGATGGGTTACTCTATTATAACCCAACCCATGAATTTATATATAATTAAAAAATAACAAATATTGATTCAAATTCAATATTTATATATATGTCTATTTGTCATTTTGAGGCATGGGATTATTGATCAATGTGGATTTTGGGTAATCTTCTGTTTATATATTTACCTACCTCTTCTGATCTGTGGTTTTATAAATACTATTTATAAATAATAAAAGTGAATTTATTATCTCATAATCACATTATTACATTGGCATATTGATGGATGTGTTATTAATATTGGTTGATAATATAATAGTATTTCCCCCACGATTAGTGGTAATTATTCATTATAATAATGATTTTTTCAATGACATGGGTATAATCCTTAGGTTGATTCACAAGATATTAATTTTATAGAATGAAATAATCAAGGGAAGAAAATTTATTGATATCATAAATTGAAAGGGACATCTTTGGTTCATTTTCTATTTCTATTGATTGTTTAGACTAACCACCTAAAATATATAGGGTATTGATATGGCAGTATTTTGAATACTTTTCAAATGATAAAATTTTCATTTTTTAATAGACATGGGCCACTGATATTTTCATGATAAAATTAAATTTTGGGGATGAATATGTATCTAAGAAAAAGTTAATAGGTAGAATTATAATTTTAGTTAATGATCTAGGGTGTTTTAGGGTATATGGCATCAATATGGGAATGTAAACCCATATGTCCCCATATTTAATTTTATTCTTTTCTTCATTAATATAGGAAATATCCTCATACTATTGGGATTCAAAATACTCAAAGGGGGGTGTGTCAGAAAATATAATTCTTGGATTTCTATTGATACAGTACATCATAAGTGGATTATAAAATGATGGAAACACAACATTTCTATAAAAAATGGATTTCAAGTAGAAAATTATATAATGTGTTCTATTAGATGAAAATGAATATGGACATAGAAACGATGTCTTTTAATTTTTGTTTCAGATTTTCCTTTTCATGGGTGTCTTACTCTATCTTTTCACCCTCTTATATTATCAACATAAATTGAGATAACTAGTCCATATCATATCAAATAATTCAGATATATCAATCTATGATATGAATAAAACTGAAGTTGTTATCAATTGGATAACTTTTTATTATAGAATTATCTTAAATTCAAGGGATTTATAGTGATTTTATATGTCCCATAATAGATTATTCATGATTATTATCGGTTATGGATTGTGATTCATGATATTCATTTAAAAAATTTTTGTCCAATGGATTTTGGTTTTGGGGAATTCTATCTAAAAAACGTTGGGATAATAAAAATACCCACAAGTATGTGCCAAATATTATTTTAATGATAAATATGTAACATAAATGATATAACAGACATGATTGCTGCCAAATATTTAAATATTTCATACTTATTCATTACCTGTTTATGATTCCCAATGTGGGGTTTCATAATATTATGTTTAGTAAGGGAATAAATTTCATGAGGTGGAAGGTTTAGGAATACAAAAATATATTTATTTAACATTTTATACTAATATATTAGGTATAAATGGATTTCATAGTCATCTAGGGTAGTCAGATAGCTTTACTCATCAAGTCCATCATCTTATGAAATTGGATTTTTATGACTCACAAATGACTCAGGGGTAAAACCACACTCTTATTGGGACCAAATATAAATTTACCTATAGTTACCACTCACTTATAGTGATTTAGTATAAATTTGGTTAGTGTAATGATTTTGTACATTGCTACATCATCCCATGTTCCATTAACATATTTTACCTCCTCCTCTGGCTCCCCAGTAGGATACGAGAATATCATGTTCATATATTTGTTCATCATCGAAGAAGAGGTATACAACATGGATGATGTTAATAGACATAAATAATCCCTCTAAATATGAAGAGGTACAAATATATATATATATATATTTTATTCATATACGTCAAATGAAGAGTGAATGAAATCTTGTAGTGTCATGATGGATTTTAGAGTAGGGTGAGAATATGTTTCTTCATCAAAACTCTAATTCAGATGGATTCATATACCTACTGAGTTATAAGATAATAATTCTCAGTATAATTTAATAGGTTTCAGGACTATATTCCTTTTATAGATATGTGCCCCAAGATTATCATGGACCTAATAAAGTATCATTTCCATCAGTTATCAATATTTTATTCATTCATGGATTCAACATCATTTAATTGAAATTATTCTCATTATTGGGTGGTGGAAACATGGGTTATATGCACCAGGACATTTCACATTGTCACATATCCAAAATTTAATATACCATAAATATTTCTCTAAAAACAATAAATGGTTTAATATTATTACCTATTAAATGGTGAACTGGTTAATAGTATAGATGATCACTAGGTTTAATTGTATCTGGATTCATATTCTAGAGAATAATGAAAATTGTATTTCCACTATTTAGAGAATTTAACAATGATATTATTCCATTTGGTATGCGTGAAATCATATAATCTATTACACAAATCAATGGAATAAGAGATATAATTTTTCCTAAAAATACATTGGTTTTATTTTATATCTCTCAGAAGGAGGTGTTATGAGATGTGAGGCCTACATGGGTGGTCTTTCTGGGGTTGTTGTTCATTTATGTTTTATAATATCTATTTATTTAGTTACATATCATTTCAGTTAGGTATTATTAATGGACTTATAAAATTTCCTAGTTTTCCAAATGATATCCACTATAAAATAATCCATGTATTGAAACATCAATTACCGGCCAAGATATTTCAATAGGATTATCTGTGTCTATAGTTATTCAGATATATATTATATAAAATTCTCTATAAAATTATATTGTATTAGTGAAAAAATGAGGGCTTATGGAAGGATTTTATATTGGGATATAAAATTATTAACCCACTCATTTTCATGTAATGTAAGATTTATAATTAATCTCATCATTTTCATTATTATCATATGGATTAATTGTTAAATATCTTGAATGTGATGTTATTCCAAGACTATAATAGACCCTACCAAGATACTACTATTTGGAATATATGTGGAACAAACTTTTATGTCTATAAGGCATCTCCATTCCTTATGCTTTTATTTTGAAAATCAGAAAGACCTTCTTCATGATTATATTTCATTACACTTCAATATATTTCCTTACACTTACAGAAATTTCCTTATAACCAAAATTTCTTTAGTCATTTGACTTAAATATATTTTTATTAAGGATTTAAAAAATTTATTATTTTCCAAAATGGAAAATTTTTTCAGGTTCTGTAATTTGGATCATGGTTATACCATACCGTAATTCCTTAAAACACAATTTTCTGTTCTCAGTTTTCCCTGTGATACCTATTTCCATCTATAATGAAATCTCGTATCATATTATCCTTATAAATTGATTTCCAGTATTTCAATTCTCTAATGTCCATAGACTCTGACTTGTTGATTATCAGTACTAAAGTTCCTTAAGACATATTTTTTATAACTGTATCATAAATCCCAATAATGAAATCATTATACCACTTTTTCCATACCAGAAATCCTATTATAATTTTCATATTACTTTACTCATACTGATTTTATGAAAATCCATTCCGAAATTTATAATTCATGAATTTAATATTCATTCATTTATTTCCTTTGAATTTTGAACCTTATAATTTATTTCATATCATTTCAATTTTATTGGATTCAAATTTCCTTACACTTAATGTGTAAGATCATTATTTTCATGGTTAGTTATATAAAACCATGTTGTTGTTTATGTTAAAAACTAACCATTGTATGTTTTCCATGTTTCCATTCCGCTATGAGAATTACTATAATATGACCATTTGAGTGGAACCGATTAGTAGATTTTGAAAGCTATAAATAGGACTTCATATGATGAGATCCTCACCAGTTCACTTTTTTCCATTTTGGAGTTCATCTCTCTAAAAGTGAAATGATCTAGGGTTAGAGGCTCTTATAAACACTCATGCTTCATGAAAAATGTTTTCAATGCCTTGTTCCAAATTTGCATCGTGCAGAATTGCTTCTTGTAGAGGAGAAATTTTGTTAAAATTAGAGACTTTGTGTTGTGAAACCAGAGGTGCGGATTTCCTTACAAATTGTGGGCTTGTAGTGATAGAAATATAGATACAGGTCCTAGGATTGAGTTATTACTTTGGATTGGGTAAGACATACATTCTTGTAAGTATAAAAGAAGGGATCATTATCCATGTTTGTTGGATACCCTCCTCTTTGGGTTAAAAGAAGATTGTAAAATTACGCTACATTGTAAAAGTTAGAAAATTTTCTTTTTGTTTAAACATTATATCTTTTATCATTGACAATAAGAGATTCTATAATCCATGTGGTATAATCTCTTCATAAGAAAATTTTCATGTGCTTTAGGTTTATGAACTTTATTGTCCTCTAAGCCGGTGATTCTTATTAGATGTGTTTTAAATTTTGTTTATATAAAATTTCATTAAGAAATTTTTAAATTATACAATTCAACCCCCCCCCCCTCTTGTCTATTGTGCATATTGAGTTCTATTGTGATCCTAATATTGGTATAGAGTAGAATATCCAAATCTATACCAATCTATCAATTGGTATCATAGGAGGTTAACTCATACTCTGAAACAATTTTTCAATTGGTTTCAGAGAGTTGGCTCAATCTGAATTAATCTCACGATTAGATTCAGAAGATAAATCGTCTTCTTCTTTATTTATTCGAAATTAGATTTTTGGACCCACAAGTACAGACTCATATTTTTCTTAAAGCTAATCTAGTTCTTAATGTTCTTAGACTTTACAATATTTTCTTAATGTTTTCTATAAGAACATTATATGTTTTTCAATAACTACTAAAAACCTTTTTGTCGAAGAAATGTATATTATTTATTCCATGATCCATGCATATTGGTTCTTTGGAAAATTTAAATCATACCAGACCTCCAATATAATTATGGAAACATTAATGAGTACAAGAGAGATAGGATGAAGACATTCATTTTTAAAACTAGACTTTATAACTACATGATGCTGATAGGAGATTATAAGATTCCTGATAAGGAATTGTGACTTTTTACTAATCAAGAGAGATCATAATATCAAGCTAATTTCAGAGTCATAAATACATGGTATTGTTCCATCACTAAGAAAATCTATAATAAAATATCCTCATGGGAAGCTGCAAATAATATCTGGAAGAAAATGGAAGTTACACATTTTGTAACTTCTAAAGTTATAGAGACAAGAAGAACTATATTGAGAGATAAATATCATAGATTTAGCTTTCCTTTTGGAGAACCCAATAGAAATGTCCAAGAAAGGTTCATGATAATTGTGAATAGTTTAATATCTATGGGAGAAAATGTCTTGATGATGAAATACTTGTTGACATGATCATAAACATAATTCATAATGGATGAGAGTCCAAGAGGACATCAATTGGTTAGAATAGGAATGTCAACCATATTTCCTTAGATGAGCTTTTTGGAACTCTTCTTCAGCATTAGATTAGAATGAAGAGAGTTGAAAATAATATTATGAACAAGAATTTAAATGGAAGTGTTGAATTCACAACAACTTCTAAAAATAAAAAATCCACAACTCCAGAAAGAGTGACTAGATCAAATTCAATGAAAGATACTATTCATTCAGAATGTAGTGATACGAAAAAATATGAGATTGGGATAGCTATTCTTGATCAGAGAATGAACAAGATATTTACTATGAAGAACTATCAAATTACATTAAATAAGAGAGATTAAGAAGAAAAGAAATATGTGTAACTTACATTATATGAATGCAGAAGAACAGGTCATATCAAAACTGATTTCCCTCTTTTGAAAAAGTAGGATAAGAAGGACAGGAATACAGAGAGAACCAAGAAGATGTTCTAAAATTATAATAATAGGAAAATGATTTGAGAAAATTACACTAGGAGTGCTATTTGGGGAGACTCTTATAAAATTGAATCCTTTTAATATGAATCATCACTACAAAATAATATCAGATTCATTGCTACTACTTCTTTCCCAAATACATGTCTTATGGCCATGGTACGTTTTGCTGAGGATTTAACAAATTTATCTATTGATAAGAATTATTATACTATAGATATTAATTTTGATGAAGATACGTCATCTTTAGATAATGAAGAAATACTGTATATGAAGAATTATCTAGATTTACCAAATAGTTAAAAGAAGAAAAAATATTTCTAAGAAGCAAGACAAGTCAAATACTAGAGAAGAAGTTCTTAGAAATGATATTTCAGATCTCACTAGAGGTCTTGATGATAAGGAAGAACAACAAGAAAATCGTTCTAAAGACCATACGAAGGTAAATTCTGAAAAAGAAATACTTTCTATAGTTAATAAGAATGCAATTTCAAAAATAAATGTTTTTGAAGAAGAATCTAACTATATGGAAATAATTCTTGAGGATATGAAATTAGTCATAAGACTAAAATCTAAAATATATTCCTGTAAGAAAATTCTTTCCATCTTTAGTTAGGGTAATGAAAATTTTGACAAAATGTATTCCCAAATCAGACCTCACAAAAATACTTCTGGACTAGGTTATACTCACAGAAAACCAATTTTCAAAAATAACTATTTCATTCCATCCAAAGCCCCCTTCTATAAAAAATTTCAAAGTGGAGTAAATTAGAAGAAAAATTGTTCCTTAAACACAATTAAATCTATTGGTTTCCACAAGCCTTATTTTTTAAAACAAATGTGGGTTCCTAAAATTTTGTTGTGTAACCCCGAATCAAAAAAAGTCTTTATTCTAATGATCTGACGTTTTTTTCTGAAGGAAAATGAAGAATATAACAACAACATCTTGTATATGGATAGCGGATGTCCCCATCATATGACTATTAAAAAAAGTTATTTTAATAATATTATTAAAAAAGTGGTAAAAGTAACCTTTGGGGATAATTCTCAAGGAGATATTGTTGGTATAGGTAATATCATTCTTCTTGGAAATGGTTTAATTTCTAATGTTTTATTTATTACTCCTAAATTTAGGGAGTGTATATATTTTTGATAAATTTAAAAATTCTATTTTCAATAAAAATATTATTTTTCTAGAATCACTGAGTATTGAAATTGAGATTTTTTTGGTATCTGTATTATCAAAATACACGTAATTTAACAGATCCAAAAAATTTATGTATTTAAATTTTTTTCTATTTTGGAAATTTTGGAATTTTTTTTTCTGAATCCATAATTCCGGAGTTGAAATTATCTGTGTCAAATTCTAGGTGCCCTGTTTTTCTAACCCCACGAATTTTTTTCTTAGATACTGATAATTTCATTAGAGATTCCTTATATGAACATTTTCTTAGCCCTAGTTATTTCCTAATAGTTCTATTTGCTGTTTTTTCATTCTTTTATTAAATATTCCATCGGATTCATATTTCCATAGAATCCAATTGTTATTTTTCTAGAACCTAAAAATTATGGTATGGATATATCCGCCCAACTATCTTCATCTGTAAGATAAATTTAGACAAATCTTAGACATTGGATTTCCATATGGATGTTTAAAGGTCATAGTTTGTCTATAAAGGTCTACCCACTTCATGTGGACCCCATCGGTTCCTTAATCCTTCATGTCGATGTTTTACTACTTTAGAGTTTTTCATTCTAGATTTCATCAATGATTTCTTGTATATTTGAATGCCATGCAGTTCCGAAAAGATTGCAGTAAAGGAGAATAAAGACAAGATGATATATTAAGAGTGACTTGTATGTTCATACTTTTACAATCAGTATGATCCCCACATCTCATGTATTATCAATTGTAATAATAGGGAGATTGTTTGTACAGAAAAGTACATGTTTCATGATCTAGTATATTTTGAGCTAGTCATACTGGTTTATGACCCTGTCAATTTCATTGAGAAGGATGTTAAGGAGTATTTATGGTTTAAGGATTATGAAAATTCCTACACCGTTTCATGATGGAAAGTGGCCAAATTTTTAAAGATTCCCTATGAAGGAGAGTCCCTCAGATATTTTTTTGAGAAGAATCATGCTTTATAAAATCTCTACATCATGGGAGTTAAGACCTTGAATCTTGCACATTTAGCAGTAGACCATATGTTGGTGGAATTATGGATACAGGGGTTATTTATCCCAAGAAAAGGGGATAAAGATTAATTAAAGACAACTGACATTATCTTTTTAGACATTCTAATCAACCTCAGGAAGGTTAATTATTATATATATATACTTCATACAATTAATGATGTGAATGATGATAACATCAAATCCCAAATCCTGATGTATCGTACCACTATCTCATGGATAGTTATTATGGTCTAAGACGAAATGAAAATTAAATGCATTTTCACATTGAAGTCTTGTAAGATTTTGTTGTTATGTGAAGATACACTTAATTGAATGGATGTTTCTTACAATAAAGACTCTAAAATTTTTGAAGAAGTTGTGATGACAGAATTTCAGAAGCTGATATTGAAGGAAACTATTCCGGAGTCATCCCAAGAAGCACCGGAAAAGTCAATACCTGAAGCTATAAATTGTTCTCAGAAGAAGAATAATTTGGATACGGTCTCTCATAATTATCCTATCTTAGTGGCTTTGATTTCAGCACCACTAGTTATATGGAAACTGATGGCATACTCTATTGATATTGTAACTGTATGGAGGAAGTTACCAGAATCTAGGAAGGAATGGGATCCAACCTTTGGGATGAATTCGGCAGAGGAAAAGGCTTTAAAATTCAATTTTCAGATGTGTTAGTGAAATAAGATATGAAGAAGAAGCAAAAAAAGAAAGATAACTGAGACATAGATTATACAATCCTTGCTAAAGGAACTAGAAAAGCCCTTTGAGAAGATACTAGTACCGGAAGTATTTCTAGAACCTTTGAAGGTGAAAAAACCTGTAGTTATACCAGAACCTATTCTGGAACCACATGTAGAAGTATAGGAAGAGGATGAGATCATTCAAGAAGAATAATATGATGTGATTAGTCAAGATGAAGATTATGTTGCAACCCTGAGAGTTTGTACTGTGGAAGAAGAAGAAGAAGAAGATGTTGTGACCGATGTTGAATAAGTAGATGAGGTAGAAGAAGTGATTTATGTAACTGGAGATGAAGATGAAATCCATCAATCGAGAACTAGTGATATCGGAAGTGAAGAAGAGAATGAAGAATAATAGATTCATGGAGGATCTTGATATGATAAGGCTATAGAAAACAAGGAAGTCCCTTAGGGTTCCAAATCCTCTACAATGTAGAATGTTGATAAAGGGAAGGCCATTATGGTTGGTCCTTCTAATGCCGACTCTCCTAAAAATCCTAAGAATCCAATATCCTCTGTTATGATGTTCAATAATGAAGAATCAGACTCTGTTTCCTCATCATCTATGGGTGATGGATTTGTAAAATATTCATTAAAAAAATTAGTAAGTACCTTTCCATTAATTTCTAACATAGATTCCCAAAGCCAAATAATACAGGAAATATTAAACCAAATGATGGAGTCAACATATATGAAGATTGGCATGGTGGTTAAAGTTGAATTAGATTATAATATTCTTCTCATTGATTAAAAAACTCAAAATTATTCTTGTTATAAAGTGATGATTCGGACACGTACCTTATCAGATAATGCTCTAAAATTCATGGACTTCAGGGAATCAACAAAGGGATCATTGAATGATATAGAAAATGATCTGACCAATGTCTGGACTTAATTCTTTGAGAAATTTTCATATGAGTTATATGCGAGGGAAAATGATGGAAAAAATATTCTTGATCGAATGAATACTGTAGCTGATGTTGTCAATTATCATAAAAGAATATCTGACAGTCTTGTGAAGAAATCAAATTCACAAGAGTAAGTGATCAATGATCTTGAATATAAGAATTAGTCCCAAGTATTACAGATCTAGGATTTGGAGAAGAAAGCAGCTAAGTAGTATTCCTTCATAAATAAGCTTCATGAAGACCACAAAGAGGTGAAAAAGGTTATGTACTTTGTGGAAAGTCTTCTTTCACAGAAGAAGAGGGAGGGTTGACACATTTTTTCTCATGCCGAATTTTTTTTGTATATTATTTCAAGTGAAACATAATGAAAAATTCATTTCAAATATTTCATATATTTTGTCTCACATATATTTATTTCTAAACTTGAAGGTTACACTCTATTTCTTTAAGAAAATAAAAAAGGGGGAAAATTCTATCATTCGGAGAAGTTAATGGAAGAATATTTTATAAAGTAAAATTTCATTAGGGTAAAATCTAAGGAAAAATAATGTTTCTAACTTTCATCTATAAAGAAAAGTTATACATCTAAGGGTCGTCTCTCTAAATGGAAAAATATATATATGAGTGTTAGATTTTTGTTTTCTAAGAACTTCTAAAAAAGGGAAGAATAATTTACCCTAAGTCATTCCCTTAAAGAAGAGCTATGTTTTTCTAACTCTAAGATTTTGTTTCAATCCATTGTCAATTTTTTTGAAGTTTTATGTGCTTTCCAAAAAGGGTGATATTGTTAGGTCTATAAGACCTCTCTATTCCTTGAGATTTTATTTTTAAAATCACAAACACCTTCTTTATGGTTATAACATATTGGAATTCCTCAAGAAACCGTTTTCCATTCTCTGTTTTCAATACAATACCGATTTCCATCTAGAATGAAATCTGGTATCGTATATCCTTATACATAGATTTCCAATATTTTGGTATTCTAAATTACTTAAACTCAGACTTCATAGTTATCGGTACAGATGTTCTTTATGACATATTTTTCATACAGATAGAGAAAATCCAAATACCGAAATCCTTATACCATTTTTTTCATACCGGAAATCCTATTATATTATTCCTTATACATTACTCAGATTGATTTTAATAAAATCCATTCCGAAATTTATAATTCTAGAATATATTATTCAATGATTTATTTCCTTACAATTCTGAAGCTTATTTTTTCTTTCATATCATTTCAATTTTATCAGATTCCAAGTTCCTTACACTTAAGTTGTAAGATCTTTATATTCATGGTTAGTTATATAAAATGATTTCATTATTTCTGTTATAAATTAACTGTTGAATTTTTTCTATGTGTCCAGGTCCCTCCTAGATTTAAGGAAATATGACTGTTGGAGTGGAAGTGACTGGTTGATTTTTAAATCTATAAATAGGGACTCATATGATGATATATTCTCATATTCACATGTTTTCATTTTGGATTTCATCTCTATAAAAGTGAATTTCACTGGAGTGAGAGGATCTTATAAACTCTCCGGCTTCATCCATAATGTTTTGAATGGATTTTTCAAACTTTACTTCTTACAGAATTACTTATTTCACAGGTGAGACCCCTTAAAATCGATGAATTTGGGTTTTGAAGTCAGATGTGCCGATTTCCTTATATATCAAGGGCTTGCCAGGATATCAAGACAGATACCGATCTTAGGATTGAAAGAATACCTAGCTTTGGCTACGATGTACTTTCTTGTAAATATAAAACAAGAGACCTCTATCCATGGTAGTTGGATACCCTCCTCCTTGGGAGAAAAAATATTGTAAATTTCTGTTTCTTTGTAAAAGTTTGGAAGTTTTCTTTTTGTATTAACATTATAACTTTATCTCTGAATATAATAGATTCTATACACCTTGTGGTATAATAACTTTTTAAGAAAAGTTTCTTATTCTTTAGAATTAATAACTTTATTTTCCACTATGAAGATGATTTCTTATTATAGGTGTTGTGAATTTTGTTTATACAAAATTTACTTAAGAAATTAATAAGGTATACAATTCAACCCCCCCCCCTCTTATATATTTTTCATATTCGGTTCTATTGTGATACTAATACTAGTATATAGTATAATATCATACTCCATACCATCCTTACACCAAAAATATTTTACACAAATCCCAACAATTTTTATGCCTCTTATTGACTAGATGTTCCTATCATTAGTCCTTATAATTACACAATTTGTGAAAGACAATTCATTATATTTTTTTATTCATCAGATGATAAAGAATATTGTATTCCAGAAATTAGTCCAGCGAAGTGTGGCATACTCCTTTTCAAGATGTGAAATATATTTGGATTTTCAGGGTAGATCCTTCTTTCTAAGGATTTTATTTGATCATCAATGGAATTAATGATGTATAGAAGTTCTCAGTGAATTGTTTTTTGAACCAACTCCACTGTGTGGGTAGTAATGATGTTTGATGAAATAAATCTTCATTAAACTGATATTAATTAATATTATCTAATGGGACCATTTTATTAAACTAATATTAGGGACTTTATTTGCAAAATAGATTATTTTATAGGGATTTTCAATTCATGTGCTTAGCTAAAATAGAAATCAAATCAATATTGATCCTACTGGAAGTGTGCCAAAATATTCTTCATACATGAATGTGATACACATTTGGACTACTTAGAGAAATTAATCATTTATTTCCTTAAAATTAAATATATGAATTTCGTAATTTTATTTCACCAATTTTTAATAAGGGGATTAATTAATTTTTTTACGACAATAATATTTCCATTTATTTCCACTAATCACTTTCTTATAAATTCTGTGGGTGAAACAACCTTATTTTGAGGTTCATTGATTATTTCCCTCATATAAATTTGTGAATGTGTGGGATTATCATGTGTATTAATGTAATACTACATTCAATTTATTTCATTCCAAATACATCCCACTAATATTTCTTCATGTTGGGTATCATAAAATAGATTTATGGTGATGATGTTCACTATGGTATATTAGAAAATGGGAATAATTAATTAATTTTAGTAGTAATTGATTGATTATTTACCTAGAATGTCCCCATTGATATTTATTTAAATGTATTCTACCTTTCCCCTTTCACATTGGATAAATTTTTATGACCATTATGGTCTTTATACAACATGGTCATGAAATTCCATTATTTTGGTTAATGAGTTGTGAAATTGAGTGAATATTTATTCACACCCACTAAGGGGGATCAAAATTAATGTGTATTGTTAGGTGGAAGTCCGATCAAATAGGGTTTCAGTTTCAATAAACCACTCCATAGTCTAGGGAATTGTTTTCTCCATTGGATGAAATGATATTTATTTTTATGGATATAACAGAAATTGAGGATGTGGGGATACCATTAGTAATTTCCCAACTGCTATAGTATTTAAGGATTCTAAATTTAGCAGTGGTTGAATAAATGACCCCAGTACAATTTGATGGGTCTGATTTGATGATATGGTGATTGTATTTTATGATTTAATGATATTGGATAAGCCATGGGGATGAAGTGATAGTAATAATTCCCATAGACATGGATATTTTTGTTTCTTCTACATGGATTCTATGTTGATTTCCAATGAATTATTAATTTTTTTTAATATTTTTACACAGTAATCATCCTGGTGACATAACTAAACCTAATATGAGCTACCTTCCACAAGGATCTATCTTGTTTCATGAGATAGTATATCTCTCATCTTATTTTTTTCTCGAAGAATTCAAATTACTACATGAGGATCCTAATAATTTCCATCTACCTATACTCATTAAGATTTCATGTCATAGAGATATGTACATTTTTGGGGATCAACAAATTGGTCTGCATGATTTAAAAACATGTGACCTCTTGTAAAATAACAGAAATACAACATACCATCTCAAAGGACATTGTTGTCCCCAATAGGTTGTGATTTTAAATCCTTCTTATTCACCCTATCCATATATGTTAGTATATAATGAGTATTTAATGATTATTTAGCTAAGAGAGACTAGTATATAGAGGAAATGTTGTCATAGGATCATTAAATGTCTTTAGAATTTATTTCTGGATCAATAAAAAATATATAAAGGTATATATTATAGTATAGAATTCTCATGGACTGGAGATGATCCTCATAATCATCATAGTGTTCATCTTTACTATTTGATGATGAGTCATTTACCCTAGGTTTGAGGGTAGGTAAGAAAATATTTACAAATTTTGAGAATATGATATTTCATATCCGGATAAATTGATTGGATATAATAGAGAAAGTATTTTCTCTTCATCTGACTCAACCCACAATTCCTAACCATCTTATTCATTGGTCGTGTATTCATCCACCTCCTCATAACATAAACACTGTTATGTGATAGGTAGTGAATCATGATCTATAAAATTTATGGATAGTGGTTGCTACTCTTGGATTCCTACTGACCTAGGAGGGGTGATACATGATGTTGATGGGGATCCATATATGGTTGACAACATTTATTTCAGATCATCTCAATAGTATGTTGAATTTTAGTGGTGATGATGTCTATCTCTTTCTGAGATATCACTATAAGGAGGTTTTCTATGATGGAAATCAATGGTAGGATACTCAAAATCCAACTATATACTATGGAATAGAAGAATATTTTGGTTTGTATTACCATCTACAAAATATAACGAGTTAAATGATACTTCATATTCCATAGATACATGATCCATTTTCTCAAAGATAATAGAATTATGTTGAGAGAGAATATAAACATCATGTTAAATTATAGATTGATTACGTAACAAGAGGATTGGGGTTGAGTTGGATTGTGGTATTTCTATATAATGACATCTAGAATATGATGATTCATACCTTTGGAATTTTAAATAATAGGATCAAACTACTTCTAATATTATATTACAAAATGAAGATAATCCAAATTTTCAAAATGAATATTTTTCCTTTTAGTGTAGTTTCCATCATATGTCAGATACTTTGGTCAAAGTGGGGATATGGAACCAGTTCAAATGTGTATTTCCAATAGGAATATGTTTAAAATACTCTATATCAGGAGGTAAAATATAGGTAACCACATAAATATCCTATGAGGGAAAATAAAAAGATCATTCACTGATGTGAGAAGGAAAATAACTGTGTCTCTTATTAGTAGTAAGAATAAGTTATGTTGATTTCGATTTTTTTTATGATTGTAAGCATATAATTATGTGATTATAGAGATATATTAAACAAATGCATATTCAAAACTAATATGATCTAAATCCAAGATACCATTTCTATTATATCATGGTCGTTCAACATGTTTTTTTTATATCCTAAGGTGATTAACAATGTGTGATATTATACCCATATTAGAAATACGATTTGAGCATAGTCATCTTCCCCATTCCATGATAGAATATGAATATAATAAACATGGATTTCTACTAGGATGGGATAAAAATATATTGTTTACTCTTGAGTGGGAACATTTTCATGTTGTCCATTATTAGATTCTTATCTATATGTTGAAACATTAGTATGTTCCTTTCTATGTACGTATTAAATAATATTTCTATAAATCTACACCATTGTTTCCAAAATGTACTATAATTACATAATAATGTGATAATTAATATAGTAATTCATTCATTCTATCAAAATTATATAATAGAATAAATAATCAACTTATATAGTCATTTATGACCAATCCTAAGCCCAATTTTCCATTGTGATATGTTGATGGGCATCATGTAAGGGGGGTGAGGTATCTTCATTACCCCAAATTTATACCATAATATATTGGAATACATAGTATGGGTGAGAATGGATATGATCTTGTTTATTGATGGACTCTTAAATATTATGGAAATTGTATTTTTTTCAAATATGTTATATTTTCCAAATAACAATGAAGCATGGATCATTTCACCTAGAGACGTCTCTTTGATGTCTGGATCTATGCGTATAGGGATGTTCCCAACTGGGTGTCAGCCTTAACTGGTGGCTAAGGGGATATTGTTTTATAATATGGTCGTAGTGGGTTAAAAGGATCCATTATAATAGATTAAATATATTTCATATATTTATGGATATACCATTGATATTTATTCCTATTAATACTAATTAATTGATTTCCACAACCCATGTATAGGATTCAAATGTGGTTGATAAGGATTTTAGGAATTACTAGATTTATAATTAGGTTGATCAAGTGATTTGGGATTTTATTTTTAAATTCATGGAGTCTATAATATGCATTCATTAGTATAGAGTTTTTTTTATGAGTGAGATATTCTTTTACAATCTCATTTGACAGCTAGTGCTGGTGGTATTGGTTCAACATTATTTTCCTTTATTTCATAAAGATAACGACACTAGAGGTATCATCAATAGTAAAATTTCAAATTGATAGAAATTCCATCACCTCATTTCAATATTAATGTCTAAGGAATGTATCATAGGTCACAAATAAATCAGGAAACGAGGGTCATAATTAGTGAAACATATAATGTAATAATTGTGATTAACTATCCATACTTGAAAATTCTTCTTATATGTTATTAAAAAATAGATTTTAATGTAGGTTTCACCATTTTTGTTTTCATATAATGTGAAAGATGTCATCAATGTATGTTTATCCAAAATAGATTCTATGATCTATATAGATTTCATAATTTTTGTCTCAATTGAGGATGTAGTCCCCTATGTTTTTTTTCACTTCTCATATCCCATTTGAGTATCTACATGGTTAATTTATAGAACTAGAATGACCCAATTATTACGAAATCCAATTCGAGTTATGAGACTAATTTTTATTTCTAGGAATTCATTGGGGTTCACATCCAATCACTCATAGGAACAAAAAAAGGATGTTTTGAGGTAATGTTTTAGATCATCAATCCCTAGTTGGTGGAATTATTTCCATCTACAAGATTTAATTATGAACATATGTCCAATTCATTAATCATTGCTGAAACCTAGTATGATGATGGTAAACCTGATATTAGTAAAAAAATTACTTATAAAAAGGTTTTTTAATATAACAAATATGGTTATCTAATCAATTTGAAAATTATTATGTCTCATTGGTTCTCCACCAATGATACCTTTTTCACATACTAGAGGCTCCAAATTATTATTATTTTGTATAAATTTTTATTTCCATATAAGTTATTTTAATATTTTAAATCTATAAAAATTTCACCACGAGATATTATATATTATATTAATGTTGTATTTCATTATGTTTTATGGATTGGTCAAATGAAGGGGCTTCCAACATATAATTTTAAATATAATTATAATGTGTATAGTTCATTTACAAATAACTAGTAATATTTATCCTATTAATGTGATCTGACAAGGACAAATCTGTATACCTTAATGTCAAGTAGTAAAATTTGACCATGTGAAGTAAGTTGGGTGATGACTTTAGTGGAATTTAATAATCAGAGGATATTTATATTATACCTTTCAAGGAATATGTATAGATGAGATTATATTTTATTAAAAGGATTTTGTCCATGTGAATACAACACCAATCAAGAATATATACAATTCGGGATTGTATTATGGGACTGAAAAGAAATATATTCTTCTTGGGGGGAATTTTTCTATTTTTCATTTATAGATAGAGGATCACACATAGGGAGTCATTCCCTAATATGCAAGACTCGTAGATTTAGTAGAGTATGTCTAGGAACATGAAATATTTGAATAGTCTCATAAGAGATAGATCCTGATGATATTTATGATGGAAGGTTCATGATTTTGGGTATGAACCTTATAAAGGAATCACATTTATCTCATTGAGATAGTAATAAAATCTCAAATATTGAAAATTACCTAGTGTATGGTCATATTACTAGACCATTCCATCTTATTTATTATCATACTATGAGGAATATTTCATGTAGATTTACAATATTCTACTAGAAAATATTTGTGGATATTATTGTAAGCGATGTGGGGGATCTATCAAATTAGAGATGTTATTGGATTATCCTGAAATTTATAATAAAATTCTATGTATATATAAAATTAAATCCATAAATTTTGTAAAATTAAAAAAAATAGTGGATTGAAAGTGGCTTTTTAGATGATTTTGTCCAAGGGTACATTATCGAGTATAATTCCAATTGAAGGAAAATGAAACTTAGTGATAGATTATAACATAGGATGATGTCAATAATTTGTGTATTTTTATTACGATTATGATATGATCTTTTTAGATCACTCTGAACATGTGATTTATGTTTTCCATGATAAACAATAGATATTTAGGGATTTGAAGACATTTTGAAATTAGGGACTACATAAGTAATAAAAATATTCATTTACTTATGTGTGATATCATTTATTTTAGGGGTTCAATTAGTTTCCCACCACCACTAATTATTGGAGAATGGATTTTTTTCATTGATCATTTTTTCAACCATATGATGGATGATTTTACATTATGAGGATTGGTATTTTTATGACTACCCCACCTTCAATATAACCGTCATGAAATTTATTAACTATGACTATAAATTTTAACCAAATAGAACTAAATTATTAATTTAATATCATATGTTGACTATAATTTTTTAAATCAAAGTATAGGATCTTCTATTTCAATTTCAATTAACTAAATTACATTGATTATTTACTTATATATATATACACTACAAATAATTATTTCTCTAAAAAATATTGGTGCTCCATTAATTGGAATAGAATGATTCATTATATGAAATAACATGATAGTCTCATTTATTTTATAATTTATCATGGATTCTATTTATATCAAATTTAATGTTAATTATATTTTTATTGTTTCAAAATGTTTTATTTCTATAAAAGATAAATATTGTTTTCAATTAGAGAGACTTCATGTATTGGACCAAATTTTATTTCTCACTATCATATGACAATAGGTGTACTGGAATAGATTGTCTATTAGAAGATATTCTAAAAAAACATTCTCTCTATAGATGTAGAATTTTTGTAAAACTTCTTAATCCTTTATGTGTAATCATCCCGAATATTTGGATTCTAATAATAAAATATAATTTATCTTTTTTTTTATTTTTTAGTGTAGTTTTTCTCTTTGTTTTGGTCCAGATTAATGATTATATTGGTTATGTTTCTTATCACTACCTCCCCAATGGTTGTTGTTGTGTATTTAATGGTCTATATTGTTCTTACCATTTGATAAGGTCTCATTGTCCTTATAATATATAATCCACTAATACATGTTATCTTAATGAAGATGTTGTGTTACCCTATTTTTATATGTTATCATTTATTTTGGTTTTAAATTGGGAGATACATGAGGAGATTCATGATATGATATCTAGAGGGTGGGTTTATAATTGATAGTTTTATTTGGTCATAACTTGTTCTATAGTGGCATATTATAACAGCCTAACCATTGTACAATGGTAAGTACTGTTATATTGTGGAATTCTATTTCCTCAAGCCATTATTAGTTTTTTGTCAACAATATTTGATCTAATTTCTTCCAAATTACTATAATCACTATATTTCCATTTGAGATCATCAATGAAATTCAATGCCCCCTTTTGTTGTATGTGCTCACGAACATCTATAGATTAATATGTTGGTAATATGTGGTGATTATTATTTTATTCATTCGATCTTGATCTATCATATTATATTATTCAATTATGATATATTCTCATTTATTGAAATTTATAGGTGTTTTATAATTATTAAATGGTATTTCATATGAAGGGAATCGATATAGATCATGGGTTCCTCATTGGAGTAGTGACTGGAGGCCATGGATTGGTCGTCCATTAATAATAAGTATAATCTATAAGAATTATATTGGTGTAGGTGATTCAATAACAATTCTCTGGTATATTAATTTATTTAATTATACAATATTTCCTTATTTTTGAAATTGGAAGAGTTTGGAAAATGAAAATAATAATTTGAAAATTCAAATGGTATGAAATTGGATTGGTGTCAGAATCAAATTAAAAATTATTATAAAATATGACCATTATGGATGAATCACAATATTTTCTAGTTTATTTAAAATGTAACAAATTCATTACTGAATTTACAAAACAATAAATAATCTATTTAATTTATTTATGAATTTCAAAGATACTATTACAATTTCAATAATAAATAAGACATGTTAAGATTGGTAGTCCTCTTTCATAAAATCAAATGATTATAAAAATGATGGTTATATGTTCATTAGTAATGATGATAAATGGTGATCATATCTAATATATTTATCAATGATGTAAATGGATAATAATTATTATTAAAATAAATGATCTTATGGACGTTATGATACATGTTTTCTATGATAGATTTTTTTTCCATGGTGTGATGGCCCTAAATTCCCTAATAAATGTTTATGCTAAATATATGTATCAGTGAAATTTTATTTGATTATAATTGTAGATACCCCAATATATGATTATTTTAATATTTATTCCTATAAAGAGATTACATTTATATGTTGGTTTCCCATGTTATGGAAATTTACTAATGCTGATGATGGTTCTACGTTTATATGAATAGGTTTTATTAGGAACTTTATATTTTTTTCTTTTCTATTTTTTTATTTTATAGTAGTTTTTTATATACCATCCACAATTTTTTTCATTTAAAATATAGTTCATTTTAATTACTTTCTCATCTCAATACCATATTCTTATATGGGATTTCAAGAGGTTTGTTTTTAGAAATATATGTTCTAAACATCTGAGGAGAGATTGTTGTGGGTAGACTAGGATATTTATTTTCTAAAAATTAATCTTTGGTTGGGTTGTAAGTGTACAGGGAAATACAAACCCACATCATAATATTAAGCTACCACTTACTATCGAGTGGTGTAGGAATAACTCATGTAGTTATTCTATTAACATAGAGAAAATAATTGCTTGTTAATAATGAGCATATGTTTCCACTAGTACACCGACTAGACCCACCTGGAAGGCAGTTCACAATTTATAAGGATAAAATTACTTATCAAAAATGTGTTTTAGTGGATATTATTTAATCCAAATTTATGTCTAATTTTGAAAAGTATGGAACATTTATGTATCTTTTTCACACTAGGATAAATCTGTATTTTCCCATTATTTGTCCAAACCTATTAATTCCTTGATCTATGTGGTGACTCAATATATTTGATATTTATTTTAATATATGAAAAAAATTCTTCAACCATTATATTAGACAATGGATCTATTTTAGAAGAGTTGTTTCAATATTAATCCAATAGATAATTTTCCTCCATATATTAGTGATCAGTACAGTGTGTTGATGATATCTCTTAATTAAGTAATGATATTCAATTGACTACATGTGACTAATGGTTATGTATTTGTGCGTAATATTAAAATGTAGATTATACATATCACATTAATAACATATTAGTTGTAGATATTTTATTTCATGGTCAAGTAGTGGAGGATTATAAGTGCCAATAAAAACCCTCACTGATTAGATCCAAATCTTTTGAAAATGGTGCATTTATACGTATATGTAATCATAGAATGATCATCACTTCACAATTCCGTTTTTTAATATCATTATGAAACACTTTTACCTCGATGGATTAATGAATTATAGTTAATTCATGGATATACGTGAGGCTCACATATTTTTCTTGTGGGGAATTCATGTTCTGTTACACTATTAAATATAGTACCTATAGATCAACATCCACCCATTATACATGCTCTATAATTTAATTTATTAATAAAATATTTATTCTATTTTATTATATAATGTTCTTCATTACGTTGGATTTTTAAGATTCATTATTTTAATCAATTTACTCAAAAAATTAGAAACCAAGTGTTACATCGTTGATGTGTGTGGCCATTATTCATATTATTGTGATGTTTTATTATATATCCTACCGTTTTATAGCAAAATTGTATTCAAAAAAAATTAACATTGATGATGTATTTTAATTATCATTTTATGGAACATGCATAATATTTTTCCTTGATTTTTAATGTGATTGACCTGTTATTTGTTATTGATTGGTAGCAATTTCTTGTTTCTTTGTTTGTTTTCAAAATACACATATATGATTGATTTTTTACAAAGTTATTAATATGTATATTTTTTATTGATATAATTTCAATATGATGTCATTAAATATTTATATTATATTATCATGATGATCTATTGTGGTGGAATTATTATGGCCTTTTATATAATGTGTATTTTTATGTGATCCAATATTATTCTTGGAATGGGTGTCCAATGTGGTATGATTACCATTTTCAAAGGGGAGTACATTACATGTTTTAGTGATGAAATGGAATCCTAACATAATATAGAATCTTGATAACATTGTGAGATGACCCAGAACTATCTTCCATACAAATACTATGTAGACATAGAATGTATTAATTCCTTTTGAATAAGGAGTACATGTTCACTATTCTAGTTTGATATTTGACTCTGTAGATAGTTTCATGAGGACATAGAGTATTGTGTCTATATATCAATGTATATATATTGATAACATAAATCATCATTAATTGTATTTTGATCAAAGAGATAAATGTATGTCATTTATTATTCTTCAGGGATCAATTTTCACAAGGTTTCTTAGAACGTATATAAATAGATGATTATTTATTATTTATTTAACAAGTACTGATATGAATACATATAACTATAATACATGTGGGTTTTTTTGTAGTTATTGGTTTTGAAAACTGGGTTTTATTACTTAAACCATGTGTGGGAGTATAGATGGTCATGAAAAATTCATATATATGGATCCATGTAATGGAAAGGGGTATGTGGTGGAAAACATAGTCATATATAATGGAGTATGTGGTGGGTTCTCTAAAATCTCTATGGGTTTTCCATAAAGTTTATTTTTTTTATTTTTTTTCAATAATGGTTATTAGCCATGTTTGGTTATCTATATTGGGATTCCATTTATTAATTTAATATATGACATGTGTGGAATTGGTGTTATTTGTTTTTGTGTTCATAATTTATATTTCTAATAATTTAATTCAATTATTGGTGAATTGAAATCATACTAATCGTATATCCTCACTAATAATAAATTTTAAACCCTTTCTTCTTTTTTCGAAGACTCATGTTCTTGAGGAGGTTATCATAAGATCACATGGATCACTATCTCAGTCATATATGCACTGATTTGAAAATTAATATATGGTATTAAAACATTGTTTTCGCGAATCATTATAATTTAATATCAAATAATATAGAAATCAAATTGGATTTGTGTGAATTTGGAAGGTGATGTTCCATGTGGAATGATAGAACATGTAAAATAGTCCTCTAAGTTACCATTAAAGAGATAACTATAACATTTTTTGAGTATTTGTTTGTATTCATGATTCATGATTAAGAACGAAGGATCACATTATATTTATACATACCTATTGTGAATTGTATACTAGTTGATTAGAAAAATGACCTGATTTGTTTTTTTTTCAAGGTTGGATTTATTCCTTCCCACTATGATATATCTATATCCATGATAATGTAATATATATTTTCGATTATTGCTGTTTGACTTGATCTTGGTGTTATGGTTTTTATATTTATTTGAATCTAACTAACATGTCAAATAGAAACCATGGTATTTGAAGGGGATAAATACATTTGGTTATTAGTCTATATGTCTGAGGACATTGTATGTCACTATAGAGTAATTAAGAAATTCCCATTTGACTTTAGTTTTTTAATAAAAATTCAATCATGTTCCATATGATTATTCAATGAAGAATAAAAAGTTGGAAAAACTAATAATTTGGTTTGGGATAATTTTATAGGGAGGACATCCATTTTCCACAACCTACTTTCATGGAGGATACATAAGTTCCTGGTACTAAAAATGTGCTAGGTGTGTAGGATGTTGTCCTACCTCAATCAAAAATCATTCATCTTGTACCCTCCCAAGGAAAACAAGAACTGAGGAACGTGGTTTACTATTCTAATGTCATCAATATCTAGTATATACTAGATATTCAAGGAACTGGGGGATACATGATGTTAATAAATAAATAGAAATCATAGTGATTCTATTTGAAATAAATAAATAACCTAAAGATTTTAAGGTGATTTTGGAAGCATTCAATGTATAGGGACGTAGTAGGAGGTGGTGTGGATGGATGGTATAATATAACTTCCATGATGATTTATATAAGGACACCATCATGGTTTGGTTTTCTTGGTAATTATTTCTTAACATAATAATGATTGATTAAAAAACTTTTTATAAATATAATTGGGTTCATATATGGTATCTACAAACTTTTCATTATTAATGGGATAAATTCACAATTCACCAATATATTACGGAAATATTAAAAAATATTAGAAGATGATTCAGAATGTCCTTCATCCTGATATTTAGAGATTATTAAGGATTTTCAATATAGATATTTAGAATGTGGTTATATTTAAGTGGGATACAATAATGAAGGGTCTGGAAGATGATCGATAAAATAGTTTTCATTCAACATTTGGTAATCCTGATGGTGGAAGTCCAACTACTGTAATGAGTTCTTCAGGTACTAAGAAGACGATCACCATAGTAGTGAAAAATGGAAATGGAATACAGGTAGATTGTGGTGTAGATTTTTTATCCCAAATTGGATTAGTTCTATAGGGGCTCAACTATTATATGAGTAATCCTTGCAAAAATATATATAATGCTCTATTGACCACATTTCTACAATGTGGAAACATGGATAAATTTCAATAGTATTCTCATAATATTCAAGGATGAGTTTATTCATGATGATTGAAATTATCTATAATTTAAGGATATTTATAGGGTACTATGATGCATTTTATGATGATGAATGATCACAATGGTCATGAATCATAGTGAATTGGTAATAGAGATGAGGGCAGATATATTTATGTTGTGGACAAAACAACAAAATACGGATCTAAGGGACCATTTACCATTTGAGTTATGGAATTTAGAGTTTCAACATTTTATAGTGAATTTGTTGATATTTTGGAATCCCAATCCTTATCTTTAAATGTGTTATTACTATTATTGACATATCTATCATGTTATATTATGAGGTAATTTCCCACAAAACAGAATTTTTACTGAAATTGTATTATATTTATTGAATCAATTTTTTTTATTATAGTAATTATCAGTAATAAATATCTATAGGAAATGATGATTCAAGATATAATGATCATTAATTTTATTTTGAATATTGATTAATTTTCCAAAATCAGAGCTAACAATGACATTAATTAGATATTTGTACCATTTAAATCATACATTGTATATAATTATGTGATGTTCAGAATGTGGTAACAAGGATCATGTATTTTTGTTCCATATTTGAGTTATCTTAGCATGATCATGGAACTTGTTATATGATTCAGTATTTCAGTAATAAGTCTCTCCCCACCATATTTTCCTTCGTTATTGTATATTTATACTTATGTCATTTGAGAAAACTTTATAAGACTTCATCTTGATAGAAAAATTGACCTTATGATAGATTATGTGTTGGGTGTGCATCCCATTTTGATATCCCCTTATCATATGGATCCATCTATGTTGAACAACATCATAGTATCACTTAACGTTGTGGAAAGTAAGGGTTTTTTTTAGAATGTGTACTTAATAATGGGATGAACCAAATTTTTTCACTAATAAGTATTATGGTTGAAATCAAATATTCATATATTGATATAAGATGAATCAGGGGAATAGTAAAAAATATCTCTTTTCCCCTAGATCGATAACTTCATTAATAATTTATGGAAATCCAGATTATTCTCAGTCATTGATCATTTCTTAGGGTATAACCAGTTATGGGTTAGAAGTAGCTAAATCCTAAAGGCATCATTTTAGGATATTATGGGTTATATGAGTATGTAGAGAAATGATATGGCCAAATTACTGAACCAAAAAATCTTAAGGACCAAATAAATATTATTTCCACCCTTATCTAGACTTTTCATTATAGTGTTTGTAGATGAAATCATGTTCTATTTTATACAATAGAGAAGTATAATAGATATATCCATATAGTATTGATTAAACTTCTAGTAGACTAGATTTATTATAGCCTATCAATGTATAACATTGGGATTGTCAAGATGATGTTCAATGAAAATATTTTATTTTCTAATGGTTTATCTAGGGTTCCAGAACAATTAACGGTAGTGGTGTCAGTGAGACATCCCCAAACAAGTTTCAAGATTATAAGTTCAAGGATTTTATTATGATACTTCCATTGGTTTATCAAATATTTCATAGTTATATCAATAATCATGACTCTAAATCTAAAGAATGGATTTTTTTTATGTGGTTGGGATATAGTTAAGGGTATTTTCATGACATGAAATGGTTTTTGAATACATTTCTAATGTTGATACATTTTTATCTACATATCATTTATACTACGTACTTTGATGAATCTTGAATTAGTTTAGGATAATTAATGATGTAGAAGGATTAGTTAGTATAATATCATTCATGTCAAATATGACCACATGAGATGATTTATCATACACATGTCCAAGATATTACATCCATGCTTCATGTATTAATTTCTATGAAACTACTATTTTGATGAAATGTTTTTGTCTACAAATTAGTCTAGATTATTCAATATATCCTCATATAAGTGGACTTAAAAAATAAAAAATATGTGTAAGGTATTGTGTCCAAATATTAATTTATTTGAGATAGATTGTGCACGAAATAATGGTAATGGTATCTATATGATCTTATTCATAAGAGGCATCTAGATCAATAGCATAATCAATTTTTTTGTTGGGAAATGTAGTACATGGAGGGATTTTGAGATTACATTTGGATAGATACTTTCAAGACGCATGAGTTGATGACATAAACTACATTAGTGGAATCATACTTCATCGTATATTGGGAAATAGATGGATATGATATTTATTTATACACTACATTGTTTCAATAATTCCTGGTTGGAGGTGACCAGATAATCTGGAGGTTGTTCAAAAAAAGATATTATCATTTTTAATGGAAGATTAAAAGTCTTTACTTCCATCAGGGAGGACATGATGCTATAATTAAATATCACTATGTTATTGATAAATCATGAGGTGATAGGAATTTACCAATACATCGAGAGGAATATTTGGTGTCAAATGATAAAGACTGACCGTGATGGATTTGTGTTCACATTCCTTTATTCCCAAAGGATTGTGGTCGAAGAACACCATTCTAGAGGAATACTCTAGCCACATTATGTACCATTCTCGATATGATAGTATGTTAGGATAAAAATTGTAATGGGGCTAAAAAAGACCCTAAAAATCATTCATATTTTATTTCATATTGTTGAATATTTTATAAAATCTTATTATAACATATAATTCCTCTATGCTCACAAAATAAATGGGCATTTAATGCCTTATATTTGTGTGGGAGAACACTTTCATGGTTTTATCTTGAGAATTATAAATATGTGTGAAAAATATATCATTGTTATTTATGGAATAAGATAATTACTTATAGACTATGATAAGATTGACCACAGTGTACCACCCATAAATATATACTCATTTAGAGTGAATTGTCTATATATTTGAGGATATACTATCAGTGTGAGATCTAAACGTCGATGGATCTTGGGAATATCACTTTTCATTTATTTATTTTACTTTTATAATATTTTATAGGGATTTTATTCGTATATAACTATATGCGGATCATTAGGGAATTTCATATTGTTTGACGAATTATTGTAATAACACTAGAGAACTGGTAGTATCATGATACAATATTGTATCAAACACATCTGAGAATGTGTAGCTGATTCACAATATATTTATCCCAATATAACGATGTTGATTGTATTATAAAATCCAAAATATGAAATCATATTACCATTATGTATCTTATAGGGTTTTTATGTGATTTTACCTTTGGTTAGGCCAATAACAATTGTGGATTTATGCTAGGGTAGCATCATACCGTATCAGACTTTAACGATCACTGCATGGGATCAAATAGTGATGTATAGTTAGAATATTACATTTTTTCTATGGTATGCATGATTTGCTTCATGTGTTTCAAATCCAAATTTTTATAGAAGATAATACATATCTTATTGACTAGGAGGATTTTAGATACATCCTGACTCATCAAACCTGGAGTGACGGATATAGAATATATTTTAGAGTGAGAGTGTATTATGGGGGAAGATTAAAACACATGTATGTAATCAATGGAATCATGGAAGTATATAAAAGGAGATGTGGTTGTCAGATGGTTTCATTTAGCCTCAACAGATAATTTTTTTATTAGAATCATTGAAGTAATTTTTCGATATGATAAGACATTAGAAAGGATGAATTATTACATCCTCTCTTTATATCAATGATTGAGATAAAATGATATTATTTATTTATCATTTTTCATTTTTCATCGATGATATGTTTTTTAATGAAGTAATTTTATCATTATAAGGGCCATGGAGCCATTTAATAGAGGATAGAGAGGGGAGTATCCAATTTTGTTTCTAAAAATTCATATTTAGGGTATATTGTTTACATGTTCATGGGTGGTGGAGTTTATCTATGGCGGCTGGTAAATTAGAACCCAACAATATAGCTATTAGGGTTCAACTATCAGCCATTATATAGTACTAATGACCTATGGTTGTTCTTCCAATATCACCAGTGGAACCACACGTTAGTCGACAATCCCAATTCAGGGGTTAAATTCATACACATCATGTGTTTTTAATATAATTTATTGGAATAGCATTCACAACATACAATTAAATCTATGTATCTATAAAATGTTTTTCGCCCCAATCATGATTCTAGAATCCCCTATTATTCTATACTTTCCCCACTAAAATTTTACTTAATTAGTGACACTTGAAGAGTGATATTAATATATATATATAGGTAAAATTATACTTCCACCATGATATAAAGTTATGGATTTTTATGGATTTTTTTTCAATACTTATATAAACGGATAATTTTTACTATAATCATTGATCAGTTATGGGTCTAGCATCATGAACATGTTTTTTGATTGAATTGGGATATACCATCAACAACGAACGCTCAATGGGTATGTCTTTTTGAATCATCTACTTAAAAATCATCATGGTGGATGATTATTAATAGATATATAATCGATAAAAATTTATTTTTTGCACTGGTGGATGATTCCATATAGTAATGACCACCCCCAAAATGGATCGTGAAGTCTCATGAATGGTTGATATTTCCAATTATGTCATTGTAAATTAATTTTCTTGTGACGTTATCCATTATGAAACAAACCTTAAATACATTTTAAATGATTTTATGATTGATTTATAAAAACTGTATATAGTTATGGTTCTATTATATAAATGGTAAATAATTCATGACTCATTCCTCATTCAACAATAGATCCGGTGAGATGACATTATCATTTTATACATAAAACATAATTGGTTCAATTGATGGACTCTTTAAATCATTTATTATAGAATAAACTTATTTACTATGAATTTTCATAAGTCTCTTAAATATACCTATGTCCAAAAATTCATAATCCATCATAGATATCCTTGATGTATAATCCTATTTAGTTTTGGTTTTGCATCATTTTTTCTCATGGATCCAATTTATGACCATTAAATTTATTCATCAAAAACATTTATTTAGTATTTTTCATATAATTTTTAAGACCTTAAATATGTATATTTCTGATAATTCTAATATATTATTATGAATTTGTGTGACTTATTTATGTTTTTTAGTTGTGGTTCTTTTTCTTACCAAGATAATCATATGTGATCGTAGTTTCAATTAGTATTTTAAAATAATCTTTTTTCCATGCTAGTTGATAATTACACATTGTTTTATGTTGCTATTATAATCCCATGATAATATGACGTGATTAAATAATTATGATCTAACCTATTATTTATGTTACTCTATCATTGGACATTGTTCTTCAAATCTATGATATGTTACCATTATAGTAATATTACCCATTAAAAGTGGAATGTCCATGAAATGTGATGATGATGTAAAACACTTACTCAAGGTAGGAGAATGATAACCTTGAGAACCAACTCATATCTCCATTCCATACAGATATTGATTAAATATTCTAATATAATGTTCCAAGTGTATATCGATTAATATTTATCATGTTGACTAGGTGGCCTTTTTCAAGGCACGACTCCAAGAGGATACTGAGTTGCATCTCACCTACCGCTTTTCTAGTTCAGGATTATATCCAACATCAATGAATATCCTTAAATAAGTTAGATGATATATGTAATGTTGGTTATCATAGATTCTTATATAGCTAATGGGTTCTCAGTGTGAATATATAAACATGATTCTTTATTCATTCATGCGTATTTATATTGATCAGGTCATACAGAATTTATAAATTTTCACTTTTGTAATTTATGAATTTGTAGTGTCCTAATGGGTATTATTACTCAAACATGTACATGAAATTTTTTTCTTCTAATAACATAATTTAACAGGATCCAGTCTAAGAAAGGGGCAGCAGTGGAGTAAGCTGAGACATGAAGCATAAATCCAGTGGAAGAACAAGGGTAGACTAAGGGGTCAAAAAAGATATTTTTTAATTGTAGTTTAACTATTATAGGATTATGTATTTCCATAGAAGGATCCAATTTAATTATTTATTTATTATAATACATGTATTCAATCTCTAATAGGAATTTATATTTTTTACTTTGATTTTTTATATAATATTTTTTTGTGATAGTTTGTAATAATTAAAGAATAGTCTCTTAAAAGTGGTGTTCTTACTCTTACTAATAATTGGAAAACTCTGCCATATAAAATAAGAGTAGGAGGAATTGTGGATCTGTTACATGAACTCGTTGGTAAGGGTTTTGGGTTTACCAATTAGTATATACTGAGAGATGGAATTTCCCATTATTCATTATTTTCCTTTCTTAGTGGATTGTATAATTGATCATTGGTTTTCTTGGTTTCTGTCAATCTCTAAAATTTTACATATACACTATGATTTCTGGTTACCTGTGTAATTTTATGTCATTTACTAGAATTCCACATTCATATTGTAGTACATAATATTATAAATAATCTCAATGTAAATATATTATTTTTCTAAGTGATATCTTAATTATGAAAAATAAAATTTGTTTGAATAAAGAATCTATGAAATTGAACATGAAATATAGAATGAGATATAATTTAAAAAATAAAATTTCTTATGATGATCTTGAATGATTAGGAAAATATTTCTAATATTGTGAACAAATGATTTTTAATTTTTAATTTCTAAATGAAATTGGTTAATGATGGAATAATATGATGATTTTTATATGAAATATTGTTTTCTAGACCATAAAAATGGAATAAAAGCATCATGTGGGATTATATCATCATTCTGAGTCTATGTCATTTTTGGTTGAACTATTATGGTTCTGTGATGTACACATCAATATATTTTCATATTTCAAATGTTCTACCACCCGAGTGGAGTGGACATCAAACATACAAATATATTATGACTCTATTATTTTTCCAATGATCTAAGATATTAATGAAAAAATTATTGCATACCTATCACTGTGGTCTTCTTTTCAGACATATCATTATGATTAGGTGTATAAATAATGTTATTATTATGGAATATATTTCTTTTCTCCATGTATATCATATCTATCAGTTTTAAAATACATATACATGTGTTCTATAGTTTGTAGATAATATATAAAATAAATATATTCCATATATAGTGACATTGGTTAACATATATTTACATGAATAATCTCCAAAATCCTCGATTATAATTACTAATATGCTTTTGGTGATATAATAAATAATTATTACATGGTTTTGGTTGTTATAATATGTGGTAGAGACATGTGTTCATTCCTTGAATGATGAGAAAATAATAAGACTCTATTATGGTTTCAAAGGTGAGTACGAAAATTAATATAAGGTGTTGAAGAATAATCCATTTTTTATTTATTTATGAGTGTAAAACTAATTTTGGATGTGGTTTTATTGAACCATTCTAATTTATATACATTTTTGGAAAAATAAAATTCCCGAATAAAGTATATATTGAATTAGAATAGGTGGTGATGAATTTTTTTTAGATTTTTTTAATTCTTTGGATTCCTTTAAATATCCATTGATATTTACTAGGATTTAATATAAAATTCAAGATATTTTTTATGGTTGGATATCTTGGTTATACCTATAACCTATCACAATAATATATATTCAATATTTGATCATCCTAAACAATGATAATATGATTGATTTAGTTGTTGAGAGATTAGGTAGTTTCTATGATGATAGATGAGATTTTTCAATACATGAATGATATTAATAGATTTTTTTTCTATTTTATATCTTATATCACATTACTTTAATGTGTTGAAACGATTCGTCTATAATATATATGATTTCTTTTTTAGGTTGACATTATCCCTTTTCCATGATTCATTAATTCTTTGAAATACACACTATTAATAAATATTCTACACTATGTTCTAGTTTTCAACCCATACCTTAATAGAGGTAGAATTTTAGGGAAATGTATGTCATTATTGTCGGTATAGTAGGGGTACCAGAAGAGTGTGAGTAATGAAAATTTGGTATTATATATGATCATTAGGATATTAGAGGGATCATGGTGATATGATCTATTCAAGGTTTCATTTTTTGGGAAGTTGTATTAATATGACTTATCATGTTTTTTTTGTTGTAATATTAGTCTATTTATAAGAATTAATTTTAGTTCCCATGTATTCTTCCATAATAAAATTTCATTTTAATAATTTCTAAACATAACTGATTCCTTGTAAGTTTTAGAAACATATATTTTCATATGACATCTTGAATGTTTTAACATGTGTTTATATTTACTTGATGATATAAATTAATTTTAATTTCAAATAATTGAATGTTAAAATTCTATATTATGAAGTTAGGGATTTCTAAATAGAATAATATTTTTTATCTATAACATTATGCTGATGTCCCTATAAATTTTTGGTGAATAAATTCAAAATTACAATTTAGTATTTCTCTATTGAATTAATATTGAATAAGATGATGTTTATAAGAAGACACAATGAGTGATTCAAAACCAAAGAGAAGATCGGATGATGGATATGTTTCATTTTAGGAAATTATTTCTTAGATATATTATGTATATATTGATATTAGTTGTATTCTTTCTCTCAAAGACACAATTATTCTATTAAAAATTAGTATATTCTATATAACATCTCATTTGTCATGGCCTTTTTCCCATGGTATCCACAGAAAGATGTAATTTCATATATGATTTTTGGTGATTATTATCTGGAGAAGAATCATTCATAAAAAAAAGATGAATTATAATTTTGACATCTTATCACTCCATGGAATTATATAATTCCTACATGATTCTATGATGATTATAATAACCTGAAATAGTATTCTATGGTCCTTCTTAATATTTAAGTGTCAATTGTGAGCCATTTTGAGAATTATTTTTATAAAAATCTCTTGTATTAACATATTTCATTATAGTTATGGATAATTTTAGAGGATTTGGTGAAGGTTGAGGTTATCCAGCTGATAGTATCTTGGAAAAAGTACTACTAGTAAGTGATTTTTCATGACTCCCTGAATATCAATGATGGGTATAAATATTCTATATTTCTTGTTCGGATGATGGATAAAACATCAATGATTTGTTTCCTAACATCTTCACCTAATTACACTATTTCGGTGTTAATTAGACAATTTGATATTTTTCACCCATGGCTTTTTTCTCTAAGGTACTAGTGGAACTAGAGAGATCCATATTTTAAACAATATAGAGTGGTTGAGGTCTATATATGATAACTTAATTATGAACTCATACACATGTAAAATGATTTTAATGTTAAAATGTAGGTCATCACCATCATTAATAGAGATGCCAATCTGGAGGAATTTACCTGAGTAATTATTTAGTTATTCCAATATCATGAAATTCGTAAATCATGAAATATATTTTATGCTTATAATATTCATGCATGATAAATTTTATTATTTAGGATATAAATAGACTATTAAATAACTCATGATAAACAATTATTTTATTCTTATTGTGTATATGATTCTAGTTCATAGGGGGTCAAAAATTGGTGTTGGAAGAAACAATAAATTCTATGATATTTGTGGATATTTATAGATATTTTTTGTTAAATAACCCTCTTGATGAAATTTCTAATGATTATTGAAACAACTATGTGATTTCATTTACAACATCAAAAGAATATATTTGGTGAATACAATTTTTGATTAAAATTTATATTTTATTAAGTTTAATGATTTTACTGGATACTTTGACATTCTATTTGGTGATTGAGACACTCAGTTGTGTTGTTTCCTATTGATTGCTTATTTTTATTTCTATATGGGATGATGTTAAGTTCGGTCTAGGATTATTTTGTGGTGTTTCCAAGAGTCCTTGAAATGGTATAGGATAGATTTCATGTTATTATTATGATACTCCATCTATAAAGATATATAAATATTTATATATAGTTATAGTTAGTTAATTTTTCGATATATATTTAGAATTTCATATACCAACTTCTACTTTTCAAGAGAGATAGATTCAAAATGAAAATAATTTATAGTTTTGTTTTATTTATTCCAATTTGGCTCCTTGGGTTTCAATGATTTTATTTTCCCTGAATAAATATATAAGTATGAATTACAGTATTGATTATCATCACATTAACATGATTATAATGAAGAAGTGTTATCCAATTAAATGTATTGATGGTTCATTTGATCATGTGAATAGATATAGTAGGTTCTCGAAGACTGAATTGCAGTTAGGACCTCATTCGTTTTATTTCATGGATAGATATTTTCTAAATATTACTATCATAAGTCATTATGGTAATTTGTGGGCCATTATATTATCATTTTATATGATGAAAAAAATTACATTATTAATGTTATTTATAACTTAATAGATCCATCAATTTCATTACATGACGTTTTATGTCCTTTTATAATTAAATCCTTCTATATATGGAGTAATTAGCATACCAAGAAGCACAACTGTGAGTGGTTTTTGAGTTTTTCAGTGTCATTATCCAACTGAGAATCAGTTGTAGTATATGTTATTGTCCCTGATTTACAAAAATATTTTTGGATTACTAAATTTGTAAAGACCCGTAAAATTCCAGGGAAATTTTTTATTAATTTTCTTTGGATTTTTACAAGAGTGCGGTTTTTTAGGGCAACTCATTCCGAGGCCCGGTGTGCCCGGAATCAATTTCCGAAGTTTGGCTCGGGTACGTTTAGTGAATGAACGAGCGGGTTTTCCTATATATTGAACCGGTGCTCGGAATTAAAATTTGATGGCACCGATGAACTCGCAGCGCCGATATTCGCTTAAGGGGACCTTTTCCGAGGTTGCGTTTTATGTGGGATGAGATTTAGTTTTGGGGGAAATTAGAAGAAGTTAAATAAATTGTGGAACAAAATTTATTTTTCACTTTGTTGGTTATTTCCTCCTAAAGGGAGTTAGAGGTGGGACCCAGATCCACATAACCTCCCATGAGAGGATAAAGTGTGTTGGGGCCCACACAAGCCCTAACTCTTCAACTTCCCTTAAACTCCCCATTAACTCCACTGTAATTAATTTGACAACTTGTGTTATTAATTAAGATGAGTTACTCTTTTTTTCAAACTCATGAAATTCAAAAGACTTGTTGTGTTAATAAAATAAGAAAGAGTCTTATTTTATTTTTGTTAGAGTTTTGTCACCTTGAGAGGATTGGGAAGCATTCTTCATCTTCTTCAACATCGATGAAGAACGCGAAGAAAACTGATCTTCGACGAAGAATTTCTCCGCCAAAGAACACGGTTCTTCCGCGACGCCGTATCCGTGACGCGGCGTTCTTCTTCCACGACAGTTTTCCATGACTAAATCACCATCAACGACTTCGAATCCTCTCTTCTCCACGTCGACATTCTTTCCCCGCGACGCCCGACCTCCGCGATGCTCGGCTTTCGCGTGTCATTGACGAACACCATTCCTCAACCGAGGTAGGGGTTTTATTTTAATTAATTCCGTTCATGATTCTAGTTTTTCGATCTTCATGGTTTTTGACTTATTATTATCGAATAACGTGAGGGGATCGGTCCACAAAAACAAGGCTGACCCTCCTCTTTTTTCATGAATGATTTTCATTGTGGTTGGTACGAGGAAGCATGGTGTCTTTGCACCACACGGTTTCATGCAGAAGATATGTGTGGCGCCGTCGCGTCGCGCCGTGGAAATAAATTCAAGCACGTGACGCCGTCACGCTGCGTTGAAGAAAACCGAAGACGCCACGGCCGGAGCGGGGCCACGGCGGAGGGGCGTAGTGCCGTCGCACCACGACAGACAACAAAGGCAGCGGCCGGTTCCAGGCCGCGGCGGAGCAAGGAGACCGGCGGCCTGACCGGGCCGCCGGTGTCGGCGAGGAAGGGGACCGGTCGTCATCGGTCCCGTGGAGGCTGGAACAGGCTGGCCATGGCGAGCCAGCCGGACCGGTGTGCAACCGGGGGTTCAAACCCCAGGCCGGATGGCCGGCTGGCCAAAATAGCCCCCTTAATTGTGGGGGGCCACGGTTACACAAGGGGGGCAGCCCCCCCCCCCCCTCTTTTTTCCCAACAGCTCGGCCGAAGCCGAGCTGGCAGCACGCTGGGCGCGCTGCGCCCAACAGTGCCGGGCCGGGCCGACCCTGTCCGGGGCGGGTCGACCCGGTTCGGGCCAACCGGGGGGTCTCGGGCCGGGTCGGTCCGGGCCCGAAACCCCCGTTTTCGGACTGTTTGGGTTCAAATGCCCATAACATGGGCTACAGACCTCCAAACGACACACCCTCAGCGGCAACAAGATCCTTAGAATGAGATGGTCGTTTCGACATATCGCACTTAAGGTTTCGGAATACTTTGAGTTCGGCCGGGATGGTTCGTACACGAAACCTACTGGGACCTCGTAGCGGAAATGCTCATATCCTGAGCTACGGACGTCTGAATGACGTGTCGTCAACTTTGTTGAGTTCCTCTTTGTGATACAGATCTTTTGGCATACTCTGCCCGAGGTTTGGACGTAGGTGGAGTACAGTCTGGTTGGTTTTGCCTTAAAAACCAACCGGGTCTCGGGAAGAAAAAGCCAATAACTCTCAGACCGGGCGTCCGATCGACGCGTCTTCTACGACGTTGAGTTCTTGTTAACGATACTGAACTTTTGGATACATCAACTCTGGACTATGTGACAGTTGATGTATCAGCCTCTCGGCTCGTGGAGCGGACCCTCCCAAACGAGCTTGCTGTGTGCGGGAACCCTAGTGCTAGCTGCGACTGTTACTGTGACTGCGACGACGACTATGCAGAGATCCTCAGTGGATTCGATAACAACGACTATAGCACTCAGCGATCCTATGTGGATCAGTACTACCGATCTTGTGTGGGTCTGATCCTGTGTGGGTCATCACTCAGCGGTTCTGTGTGAGCTAGTGCCTACAGATCCCGTGTGGGTCCGATCCTGTGTGGTTCTTTGCGGGGGTTAGTTTCCTATCGATCCTGTGTGGGTCATTGCAGGGGTTATTACCTATCGATCCTTTGTGGGTCTGACGACTTAGATGGATCAGTGATCATCTCTATCGTCTTTCGAAGATGTATACCTATGTGAGCTGAATCCTGTTTACTTTCCTATGTGGATTGAGTTGTGCTATCCTATGTGGATTACGTTTTGCTTTCCTATGTGGAGTACGTATACTTTCCTATGTAGACTGGGTTTTACATGGGCTCGTAGGTTGGAGCGTATTGAAATTGATGACTTAGGTATATGTATGGGCATATACCTAAGAAGTTTCAGTTGTTACTTTGTGTTTGTATCTTTACTTTTTGGTTTATCCTTTGTGGATTTTGGGAGACCTTCGGGGGCTCGGGGTCTCTACTGAGTAGCTTATACTCACCCCTGCACGGGCTATGCCTGCACTACGTTGTGTTGGTTGCAGACGACGGACATCATTGATCGTGGTTGAGGCTTGCAGAGCACGGCGGTACCTGGAGGTGGACCACTGGGCAGACGTGCTCGGAGCGGACGGTGGGACCCGAGGAGCAGTGGACCTATCTGTACCCACCCTTTAGGTGGGATTTCCAGTGGATAGCTTGGTGTAGCGGCTTTTACTTTTCAGTTGTTGTTTTCATTTTTGAGTTGTACTTTACTTTCAGTTTGGGTTTGTATACTGGCCGATTTGCTTTTCTGCTTGCTTACTCTGTGGTGCTTGTTTACTTTACAAAGGAAATGCCTTCCCTTTTACCGGGATTTACGCCTTGGTGCTAGTTGCCAGCCCCTGGCCTATGGAAGGTGGGCTTAGGGTAGTCACGACATGGGCCTCGAGGACGGGTCGTGACAAATTGGTATCAGAGGAGTTCTGTTCTACCGCAGACTCTAATTTTTTCTATGTGAAGCAATAATGTTTACTGTATTGAGTGTGGTTATCAGTCCAGGGAGTCCAATGTTGGTGCGGCGGACAACATATCCGTAAACCAGGACCCTGACTTCTGATTTCCGACTTAATGCATGAAAACATTGATTGCATATCTGTTTCAAAGTTTTCTTTGTGATTACTTAGTATCAGCTCACCAGGTATACTATTCTGACCGTGGCGCACCTGTTTCCTTTTCAGGATGGCCCCATGATGGCAGGAAGCTAGGGTTCCGAGAGTCGAGCATGACGTTAGCCCACCGAGCGATGAGGCCTCGGTGCAAGGCCCTTTGTCAGCAGTGGCACTGGTGGTAGCTCTACCTGCCGAGCCACCGATACTTCTAGCACCAGTCGTTGACGATGCACATCGCCTCAGTGCACTGCATGAGTTCCAGCACCAGCGACCACCCAGGTTTTGTCGGGAGACGGACCCCCAGGCAGCCGAGAACTGGTTGGAGGCAGTCGTACGAGTTTTCAGGCTAGTGAGGACACCAGTAGACCTCATGGTGATCCTCGCTGCGAGCCTACTACACGCAGTAGTGGGCCGATGGTGGAGCTTGATGCTCCAGGTGAACGATGAGGCATCTATAATATGGACATACTTTGAGAGCCTCTTCCGCTAAGAGTCCTTCCCAGCCACCCTCTGTGTGGTATGCATTCAAGAGCTTCTTCAGCTGCGGCAGGGCAGCATGACGGTCGCTCAGTACTCGGCGATATTTACTGATCTCTCGCGCTACTCGACCGACATGGTACATGACCCATTCTTCCGGGCCCAGAACTTTGAGCAGGGATTGATACACGAGATCAGGGCATCACGGATCTCCCTCAGCATTCCGACTTAGTCAGGAGTACTGGAGCGGGCCCTTTTGATCGAGAGATTTCTTGCTGAGTCTACACTAGCGTTGAGACCCACCGCAGGGCGGCACGTAGCAGAGTCTTCCGCAGCAGGCAGTCGACGGATGACTCTTGGGACCAGGTAGACCAGACCCTCAGGCAGACGACCTCAGGACACTGGCTCAGCAGTGCGGGGCACACAACGTGGAGCCAGTCTTTCGAGAGGCAGGTAGTGCTACTCGTGCGGCGGGCAGGGCCACATGGCTCGTGATTGCACGACTCGTCGTGACGAGGAGCAGCATACGGTTGAGGGACCACCGAGGAAGAGGTAGAGGGTCGACCGTTGAGGTCCACAGGGAGGAGGCGGACGAGGCAGAGGAGCTGTCCGAGTAGCAGGTGGTGGGCGACGCTTTGAGGCTTTACCACCACCACCACCAGGAGGTCCACCCCGACCATAGGGAGCTGGCACGCAGAGACAGGCACAACTCCAGGTAGTAGAGGCCTACGACCACGGCGCGCCAGAGATGATTCGAGGTACTATCTCTGTCTATTACACCCTTGCTTTAGTAATTATAGACACAGGAGTGAGTCACTCTTTCATAGCCGCTGCCCTTGTTCGGATCTCAGAGATTCCGAAAGAGCCGTTGGCTCGATCCTTACGGCTAGAGACTCCTACGAGAGCAGACGCAACGATTACGCACTAGTGCCGGCAATGTGAGCATACTATAGGAGGCAAGAGCTTCGGCTGGGATCTTCTTGTAGCAGCGTTGAGGCCTTACGACGTCATCTTGGGCATGGATTGGTTATCTACGGTCCATGCACAGATTGACTGTTTTAGGCGCAAAGTGTGATGTGTACACATCGACGGGAGCAGGTTCACCTTCACCTGCGAGATGAGAGCCTTTGTAGCACAGGATGGACTTCCGCAGAGGAGAGGAAAACCCATCACTCATTAGTTGGCTAGCCTCATCCTAGGAGCAGTTGACGTGCGGAGTCCTGGTTTTCCTACAATGGTGGATCAGTTTGCAGACGTTTTTCCCGACAACGTTCCAGGGTAACCACCTCGTAGAGAGGTAGAATTATATATTGACCTGTACCCCGGGACAGCCTCGATATCGACTCCAGCATATCGGATGGCCCCCACTGAGCTTCGGGAGCTATGGGTACAGTTGGAGGACTTGCAGGGCTTGGGGTAGTCATGGCACGGGCCCCGAGGACGGGTCGTGACAAAATTCAACATGATGTTAATATTATTTTTGAAATTTATGAATTTTAATAGAATAAAAACGATATCAAAATATACATAATTGCATTTGATGATACATAAATTACATAAATTTCAGTAAACAACCATTACAAAATTAAAGACAAGCGATAAATAAATAATGTTAAATTCTATTGTTTTTAGATAATCTAGTTGACCATCAAAATAAATCATTGGATTCCTTCTACATAGTGTTAGTTTATTTAGATTATTATAGATAATATGTATCAGTAAAATAACATCTTACTTATTTAAAAATATATAAAATACTTCAACAAATTATTTTAATTGATATATTATTTTTTTCACTTTAATAGTTTTAACTATAAATAAAATTATAAATCCAAACATATTTTATTAGGATTAATGGTGGGTAAATACAAATTTTTCTTTAAATTAATCAATAGAAATTTATTTATTTTTTATAATTCTAATTAATCAGTAATAAATTGGAATAGATTCACAATAACAATAATCAGTATCTTATTTTTGTACCCGTAAATAATTATTTTATATTCATACACACCAAATGATAATATATACATAAAAAATTTTGATAAATAAATCAACATTTAAATTCATATAATCCCACACTCCATGTATTAGATGTTGATTTTAATAAGAAAATTATAAAAAATTGCTATAATATTTTATCAATGTCATATGAATGATAAATTCATTCCTTGTGACTATAATGATACATTATTTGACAAAATAGATCCAAATATATTGTATGATTGTCACATCACTCAAAAAAATTCCATAATTTGGATCCCCTCCCCTTTCTCTTAGAAAATGTTGATGGAATTTTAATTATTTTTTGAATTATGTAATCATATAAAATATATATATATATATATATATTACATTAATGAAATAAATTCTTGAGAATCTCTAATATAAAATTTAATAGAAATTAACATTCTAATAATGAAGAAGATAAAAAAGAAAAATATACTATGCCATCTATATGTTTTTTTAGTTGGACACTTAGTCAACTATAATAATTTTTAACATATATTTCATAAGAATTAGTATTCATCACTGTCTTCAAAAAATGATTTCCCCATTAAATAACCTAGAATCTATTAACCCAAAATAAGATTTTAAATATCACTACGAATAATAGAATGTAAATTCAATGATAAAATCTTTAATGACCCATGTTATTAATATGATGGAATGTGTATCAAAAAAACTAATGAGTTCCATATGACATATTTAGAAAAATTTATAGTATATTGTAAACATAAATCCTCGAGAAATACACAATTATATAGTCTTGTAGTTCTAATTTAATTATTTTTGAATTATCTATTGAACACACATTGAACAACCTAAACTAAAAAAATTTGTAATGTATGTTCCATAATTTTACATATAAATGTTTTCCATATAAATCACTACATTTCTTATAAAAAGTGCAATATATTTATTAAATTTATCGATATTATCTTAATTGGAATCAATGTTTTTAATAAAACACCCAATTGTCTCTATGATTATGTATTTCACTTGAAAATGTAAGTATTTTTTATGAATAAAAATAAAAAATTATATTGAATATTGATTAAAACCCTTGTAAAGTGTAGAAACTGATAAACATTAAAAATATCTTAAAATATGTATTAATAATTATAAACCCGAAACACTTCTATTTATTATAAAATATTCCCTAATATTGATCCTTTATTACATTTAATTTAGCTGTAGTATACAAAATAATTTGGTTTTGTAACTGATTACAGATCATAGAAATAAATATTAATGATAAAATATTTTTACGAAACTATGATATGATATATAACCATCCTTATGATAAATTGATATAAATAAATCTATTTCAATTTCTTTTATAATATTTTTAATGATATGTGGATCAATTTGATAATTTTACACTCTTTTTCCATATAATGTATGGACCCTTGTTATAAATAATATATCTATACTTCCTAAATAATTCCATTAATGAAAATTATCAATATATATATTCATGGATAAAATATGATAACATTTAAAATTAATTATACATCTAAAAATTACTCATACATTGTAAAAATAATAATTCACATGTGGCTAATTAAAAAATTGAAACATAGGAATCCTTGTGTAATTTTATAAATAATTTTGATTACACTATTGAAAGTCATTTCTATAGAGGAAATAATTAAAATTAAAAATAGGTAATGTAAAATTTATCATAATATTTTAGAATAGTAAGAATTTAGGAATAATTTCACACATGGTTTTAATTATACTTATCATGAGATGATATATTTATAAATCATTTATATATTTGTAAAATTATTATTTATGTACATTATTGTACCATTTTAGTTTCCAGTTATCTTCTTCTCAGAGGCTATAAAATATAATATTTCATTCAACAATATTATTCACATTTATAAAGAACAGATTGTGTACTCAAATTTTATACAATAGTCATAATTTTCATAAAGCATTTAAACAATACCCTATTATGTAAAGATTTATTAAAAGAATTCAAGGAAAAAAGAAATTCATGTAGATTATTTTTCAATCATATTTATTATTAAATGTGATTCATATCTTTTGAATCATATAAATGAAAAAAATGAATTTATATTAGGAAAAAAAATTACATCCTTGGACATTGACTCGCTCAACAATATCTTCAATATTGTTAAATATCGCCACACTAAGGGATTAATAGCACAAAATCCAATCTGGGAGTTAGTTCAGGGGATGAATTATTATTGGACCATGGAAGATTCCATTTTGAAACTAATGTTCCATGAAATTTATATACATATATAATTATGATTTTATAATATATTATAGTCCCTAGAATTTTTCTCATGGAACTCTTAAGATCGATACTATTTGTGAGGTCCAACATGTTTAAAAAGATTCATGTATAGATGTGGAGTATAATTGAAAAACAAATTCATCAATAAAATAAATATAAAACAACATATGTGTAATTTTAAAATTATTTAGATATTTAAATACTATGAATATATTAAAAAATAATTAAAATATATTACATTTTTAATAAAAACATTATGTTTCTCAGTATGTAATAATATAAAACTAAACATAAACTAAGAATCATCCACCTATTGAAAATAATAATTATTGTAATATTAAATGTTCAAGAAAACAAGTTTAATATCTATATATTATAAAGTAAATATATAAAATAAATATCATTAATAAATCCTAGAGTATTGAATATAAAATATGTAATATTATCATCCATTACTACAATCTCTATGAAATAAAGAATAACTAATATGCTGAACTGGATCACCATATTCCTTTTATGATAATAATATTTTCAATATAATACTTATTTATATAGGTGTTTAATCCCTATGAATAATAATATTCCTTGTAACACCCCAAGCTTCCATAGTACGATCCTCATTGAATAATATAGCAGCGTGTGTTGTACGCAACCTCGAGTTCTAACACACCGCGACCAATAAAAGTAGCAGTTATGAATAGTAATACCCACGTTTTGAAATTATATAAATTTTATATTTCAAAATGGATTTCATTTTTGGATTCGGAATATCGAAATTATCATATGTTGAATGTTTTTTAATTTTCTGAGAACTTCCTATTTTTGATGAATCGTGAAAAATACTTAAAAACAATTTTTTTAATCAAAATAATTTATAGTGATAAATTATAAAATTGAGTGGTTTTAAAGTGTAATTAGAATATATTTTTACCATTTTATCCAATGGTGGTCATTAGAATTAATTTCACATTGATATAGGACAAAAATATTTGTCAATCTTTTGATTGATATTCTTTCTTAAAAACACGCTATTTATTGTGACAACGGGAATTAACAATTAAATTAATTAATTCAACTTATATGTTTTGAATTTTTTAAAATAGACATCATTTTTGAATTAGGAATATCAAATATATCTTAGTTTTAATTTTTGGGTTTGTTCTAAAAAACATCGATTTTTGATGAATAGTGAAACCACTAAGTGGTAGTTAAAAAATCTGATTTTTAATTTAAATGAAAATTTACCACCACTGTGATTTGAATTTCCAAAATCCTAAATACATAATTTTCATTATGTAGTAAAATGTGGATCAATGGGATGGAAATAATTTTTGGTGAATAGTAACTTTTAAGTTCTATTAATCGCGATTAAAGGTAATTAGTGACATTTAAGGTAAAAATGATATTATAAAAATATGAAAATATCATGAAACTTGTCCTACCCTTATTTTATGAGTCATGGACGACAAAAAAATCCATGGGTCAACTTGGGGTCCCCATGGAGCCACTTGGGTAAGAAAATGACATTACTAACTTTTTATTAAAAGTAAAAATAAAATTGTCACAAACATGTGTTTTTTACTAAAACAATTATTAAATGGGGTTATATAAGTTTAAATTTCGACTATAAATATTAAATGGTAATATAAAAATATTTCCTACATCATGATATTTTTTATATAATTTTTAGACATTAAATAAATTACTCTTTATATGACACCATGATGATGTAGCGATTACCTCATTAATTAACGATTTAAATAAGATGAAAAGATAATGTAAAATATAAGATTTACACGTTTTAAAAACCTTATGGATGGGTTTATTTAGAACCCTTATCACCTTATCCTTGAAATATAAAATATTGGGACATTTGAAATCCGAAAAGTACATCATAATAATGTAACAATTCATTACTTTCCAATAGTGCCCCTCTTCTCCTATTATAAAGGCCCCCACCAATACCACCTTATTCACAGCTTCAAATTCATTTTTCATGGCCAAACTCTGCCCAAATACTCTCTAAGCTTACCTCTGTTACTCCTAGAAGCCTCACTTTGGGATGAATTATTCCCAAGGAAGCCATTGGCTCAAATAAAAAATAGTTACCCGATTTTAAGGTAATGTCTTCTCTTTTGTTATTTTCTTTTATTTTGATTCTCCAACCCCATAAACTATTTTTATTTCATTATTTTGTAAAAACAGAAGTATCTTAAATATACTAGGATTTTGTTATGAGAAATATTTGATTTACACTTACACACACCTTCATCTAATGGTTAAAGAACATACTGTTTCTGTGGTTGGCGAATTTCTGCCTCACGAAACGATGATTGTTCAATCTTCATTTAACACATCTCATGGTGGCCACTAAGATGTAACTATATTTATATATGATATATATTATATTTATGTTTTCCTTATGCTTCTTTATTTCTCATTTATGGAGTACCTTTATGATATCCATTATGGGTAAACGCGATAATTTCATTTTAGGAAGTGCGAACTACCGCCCCCTCAAAGTGATTTGAATTGTTAATGCCATATGTGGGATATATAAAGGATGGATTAAATGATATTATATATGATATTATAATTGAATTATAATATACCTTTATATCATTATGATTTCATTCCAATAAATATGAAATAGAAATGAAAGTAGCGTTCATTCGTACGTACGACTTACCGTCTCCATGAACGGTGCATTTCATTTCTTACATCTAAATGTTACGTAATATTATGAATGAATGTACATACTGGATATATATGATATATATGATATCTACATTATTAATATAATTCTGGAGATAATTGATATTCTACCACATGAACAACTTGCAATTATATGAAGTTTATTTTTGCTGAAGTACCAATGATCGAAAAAACGTCTGTTATTAACTTAAATAATTACATAATGTTCATAACCTGGTAATAAGTGATATAAAAGGAATAATGAACTTGAAAACGGTTCTTAAGAAAGTATAAATTAACTCTATTTTCTTATTCTGGAGGTTAAAGAACGATCGATTCAAGTCGGACAGGAGGTAAGGGAACTTCTTAACCCAATTTCTGTTCATTGGGTTATTCTCGTACATTCAAATATGTCATGATATTATTATGTCCTATATTGTATTTGTAATTTCATTATGTTTACCTATAGTGAATACACATAATATATCTATTTTTTTTTAAAAAATGATCTTTGAAAGGGACATCGTCTCAATCTCGTTTCCTTGAGGCATGTTTTTTTATACACCACTTTATTTTATACGGTGTATAAACCCCTTTTACTTTTATGTTTATTCAAAAGAAATCTTTTTATATGAAGAGTTTTTACTAAACGACAAAAGTAATGTTTTTTCTTATGTATGCGGGATAACGACTTGTCCATTGCTGTGACCATTATTTGAGTTTTGGCATCCTATACAAGCAATAACCTTTTTAAATGAAAAATAAATACCATGTTTTACTTTTATTTTATTTTGGTATTGAAAATGGTTTTTAAAGTGTTTTTATTATATCAATGTGTTGTATTGATATCTTGTGACTGAAATGTGGAAATGTTATGTTTCCTTTATGCATGTTTTATGTGGTACGATTATGTTATGGTTTATGATATGTTTAAACATGTTCATATGAGAAATGCATTGGACTTAATAAGTGACGGGTGGAGCCCGCTATAGCTCCTCGATGCATCAGTACGTCTCATGAGAAAAACTAGTGTCTTAGCATGTGGCCTTGACAAAATCTTATTTGTAGACTTGGCACGAGTCCTTGGGTATGTGTTTATGATAGTCTGGCATTATGCATTCCATCTTTATGAAAGTGGTTTTTGATATTGCATGTGATTATTCGACTAGTAGAATATCCATGTGAATACATAAATGGGATTATTTCATTTTATTTTTCCACATTATGCTTAAGTTCATGATTAAATGGATTTTGTTTTAGTTATACAATTACTTAAATATTTATGTTTATTTATGAAAGCTTCTGTTATATTGTTATCCTTACTGAGCAATGAGCTCACCCCTTTCAATGTTTTAATTTTTCCTGGATGTGAAAAAGTATTTTATGAATGACCTGAAGGGATATGAGGGGATATAAAGACAATATTTTATTGTAGTTTTTTATTACTTTATGATGTAATGTAAAACATATGAATGTATCTAGTGTTTCAAGGCTACTAAACTAATCGGACTTTCGAGACTTGATCATTGTGATCATGCCAATGTTACATAATAATGCACCAACTCTGGGTAACTGGGGTTGGGGCGTTATAGTTAGTATCAGAGGTAGTTTAGTACTAACCTTGAAATTTAGATTTAGATAAACTCTAATTAGAGCACATAGCCCTAAGATAAAATTTGAGGATTAGTATATAAGAACTTCCATGAATTTTTTTATTATAGAGATTTTGTGAGTTTTCAGAGAAATACATCCCTGTCTGGATACGAGAAGGTAGAGACATCTTTGGAACAGATGTACCTAGGGGTAAAACCTGAAAACACCGCTTTGAGCTAGGCTCGAACGGGAACTGGTGCACGACAACAGGCCTTGATGCACTCTTGGTTACGACACTCCCAGGGGATATGCATATGATAATTCTCATTTTCATTAAAAACCACTATAAACGGTTTATGAGTATATACTTACTCAAAGAGAACACTTTTATGATTATAGTTAAATTTATGTTAAGTGTTTTACAAGTATGGAATTATGTATTTTGATTCATAAACTAAACTAGTTTATGCCATTGTTTTGAAATGGGGCCTAGTGGGAGGAGTGGAAACGGTATCAATGAATGCACTCCATGAAGGGATTTCTCTCCTGCTCAAGATAATTATAATGGAGTTGGTGATACAATTGGGGCTGATCAGCTTATCACCATACTGGGGAAACTCACTTAGGTTATGATTAATAACCTTACTCGTATGGGGCACCCTGATCCGCAATGTGGAGGATCAATGTTAGACCGCTTAATGAGGAAACAACCACCAATATTTAATTGGGGTACAAATCCATTAGTAGATGAGCAATGTATAAACTACTTAGATAAAATATTCCATGCCTTGGGGAGCAGCGAAAGGGAGAAGGTTGTCATGGCAGTTTACTGCCTCACTGGAGATTTCGATCAATAGTGGACGTTGATATGGAAAGGTAATTTCTGAGTCTGAGGCAGCAGGAGGATGAGAATGTCGCAAAGTATGAGGCTAACTTTACAAGGTTAGCAAGACATGCTGCCGATTATATACGTAACCCATAAAGTAAGATTGATCATTTCTTTGATGGGTTAAAACCATGTCTTCGTTGAGCATTAGTATCAAAATAGTTCTCAACATATGAAGATATAGTTTCGTGTGCTATCAAGACAGAAAAAGAATTCTCTATGTCTTATGACAGCAAAGTAAAGAACGAGAAGAAGAGAACGGTGGAACAAGAGACAGATAAAGGAAAAAAGGGAAAGAAGGATTTTCCATTATGCAATAATTGTGGGTAGAATCACCCCGGTACTTTCCTAAAAGGAATGGTAGTTTGTTATAAATGTGGAGAAAAAGGTCACCAGGCTCGTGATTGCAAGGGAAAGAAAGAGGCTATCAATGTTGAATGCTACAATTGTAGGGAAATGGGGAATTATTAAAATTAATGTCCTAATAATCAGGGAAAATTACCTCAGAAAAGGCCAAGGTATCAAGGATAATCTCATATTGTTACTACATTTGAAGTGGAATAATTAATGTATTGGTGCTTTTGGACTCAAGGATTATATTCTGGTTATAAGAATAATGTGATATATATAAGGATTGTACTGTAGTACTTGTTTTTTTCATTAAGGTTTTAATATGATGAAGGTAATCATATTTTTATATGTGACAATAAGAGAATATTTATATTGTTTGAGAAATCTAATGATACAATTGATTTTGGAATTTAATGAACTTTTAGAGAAAGTTTGGATGGAGGTATTTTGGATAAATATAATGGTTGGAATGGATTAAGTTGAACTTTGGATAGTATTGTTTAAGGTTAAAACATTTATGAAGATAATTTTTGGAATATTATAATACTTTAGTTTTAGGAAAAGGACAACCTGCAGGTTGGGGGATAACATGTCGCATCGGACAAATCTATAGGAATCGAACCCACAACCATAGTGCAACATGCCTTTATTACATACCAATAGCCTACAGGAAGTCCCTGGTTATTACAAAAAAGTTTTCCTAATCTAAATGGTATGTTATACAATTATGATGAATAGAATATTTTTGAGTTCTATTACCTTTTGGAGTGAAAGATGGGTTTGTGGTAAAAATTTTATTAAAGAATTAAAGTATGCATCACAAGTAAATATATCTCTTTACATTATTAGTAAATATCCTAAATAAATTCCTCATCTTTATAAAAGGTAACTTAAAAAAAAATGTTGTCGGTTAACTTTTCCAATTGGGGAATCAATGACCGTTTAACCAATCAAAAGTTTGTGATTTTCTTGTAGTTAAATTTCTCTTAATTCTATTTTATACAACACTCCATCAGACCATGATGGTTTTTTCCTCCATAATCATATTTTCATAGAATCCTAGTATGGGCTATCTTGGGTGACCATTGTACATCTCTTTCATTATTTTAAAGTTATATTTTTATTAACCTTATTTACGATGTGGGTTTTCCACAAAGATATTTTCTATTTTCAACCTTTTATTTTAAAAGAAAATTTTTAAATTGCGAGGATGCAATTTTTTGAAGGTGGGGAGAATGTAACACCCCGAGATTCCATGGTATGCTCCTCTTTGAATAATAGAGCTGTGTGTGTTGTACGCAACCTCGAGTTCTAACACACCACGACCAATAAAAATAGCACTTATGAATAGTTATACCCACTTTTTGAAATTATATAAATTTCATATTACAAAATGGACTTCATTTTTGGATTAGGAATATCGAAATTAGCCTATGTTGAATTTCTGGTAATTTTCTGAGAACATCTAATTTTTTATGAATAGTGAAAAATACTTAAAAACAAATTTTTAAATCAAAATAATTTATAGTGATAAATTATACAATTGAGTGGTTCTAAAGTGTAAGTAGAATATATTTTTACCATTTTATCCACGGTGTTCATTAAAATTAATTTCACTTTGAAATTGGACATGAATAATTGCCAATCTTTTGATTGATATTCTTTCTTGAAAACACGCTATTTGTTGTGACAGCGAGAATTAATTATTAAATTAATTAATAAAACATATATGTTTTTAATTTTGAAAAATAGAAATCATTTTTGAATTAGGAATATCAAATATAGCTTAGGGTTAATTTTTGGTGTTGTTCTGAAAAACTTCGATTTTTGTTGAATAGTGAAACCACTAAGTTGTAGTTAAAAAAACTAAATTTTCATTTAAATGAAATTTGACCACCTCTGTGATATGAATTTCAGAAATCCAACATACAAAATTTTCATTATGAAGTAAAATGTGGATCAATGGGATTAAAATAATTTTTGTGAATAGTAAATTTTAAGTTCTATTAATCACGATTAAAGGTAATTAGTGAAATTTAAGGTAAAAAGGATATTATAAAAATATGAAAATATCATGACACTTGTACAACCCTTATTTTATGAGTCATGGTCGACCTATACAATCCATGGGTGAACTTTGGGACCCCATGGAGACACTTGGGTAAGAAAATGACATTAATAAATTTTTATTTAAAGTAAAAATAAAATTGTCACAAACATGTGTTGTTTTACTAAAACAATTATTACATGGGGTTATATAAGTAAAATTTTAGACTATAAATATTAATTGGAAAGCTAAAAAGATTTCCTACATCTTGATAGTTTTTATATATTTTTTAGACATTAAATAAATTAAAATTTTTATGACACCATGATAATGGAGTGATTACCTCATTAATTAACGATTTAAATAAAATAAAAATATAATGTAAAATATAAGATTTACACCTATCAAAAACCAATTTTATGGATACATTTATAACCTTTATCTCCTTACCCTCTAAATATATAATTCCGGGACCTTTGAAATCCGAAAATTAGTTCATAATAATGTAGCATTTCATTACTTTCCAAGAGTGCCCCTCTTCTCCTCTTATAAATGGCCCCCACCACTAACACCTTATTCACACATTCAAATCCATTTAGCTCGTCCAAAATTTTCCCAAATAATCTCTCTACTTCCCTCTCTTACTCCTTCAAGCCTAAATTTGGGAATAATTCTTCCCAAGGAAGCCTTTCGCTCAAATCAAAAAAAGTTACCCGCTTTTAAGGTAATGTCTTCTCTTATGTTATTTTCTTTTATTTTGCTTCTCCAACCCATTAAACTCATTTTATTACATTATTTTGTAAAAAAACAGTATATTCAATATTCTAGGATGTTTTTATGAGAATAATTTGATTTACACTTACACACACCTTCGTCTAAAGGTTAAAGAACATACTGTTTCTGTGGTTGGTGAATTTCTGCCTCACGAAACGATGATTGTTCAATCTTCTTTTAACACCTCTCATGGTGGCCTTTAAGATGTCACTATATTTATATATGATATATAATATGTTTATGTTTTCCTTATGCTTTTCTATTTATCATTTATGGAATACCTTTATGATTTCCATTATGGGTAAACACAATAATTTCATTTTAGGAAGTGCGGACTACTGCCCCCTCAAAGTGATTTGAATCGTTAACGTCATATGTGGGATGTATAAAGGATGGAGTAAATGATATTATATATGATATTATACTGAATTATAATATAACTTTATATCATTATGATTTCATTCCATTAAATATGAAATACAAATGAATGTAGTGTTCATGCATACGTACGACTTACCGTCTCCATTAACGGTGCATTTCATTTCATACCTCTAAATGTTATGTAATATTATGAATGAATGTATATATTGGATATATATGATATATATGATATCTACATCATGAATATAATTCTGGAGATAATGTATATTCTACCACATGAACAACATGTAATTATAAATAGTTTATTTTTTACTCAAGTACCAAAGATTGACAAAACGACCGTTATTAACTAAAATAATTACATAATATTCATAACATGGTAATAAGTGATATAAAAGTAATAATTAACTTGAAAAAGGTTCTTAAGCAAGTAGAAATTAACTCTAGTTTATTATTCAGGAGGTTAAAGAACGATTGTGTCAAGTCGGACATGATGTAAGGGAACTTCTTAACCCAATTTCTGTTCTTTGGGTTAATCTCATACTTTCAAATTATTTCAGGATATTATTATTTCCTATCTTGTATTTATAATTTCATTATGTGAAATTATAGTGAAGACACATAATAGATCTATTTTAGTTTAAAAATGATCTTTGAAAGGGACATCGTCTCAATCTCCTTTCCTTGAGGCATATTTTGTTTTATACAGAACATTCTTTTATATGGTATATAAAACCCTTTGACTTTTACGTTTATTCAAAAGGAATAATTTTATACAATAGTTTTTACTAAACGACAAGATGAACTTTTTGCCTTATGTATGCGGTGACAAAGACTTCTCTGTCCCTGTGACCATTATTTGAGTTTTGACTTCCTCTACAAGACATAAAGTTTTTTAAATGAAAAATAAATACCATGTTTTAATTTTCTTTTATTTTGGTATTGAAAATGGTTTTGAAAGTCTTTTTGTCATATAAATGTGTTGTATTGATATCTCTTGATTTAAATGTGGAAATGTTGTGTTTCCTTTATGCATGTTTTCTGTGATACAATTATGTTATGATTTATGATATTTTTAAACCTGTTCATATGAGGAATGCATTGGACTTAGTATGGGACGGGTGGAGCCCTCTATAGCTCCTCGATGCATCAGAAGGTCTCATGAGACAAACTAGTGTCTTGGAACGAGGCCTTGAAAAAATCTTATTTGTAGTCTTGGCACGAGGCCTTGGCTACGTGGTTATGAGAGTCTGACATGATGCATTCCATCATTATGAAAGTGGTTATTGATATTGCACTTGATTATTCGACTAGTAGAATATCAATGTGAATAAGTAAATGGAATTATATCATTTAATTTTTCCATATTATGCTGAAGTTCATGATTAAAAGGCTTGTGTTTTAGTTATACAATGACTTAAATGTTTATGTTTATTTATAAAAGCCTCCACTATATTGTTATCCTTACTGAGCATCTGATCTCACCCTTTCAATGTTTTAATTTTTCCAGGATGTGAATAAGTATTATATGAATTACCTGAAGGGGTATGAGGGGATATGAAGACAAGATGTTGTTTTAGTATTGTATTACTTGATGATGTAATGTAAAACTTTTGAATGTATCTGGTGTTTCAAGGATACTAAAATAATCAGTCTTTCAAGACTTGATCTTTGTGATCATGCCAATGTTACATAATAATGCACCGACTCTGGGTAACTGGGGTAGGGGCGTTACATTCCCTCACCTGATTTATTCTTATAGAATTTTTTTCTCACATATATAAAACAATCCTAATTATTATTGAGTAAAAAATGAAATATACACAGAATATATGTTATCTTCACCAAAAATCTTTATAAAAAAATTCATCATCCAAATTTATAAAATTAATATATGGTCATTAATTGATTCTTAGTAAATATCATGATGGATGTTAGTAATAGAATTTCCAACTTATTATTTAAATTTATAAAATGATTAATTTCATGATTATTTATATTTATCCGAATTCATTTGAAAATATTAATTATTTTAAAATACATTGACAATAATGATATTTACTATACCATGATAATAATAGATCAAATAAATATACCATGTTCAGAAACATATGATATTTATTAGCAATTTATATAATTTTGTTTGTTTTTATTTATTATAATTTAATAATTTAAATTATTTCTTATTTTATATAAGGGTTTTTGTATAGGATAGTACTGAAAGATGATGAGGGATTGTAGAATATAAGGAGTTGTAGTCCAAAAGATAAGCAATAAGTATTTAATTTCATATTTTTCATAAACCAATTAATATTGTGTCCCAATATTTGTGAAAAATAAATTGTTATTTTTTTTATATTATAAAAAATTATACTTTATATAAAGTATATACATTTATTAATCCATCATTATCGATTCTGATATTCCAATATAATGATTATAATTTCATTCAATAGTTATCCCATTTTTTATTCCAAAAATAATTGTATCCTTGTATATTAATGTAGTTAAATTTTTTTTCATTAGTTTAATTAAGAGTATAAAACACACTTCTATTAATATATATCAGAGAAATTTATTTAGTTATTAATAAAAAATTTGTTTATAAGTATAATTTTTAAATTTATGAATTAGAATTTAATGTGTTTTTTACATGTTATACTAAAATATTATTCTAGGAGACTTAAATGTATGTCTATTTAACCTTAAAAATGATTTTAATTTCATATTAGGGATGTTTTAAAAGAAAATATTTCAATATGGGTTATGTAAGTAAAATCTTGTATTATTGAATGAATTATTGGTGCAAAATCTTGTGTTATGTTTCTCTAGTGATTTCAACAGATAACCAATCCTTTGCCAAAAATTACTCTTGTATGTATTAATAAGTATCACCAGGTAGTACAAGTATAACTAAAAATTAAGGAATTTCGAAATTTTTATTAATAATTAAAAAAATATTAGACTAAATATTGAATTCCGTTACAATGGTTTTCATTCAATTAAATGTGATGTATTGAATTATATATCACTGCCTAAAAAAGATTCAAAATACTAGTCATAGAAAAATTATATTAAATTTGAAAATTCATTATGTACATATTATAATATATATATATATATCATATCAATATAAATTAACACATATAAAATTCATTTTTATGAATATATATAAGTATATTTAATTTTTGTTAACTTATTCATATTATATTGTTGTTCCATTGGAAATGTATACAATAAATCTACATGCCCCATATGGGTATATATATTTGAATATGATTAATATATCAATTTTAAAATATAGGCTTCCTTGTAAATGTGATCAAACATTTTTAGATGTTTTTTAATAGAAAACAAGTTCTTTCCCACTAGAAAATAAGTATATAAAAACATGGGTAAACTAAAAATGCTAAAATGCAGAAATGAATATTTTATGGCATTCCATATGTAAAATGTTTATTTAAATATACATGATGGTGATTTATATTATAATAATATTTATCTTAAATATATAATATTATTTTATAATGTATTTTTGTATTGTTTTTTTCATGATATATATATATTGACTAATTTAAGATAGGTATTGTCAAGCGGTGATTGTTTATTAGCTTTAATATACTAACATACTATATGTGGAAAAAAATTAAGGATTGTGAACCTTATTATTCTTGATAGAAGAAATTAAAATTTACTAATAAATTGCTAATCCTTCTAATTGAAAATAGTTATCATGCATGACCATATAAATTTTATTATGATAGCTCAAGGTGATATTTATTGGGATTATAATGGGAAATTCATTAAAATATATCCTTTATAAAGTATTGTACTACTTCTATTTTTTTGATTTATTATTCACACGGAATATATATATATCAACATTATGTATTTATTTAATATGATACATTGTTTTATTTTTTGGATTTTTCATTGTGTTATAAAAAATCTTAAGTTGTATAATGATTACATTGGTTGGATACATACACATTGTCTTATAAACACTAATTGATTGATATAATTTTTTATTTTATTATAACCAACAAATGATTCATTGAATATAATTACATAGAACGATCATTATTTTATTTTTATTATATTCAATAAATAAAAATTTATAGCTTTTTAATCTCAATATCAATTTTTCATTGATACTAGCAATTAGTTATGATGGATTTTACATTATGTTTTCCAAAATACTGACTTAGGACTATAGTTGATCAGGGTTCGATAATCTTAATTTTTTTTAAATTCATATTAGGAATGTTGGTTGGAGGTATCTTGAATATAAATGATAATGAATAAGATGAATTTAATAAAAATATATACACAAAAAAATTTAATTACAATGAATTCCTAATATAATACTAGTATTCTTGGTTTTGTTTTTCTTTTACAATTTGGTGAGTAGATATTACGAGTTTATTTTTTGATGAATAATAATTTAAATATTTGAAATCAAATGATCACATTAAATATTTTATGATTTGAATATTTTTTAAAACAATTAAATGAATCAACATCATGTGAAAATAATCTAAATGATAATCAATAGAGTTATAATTTACTTTTAAATTATTATTATAATTACATTGACATAGTTTATTAATAGAATAACTAATTTCTAAATCCCTTGAGATTTTTTCAAAATTTATATTCATAAAACAATATATTAATAATGAAATGGTTTTGAAATTTTGAAAATATATATTTAATGTGTCATGTAATTTAACAAATGACATATTTTTTATAGAGTCATTTTTATACCTATGAGATAATTATTTTATTATTAATTATGAGCTTATTTTATGATTTTAAAAAGGATCTAATGAGTTTTTATAACTTCACGTATAGTAAAAAATAATACTGACAACATATAGTTCTTCATGTATGGATGAATGTTGTCCAATAAAAATTGGGTGTTTAGATCATCCATAAGTCTTTGATGGGATTTATATTTCTCAATGAAATGTTTTAGTGTTCTCTAAATGGAGAGCCTTTTCCTAACTATTTAGTGAATCAAATTTATTTTTATCAGTAAAATACAATATTATATATATTTTTTTATAGGATAGGGTAATTTTTATTAAAAATATTCCTAATATATTTAATTAAATTAATAAAAATGTGTAATTTAGAGTAATTATATGAAATTTAATAATTTAATGTATAACTACTGTTAGTGTAATTTCTTAATATTTACTATGATAGTTCAAAATTTTCCATGGAATGGATATGTAGAATTATTTCATTTGAAATGCAACAATGATTCTCAATATTTCAATAAGGGTTATGATTTTATGGGAACTTACTGGAAAAAATAACCATGATAGATAATTTAATACTTTTTTTCATATAAAATCAATTTTACTATATTTAAGGGATGTAATGTATGTGTTGCCCCATTTTTAAAATAATAAACAACACGACCATTATAATGAATCGTAATAATGTTAAATAATAATAAATTAATTAGTTTTATTAATAATTATATTCAAGGTACAAAATGTTATTGTAGAGATAAATGGGTGGATAGTGGACTTCTAGGATGAGTTATATGTGTCCACTAATCTAGTTATAAAATACCCATCACAAGGATGTATGAATTAGAAGAATATTTTGGATTAATAACTATAGTATCTTTTCATCTACTCTTATTAAATGAATAAAAAATATCTAATATCACCATTGTGATCTCATATAACACAATATAACGTAATATATCACAAAAAATAAGCAATTTCATTGTTTTTGTAACCGTATGAATCACTAAATATTCAAGAGGATAATGTATTTAGAGAGTATTATAAAAAAGCCTCAACATACCATGATATGTATTTATTATATTGGAATTCATTTGATATGATTTATATTTCAACATATATTTAAATATAGGTGAGAAGGAAAACAATGAACCAATCATTTACAAGCCATCACTAATTTAGAGATCTGAACTAGCCTCCATATACACTAGAATGTTCTTAATCACCCATGTATGGTGAAATATATTAAAGTAATTAAATATAACCATGTTGTAATGATTCCACCCAATATGTATAATTATTCCAAAAAGTCCCAGATCAGACAAAAGACTGATCTCCCAAATTATTATTAGAAAAAAGTAAAGTTCAATGAAAATAAAAGGCAAAGTCACTACATCACATCAAATCCATCCCCATCCCCATATCCATACGCAGTTACATTATCATCTTCTTGCGTGGCTGATTCCCATTCATAAGACTCATATCTCTTGAAAAGTTCATGGAATTTATTCCTCTTGAAAAGTATTTCTTTGGTTAACTGATCTTTAAAAGTACGCTTCCCTCCAATATCTTTTTCCACATAAGATTTCATCCCACCACTTTTATTGTATGATGCCCTAGTCGCCATTGGTTTGGGAAGCTCCGTGTAATCTCTTCGTGGATTCCTTCTTCCTTGATCTTGCCCATTCAACTCTTTATCCACCATCTTTGTGCCCCCATTTTTGACAACATCACTATAAGAGGTATTTTTTCATCCATCCTCCTTCTTAGAATCAGGTTCAACTGTCCATCACTTCTGATGTGCCACAAGAGGAGAGGAAGATGTTATTTTTCTTAGGGTGTTACCAATTGGCACCGCAGCCTGCTGACCAGCAACTGAGTCCTCTATCACACAAACTATGTTCGCATATTCATGAGAAGGGGACATCGAATTTCCTCCTCTACCATTGGTTCATCCTCCTTCGGGACAATATCCAGTAAAACGGAAAAAACGGTTTGGTGAGTAGTTTATCATTCCATCAGCACTAACCTATATCATGACAAGAGATCACTGCCCTAGAAATTTTCTCTCACTAGATGTCTAAATTCTTTCCACTCCACTGCCCATATACTGTGAGTCAGAATCACCAACCTTCGTCTCCCCTTTATCAGACTGCTCCATTAATTCTTTCTCCTTTATGCTATCAATATTAATGGAGTTCTCATTTGCCTTCATTGCATCCTCCATAGCCGTATTACTCCCATTAGACAGTGCTCTGGATTAGACCTCCAACGCCACAAACCTTTCTAAAGAAGCACCAACTTCAACCTGATCATTTTCCAATTCATCTTCCTTTGGGGCCAATCCATTCCCAGATACCCCTTGATTCAGACCTGTTTGAGTTTGAGCCATATCATCATTCCCAGTAGCATTAGGAACACCTGGATGGGAATCTGGGGTCGTTCTTCGGCATTTAACAGTTTCATCACCCTGCTTACAAAAATTGGAGCAAAACGGCATCCATGATTCATACATAATTTTTTGATTATACCTGTATTCTCCTTCCACGATGATCCATACAACCTCTTGTGGGACACTTGATAGGTCCATTTCAACATAGAACCTCACAGTGGCAGGATTTGACAAAGAAGGAGTTCTTTGATCACAACAAATAAATTGTCCAATGGAATTACCTATCAATCATAGGAGTCCCGGATTTTGGAAAGGAATGGGAAGACCCGACATTTGCAACCGGATTTCAGAATTTGGAGAATCATGATTCATATGACTTTCAAAGGTCCTGAGAAGAAGATGAAAACCAGAATCTATCTTGGTTCGGGACCAAGCCTTTCCCAAATCCTCATCATCCGCAAACAGAATGAAGATTTTGGGCGGTCCAAGAATCCCAACACACGCAAAATTCTTGAGCCCCCAATTTTCATTGATAAACTTATCGAAATCCTCCACCAGAAGACGCCTTCTCATGAACTATGCAATTAGGGCATTAGAAATCATCGAAGAAGCCTCAAAGAATTCCTGGAACGTAACCGGAAAAACGGGTTGACCAGAGATGCATCTGGGGAAATTCGCGGCTACATTGATAGCCAGAAAGAAAAATCCTGAATCCGACGGGGGTTGGAAAGCACCCCGATGACTATTGGTGGCCTACTATCTCCACTAAATATTGAGAGTCCCAATCCTACAAATCCAATCTATATGATTCAAAATGATCTCGAATATGATCCTAAATTGTGTAAAATCGTATGATAATCAATTCCCTATATGTATTATAAAACCACACCACATTCCTAATCATTAATTCATAAATAAATTAAATCCAGATGAAAATAATATTAATAATTAATTTTTTATTTTAATGTAAAATAAACCATATAATTCCACACCAAAATGTTATTAATTTTGAAACAATAAATTCCACTTTTCTATCATAAGACCAAAATATTCATTGTAGTATAAATATGTGAGTAAATAAATGGTTCAATTTCAAATACTAGTCGACCATATTTCAAAAAAATAATCATAATGGTATAAAGGAAACATATTTCAGACCAAACATATATGTAATGGAGATGAATAAAAAATGTAAAAAATATAATAAATGAATCTAAATTTAATCCATAAAAAATTATGTATTCAAATTTTATAATCGATTTAATAATAATAATTAGTTTATATATAAATTACTAATATATAAATATTATATTATTCAGAAATATGCATAATGGGAGACCAGTAATTCTTATAATTTCATAAGTATCTAGAATATTCTATCAAAATGTTATAAAAAACAATAATATATCAAAATGTGTTTTTATTATTTTAAATAGAGGATTCTATTGGTATTGTAGGGTGGTTTCATCCCCCATTAACTATTTTAATGAAACCACTAAGGAGTCCATTCATTAGAATAGTGGTTTGGTGAATCAAATCTATAACACAATGTCCTCTTCCTATGATAAGTTATTTCATTGGTAATGGAAAAATAAAATGGTATACATAATAGTATACCCCAAAATGATTCCCACTTACACCTGATTTCAAACATACAAACAAGTCACGGATCTTAAAAATTATTTTTTTATCATACCATTAGAAACAATTATATTTATCACATGCATACATGAAAATAATTAAATTAACATGTCAATAAAATGGTTATTTTTTGAAATAGTCCTATTTCTTGAAATATATGATACCAAATGAATCTAGAAATTAAAATTTATATCAGTAGAAAATTATTTTTAGTCATTATAAAATGGTATAAATTATAATAATCCAATATTATTAAAATAAAATTTACTAGACCATGGGAGAATTTTTTTTACAATTGAATAAAACTTCATATTAAACATCTAATACATTAAGAACCATTAACACCAAATTTAATAATTAACGTAATTTTCATTACCTTATTTAATATTCATAATAATATTTGTAGCTATTAAAAAATAACTACTAATTAACTATAAAGGTCACTAACCATTTATAACAACCATTGAACCCCCCCCCCCCCCCCACTTCATTTAAAAAACAAGTATACATTATAGGATATTAAATTTCTAAAACCATTATAAATAAATAAACCCAGACAAACACCATATTTGTAGCATGAATTTGAATAACTAAAAATTTTAAGAATTTTACCCCACACGTTGAGTATATTGGAAATCAATTATCAACTATATAATCTTTTGTAACCATTGATAAAACATTTCCAAGACATTGGAATCATCTACAATAAGATAATGAATTCATGAATTCAAATCATTATTATATGATATAAATTTAAAAATTAAATCTATGAAACATATTCAGTTTTTTTGTTCAATTAAATGAACCTGTTTCAAACTGAATCAAACTAGAGTTAAAATAATATCATTCAACAAAATACAACACATTTTTTCTGAATAATCTCTTGATAGGTCATAAAATCAAATAGAAAGATGATTACTCAAACAATAAAAACCTATGGATTACAGATTAATAAATATATCATGGGTATATTGAAATAATAATTTTATAAGGGTGGTAATATTTAATGAAATGAGAATAGTCTCTTCCCAAAATATTTATTAATGTTAAATCCATGTACCACGTAAATAAATAAATCCCCGGTAAATTTGGTAAGATACCATCCTGCATTTTTGTCTTGAGGGGAGTGTGTGATAAGAGTTACATGAGTTTTCGGATTATTAAGGGAATTGGTAAAATGATAATTTGTGTATTTTTAGTTGCAGTCAATATTAAAAAATATGGCCACATGGTTTGAAAAATTATGAGCCAACTATTTGAGTTTTAGTAAAAACACAGTGAACCCTTATGGGTTTTATCATGTGGTTAAATAACATGTGATCCAATCAAGTAAATATTTTTTTGTTATTTTTTATAGATATTATAATATTTAGACACATTTTTAGTAGTAATTGGGCTCTAACATTTTTATTTTTAATGAAACTCAAAAACATAAAAAATTCTGGTTCTATATAAATTAAAACGCCTCATCTTAACAACTTGATAGTAAATATATAAAATATGAATTATTGTGGACGTAAAGGTGTGAAGTTAATGTTGTTAATATTAAATATTCAGATATACCTTCATCTGGTTATGGAATTTACAATTAGGGTTATTTAAATGTTTTCCCTGAGTATATAAACATTTATATAATTACCGAATTATGGTAGGGAAAATCTATAATGGGTGTTAATATTTCTGTTTCAAATAAATAATGTAATTAATTATTTAATAACACAACCTCAACATATTTACTTTAAAATAAAAAAATCACTCATTGGTTTCTAATATTAGAGTCATTTATACAGATTTTGTGTAATTACACTCCAATTTGATAATATATGGAATATTGAATCTTTTGTCTCTAGTGTGCGATAACTGAAAGAATCACATAGAATATTAGAGAAGTTATATTTATAAATATATTTTTCAATTTTAATTATATAATTGTATCTCATATGAAGGATTGTATTTATTATTATTATAAATAATGATTCTCTTTATCAGTGGTTACTTGAATGTGATATGTACATCCATGTTATTCACTTTCTTAGGATTTTTGAAAGGTAATATATTCTAATTTTATAATTGAAATTGTTATTTTCTTACTCATTTATCCAATGTAATACATGGTCTATTATCAATATTTAGATGTCAACAGTTTGTTTCTTCATAAATATTATTGAGTGGAACATCCTTATTGGGAAGTCAAATTCTATATCGATCAATTTCATGTCAAATTAATAATATTTATTCCATTATATTAAAAATGAACCACTAATGTATCATATGTTATTATTTATAGTTATTAGATCATGTTAAAGTTTAGTATCGCACCTAGTACTTTATTATATTATAAACAATTATCTTATTCCAGATTGGAAAGTGGAATATAATTTCTATAAATAAATTTTATAATTTTTTGTATATTATTGAAAATTAATTTATAATGTTTTACAATGAATTTCATCGACTATAATTATATATATGGTTTGTTGAAATATAAAATAACTCATGAATTATAATATTTGATAATGGGTTGAATTCATTTATCATAATGTTTTATAAAGGAAATATACCCCATGTGTGTGTCTATCCATTCCACGAGGAATAAACAAATCCACTATAATTACATTTACTTGTAGAGTATGAAATTTCATTTATGTTTAATCAAATATGATATTTTTTTCAGTGATGATATACATGAGTTCAGGAATTATAAAACATTTTTTAGAAAATAAATTTCAATCAAAATAAAAATATTTTGAGAGATTCCAATTATGATTAAAATACTAAATTGCGTTTTCATATTTCAAATAGAAATATTTGTGTCTTAGTGGCCATTAATGAATTGTCCCCAATAAATATTGAATCTCTTGAAATGGTTATGTGTATTATGTTTACATTGAATTTCATTTACATCTAGAATAGTTAGAATCATTCATTATTTGATAATAGCTATATCTACAATTTTTTATATTTTACATGTCTATAATGTACTTCATAAAGAATGGGGTAAATATTATGTGATCTGAGATATTTAAGGTTCTTTATAAATTATTAAAATATATCTATACCAATAACCATATAGTATAAGTACATCAACTAGTTAAGGGATTCAATTATTATTGTTTTTATTCAACAATATATCATTTTGGTGCGATATTTTAGTGTCACTAAGTGTATTCTTATATTCCATGATATCTCTATCCCGAAAACGACAACTAATGTTGAAAAAAATAGAAACCCTAAATATGTATATATATTATATAGTAATATCCTTGGTGATGATTAATTCATGTTATAAACAAACAATAAATTACTCAAATATATCATTTCTATGTGATATTATTATTTATAGATGGTTATAAGGTACATATATCTATAATAATTTGTCATTTTTATATCTATAAAATGAGAAAGAGAAATGATATTTGTCATACTATCATACTAAAATTCAAACAACTAATCATAGAGGGGAAAATATAGAGTAATGATATATGTGATAGAATCACTATCTTCGTTTAATTGTTATTAATGATTAATATGGGATTAATTTATAATATATATATTTTTTGTGTTTTTTCAATATAAGAATAAAAAAATATGAATAGAAAGTAATGGGGTTTCACATTTAAATAAAAAATGATTTTTGGGACATAGTTAAATGTTGGTCTATTTTATCAAATCATTCGCATATAATCATGATAGGACTCTTTACCCTATAAATATAATATAATGGTTATTAATTATTATAACACATCCAACATAGAAGAATATACGATGTTAATAATGATGTTCCAGGATATATATAGTAGTTCCATTTACTATGAATTAAAATTGGAATTGATTATTTTTTTATTAAATCATTATATGTCAACAAGTAATACTACGTTATTATTGAACTATAAAAATGTTAAATATTTTCAATTTCACTGTTTAAATGTGATATGATAATAAAGGATATTTAACTATATATAAATTTATTTTAATGGTGACATAATATTTTGGTTAATGTTAATCACGTAGGATATTTTATATCATTTTAACCCTATTAAATAAACATATTCTATTGAATATGTTGATTTCTTATATAAATAATCGAAATTAGAGGTTCTTTCAGTGTTTATAACCATCATTTATGATTGTGAAAAGTGGTTCACCAATATATACAAATATGAATTAATATAGGAACTCGATGATTCTGAAAAAAATAGATCATAGTATCAGTCATAAATAGTTACCTGTCTCACTAGTATGTTTATATACTAGATGTTAGGGTAAAATAATTTATTGTATAAATTATTTTCACTTCATAGGTTCACTTATCATAGTAATTATTTTCCTAAAGTAATAGTTCCCAACATTCTATTAAAATGTACCATTCTGAGGGTCCTGATTGTAACATCAGAACGGTTTTATGAATAATCTTATTAAATATTTTTTATTTTTTAGTAACTTTTGTTGCACGCAATTGTGAGTTAAAAATAACTATCGGATGCACTTAGTAAAAATTTATCATTTTATCAAGATTTTATGTTAGTGGGAATATTTATAACTTAGTTATGAAATTGTATTGTGAATTCTTTGGAAATTCATTATTTATGAATAATATAAATTAGATATTTCTATTTTTGATTGAATTAAAAATTTTAATAAAATTAATGTGATATATATGTTATATACTTAATAAAATATTTTTTATTCATCTGATGGATATTGTAATCATATGATGTGAATTAATCTTATTTTTGTTATAAAAACCTATTTTTACTTAGGAAATGGTAATCAAACTCATTTGAAATAAGGACCGCTTATAAATTAATATTTTGAAAAATTAATAATTTTCTATGAATATATAAATAAATTCTATTAAAAAGTGATATAAAAACATACTTTTGTTTAATTTTTCATATTTTCTCATAATATTCATGATAGAAGAATTATAAAAACACACTCAAAATTAATTGAATAAACTTTTTCAATCGTGATATTTTATATGGTTTAATTAATATATATAATTTTTTTTAATTTAAAAAAATAATATATTTTTATAATTCAACATAATTTTATTAATTATCCTTAATTTTACATATAAATCTTTGTAAAAACAATTCAATATTTTTAAATGTTTTAAATTTTAATAAAACTCATTCTCTTATTCTGATGACATGATTGATTTTAATTTAATCAAAGAATCATTGATATTTTGAATTTTTAGAAATGAAATCAATATTTGGAATTAGTATGTCAAAATTCTGTTAATAGTCTACATTTATTTTGGGGTATTATGAATAGTATCTTTGGTAATTGTTTTGATTACCATTGTTAGAGGTAAATCGGGTAATTAGAAGATAAAATAAAATTATATAATTAACATAACACGTGTAAAAATCTCATTGAATAAAAAATTTATACCATTATCATATTTTTTCTAAATTTACTCTATTTATTTCCACTTATATATGAATATGGCATGAATGAAATAAAAACAATGGAATGTGAAAAAATGTCAGAATATTATTTTATAAGAGTGTATTGATTTTAATATATAGATAATTAGGATATAATATTGACCATATATAGTATCTGTAAATCTAAAATAATTTCATACATCATATAACTTTATTTAAAATTTCTAGAGATTAAATGATTTCAATTAATGATGACAAAATATTGATGTAAGAAATATTTTATTAATAGAAATATAACATAATTGGTTTTAAAAATATAAAAATAAATATAATATGAACTGATTAATGTAATAAAAAAATTTTATAGGTGACAATGAAATGTTAGGATTGTATTTATTATTTTTGTTTAAATTTATATTCTCTGTGGATTTTTTTAAAAGCTAAATTATTGAATAGTGTCAAAATTAACACTATTTTTTATTTATATAAATAAAATTTATTATTTTATTTTAAATCCATGAAAATAATGTAGAATTTCACTGTGATAATTATAATATCATAAATTTGATAAAATATCCATTTATTATTAATTATCAACCTATAAATAATTATTTATAACCATTAATATATTTTGAAGTTTATTACCATAATTAAAAATGAAATAGAATAACTAAATTTCAGTTGAAAATATACGGTTTAAATAGAAAACAAAACATGTAAAAACCTTATTTCATTATGGTATTACAACCCGATCTCATCTAATTTTCAAAATTGCGAATATTTTTAGTTTTTTTGGTGGTTTTTGATTTTATAAATTATTATTTATGGAGTTTCCAAAAGTACCCCTGGCCTCTATTATATAATTTGACATAATCCATCATATATTCACATAATTTTGAGCCTTCATTCTCGGACATACCCTGCACATTTTCCTTATCAAATTCACAATTTGCATTCTAGAGGTTTTGGTCACCATCAGAGACCAACTCTACTGCTCTATGAAGAGATATAATAGAAGCATGTCAAGGAAGAGGTAATAACTTCTACTAATTCCATCAAACATATTTTTTTCATCTACATATTCTTCATTAGTTATATCATTATAATGTAATTACATAATAAGGAATTTTATATAGATATTTATTTCTAAATATGAAACAATTGTATTTCACATTATATCCATCCTCTGAAAAAAGAAATAACAGCGTGTGGGTATATACATCTTACAATCTCCAGTCTCTGGTGTAATATATTTTTCACCACCACCTTACATGGAAGGTATAATGATGGAAATAAATATATATATATATGATTATTTTAACATGATAATAATTCCAAAATTTAATACTCCATACACTACAATACCATTCAATAATTTTGGGAATGATATCACCACTCAAGTGTACGTACCACATATCGTCTCCATGATGCGATGTGATTCATTAAACATGATATTCATTAAACCATGATTATATATATAAATTTAATGAAAAAATATGATATATATTAAACTAATATCATTATGTGAATTATTTACCTATAATCAAGTAAGTGAGAAGCATACTTAACCAAAGAATTGTAACGCCCCGACCCCAGTTACCCAGAGTCGGTGCATTATTACATAACATTGGCATGATCACAAGAATGATCAAATCTCGAAAGACCAATTGGTTTAGTAGCCTTGGAAACACTAGATATATTCATAAGTCTTACATTACATTATAAAGTGAAAAGATACTATAACAACATATTGTCACCATATTCCACACTCATATCCCCACATAATATCCCTGCAGGTCATTCATAATTTACTTCTTCACTTCCTGGGAAAAAATAAAACATTGAAAAGGGGTGACCTCAAATTCCCAGTAAGGATAAAAATATAGCGGAAACATTCATAAATAAGAATAAACATTTAAGGCAATGTATAACTAAAACAAAAGCCTTTTAAACATGAACTTCAACATAGTATGGAAAAAGTAAAATGAAATAATGCAATTTACTTATTCACATGGATATTCAACTAATCAAATAATCACATGTAATATCAATAACCACTTTCATAATGATGGAATGCATAATGCCAGACTATCATAACCTAATAGCCAAGGCCTCGTGCAAAGACTACAAATATGATTTTGTCAAGGCCTTGTGCCAAGACACTAGTTTGTCTCATTAGACCTACCGATGCATCGAGGAGCTATAGCGGGCTCCACCCGTCACATATTAAGTCCAATGCATTCCCATATGAAAAGGATTAAACATAAAATAAACATTCGTATTAAAACTAGCATACGAAATGTCAATACTTTCATCATAAACTATGAATGGTATAAAAATAGCACATCCACAGTCAAACATATCACAAAACCATCAATACAATATAGAAGTTTTGTATCTTTATAAATCAACTACAAATAAGCATAAAATACATCAAAGGATGTTGACATAGATGAAATCAAAACTCTTTTTAGAGAAAAATCTCTTTCTATTTTTGAAATCATTTAAGAGTCATATATTTATAAAATAATACATTTTCTTTGAAAATATTCTAATAAGCTTGTAAGGGAAGCTTCGACGATTTTATAATGGTGAAAAATAACCGCACCCGCCGTATAAGTTAAAAAAACATTCTTACCTTAATTCTGTCGAAAAGGTTAAAAAGAACCTTGTTTGGAAAAAGATGGAAATATTCTCTTATAAAAAGTCAAAACATGGTATAAATGACTTTAACCCATATTCTAGTAAATAGTAAAAAAAATTTGAAATTCATTTTTAAGAAACATGGATGTGGATGATAAAGAGATCATAGTAGATTATTACGTATAAACAACCTCGGATAATGAAGAGATTGCGAAATAACCCTTACCTTGTACTTTTCCTTGGTAAGGGTAGGTTAACCTCGTATATAATTGTGAAATAACTGTTATTAAATTAAACAAGAATCATATATATTAATATGATATCATATATGATCTTTTAACATTTATTTGTTAATAATATCTTTGAATTATCGTCGTTTCGGGTGTTAACTTGCTCATTTTCTTTTATATGTTTTGTTACATAAGCCGTGTTTTTTATGGATAGGTTGTATCTTATTCATATCCAGAATGATATCAAGTCCTTAAACATCATTTTTAAATCATCAAATGATAATTATACTTTAATGGATACGATTGAGAATGAATCTCATCACGTTCGTGGAGACGGTAGTCCGTCCGTACGCACGAGCGACAATATCATTCTTTTGATATAAAAATAATATATAAATGGATGGTATATCATATATACAGAATCATTAACATGTTATATTTATTATTTACATGAGTTACACATCATTATTATACCCATCCAAATAATAATATATTGAATAACAATTATACCACGACGTGGAGACGATAAGCCGTACGTATGCACGTATGGTGACATGTTATGAAAGGGTGGATAGAATACTGAATATGGTGGTACCATATTTATAATAACATCACGTTATATATAAAATACTAGAGTTATTATTTTATAATGGTAATAACAATGAAATAAGAAGTGGAAGAAGAAAGGAACTCGAAAAGGGGTGGTGAAAACATTACCTCTTCTTTGGGTTCTTCCTTTCGATTTGATCAAAAGGGATCCTTAGGTTGGTTTTCTGTTCAAACTAAGTCCTCTAGGATGTAGTGAGGGATGTTGGGGGAGTATTTGGGCAGAGTTTTGACGATCCAAAATGCATTGAAGGTGTGAAGAAATGAGAAGGAGGAGTGCCCTTTTATAAGAGGGGTGAGGGGCACCTTTGGAAAAGCTAGAAATATTAATTTATAATAAATTCATATTCGGTTTCTAATAGCTCCAAAGTTGATTATTTAAATTTTAAGGTGGGGATAGGTCTAAAACCACTCAACCAATAGAATTTAGACATTTTTGGGTCATTAAATTAACCTTATCTTTAAGTATTAACTCTAAGTTAATTAGATTCACTTTTACAATGTGTCTTTGTATTTTTATATTATATGGTTAATAAACTTACCATATACATCCAAGAGACCCCCAAGTGGTCCATTAATGATGAACCTATCATGATATAAGTATCTTGGCCGATTATTAGATTTTTAGGAAATTAATATCAATTAATAATATAATATTTGTTTTAAAAATCTCTTTTATGTCAATTTTGACACTATTCAATAATTGATTTTTGTGAAACTCATAAAAAAATGATTACTTCGACAAAAGTTAATTAAATCAATACTAACATGTCATATTAGCCTATAAAATTATTGTAATTCATTAAAAGTCTCAAATTATATTTATTTGGGAATTTATAATATCAATTATTTTAATTTGTCACAATTATGGTAATTACTGCATCATCATTGTGTCATAAATAAATTAAATTATTTAAAGTATAAAAAATTATAAATAAAATATCATTATGTATTGAATCATATTATCTTTCTAATGAATATTTACAATCGAATTATTCTTATGTATAACCCTATATTATAAATGTTTTAGTAAATAAACATTGATTTTAACTCTTTTAACTCTTCTTTGAATTAAATAATAATAAATATCCTAATCTAATCCAAGTGGACCTAAATGATAATATTTTATTCCTAAGGTTGTTTTTGGTCGAGATACACTTTTCCAATATAATTAGGACATGTGTTAGTGTAATATTAGTATCATTTTTACCCATAATTACCCAATTTACTTTTAACCGTGGTAAATAAAAGTAAAAAGTTACTATTCACCAAAAATTATTTTCATCTCATTGAACCACATTTTACTTCTTGATATTAACCGTGTCTCTCGGATTTTCGAAATTCCATTCACAGAAGCGGTAAAATTATGTTTTATGAAAAATTCAGTTTTTTTAACTACCACTTAGTAGTTTCACTATTCATCAAAAATTGAAGTTTTTCAGAACAATGCCAAAATTTCACCGTAAGCTATAATTGATATTCAAAATTCAAAAATGATATCAATTTTACAAAATTCCAAACATATATGTTGCATTAATTAATTTTATAATTAATTCCCGTTGTCACAACAAATTGCGTGTTTTTAAGAAACAATATATATCAAAAGATTGACAATTGTTTAGGTCCAATTTCGAAGTGAAATTAATTATAATGAACACCATTGGCTAAAATGGTAAAAATATATTTTAATTATACTATAAAACCACTCAAATTCATTATTTACAACCATTAATTGTTTTGATTAATAAAGTTGTTTTTAATTAAAATTTAGTAATATTTACTATTCATCAAAATATTAAAGTTATCTGAAAAGTACAAAAATTTCACCTTAGGCTAAATTCAATACTCCGAATCCAAAAATGAAGTCCATTTTGAAATATAATATATATATAATTTAAAAAAGTATGTATTACTATTTATAATAGCTAGTTTGATTGGTTGTGGTGTGTGATAGAACTCGAAGTTGCGTACAACACACGCAACTGTATTATTCAAAGGAAAGCGTACCGTGGATGCTTGGGATGTTTCATTTTAAATTTTTTGATGTCCCCATTTATTCAAAAAGTTTAAAATATTGTATTTAAAAAGGGTTCACTATTAAAAGTTGGTAAAAGTGCAATACTAAAAAATAATTTTGTTCTTACATTATGTCTAAGAAACTCATAATATGGATTCTAAAATTATAAGGATTATATAAAGATTAAAATTTTGTTAATACTATTCATAACCTCTTCTGAACGGCTTGTTTGGTAAGTCATGGTGTGCTTGAACTCGGTGTTGCGTGTAGTGCATGTTATTGTATTATTTTGAAGAAATAACACACTATGAAATCTTGGGGTGTTACATTCTCCCCTCCTTCAATAAATTGCGTCCTCGCAATTTGAAATTGTTCTTCGAAAATAAAAGGTTGAAAATAAAAAATATCTTTGTGGGAAAACCCAAATCGGAAATTGGGTTACTAAAATTTAGTCTTAATATGAGGAAAAGAGAAATGAAAGGGTCACCACAAAATTATGATCTCGATTAGGAGAACATTGGTGGAAATTAGAGACATATAATTGGAGGAAAAACATAAATATTTATAGGTAGTGATTGAGGTCATCAATCACAAAAAAGATTAAAATTGAGGTCCTTAAATTCATCAATCTATGATGATTTAAAATACCATCAATTCAACAAAACATAAGGTATTAGGATTTCACATTTTTGACGTTTCAAAATATCTTAGTTGAAATCCCACATCGAAAAATGAATTAATGAGGCCTCTATTTAAAATAATGAGTGGATAGTATGATGATTACCGAAAATAACACATACTAGGGTTCCATGTAGGAAAATATGGATATGGAAGAGAAATATAACCATCAATTATCTGATGGATAATGGTAGAGAACATGGCCATGAAAAGGCCAACAATCTCAAAGCCATAAATTAGTGATGATTTAAGGTACCATCTAGGACAACATTTTTGTTCTAAGTTCCTTTTATTAATGTTGAGGAATCAATTTATGATATTGGCTAAGATCATAAGGAGATATACTTACTTTATAATTAGAGTTTTATCCATTAATAAATTTCTACCACAAACTCATCTTTCACTCGTAAAAAAATTCTATTTATACTATTCGTACAGGGTTCCAAAATAAAAGATTTTATAATTCATCTACCAGATCATTTAAAAAAACTACATTATTTAATCCAGGACATCTCATGGGCCAGTGGTAGGTGATACACCCTTGCTGCCCTTCGGTTGCAGGTTTAAGTCTCGCGGCCTTGCCGGTCGCGATGGGTTGCCGCCCAACCTCTGGGTTGTCCTTTTATGGAAATCAAAAATTAATCTCAAACTAGAATTTATCCAAAATACTTCTGTCCAAACTCACAGTCCAGTATTTATATTGATGGTAAACTTAATGTAGATACTTTTTACCCCGTAATAGCATATGAATACCTACATCATGTATTCTTTTAAAACACTGAATCATCCTGAATTACCATAATACTTATTGATTACATTCATGCTCCATTATTCAATATAGAATTCTAGATATACTTCATCAATCCAAAAATGTTTTAAACCCCAATAATGATGGAATATACAAATCATTAATCAGCTTCAAGGTAGTCAAGAATATCCAATATAATTTATCCAAATAAATCATGTATTATTCTAAAATCACTACCTCAGTATCAGAACCATATTATGGTTTATCTTTTTCTCAAACATATATTTTCCAAAAATTTAACCTGCTATTGAGTCACTTTTCTTAGTTCCACACAATCTCAAATCCTTAATGAAATAGTACTGTAGTATAATCCTTATATACTCCATAATTATTATAACAAGTACATTGTTGATACAACACTCAAATGACATAATCAACATAAGAACTCTATTCATTCCTCTTCATCTGTGGTAGTATCATAACTTGATTATTATCCAATAGCATCATTTGCGGCATAGTCTGATGACTGGGTCATAGGTTCGCGTAGTGTCCAAAGTCCTTTCAAATGAAGCATTATACATTTGAAACCATTTTCTTACCCTTGCAGTCACGTACTTTTTACCCAGTTCTTCCACACTTATAAAAAACTCACATTCCATTCAGACAAGTTCCAGGGTGTTTCTTCCCATAGTTATCACATATGAGAAAATTCTTATTTCCCCTCTTCCCTTTATCCATCGTTCTCTCACCCAACCTTTTATTCTCTTGCTTCCCTTCAAATCCATAGGACCCAGTAAAATCTTTACTTATCTTATCAACACATAATATTATTTCTTCATATGATGATAATACATGGGATACTATTTCTCTTATAAATTCTGGCTTAAAACCATGAAAGATATGATCCTTCTTTCTATTTGGATCATGTGCATTGCTGGAGTTCTCATTCCTTCTACTGGGCACCATTTCTAAACAATGACATACAATAGATTAGTTTATAAATAACAATACCTAATCATAAACTTGTAGGACACATAACATAAATTAAATAGTTTTTGGATATAATCCATAATCATAAAAATTTCTCCTTTGAGGAATTAAATCTACATAAAACCTTCATAATGGTTTGTAAAGAAAATGAGAATTATCCTAAGCATATCCCCCGGGAGTGTCGTAACCAAGAGTGCAGCAAGGCTCGTTGTCGTGCACCAGTTCCCGTTCGAGTCTAGCTCAAAGCGGTGTTTTCGGGTTTTACCCCTAGGTACATTTGTGCCAGAGCCACCTCTACCTGCTCGTATCCAGACAGGGATGTATTGCTCGGAAAACTCACAAAATCTCTACAATACCAAAATTATAGGAAGTTCTTCTATACTAATCCTCAAAGTTCATCTTAGGTCTACGTGCTCTAATCAGAGTTTATCTAAATCTAGCTTCCAAGGTTTGTACTAATCTTCCTCTGATACCAACTGTAACCCCCCAGCCCCAGTTACCCAGAGTTGGTGAATTATTACATAACATTGGAATTATCAAAAGAAAGATCAAATCTCAAAAGAACGATTCGTTTAATATCCTTGGAAACACTAGATATATTCATAAGTCTTACATTACATCATAATGTGAAAAGCTACTACAATAACATATTGTCTATATATTCCACACTCATATCCCCACATAATATCCATGCAGGTCATTCATAATTTACTTCTTCACTTCCTGGGAAAAAATAAAACATTGAAAAGGGGTGAGCTCAAATGCCCAGTAAGGATAACAATATAGCGGAAACGTTCATAAATATAAAATATACATTTAAGAAAATGTATAACTAAAACAAAAGCCTTTTAAACTTGAACTTAAACATAGTATGGAAAAAGTAAAATGAAATAATTCCATTTACTTATTCACATGGATATTATACTAATCGTATAATCACATGTAATATCAATAACCACTTTCATAATGATGGAATGCATAATGCCAGACTATCATAACCACATAGCCAAGGCCTCGTGCCAAGACTACAAATAATATTTTGTCAAGGCCTTGTGCAAAGACACTAGTTTGTCTCATGAGACCTACCGATGCATCGATGAGCTATAGCGGGCTCCACCCGTCACATATTAAGTCCAATGCATTCCCATATGAAAAGGATTAAACATAACATAAACATTCGTATTAAAACTAGCATACGAAATGTCAATACTTTCATCATAAACTATGAATGGTATAAAAATAGCACATCCACAGTCAAACATATCACAATACCTTCAATACAATATAGATGTTTTGTACCTTAATAAATCAACTACAAATAAGCATAAAATCCATCAAAGGATGTTGAAATAGATGAAATCAAAACTCCTTTTAGAGAAATATCTCTTTCTATTTTTGAAATCATTTAAGAGTCATATATTTATAAAATAAAACATTTTCTTTGAAAATATTCTTATAAGCTTGTAAAGGAAGCTTCGATGATTTTATGACGGTGGAAAATAACCGCAACCGCCGTATAAATTAAAAAAACATTCTTACCTTAATTCTGTCAAAAAGGATAAAAAGCATCTTGTTTGGAAAACGACGGAAAGATTCTCTTTTAAAAAGACAAATAAGGGTATAAAAGAATTTAACCCATATTCTAGTAAATAGTAAAAATGTTTTGAAATTCATTTTTAAGAAACATGGATGTGGATGATAAAGAGATCCCAGTAGATTATTACGTATAAACATCCTCGGATAATGAAGAGATTGCGAAATAACCCTTACCATGTACTTTTACTTGGTTGGGGTAGGTTAACCTCCTGTATAATGGTGAAATAATTGTTATTAAATTATAAAATAATTTTATATATTAATATGATATCATATATGATCTTTTAACATTAATTTGTTAATAATATCTTTGAATTATCGTTGTTTCAGGTGTTAACTTGCTCATTTTCTTTTATATGTTTTGTTACATAAGTCGTGTTTGTTATGGATAGGTTGTATATTATTCATATCCAGAATGATATCATGTCCTTAAACATCATTTTTAAATCATCAAATGATAATTATACCTTAATGGATACGATGGAGAATGAATCTCATCGCGTTCGTGGAGATGGTAGTCCGTACGTATGCACGAGCGACAATATCATTCTTTTGATATTAAAATAATATATTAATAGATGGTATGTCATATATACAGAATCATTAACATGTTATATTTATTATTTACATGAGTTACACATCATTATTATAACCATCCAAATAATAATATATTGAATAACAATTACACCACGACGTGGAGACGGTAAGCCGTACGTATGCACGTATGGTGACATGTCATTCAAAGGGTGGATAGAATACTGAATATGGTTGTAACATATTTATAATAACATTACAGTATATATAATATACTAGAGTTTTTATTTTAGAATGGTAATAACAAAGAAAGAAGAAGTGGAAGAAGAAAGGAACTTGAAAAGGGGTGGTGAAAACATTACCTCTTCTTCGGGTTCTTCCTTTCGATTTGATCAAAAGGGCTCCATAGGTTGGTTTTATGATCAAACTAAGGCCTCTAGGTTGTATTGAGGGAAGTTGGGAGAGTATTTGGGCAGAGTTTGGCCGATCCAAAAGGCATTGAATGTGTGAAGAAATGAGGAGGAGTGCCCTTTTATAAGAGGTGTGAGGGGCCCCTTTGGAAAAGCTAAAAATATTAATTTATAATAAATTCATATTCGGTTTCTAATGGCTCCAAAGTTTATTATATAAATGTTAAGGTGGGGATAGGTCTAAAACCACTCAACCAATAGAATTTAGACAGGTTTGGGTCATTATATTAACCTTATCTTTAAGTATTAACTCTATGTTAATTAGTTTCACTTTTACAATGTCTCTTTGTATTTTTATATTATATGGTTAATAAAAATACCATATACATCAAAGAGGCCCCCAAGTGGTCCATTAATTATGAACCTATCATGATATAAGTCTCTTGGCCGAACCTTAGATTTTTATAAATTTAATATCAATTAATTATATAATATTTGTTTTAAAAAACTCTTTTATGTCAATTTTGACACTATTCAATAATTGATTTTTGTGAAACTCATAACAGAATGATTACTTCAAAAAAAGTTAATTACATCAATACTAACATGTCATATTAGCGTATAAAATTATTTTAATTCATTAAAAGTATCAAATTATATTTATTTGGGAATTTATAATATCAATTATTTTAATTTGTCACAATTATGGTAATTACTGCATCATCATTGTGTCATAAATAAATTAAATTATTCAAAGTCTAAAAATTATAAATAAAATATCATTATGTAGAAAATCTTATTATCTTTCTAAAAAATATTTACAATAGAATGTATCTTATGTATAACCCTATATTAAAAATGTTTTAATAAATAAACATTGATTTTAACTCTTTTAACTCTTCTTTGAATTAAATAATAATAAATGACCTAATCTAATCCAAGTGGACCTAAATGATAATATTTTATTCCTAAGGTTGTTTTTGGCCGAGATACACTTGTCCAATAGAATTAGGACATGTGTTAGGGTAATATTAATATCATTTGTACCCTTAATTACCCTATTTACTTTTAACCGTGGTAAATAAAAGTAAAAAGATACTATTCACCAAAAATTATTTTCATCTAATTGAACCACATTTTACTTCTTGATATTAACCGTGTCTCTCGGATTTTTGATATTCCATTTACAGAAGTGGTAAAATTAAGTTTTATGAAAAATTCTGTTTTTTTAACTACCACTTAGTAGTTTCACTATTCATCAAAAATTGTGGTTTTTCAGAACAATGCCAAAATTTCACCCTAACATATAATTGATATTCCAAATTCAAAAATGATATCTATTTTAAAAAATTCCAAACATATAAGTTGCATTAATTAATTTTATAAATAATTTCCACTATCACAACAAATAGCGTGTTTTTAAGAAACAATATATATCAAATGATTGACAATTGTTTAGGTCCAATTTCGAAGTGAAATTAATTATAATGAACACCATTGGATAAAATTGTAAAAATATATTATAATTATACTTTAAAACCACTCAAATTCATAATTTATCACCATTAATTTTTTTGATTAAAAAAGATGTTTTTAATTAAAATTTAGTGATTTTTAATATTCGTCAAAATATTAAAGTTATCCGAAAAGTACTAAAATTTCACCTTAGGCTAAATTCAATACTCAGAATCCAAAAATTAAGTCCATTTTAAAATATAAAATATATATAATTTCAAAAAGTAGGTATTACTATTCATAACCGCTAGTTTGATTGGTTGTGATGTGTGTTAGAACCCGAAGATGCGTACAACACACGCTACTGTATTATTCAAAGGAAAGCGTACCATGGAAGCTTGGGATATTTCATTTTAAATTTTTTGTTGTCCCCATTTAGTCAAAAAGTTTAAAATATTGTATTTAGAAAGGGTTCTCTAATAAAATTTGGTAAAAGTGCAATACTGAAAATGAATTTTGTTCTTACATTATGTCTAAGAAACTCATAATATGGATTATAAAATTATAAGGATTATATAAAGATTAAAATTTAGTTAATACTATTCATAACCTCTTTTGAACGGCTTGTTTGGTAAGCCATGGTGTGCTTGAACTCGGTGTTGCGTGTAGTGCATGTTATTGTATTATTTTGAAGAAATAACACACTATGAAATCATGGGGTGTTACATTTTCCCCTCCTTCAATAAATTGCATCCTCGCAATTTGAAATTGTTCTTCGAAAATAAAAGGTTGAAAATAAAAAATATCTTTGTGGGAAAACCCACATCAGAAATTGGGTTACTAAAATTTAGTCTTAATATGACGAAAAGAGAAATGAAAGGGTCACCACCAAATTATGATCTCGATTAGAAGAACATTGGTGGAAATTAGAGACATATAATTGGAGGAAAAATGTAAATATTTATAGGTAGTGATTGAGGTCATCAATCACAAAAAATTTTAATATTGAGGTTCTTAAATTCATCAATTATGATGATTTAAAATACCATCAATTCAACAAAACATAAGGTATTAGGATTTCACATTTTTGACGTTTCAAAATATATTACTTGAAATCCCACATCGAAAAATGAATTAATGAGGCCTCTATTTAAAATAAAAAGTGGATAGTATGAAGATTACCGAAAATAACACATACTAGGGTTCCATGTAGGAAAATATGGATATGGAAGAGAAATATAACCATCAATTATCTGATGGATAGTGGTAGAGAACATGGCTATTAAAAGGCCAACAATCTCAAAGCCATAAATTAGTGATGATTTAAGGTACCATCTAGGACAACATTTTTGTTCTAAGTTCCGTTTCTTAATGTTGAGGAATCAATTTATGATATTGGCTAAGATCATAAAAAGATATACTTACTTTATAATTAGAGTTTTATCCATTAATAAATTTGTACCACAAACTCATCTTTCACTCGTAAAAAAAATTCTATTTATAATATTCGTACAGGGTTCCGAAATAAACGAATTTATAATTCATCTACCAGATCATTTAAAAAAACTACATTATTTAATCTAGGACATCTCGTGGTCTAGTAGTAGGTGATACACCCTTGTCGCCCTTCGGTTGCGGGTTCATGACTCGCGGGCTTGGCAGTCGCGACGGGTTGCCGCCCAACCTCTGGGTTGTCCTTTTATGGCAATCAAAAATTAATCTCAAACTAGAATTTATCCAAAATACTTCGGTTCAAACTCACAGTCCAGTATTTATAAAGAAGGTAAACTTAATGTAGATACTTTTTACCCCGTAATAGTATATGAATACCTTCATCATGTATTCTTTTAAAACGCTGAATCATCCTGAATTACCATAATAATTATTGATTACATTCATTCTCCCTTATTCCATATAGAATTCTGGATATACTTCATCAATCCAAAAATGTTTTAAACCCCAATAATGATGGAATATACAAATCATTAATCAGCTTCAAGGTAGTCAAGAATATCCAATATGATTTATCAAAATCAATCATGTATTATTCTAAAATCACTACCTCGGTATCAGAACCATATTATGGATTATCTTTCTCTCAACCATATATTTTCAAAAAAATTAACCTGCTATTGAGTCACTTTTCTTAGTTCCACACAATCTCAAATCCTTAATGAAATAGTACTGCAGTATAATCCTTATATACTCCATAATTATTATAACAAGTACATTGTTGATACAACACTCAAATGACATAATCAACATAAGAACTCTAATCATTCCTCTTCATCTGTGGTAGTATCATAACTTGATTATTATCCAATAGCATCATTTGCGGCATAGTCTGATGACTGGGACATAGGTTTGCGTAGTGTCCAAAGTCCTTGAAAATGACACATTATATATTTGAAACCATTTTCTTACCCTTGCAGTCACGTACTTTGTGCCCTTTTCCTCCACACTTATAAAAAACTCCCATTCCTTTCAGACAAGTTCCAGGGTGTTTCTTACCACAGTTATGACATATGGGAAAATTCTTATTTTCCCTCTTCCCTTTATCCATCGTTCTCTCACCCATACTTTTCTTCTCTTGCTTCCCTTCAAAGCCATAGGACTCAGTAAAATCTTTAATTATCTTATCAAAACATAATATTATTTCTTCATATGATGATAATACATGGGATACTATTTCTCTTATAAATTCTGGCTTAAGACCATGAAAGATATGATCCTTCTTTCTCTTTGGATCATGTGCATTGCTGGAGTTCTCATTCCTTCTACTGGGCACCATTTCTAAACAATGGCATACATTAGATTAGTTTATAAATAACAATTCCTAATCCCAAACTTGTAAGACACATAACAAAAATTAAATAGTTTTATGATATAATCCATAATCATAAATATTTCTCCTTTGAGGAAGTAAATCTACATAAACCCTTCATAATGGTTTGTAAAGAAAATGAGAATTATCCTAAGCATATCCCCCGGGAGTGTCGTAACCAAGAGTGTAGCAAGGCCCATTGTCGTGCACCAGTTCTCGTTCGAGTCTAGCTCAAAGCGGTGTTTTCGGGTTTTACCCCTAGGTACATTTGTGCCAGAGCCACCTGTACATGCTCGTATCCAGACAGGGATGTATTGCTCGAAAATCTCACAAAATCTCTACAATACCAAAATTCTAGGATGTTCTTCTATACTAATCCTCAAAGTTCATCTTAGGTCTACGTGCTCTAATCAGAGATTATCTAAATCTAGCTTCCAAGGTTTGTACTAATCTTCCTCTGATTCCAACTGTAACCCCCCAGCCCTAGTTACCCAGAGTTGGTGCATTATTACATAACATTGGCATGATCAAAAGAAAGATCAAATCTCAAAAGACCGATTCGTTTAATATCCTTGGAACACTAGATATATTTATAAGTCTTACATTACATCATAAAGTGAAAAGCTACTACAATAACATATTTTCTCCATATTCCACACTCATATCCCCACATAATATCCCTGCAGGTCATTCATAATTTACTTCTTCACTTCCTGGGAAAAAATAAAACATAGAAAAGGGGTGAGCTCAAATGCCCAGTAAGGATAACAATATAGCGGAAACTTTCATAAATAAAAAATAAACATTTAAGAAAATGTATAACTAAAACAAAAGCCTTTTAAACTTCAACATCAACATAGTATGGAAAATGTAAAATGAAATAATTCCATTTACTTATTCGCATGGATATTATACTAATCGAATAATCACATGTAATTTCAATAACCACTTTCATAATGATGGAATGCATAATGCCAGACTATCATAACCACATAGCCAAGGCCTCGTGCCAAGACTAAAAATAATATTTTTTCAAGGCCTTGTGCAAAGACACTAGTTTGTCTCATGAGACCTACCGATGCATCGAGGAGCTATAGCGGGCTCCACCCGTCACATATTAAGTCCAATGCATTCCCATATGAAAAGGATTAAACATAACATAAACATTCGTATTAAAACTAGCATACGAAATGTCAATAATTTCATTATAAACTATGAATGGTATAAAAATAGCACATCCACAGTCAAACATATCACAAAACCTTCAATACAATATAGATGTTTTGTCCCTTAATAAATCAACTACAAATAAGCATAAAATCCATCAAAGGATGTTGAAATAGATGAAATCAAAAATCCTTTCAGAGAAATATCTCTTTCTATTTTCGAAATCATTTAAGAGTCATATATTTAAAAAATTTAAAATTTTCATTGAAAATATTCTTATAATCTTGTAAGGGAAGCTTCGATGATTTTATGACGGTGGAAAATAACCGCACCCGCCATATAAATTAAAAAAACAATCTTACATTAATTCTGTCAAAAAGGATAAAAAGCATCTTGTTTGGAAAATGACGGAAATATTCTCTTATAAAAAGTCAAATAAGGGTATAAATGAATTTAACCCATATTCTAGTAAATAGTAAATATGTTTTGAAATTCATTTTTAAGAAACATGGATGTGGATGATAAATAGATCCCATTAGATTATTACGTATAAACAACCTCGGATAATGAAGAGATTGTGAAATAACCCTTACCATGTACTTTTACTTGGTTTGGGTAGGTTAACCTCCTGTATAATGGTGAAATAATTGTTATTAAATTATAAAAGAATCGTATATATTAATATGATATCATATATGATCTTTTAACATTGATTTGTTAATAATATCTTTGAATTATCGTCGTTTCGGGTGTTAACTTGCTCATTTTCTTTTATATGTTTTGTTACATAAGTCATGTTTTTTATGGATAGATTTTATATTATTCATATCCAGAATGATATCATGTCCTTAAACATCATTTTAAATCATAAAATGATAATTATACTTTAATGGATACGATAGAGAATGAATCTCATCGCGTTCGTGGAGATGGTAGTCCGTACGTACGCACGAGCGACAATATCATTCTTTTGATATTAAAATAATATATTAATGGATGGTATATCATATATACATAATCATTAACATGTTATATTTATTATTTACATGAGTTACACATCATTATTATACTCATCCAAATAATAATATATTGAATAACAATTACACCACGACGTGGAGACGGTAAGCCGTACGTATGCACGTATGGTGACATGTTATTCAAAGGGTGGATAGAATACTGAATATGGTTGTAACATATTTATAATAACATCACAGTATATATAATATACTGGAGTTATTATTTTATAATGGTAATAACAATGAAAGAAGAAGTGGAAGAAGAAAGGAACTTGAAAAGGGGTGGTGAAAACATTACCTCTTCTTCGGGTTCTTCCTTTCGATTTGATCAAAAGGGCTCCATAGGTTGGCTTTATGATCATACTAAGGCATCTAGGTTGTAGTGAGGGAAGTTGGGAGAGTATTTGGGTAGAGTTTGGAAGAACCAAAAGGCTTTGAAGGTGTGAACAAATGAGAAGGAGGAGTGCCCTTTTATAAGAGGGGTGAGGGTCACCTTTGGAAAAGCGAAAAATATTAATTTATAAAAAATTCATATTCGGTTTCTAATGGCTCTAAAGTTGATTATTTAAATGTTAAGGTGGGGATAGGTTGAAAACCACTCAACCAATAGAATTTAGACAGGTTTGGGTCATTATATTAACCTTATCTTTAAGTATTAACTCTATGTTAATTAGTTTCACTTTTACAATGTCTCTTTGTATTTTTATATTTTATGGTTAACAAAAATACCATATACATCAACGAGACCCCAAAGTTGTCCATTAATTTTGAACCTATCATGATATAAGTCTCTTGGCCGAACCTTAGATTTTTAAGAATTTAATATCAATTAATAATATAATATTTGTTTTAAAAAACTCTTTTCTGTCAATTTTGACACTATTCAATAATTGATTTTTGTGAAACTCATACCAGAATGATTACTTCGACAAAAGTTAATTAAATCAATCCTAACATGTCATATTAGCGTAGAAAATTATTTTAATTCATTAAAAGTATCAAATTATATTTATTTGGGAATTTATAATATCAATTATTTTAATTTGTCACAATTATGGTAATTACTGCATCATCATTGTGTCATAAATAAATTAAATTATTCAAAGTATAAAAATTATAAATAAAATATCATTATGTATAAAATATTATTATCTTTCTAATGAATATTTACAATAGAATTTATCTTATGTATAACCCGATATTAAAAATGTTTTAATAAATAAACGTTGATTTTAACTCTTTTAACTCTTCTTTGAATTAAATAATAATAAATATCCTAATCTAATCCAAGTGGACCTAAATGATAATATTTTATTCATAAGGTTGTTTTTGGTCGAGATAAACTTGTCCAATAGAATTAGGGCATGTGTTAGGGTAATATTAATATCATGTTTACCCTTAATTATCCTATTTACTTTTAACCGTGGTAAATAAAAGTAAAAAGTTACTATTCACCAAAAATTATTTTCATCTCATTGAACCACATTTTACTTCATGATATTAATCGTGTCTCTCGGATTTTTGAAATTCCATTTACAGAAGTGGTAAAATTAAGTTTTACGAAAAATTCAGTTTTTTTAACTACCACTTAGTAGTTTCACTATTCATCAAAAATTGAGGTTTTTCAGAACAGTGCCAAAATTTCACCCTAAGATATAATTGATATTCCAAATTAAAAAATGATATCTATTTTACAAAATTCCAAACATATAAGTTGAATTAATTAATTTTATAATTAATTTCCACTATGACAACAAATAGCGTGTTTTTAAGAAACAATATATATCAAAAGATTGACAATTGTTTAGGTCCAATTTTGAAGTGAAATTATTTATAATGAACACCATTGGATAAAATGGTAAAAATATATTCTAATTATACTTTAAAACCACTCAAATTCATAATTTATCACCATTAATTTTTTTGATTAAAATAGTTGTTTTTAATTAAAATTTAGTGATTTTTAATATTCGTCAAAATATTAAAGTTATCCAAAAAGTACTAAAATTTCACCTTAGGATAAATTCAATACTCATAATCCAAAAATGAAGTCCATTTTGAAATATAAAATATATATAATTTCAAAAAGTAGGTATTACTATTCATAACGGCTAGTTTGATTGGTTGTGGTGTGTGTTAGAACTCGAAGTTGCGTACAACACACGCTACTGTATTATTCAAAGGAAAGCGTACCATGGAAGCTTGGGATATTATATTTTAAATTTTCTGATGTCCCCATTTAGTCAAAAATTTTAAAATATTGTATTTAAAAAGGGTTCACTATTAAAATTTGGTAATAGTGCAATACTTAAAATGAATTTTGTTCTTACATTATGTCTAAGAAACTCATAATATGGATTCTAAAATTATAAGGATTAAATAATGTTTAAAATTTAGTTAATACTATTCATAACCTCTTTTGAATGGCTTGTTTGGTAAGTCAGGGTGTGCTTGAACTCGGTGTTGCATGTAGTGCAAGTTATTGTGTTATTTTGAAGAAATAACACAATATGAAATCTTGGGGTGTTACAAGAATCATGCATAATAACATAAGAAATTCAATATCTAAATAACAAGGGGTAATGAATTGTTTCTGAAAAAAATCATAATACAATCATATAATTTATCATAAAAATGACAATGATTTTAGAGTAAGTAAATATCATTATTTAAATTATTATAAATGACATTCAGATACAAACGAAGGATATCAGACCTAAGGTAAGTGATATCATTGGAAATATTGTTTTTTATGATATTGTTTATTCATAATTATTTAATTGGGTATATTTATCTTCCATGTCCAAGATTACTATATATATTTTTAAAAATATTATTTATATCATCGAATAAATTTTTAAATTCAATTTTTTCTAATGATAAATGTTTACTAAATGTTATGAATGGAATATTTTATCATTTTCGGTATGATGTACTTTTTATCTATTCTGTATAAAAGCATGAGAACAATGATTTTTAACTTGTTCGGAAACAATGGATTTGTTTTCCTTTATAATACATTATTTCCATTAAGCATTCCCTACAATATTACAAAGTTATTTTATCATAAAATTATTTATTCTAAAATTGTGTGGCATATTGAGGAAGGAAAATGTTTTAAAAGAAGAATGAATATTTTCCTTAGGAATTGATTTGAAGAGTTTTATCAGAAATACATTCCATCTACGATCAAAAATATTAAATTGGGTTATATTTATAAACCTGTTATAACTATAATTTTGTTGCGTTTATGGTGGATTGTTTTATATGAAATCTATTTTTATATCAATTATGAGGGAATGATGTTCAAGAAACAAATTTTATTTCACGGGTTATTCTGTGTTGAATATTTTTTTTTTGTGGAACACAAAATAATATATTAATTATGATATTTTTGGGACCTATATATCTCTCCAATTCATTGGGAAAATATTTATATATCATGATATAGACAATACAGGAATGGATTGTAAATTTGGTTCAGTAATATAGGGCTGGAACGAGGAGTGAACTCGGTTCAGTAATGGACTTTTTCCGTTATGATAGTCTTTAATGAGCCTTTACAAATATGAAATGATTTTCATTCCTTATACACGTATGAAACAAAAAATCATTTATTATTTTAATAATATTGGGTTTATATTTCAATTTTATGATTTAACACATGATTTGATATTGTTATCTTTTTTATATAGGATAAGATTTTCAAATGTTATTTTCGTATGATTATTATATGTTTAATGTTCCCATTTTTTTCATAATTATAATTTAAGGTCACCATTTCATATGTTCATTTTAACCGTCTGATGAAATTGGAAATTAATTAAGATATATCATAAAGGAGTCTAGTTATAAAGCAATATGAAGTGGATAATGGGGATTTTTAATGAACAAGTTGATTTTGTTTCCCAGTTTCAAAAGAAACTAAACCTATATGGTAATGGAATGGTGTTTTTTATGTTTTGTAATAAATTTTCATCAATGTTTTTGTAATATCTATATGTAATGTATGGGTCATTTAGTTATTATAATGGTAAATGAATTGATAACCTTTGGAAACTAGAATGAGAGAACCTTAGTATGAACCAACAGCATATGTCAATGTTTAGTTTAAAATCATTTCCTATTGTTTTAGAGATATTCCTGATTAACCTTGGATAAAACCTCGTCTCCTAAATTGAAAATTTATTATTGAATTATGTGGTTTTCCCATTTTTATTACTAATTCTCACACTTTTCTTATTGATTATAGTCAATGTCTATAACCTGAAGGAACTATATTAATGTGCATTGCAATGAGAAATGGAATGATTTTACCCTTGAGAAAACAAATATTATGGGATATGGAATCGAAAATCTTGTATCCATACTCACACATCTTTCTGAATCTATAAATCATGCTGAACATTTTAATGAGAAATGGAGGGAGAAACATTCTATTTAATCCTTCATGTGGCAGTACCCAACATCATTAAGTATGTCTTCTGATCAATTAGTTGTTGTACAATGGATTAGTACAACTGAAAATATATTTTTAGTTCTAAAATTTTCTTAACAAGATAAATTCATCTTACAAGTATTTTTTTGGAAGGTGAAGATGATCAATAGTGGAATCTTATTCAGAGTATGATGAAAAGAGTTGGAATAAAGTCCATGAAATGGGATGAGTTCAATAACTTTTCTTCTATTATGTACTTTCCTCGCATTCCATGAACAAATGTGGAGAAGGAGTTCCTTGAACTTTTGAAAAAGGATGATGAATCTTTTGGTACCAATATTGAAAATTTTATAAGACGTTCATAGTAAGATTTAGGAATTATTATTCAACATGACTGTAAAATAGATCGATTCATTAGTGGATTAAAGCTATGTCTCTGATGGGAATTATCACTAAAAAACATCAATAACAATAGGGAAATTTTAAGATGTTCTATCGAGGATGAGATGGATATTAGAGTAACCCATCAGTTATATGGATTTGATAAAAAGAGAAAAATGTAATTCAAAGGAAAATCAAAATACCGAACTCAAAAGAATACGAGTTTTCCTTTATGCTAAAAAGAGTGGAAATTTAAAAAGAAGGAATTGACTTAAAAGGACTATTAAATTATTTAAGTGTGGGAAAGATGGTACTCATGTAGTAAATTGCCGATGTTATGGGTGAGAGATGTGTAATGACGCGAACAAAGAAAAGGATACACATTATGTACCTCCAACAATTCAGTTTTACATGTGCAAGGAAATAGGGGCAGTATTCCAATAATTCCCCAAATACAATGTTTATAGATGATGATCTACGTCAAAAAACACTTAAGAACCAAGAAAATGAAATGAATCATGCAATCACTATCCATGATATAGAGTACGATAGTAAATTTGTAAAAGGTACACTTACGAATGTGTATAATAATAATATTATCATTATACATGACATAGGCGTTTTATTTTTCCTCATATAATGAATTTTGAAAAATATAGATAGGGTTGAATCACAATACATAATTTTATTGTAGGTGAGAATGGCATAATCACATTTGAAGTGATTTATGTTCTTATATATAAATTGAAGGTTTCTTTGGATTCTAATAATTTTATAGTTCATCCTATATCAAAAATGATAGTAATATAGATTTATGAGAAAAATATAATTATGAAGGGGTACATGCTTTTTAAAATTTTATAAAAACAAATCTAAAAATAAATATCAATAATTTATTAATTCCATAGTGAATGCAATATATAAAGTGTTTTAATCTATTTATCTAATATTATATATCTCCCTCTATGGGATACATAACATTTTTTAGTCCCCTATTTCATGAAATTTTAGAATATCACATGATTATGTAACAGTGTCGACGTATACATTTATAAATTTTTTATCCTTATAATTTTTTAAATACTAATGGTAAATGATTCCATTATAACTCGTGACATGTACCATGGAAATTGTGGATGGATATATGAGATTATATATGATTTCAATTTTTGATAAATATATTATATTACCTTCTACTATGTTGGTGTCTCTTTGGTAACATAATTAATATAAGCCATTATTGAAATTTATATTCAATATATACATTATTATTAATCGATACATGTATTTTCATTGGGATTTTTTTCACTACATTATGAGAACTCGTAAATTTCACAATTATTCATTCTAAGGGTGGTTTTAAATAAATTTTGTATATTTCAATGACTTCATATGTAAAACAAGGAATAAATATATTCATGATCTAAATTAATTAAAATATTTACTAAGTCTAAAATGAGGGAAAATAATTTTTGGGATTTATTCAATAACAATTACACAATACCTTATATAATATAATTAGGTTGCATGAATAACATTGATATGTTCATTGACAAATAAATGTGATATAATCAATCAAAACAAATTATCTAATAGATCTTATATTTATTTTTTAAAATGATCTATGAATTATAAATTCATATTTATATGAGATATATTAGGACAAAATAATTGGAGTCTTGAATTTATATTTAGTGTCTGGAGTGATAAAATTATATTCATTAAGACGAATTAAAATTTTATATTAATCTGGGGGTTGAATATCATTAATAATTATAATAAATTTCTTATATATTTTCATAATCATGTTATTCATCAATTATGAGTTATTTATTGTTTTTAAATTTAATAGAATACATGAAAGTTGTTTTTTAATGTAGATTAGTTGTATTCCTAATGAATTATTTTTTAACAATACATTTTATATACATATAATACGTATAAAAAAGTCCATATTTCTTTATGAATATGGGTTATGATTCCCTATGATTTATATTCTAATATCTTGCATGGTTTCTAATATTAAACATATTTCTCTTTGTTATTTATTATAGATTGAAATTCTATTCATTTATTCTCTTAATTGTCTATTAATGTTTATGATTCTATTTTTTTTTTGGGAATAAGCTTTTGGGTTTGTGGTGAAATGAGAGAGGTCAACAGGTAACCTATTTGGGTTTTTTATTCTATGTTACTAATTATTGGAATTTAATATGTTCATATATATTCTATCTTGTCAATATGAATCATTATACCTTCTGTCAGGATTAATTAGCAAAAAAATAATTATTATTATTTAATCCATGATACTTTTTTTGGAAGAAACATCTATTTATGAACAGGTGAATCATTTTTGTCACGTCTTCTTTCATTTTTTAATAATGACCTATTGAAATACTATATTTTGTAGACATCAATGGTAAGTCAAAAAATGACATTTTTCATTTATTACATGAATCATACTTATCCTATTAATAAATATTTATAATTTCAATGGTTTTTTTGTATTAAATAATGATTACGAATTGTTGACAAGGAATTTTCCCATGGACATATGGTACTTCTGAACAAATATATAGTAACCAATTTTCTATGAATCATAAAAAATAAAAAAATTGTACATTTTCACATTAAAAATTGTTTATTAAAATTATCATAATAATAAAAAAATCATTATAGATAAAATAATTATTTTAAACAATTTTCTCTTAAATATTTAAATGTTATCATATTTTTTAATACATTAGAAAATAGTGAGAAAAAATGGAGATGTGTAGTTGATGGGTATGTCAAAATGGCGAGTCATGGTTACTAATTCAAAATCAGAATGATTATATTTTATAAAAAATTCATTATTTCAATATCAACTATAAATGATAAAAATGTAATAATTCACTCCCATAACACATCCCATTCATGGATCGCCAGTTGATAATTATATTTTATCAATCCAGGGATCAAATTCATAAAAATAATATATTTTAATCACTCAAATTAGTACCATCCCATAAGCGTGTGCAACATGCCTTAAAAGTTTTTATCTAGTATCCTATACAAAAAGGTTTGTGCCGCACTTAAACTCATTTATGGCTACAAAACGGCATGGATTCTTCAAAGGGAGGTCTATACGGGGTGTGATTGGAGTGGTTCATGAAATTATTTGTGGAATTGACAACATGGCCTTAAAGAACAACTAGGTTATCATACTTGATATGAGTAAGTCCTATTATAGGATATAATGACGCTTCAGTTTATAGGTATTGACTTGAATGGGGTTCTCTAATTGGACTCGTGACATATTTATCACAGCTTTAGCTTAGCATGGATATACAACTCTTTTATGGGTATGAAATTCTTCTTCTTAAATGTATTTTGTTGTCTTTAGCAAGGGGATCCCCTATCCCCCACTCTATTTATTCTCTCTCAAAATGTTCGTAACTATAATATTCAAATAGTTCTATGCATGGGTAATGTTCTTCCATATTGGGATAGGCATGCTATGAAGGGTATTTTACACTTGATGTTTTTGGATGATAATATTATATTTATTTATGTAAATAGGGGATCCTTGACAATCTTGAATGTGATTATGGGGGAATTTTCTAAGTGGAGTGGGAAGGCACTAAATAAAGAGAAAATACTATATTAATATTCCAAGAAACTCACAGTCAGGATGGCTAGGATCCAGGAAGATAACTTGAATATGAGGCGATCTTCCTTTCTTATGGAGTATCTAAGAGCGTTAGTTATTCTAAACTCCATTAGTGTTCATCATGTTGATTAGATTGTGGGAAAGACCACAGGGTGATTTTTTACCTGGAAGAATAGTTTTCTATCATTTAGAGGACACATAACTCTGTTTAATATTGTCATTATTTCTATACCAATGCTTATCCTACTTACTTTGAAGGTTCCAAAAAAATTTATTGCCAATTTGTAAAGGATTGTGTTGCCTTTTTTTGGATGGGCAACATGAAGGTAGATTCGACTAGGCCTCAGAGAAACATTTTTCAAGACCAATAGCTTAAGGGGGAATCATCATGCACATTGTCTCTTCAACCATCAAAGGGATGCATGAAAAAATTGCATTGGAGGCTATGGAAGGATGTAGTCTATTAGGAACATTCATGAAAGAAAAATATGGCCCAGATGGGGTAGTGCACAGGTCTCGGCATTCATGTATATGGATGTCGGTCAACCCGTATAATGTTTTTGGCTTCCTCATGCAAGTTGGTTGGTGGAGAGATGAGAGGTGAACATTTGGCATCATGATTGGGGTGGAGGCTGTGAGTTCCAGGATTCCCTACACCAGGTATTTTGGTTAGTGATGCGTGCAGACACATGGGAATTAATTGTACCATTCATGATGATAACTAGATCAATATCTTCAATGATAAAATTTTTAGTTAGGGTCAAGATAGGTTCGTTTTCATGGTCTCCTCATCATGTGTTTTCACTATTATGGTATATGAAACATTTAGGAGGGACTGAATTATTAGTGATCAGTAGGGGGAGACAATACTGTGCAAGGGGATTTCTCCCATGATTAATTTCAAGTTGTGTTGCATGACAAACAATGCTATGCCTACTGATGATAACATCCTTCACATGGGTGTGTACATGGCCACTAGATTCAGGTTTTTTATTACTCCCATACAATAAAATTTGGCTCATATATTCTTCAATAGTGATTGGGATCATTGGAATAGGAAGGCTTGTGAATATTTCTCAAGGGGTTTGAACCTAATGTGGTGCAAGAGAATTCTCATAACAAGTGGTTTAGTGGCATTAGTGAGCTCGTTCTAGTGGGAAAAGGTCGTGTAATCACTTTAGTGGTAGAATTCTAGATAATTTGGCAATCTAGGAATGATTCTCTTCATATGAACATTTTTAGAACTCGAACCAACATCAGTGTTAAAATAGATAACACCTTGATTGCATGGTCAATGTGTGTACTTAACTAAAAGGAGCTCAGTATATAATGATTTGAATCCTATGTGTATCCAACCATATTGGGAGGATGGGTGAGTGTAATTGTTTTCTTTGGTATGACCCCAGAAGTGGGTTCAAACTCAACATGGGAGGTTCCCTAATAAGGGGAGAGATGAGAGGTGGTGGAGTTATTATGGTTCATAGGGGTTCTCTCTTCACTGCGTTATCGACAATTTATAATAGAGGTGATTTTTTACAGTCCGAGTCTAAGGCGATGGTTATGAGAATGGAGTTAAGTGATAAAAAACATATCTATATGGGGGTAGTGTTAATAGTCTCCTTGATTCATTTAAAAGCAATTACATGAAAAGGAAGTTGTCCCTGGAACGTAAAATATTTCATTATAATGATTAAACATTTCATAGGCACTCATACAGAGATCACTTGTACTTGGTGAGAGGGAAATAGGGTTGTGAACATCTTGGCATCGCAAGATTCTGCACACTAAAATGTTTATTTCTTCCTCAACTTAGGATCTTTTCCATCTGATGGCATCAACGTTATTATTAATGATGTCGTAGGGCTCCATTATTTCAAAACCTATGGAGGGTTTTCATGTATGTTGTGTTTTGTGTTTTCAAAATCAATAAAATATTTATTGTTGATTTATAATTGATGTCCTTCATAAAATTTATTATCATCATCTCAATGTAATAGGTCATGGTTTTTCATTACCATAAAAGCCATAATTTTTGTTTTTTTTGTATCCCACATCACTTCCATCCCATTAACCACCATTTTTTTTATTTTTAAAAATTTGATGATATTTTTTATTACTTATTAAATATAAAAATATTATATATATCAGACGAATTCCAAAAATGATTGTACAACAGATTTTAAAAAAGTCATTCAATTTTCATAGAAAACACAATGATAAAACGACTTTAAGGATTGGTATGCTTTTTTTAAAATACCATCATTAAGAAATATGAAAAATTATTTATTTATATTTAGTTATAGATTCATTTTTCATCCCACAACATATTCATCGATACTACATCTAATTGTAATTTTTATAAAATTTCATTAATGTTGGTGGGAAAGTAAAATTAGAGTAATTTTTTATATAATTTAATTCAAGTAATACAAAAAAATTCAAAACTAATATACAATTCTATAACCAATGATTTACTACCTTTTTATATTATCTACAAGAATTTATTATTTTAATTAATTGAATAAATTTCAACAAAAATGGATCTTTACATGTGATTTATTTATGTAATAATTATTATTAATTCTATTATTCATTACATAGGGGGGAAATGAAGCATTCGATAATTTTGTGATCAAAATCATTGTATTGTAAAATAATGATTTTGTCAATTATAAGTTCATAAAATATTGATAGAAATTATAAAATAATAAATAAATTAATTCAAGGATAAATTTCAATGATTCAAAAGGGAAATCATGGGGAAAAATATAAAACACAAGATCAATTCATTCCAATATCAAACTACAGAAAATAAATTTTAATTAATTTCATTTAACATGACATTATAATTTAGTTTTATAATCATGACCATTGTATCTAATACTAGTATTTTGATACATGTATAGTTAATGTAAATCATAATTCTTTAGAATTATATTATCTTAAACAGTCGTTCCTTTGTGAAATTAGAATCATTATATAGGACTAAAAATATAATTGGTTTGATATCACTTCCCTCATCATATAACAATGTATAATATTATTCACCACCTAAATCTCCTAAAAATTAAATTAGGTATAAAAACTACTAACCCTTTTTTGGTAAAAATGTTTTATATCGATCCTATCACAGAATGATAAACAATAAATTGTTATTATGAATTATATAATAATTCATTATATATTGGCTAACCATTGGAAATAAAATATGTCGTAATATATGTTCAGAACATGTCTCATATGAAGTAATAAAGTGTTATATTAAATGATTACAAATAATAAATCACTAAAAACATATATTAATATAATATTGATGTTGATATATGAATAAAAATATGTATTCTTTCAAGGATGATTATAAAAAGATATATAGAACGGATAATGATCAACACAAATATGACTTTGAAACATATTTGTTTTTTTGTTTTATAATAAATTACATTACTGGATTTGATTATATTTTAAGCATAGAAAAAACAACCACAATTATTATGTAGAATATATATTTTAATAGATTTGAATATTGAATATAAATTATTATAATTATTAAGAATCATTAACTGAATGAAATAAAATGTAATGAAATAACAAGGATAGACCTTTTATTAATTATTCCCATTGTATTAATGTAGAATACATCAATAAAAAATTTAAATTTTCATTCTAAATTTTCTTAACTGAGAACATGAATGATTCAGTAATAAAAACATTTTATTGATTTAAATTAGAAAAATATGTATTTTTAGTTTCATTTAATATGGTAATGAATGTGAAAAATAAAATAAATAGGTTGAATTTATTTTTATATGAAGTACAAATAGATCATAACGATGTTTAATATATTAAAATTTTTATACCATAATCGATGTAAATATAAAAAATATGATTTTGAAAAGGAGAAGAATATATAAATGTCCAGATAACACATTCAAATAATAATCATTATAACATAATAAATGCACATTGAATCAACAATAACACTTACCTTTAATTTAAAATTCTATAATAATCATGGATAAAAATTATTATTATTTTTATGCCATATAATACCCTTATTATTATATAATTTTCTTAATACCACAAAAATTATTATTATGGGCCCATTAAAAATTCATATTATATGTGACTTATTAGTGTACATTGTCACATTTTTCATAGGTTTTATTTAGTATGGTGGTTTAATTCCATGCTCCATGATAATTCATTAATTGCCTCTAAAATAGTCTTGTATATGGTAAATATGTTGATATATTTCTAATCCAATAATAATTTAATTGATTATTTTTTATGGTTCATAAAGATGGGTTATAAATTATTCACTATTTTTAATATTATAACTATAAATTTATATTATTTTATTATATAATATTAATATCAATAAAATCAAATTTATTACATATAAAAAATTATCATTTTTAAAATTAACTATTATTTACTAGTATATCTATTTTCTTAACATTTCAAGCATATGATATTATAGTTTCATTATATTATGTGAAAATACATAAAAATATTTTGTAATATAGATGACTAAGTTTAAAATTTTTTATTATCTTAATATAAAAATTATTGTGTAATTATAATGTCAAATGCCCTTAATTATGGTGGTAAACATGTTTCATGGAATTTGGGAGGATCATGAATAATAATGATTAGTGTAGAGTTTAATAATCATTTTGAAGGATCCAACAGGTCATTAAATATCCCTTGTCAAAAAAATATTTGGAACATATTGTTGTTCATAGAATGTAAAAAATGTGATAGGGATATTTTATGAAAGTTAACCAGGTATTTATTTTTGATTAATTAAATGTAAATGGGTATTCATATTAGATGAGAATTCATTATATTTTAATTTACAATCAATTTGATTTTAAAAAGTAATAACTCTTCTTTTTTATGAAATAAATTATAAATATAATGGTGAATAATGGTAAAAATTGAGTAAAGATAGTTTTCAGCAGTCCTCTTAAAAGTGGTAATTATCATGATATCTATTTTTTTAATTCCCCATACTTTTAATAATTTTACTATTTTTATCCATAAACATTGTAAATAATAATTCATAGATAATTTCAAATTTTCAATCAATCGGAAATAGATATTATTTTTTATTTTTTATTTCATTATATAAAATATGAAGTCAAATTTAGTTATATCATTTTTTAAATGAAATAAATATAAATCAGAAAAATTAATAATTTATAAACAAAAAATATAAATATTAGAATTTGTTGATATTAAATGTTGTTATTTCAAATTTATTAATCATTCAAGAAATATTTATATATATATATTAATATGAAAATAAAAAAAAATTCCATCGATTCCTTTAAATATGAAAATATGAAATTTCACATAGAAATATATAATATGTATTAAAATAATTATTCCCATCAAATATTGTTTTATTAACATTAAATAACATTTCTTCAATTATACTTCCCTCATTTACGTTGAATTTATTTATTTCATTTACAATGTATTCCATTAATGATAATAATTATAAATTTATTTACTCATTAGTTAGAAGTAATATACTTACTGAATAAAATTTAATGAATGTTGAAATTTTGAAAAAATGTATTTTTAATATTAATTTTAGAATTTATATTTTATAATACACTATTTTAGTAATAAATATGAAATTTATTTCAATATATTATCCTCAATTGAAAAATTATATATTCATTAATATAAATATATGATAAAATTTCTTTATATTACAACGTATGAAATAATTGTTTATTTAGTAACAACATAACCAACCATTATATGACAATCAGTATGTGAAAAGTCATATTATATTCGTATATATATATATAATGAAGAATCAATTTTCGTAATTTTATTAATAATATGGTTTTGATATTTCTAATGTTTGGAATAAATTCCACATTTATAACTATATATTTTATTGTTTTGTAAGATCATGTTTTTAAATTATAATCAGTTAGTATTTTCAAATAAATGTGGATTTTTTTTCATTTTCAATTTATGTAAATTTTTAATAATTTTTATTGTATATGTACTTATCCTTAATTAAAATTATTTTGTATTATATTATTGAATATTACATTTCTCTTTTCTCAGGTATCAAAAAATATTTAAAACATTGGATTCATTCACAAAAATATTACACTAATATTATGGGAGAATATATTTTCATACATTAAATAAATTAACCATGAACATTTCATAAGAATCTAGTTAATATAAAAGAATGAACTGGTCTCTTAATTTCCTTCAAATTCTATATTTCATCATCAAATTTAACATCACTCCATAGAGTATTAACAATAATTTTAGTCTTATTTTCTTTTAAATTATATCTACGGTTAATGATTTCAATAAGAAATACACCACAGTAGAGATATTATTAAAATTAAAAATCACCATAATTTATTAGATATAATAAATTTAGTTGTTAATTATTTAAAAACTAAATAATAAATATTTCATTTTCCAGTTAAAGATTCAGTGTTAATTTAAATTTAATAGAAATTGAACACATAATACCAAGTATCTGAAAACCGTTGATATAACTATGGATCATCAACAATTTATTCCAACATCTTAAATCCATCCACAATCACTATATTAAAGTGGGACTTGAGCTCAAAATATTAAAATAATAATACATTAAAAATGGTTATTTGGTCCTAATACAACTCATATAACATATAATTCTTTTTTTCTACATTACATTAATAAAATTTACAATGGATCTCATCCCAAAATGGAAATATATTTTTATTGACTTTGGAAACTATTATCATACATTAATATATATTATATAATAAATATAAATACATAGAATATAAATTTATTGAATACATACACATTTATTTTTGTAATTAATTCAATGATCATTTCATTGTACCATAAGAAAATTGATAATAAAAAATATGACTGTTTATGCTTGAAATGGTAAAGTAAATAGTTTATGATATCTAGAATATGAAGGGAAGAAAATTTATATTTTACTGAAAAATAAGAACATTATATACATTATTTCTAACATGAGAATTAAATTTATAATTAGTACATATTAATTCTATATTTATAGAGTAATTATGAATATGTTTATCATTGATGGAAGGAAAAAATGAAATTCATTTAAAGGTACCATCATATCCTCTTATATGAAGCATTAAATTGTGCGGTAGGAAATTCCTAAATTATATACACTGAATTCAAAAAAAAATTTCATGAGACCCACTAATGTATTGTTTTTATATATAATCATTATCCGCATAAATTAAAATATAAATTAATTAATTATAAAATGAATGATAAATTTAATATGAAATTGCTTGGCCTATACAATATATATATATATATATAATTAAGAATTCAAAAACTCAATATTTATAAATTAAAAGTATAAAATTCATTTCATATTCCACTTTGGAAACAGATTATGTATTCATGGTATACCATTAAGAAAATTATAAAATAATAAATATTTACATGATTTAATTATAATTGGAGGTTATTTAAGATTAATGTTTTTGACTTCAATAGAGTATAACATCAATGAATTGAGATTATTTCTCAAAAACAAAATGAGTTGTAAACCAGAAATAAGTAATGATAAAAATTACACTATCAATTCATCCAAATAGATGGTTTTTAGATATGTATTTTTATTTTAAATAAAGAATAAAATGAATGAAAACATTAATTTATATACTATGAATTTTAAAATTATGTTTTCAAATTAAGGATACATCTCACTTCAAAATAACAATTAAAAAGGCTAACATAATGGAATTAAAATGAAAATTACATGCCAATATTAAAAAATTAAATATTGATATTAATTTGTTAATAATTAATAAATTATATACTGGATTATGATATCCATAAATAAATGAAAAGGACCTTATTTTAATGATTTTTAAAAAATATATCACATAATTTTTTGAACATTAAATAATATTTAATAATTGTATTAAAATTTAATTAAAATATATGTATACAATTATATAAATCATGATTATTAAAAATGGAAATGAAGTTAGGATATTTTATTAATTAGTAAATGATAGAAATCATTTTTCCCACATTGGTAAATAGAGTAAAAATAACTTATGTCTAAAATCTAAATTTCATTTAATTAAAACTATATTGTAAATAGTAATAGATAAATATATTTCTATTTACGAAACCATTTAATTATTTGAATATTTCTCATAAAAGATAAATTATATTGATATATAAGAGAATGTTTCTTAATGAAAAATGATAAATAAATTCTGGTTTTATCATACACAGTTATTTTGTGGATTTTAAAACCAAAGCAGGGGAATTAAATGTGTAAAATTATACACTAGAAACAATTGGAGTATAATAATTAAAATTGTATTTTAGAGTGATATATCATATATTTTAATTAATAATGATTCAAGAATTAAATATATCAATTAAATTTTATATTGAAACATATACCCATACATGGAATTCATGATTTGTTAGAATAATTCCATCATTATGTATAATCAATTTTTATTTCTTCTAATTTTATATCAAAAAAAATTTATATATTTTAAAGATATCATTTATTCTAGACCTGTTACATGTTGAGTATTGAAGTCTAGACTGTATTGGGACTTCCATGGAGGATTCCCTATCGTGTTCAGTGGGGTTGGACTAATGAGAGTGTCACAGTTGGTGGTTCACGAGATGAATTGGGTTCACATGATGAAATAATGTATCATGTCATGTGTTGATATTCATTTTAAAATAATTTATAAGAGATAAAGACAATTCTATGATATAGATCCATATTGTTAAATTTAAATTCATGGTGTGTATCAAATCGAAGATGATGTAACTGAATTTTCAATAAAACATGGTAGACACATTATAAAAAAATATAATATGTTAAGCCTGTAAGATTCATATTTTTAATCCCTATTAATCAGTTGATTCTTGTATATTCATTTATTCCCATTCTTTTATAGATTTTAGGTGAAACATAATCAATTTTCGAGGATATTCCAGCCATCCATATATTTCATTAATTCCCAGGATCGAGTGGATCCCCATTAGTTATTTGTGATGAGTTATCCTAACATCTAAGATCTCTTCATTCAATTCCACAATGGTGTTCTGAAAAGGTGGTGGCATTTTTTCTTTGGGGGAATTTGAGCAACATTTTTGAAAGGCCATTGATACATTGTAGTTTTTTCTATGAACTTTTTTGTGGTTATAGTTCTCATGCTCTTCTACATTCACCCCACAATGCACGATAAGATCGGGAGAATATTTTGATGTAAGGGTCCTTTGTTTCTCATTATGGTGCATCATGTGGGTGTGTTTATGTATTTTTTCCATCCGTGGGAACAATTTTTTCAGTATATAAATATTGATAGAAAACTTCTTTAAATAATTTTGAAGGGAATAGTTTTTGGACAATATTTTATATATATATATTTATATTTTTATGATGTTATTTTGAATTTATATGATTGACACCGCAATAAAAATCATGGATATCGGTATCCATTTCATTTTTTAGATTTGTTTGATATATAAGTTGTTTTGTGTGTTATTATGGCATCACCCTAGAAATTGGGTTTTGATAACAAATTATATTTTTTATAATTAGATATTTCCTATGGTGTATGTATTGTGTTAATATACCCTTAAGAAATAACTCGAATCTAATAAGAATCCCCATTATTAATCAATAATATTTTATGTGATGATTTTTTCTTTATGTAAATTGTGTGAAACGATATTTTTTGGTTTTTTCATGTGAAAATGAGGAGATTTGTTAGTATGGTAGAGCTATGGCATGGTGGTGATGGAATGGATTATGTTTTTTTTTTTTGAGGTGGTGGTGATATGAGGATGGTAGGCTAGTCAATGATGATGTTATCTATGATTGTGTTGTGTTGTGTTTCATTGTGCATGTTTCCACGATACTAATGGAATTGGAAAATAATTATTAAAATGTAATTTTATTTTTGGTAAATGGGATATAAAAATTGAGTAAAATAATGAATTAATAAGTTCAGTGTTGTTGAAATGGCTAATATATAAATATCATATATTTGGAATTGAAGAGAAAAATGTGAGGGTAATTTGAAATGTGGGTTGCATCTGGTTTTGTGGTATTTTTCATTAGAGGTGGTTGTGTGAGTGATGATTTCATGAGTTCGTTGGTACTTTATTATAGAGCCTATGAGGTTCAACTATGTCTGTCTCTTAGACTATAGTGTGGATCATAGGATATTCATCCCTGCATTTATACATATAGATATAAGGGTTTTTATCACAACATCATATTGTAGGGTATGGTTGGATTGAATCCCTCCCATTCATCTCTCTTTTACTGGTGAGTAGTAATGAATAGACTGTTATGGCTAGAGGTCTGATATTTCTTTGGGATATCGCCATGTTATCTATAGGTGATATGTGATGTGACTATGCTTCAGAGTGGTGAGAGGGGATTTGTTAGGTGTTTGTAGGAGTTATTTTATGTGGCTATGTTTTTAATGGATTATGAATATGTCAATTCATGAATATAGGTGAAAATAAGGTATGTTTTCTCACATTTAATGATTCATCAACTCTCTAGTTATGTCTGCGTTGTGATATACCATGTTTCTTTCAGTGTGATGGTATATGATAGCCAATGTGTTTTTAGTTTTTATGTGATGTTATTTTACTATAGGGAAGTGTTGTATGTTATACATAAGATATGGATGAGCTAAGAAGTATTTTTTTTGGGTTTGAGAGAGGAAAATAATATGTAATGTTTTTGAATTTCCCTTTATTGATATGCTTCCTATAATCTTATTATATTTGGATGAAATTATTTTGCGAGTCGGCCTTATTAAGGTTGTGATTTGATATTTGAGCAGTCTAGATGTTTTTGGTCATGTGGTTTTTTTTCAATGTGTATTTAAAATATTAATTTACATATGAAATTACGAATTTTTTTTCTTATAGGGTATTTTTGTGTTCTCACACTATGAATATTGTCACGACCCATCCTCGGGGCCCGTGCCGTGACAACCCCAAGCCCGCCTTCCATAGGCCAGGGGCTGGAGACTAGCACAAAGGCGTAAAATCCCTGTAAAAGGGAAGGCATTGCCTTTATAAAGTAAACAAACACCAAAGGGTAAGAAACAGAAGAAGTAAACACTAAGTAAAAGCTGGTACAACAGTAATTGTGAAAAAAGGTAAATGGGCCAGTATAAAAACCCAAACTAAAAGTAAAGTACAACTCAAAAGGCAAAACATCAACTGTAATGTAAAGCCGCAACGCCGAGCTATCCACTGGAAATTCGACCTGAAGGGTGGGTATAGATAGCTCCACTGCTCCTCGGGTTCCCCCGTCCGCTCTGAGTATGTCCCGCTTAGTGGTCCACCTCTAGGTACTGTCCTGCTCTGCAAGACTCAACCACGATCAACGTTGTCTGTCGTCTGCAACCAACACAACGTAGTGCAGGCATAGCCCGTGCAGGGGTGAGTATAAGCTACTCAGTAGGGACCCCGAGACCCCCGAAGGTCTCCCAAAATCTACAAAGGATAAACCACAAAGGAAAGATACAATCACGAAGTAACAACCGACACTGCTTGGGTATATGACCATACATATACCTAAGGCATCAATTCCAATACGCACCAACCTCCGAGCCCAAGTACAACACAGTCCACACAGGAAAGTATACGTATTCCACACAGGAAAGCAAAACGTAATCCACACAGGATAGCACAACACAATCCACACAGGAAAGAAAACATGATTCATCTCACCCATGCATACTTCTTCAAAGACGATCAAGATGATCACTGAACCATCTAAGTCGCCAGACCCACAAAGGATTGATAGGTACTAACCCCCGCACAGACCCACACAGGATCGGTAGGAAACTAACCCCCGCAAAGACCCACACAGGATCAGACCCACACAGGATCTGTAGGCGCTGTCTCACACAGAACCATGGAGTGATGATCCACACAGGATCAGACCCACACTGGATCAGTAGCACTGATCCACATAGGATCGTTGAGTGCTGTAGTCGTCGCCGTCGAATCCACTGTGGATCTCTGTACAATGGTCGTCGTCACAGTAGCAGTCGCAGCCAACACTAGGGTTCCCGCACACAGCAAGCTCATTCGAAAGTGTCCGCTCCACGAGCTGAGAGGCTGATACATCAACTAAAAAATAGTCCAGAGTTGATGTATCCAAAAGTTCTGTATCGTCAACAGGAACTCAACGTCGCAGACGGCGCGTCAATCGGACACCCGGTCTGTGAGTTATTGGCTTTTTCGTCCCTGGGGCCCGGTTGGTTTTTAAGGCAAAACCAACCCGACCGTACTCCACCTGCGTCCAAACCACAGGAGGAGTATGCAAAAAGATCCGTCTCACTAACAGGTACTCAACAAAGTCGACGGAACGTCAATCGGACGTCCGAAGCTCAAGATATGAGTGTTTCCGCTCCGAGGGCCCGGTTGGTTACGTGTACGAACCAACCCGGCCGAACTCAAAGCATTCTGAAACCATGAGTGTGATATACCAAAACGACTGTCTCGTTGTAAGTATCGTGTCGCCACTGACGTCTCGTCGATCGGAGGTCCGCAGCCTGAGTTATGGTCAATTGAACCCAAACTGTCCGAAAACAGGGGGTTTCGGGCCCGGACCGACCCGGCACGAGACCCCCCCCCCATCAACCGGAGCCGGGTTGACCCATCCCGGGTCCGGGTCATCCCGGCCTGGCGGACCGGCCGGGCAGCCGGTCCGGCTGGGCACAGCGCGCCCAGCGCGCTTTCCGCCTCAGCCGAAGCCCGAGTCATTTTGAAGGGGGGGGGGGGGGGCGCCTGCCCCCCTTGTGTAAACACGGCCCCCCATTTATGGGGGTTGTTTGAAGTCCGGCCGGGGGAATTAATTCCCCCGGCTCCTCCCCTTCCGGCCGGCCCGACCTGGCCGGCCGGTTCCTACTCAACGGGACCGGCAATGGCCGGTCCCCTTCCAGCTCCGACGTCGGCGGCCCGGTCCGGCCGTCGGCCATCTTGCTCCGCCGTGGCCCGGAACCGGCCGCGGCCCTTGTTGTCCAGTGCGGCACGATGGCACTGCGCCCCTCCGCCGTGGCCCGCCTCCAGCCGCGGCGTCTTCGGTTTTCTTCGACGCGGCACAACGGCATCGTGTCCTTGTTCAATCTTCACGGCGTGGCGCGACGGCGCCACGAAGTACTTGTCGTGTGTTTTGCACATGGTGCGACGACACCACACCATTCCATCCAATCCACAAAGTATCAACAAGGTTAAAGAGGAGGGTCGGTCGTGTTTGTGCGGTCCGACCCCCTCTCATTAAGAGATATCATTTAGTCGAATATCCACAAAGATCGAAAAACTAGAATATTGAACAGAAATAATTAAATAAAACCCCTACCTCAGTTTGAATAACGGTGCACGTCAACGAGCCGCGGAAGACGAGCGTCGTGGAGGACGGGTGTCGCGGAAAATGAACGTCGATTCCATTGACGTCATGGTGCGTCCGAAGAGGATACTTCGTTGGATAAGTTCTTTGCGTTCTTCGGCGGAGATGTTCTTCTCTAAGGATGGTGTTCTTCGTCGGAGTCCGATGTGATCTTCACGTTCTTCGTCGAAGTTGAAGAAGAATAAGACTTCCTCAAACCCTTAGCCATTTCCTCCTAAGTCTCCACGAAAATAAAAACTAACCCCAAAATAAAATAATCCTCCAACTTATTTTATTAACCCAACACAGGTTTTTGGATTTCAAGAGTTTGAAAATTCAAAATCCCACATTTAACTCACTTATGTTATTAACATAAGATGTTAATAAAATTAATGAGGAGATAAGTTAGCAAAACATAAATATGGGGGTTGAGAGGGGTTAGGAAAGTGAGGGGTTGGGCTCGTGTGGGTCCCACCCTACCTTATCCTCTCAAGGTTGGTTATCACAAATGGGTCCCACCCCCAACATCCTTACTTAGGATAAAACTTCGAAGTGGGAAAAATAAAAATTGTTAAATTTTTATTTTCAACTACCACAAAAATTAATAGCTCTCCTCGTGTAAACGCAACTCCGAAACAGGAGTTCCTAAGTAATTACCAGCGCTGCGGTTCCTTCGGTTCCCTCAGAATTCAATTCCGGGAACTGGTTCAAATGTTAGAAATTCCTGCTCGTTCGTTCATTGAACGTACCCAAGCTAAACTTCAGATAAAATTTTCAGGCACTCCAGGCCTCGTAATCAAGTGCCGTATGAAACCGCGTTCTTGTAAAATTTCAAATAAAATTAAGAAAAAATTTCCCTTGAATTTTACGGGTCTTTACATTACTCCCACATCAGGGAATTACGTCCCCATAAAGATACATTGAAAACTAGGGGAAAAAATTTGGGTACTGAGCACGCATCTGAGCCTCCCTCTCCCAAGTGCTCTCCTGGAGGTTCCCGTGCTACCATCTGATGCGCATTAGAGGAATCGACCGTCCACGTAGGACCCGCTCCTATCGATCCTCGATCTCTACCGGGACCTCCGCAAAAGTCACCCCATCATCAACGCCTAGATCCCCATGGTCAATGATGTGCGTTGGGTCGTGCACGTATCTCCTTAGCAGAGATACGTGGAAGACATCGTGCACTCGGCCGGTGCAACTGAGGTGGTAGAGCCAGGCGATAATCCACCTCGCCAATCCTTCTGAGGACCTGGAATGGTGCGATGAAGCGTGGATAAAAACTTTCAACCTCGGCCGAATCTCTGTAATACACGTCTAGGTGAGACATGTAAAAAGACATGGTCGCCATCCTCGAACTCTATTGGACTCCGCCTCCTGTTAGCATAAGACATTTGTTGGCTCTGAGCTATCCTCATCCACTCCTGGATGACCTGGACCTTCTCTGTCGTGGCTTGGACCATCTCTGATCCCACAAGTGCTGACTCCCCAGGGTCTGTCCAGCACGAAGGAGATCTGCAAGGTCGGTCATACAACGCCTCGTATGGTGCCATCCCGATGGTGGAGTGGTAGCTGTTGTTGTACGTGAACTCCTCAAATGTTAGGTGGTCCTCCCAACTGCGACCAAAGTCTAGGACGCATGCACGTAGCATGTCCTCGAGAGTCTGAATGGTCCTCTCCATCTGAGGGTGAAAGGCTGTGCTCAGATGTAGCTGCGTCCCGAAGGCCAACTGCAACCCCTTCCAAAGCTCGGAAGTAATGCGAGCATCTCGATCAGAGACGATAGATGATGGCACACCGTGAAGCCGAACAATCTTCTGAATGTAATGTTGTCCCAAGATCTCCACTGAGCCCTGCTCTCTGGTGGGTAAGAAGTTATCCGACTTGGTGAGTCGGTCGACAATCACCCAAATGGAGTCGTGACCTTTGGAAGTGCGTGGAAGTCCAGTTACGAAGTCCATAGATATGCCGTCACACTTCCACTCCTGAACCTCCAAGGGTTGTACCAAGCCTGCTGGTACCTGGTGCTCAGCCTTCACTTGCTGTCAGGTGAGGCATCGAGAAACGAACTCTGCCACAACCTTCTTCATTCCCGGTCACCAGTGCTGTCGTCTGAGATCCTCGTACGTCTTCGCCACTCCAGGATGTACCGCCAAAGGAGAAGTGTGAATATCTCTCATCACCTCCTCCCATAAAGCAAAGGGTACCAGGGTACGTCCTTTGAAAAAGATGTCTTGCTCTGCTCCAAGGGAGAATCCATCAGGTGCCCATCCTGAGGATATATGTGCACGTCGCGTCTCACAGTCAGCGTCCCCTCGCTGTGCCTCTCTGACTCGCTGTAGTAGTAGAGGAGTGACTTTGAGATACTAAAGGAAGGCCGCTCCATCTTTATCCACAAAGGATATCTGCAAAATGGCTAGCTGCTCTGTCACCTCCTCAAGTAGCTGAATGCACGTCCTCCTGCTGAGAGCCTTGGCTACCACGTTCCCCTTCCTAGGAGTATAGACTATTTCAAATTCATAGTCCTGGAGGAACTTGATCCATCGTCGCTGTCTCAGATTCAGATCCTTCTGTGAGAAGATGTATCTGAGACTCTGATGGTCAGAAAAGACTGTAAAGCACTCGCCCATCAGATAGTGTCGCCATGTCTTCAGAGTGAAGACCACTACTGCAAAGATTTCTTCTTTGCCGAAAAGGGAAATCTGGTCTCATCCCCTGGATGAACCACGTTCCTTGCCAAATACAGTCAATCCCATCATGATTAGTTAAACCATGGAATGGATGACATCGTAAGGCCTTGACGCTGCTACCAAGAGATCCAACCGTTACTCTAGCCTCAAAGGGTTGAGTCACACTGTCGGCATCAGTGTGTGGTCACTGGGTCTCCTCCAGTAAGAATCACGCAAGTGAGGGTCATGTCAACAGTTTTTAACTGGCACCTCTTATTGTTAACAAACAAAATACAAGAAAGAAAACATCAATATTGCAAGCATCTTTTATTACTTCAACTCAAAGTACAAGAACACAAGGAAACACAATCTATGAATATAGAGGCATTATGGGCAAATTCCTCTATGCCTGGAGCTAGTCCTGCACTAGTCCACCCACTTCCAGAGCTCTATGATCGTAGGATTCAGCTGCCTGAAGTTGTGCTCTCCCCTGAGGTCGGGGTGGACCTCCTGGTGGTGGTGGTGGTAGTGCCTCAAAGTGTCGCCCACCACCTGTTGCTCGGCCTGCTCCTCTACCTCGTCCACCTGCTCCATGCGGACCACCATGGTCGAACCTCTTCCTCTGCCTAGGTGGATCCTCAACCGTCTATAGCTCCTCTGCATGGAGGGTCGGGCAGTCACGAGCCATGTGGCCCTGCCCGCCGCATGCATAACACTGTCTTCCACTCAAAAGACTTACTCCGAGCTGTGTGCCCCACACGACAGAGCCAGTGTCCTGAGATCGTCTGCCTGAGGGTCTGGTCTGCCTAGACCCAAGAGTCAACTGTCGACTGCCTGCTGCAGAAGACTCTGCTACGTGCCGCCCTGCGGTGGGTCTCGGCGCTGCTGTAGACTCCGCAAGAAAGCTCTCGATCAAAAGGGCTCGCTCCAGTACTCCTGTATGAGTCAGAATGCTGAGGGAGATCAGTGATGCCCTGATCTCGTGTCTCAATCCCTTCTCAAAGGTCCGGGCCTGAAAGAATGGGTCTCGTACCATGTCTATAGAGTAGCGCGAGAGATTGGTAAATCTCACTGAGTACTGGGCGACCGTCATGCTGCCCTGCCGCAGCTGAAGAAGATCCTGAGTGGAAGAGGCTCTCAAAGTCTGACCAGAGTAGAGATGCCTCATCGTACACCTGGAGCATCAAGCTCCACCATCGGCCCACTGCTGCATGTAGTAGGCTCGCTGCGAGGATCACCATGAAGTCTGCTGGTGTCCTCACTAACCAAAAAACTCGTACCACTGCCTCCAACCAGTCCTCGGCTGCCTGGGGGTCCGTCTCCCAGCGGAACCTGGGCGGTCACTGGTGCTGGAACTCATGCAGTGCACTGAGGCGAGGTGCATCGTGAGCGACAGGTGCTGGAAGCATCGGTGGCTCAGCGTGTAGAGCTACCGCCGGTGCCACTACTGACAAAGGGCCCTGCACCGAGGCCTCGTCGCTCAGTGGGCTGTTGTCAAGCTCGACTCTCGGAACCCTAGCTGGCTGCCGTCATGGGGCCATCCTGAAAAGGAAACAAGTGTGTCACGGTCAGAAAAGTATACCTGGTGAGCTGATATAAAGTAATCACAAAGAAAACATGAAACACACATGCAATCAATGTTTTTGTGAATTAAGTCGGAATTCAGAAGTTAGGGTCCTGGTGTACGGAGACGTCGGCCGCCACACCAACACTGGACTCCCTGAACTGATAACCACTCCCAATACGCTAAACACTATTGCTTCACATAGAAGAGATCAGAGTCCCAAGTTCTGCGGCAGAACCGACCACCACTGATACCAATTTGTCATGACCCGTCCTCAGGGCTCGTGCCGTGACTACTCCATGCCCGAATTCCATAGGCCAGGGGCTAGCGACATGCACCGAGGAATAAAATCCCGGTAAAAGGTAAGGCATTGCCTTTGTAAAGTAACCAAACACCACAGAGTAAGCAACATAATAAGTAAACACTAAGTAAAAGATGGTACAATAGTAAGTGCGGAAAAAGGAAAATGGGCCAGTATACAAACCCAAACTGAAAGTAAAGTACAACTCGAAAGGGAAAACATCAACTGTAAAGTAAAGCCGCAACGCCGAGCTGTCCACTGGAAATTCCACCTGAACGGTGGGTACATATAGCTCCACTGCTCCTCGGGTTCTGCCGTCCACTCCGAGTATGTCTCGTCCAGTGGTCCACCTCCAGGTACCTTCTTAATCTGCAAGCCTCAACCATGATCAACGATGTCCGTCGTCTGCAACCAACACAACGTAGTGCGGGCATAGCCCGTGCAAGGGTGAGTATAAGCTTCTCAGTAGGGACCTCGAGATCCCCGAAGGTCTCCCAAAATGTACAAAGGATAAACCACAAAGGAAAGATACAATCACAATGTAACAACCGACACTGCTTAGGTATATGCCCATACATATACCTAAGTCATCAATTCCAATACGATCCAACCTCCTAGACCAAGTACAACCTAGTCCACAAAGGAAAGTATACGTATTCCACACAGGAAAGCAAAACGTAATCCACACAGGATAGCACAACACAATCCACACAGGAAAGCAAACAGGATTCAGCTCACCCAGGTATACTTCTTCAAAGATGATAGAGATGATCACTGATCTATCTAAGTCGTCGGACCCACAAAAATCGATAGGTACTAACCCCCGCAAAGACCCACACAGGATCAGTAGGAAACTAACCCCCGCAAAGACCCACACAGGATCGGACCCACACAGGATCTGTAGGTGCTGGCTCACACAGAACCGCTGAGCGCTGACCCACACAGGATCGGACCCACACAGGATCGGTAGCACTGATCCACATAGGATCATTGAGTGTTGTAGTCGTCGCCATCGAATTCACTGAGGATCTCTGTACAGTCGTCGTCGTCACAGTAGCAGTCGCAGCCAGCACTAGGGTTCCCGCACAGAGTAAGCTCGTTCGACAGGGTCCTCTCCACGAGCCGAGAGGCTGATGAATCAACTGACACATAGTCTAGAGTTAATGTATCCAAAAGCTCCGTATCGTCAACAGGAACTCAACGTCGCAGACGGCACGTCAATCAGACGCCCGGTCTGAGAGTTATTGGCTTTTTCGTCCCAGGGACCCGGTTGGTTTTTAAGGAAAAACGAACCCGAACGTACTCCACCTGTGTCCAAACCTCGGGCGGAGTATGTCAAAAGATCCGTCTCACTAAGAGGAACTCAACAATGTTTACGGCACATCAATCAGACGTCTGAAGCTTAAGATAGTAGTGTTTCCGCTCCGAGGGCCCGGTTGGTTTCGTGTATGAACCAACCTGGATGAACTAAAAGTATTCCTAAACCTTGAGTGAGATATACCAAAACGACCGTCTTGTTCTAAGGATCGTATCGCCGCTGACGGCGCGTCGATCGGAGGTCCGTTGCCCGAGTTATGCGCAATTGAACCCAAACGGTCCGAAACGATGGTATCGGGCCCGGACCGAACCGGCCCGAGACCCCCCCGGACGGCCCGAGCTGGGTCGACCTGTCCCGGGTCCGGGTCATCCCGGACCGGCGGGGTGCGGCCTGGCCTGGCAGACCGACCAGGCGGCCTGTCCAGCTGGGCACAGCGCGCCCAGCGCGCTGTCCGGCTCGGCCGAATACCGAGACATTTTGAAAGGGGGTGGGGGGGCGCCTGCCCCCCTTTTGTAACCACGACCCCCACTTATGGGGGACATTTGAAGTCCGGACGGGGGAATTAATTCCCCCGGATCCTTCCCTTCCGGCCGGCCCGACCTGGCCGGCCGGTTCCTGCTCAATGGGACCGGCGATGGTCGGTCGCCTTCCAGCTCCGACGCCGGCGGCCCGGTCCGGCCGCCAGCCACCTTGCTCCGCCGCGGCCCGGAACAGGCCGCAGCCCTTGTCGTCCGGCGCGGCGCGACGATGCCGCGCCCCTCCGCTGCGGCCCCGCACCGACCGCGGCGTCTTCGGTTTTCTTCTTCGCGGCGCGACGGCGTCGCGTCCCTGTTCAATCTTCACGGTGCGGCGTGACAGCGCCACGAAGTACTTGCCGTGCATTTTGTGCATGGTGTGATGACACCACGCCATTCTGTCCAATCCACAAAGTATCAACAAGGTTAAAGTGGAGGGTCGGCCGTGTTTGGGCGGTCTGGCCCCCACTCGTTTAGATATAGAATATAGTCGAATATCCAAGAATATCGACAAACTAGAATCATAAACGGATATAATTAAATAAAACCCCTACCTCGGTTTCGAGATCGGTGCACATCAACGAGCCGCGGCAGACGAGCGTCGTGGAGGTTGGGCATCGTGGAAAATGAATGTCGATTCCATTGACGTCGAGGTGCGTCTGAAGAAGAAAACGTTGTTGGAGAAGTACTTCGCGTTCTTCAGCGGAGATGTTCTTCGCTAAGGACGGTGTTCTTCGTTGGAGTTCGAGGTGTTCTTCACGTTCTTCGTCGAAGTTGAAGAAGAAGAAAACATCCTCAAACCCTTAGCCCTCTCCTCCCAAGTCTCCACCACAAGAAAAACTAACCCCAAAATAAAATAATCCTCCCACTTATTTTATTAACACAACATAGGTTTTTGAATTTCAAGAGTTTGAAAGTTAAAAAACCCACATTTAACTCACTTAAGTTATTAACATAAGATGTTAATAAAATTAATGAGGAGATAAGTTAGCAAAACTTAAATGTGGGGGTTTAGAGGGGTTAAGAAAGTGAGGGGTTGGGCTCGTGTGGGTCCCACCCTATTTATCCTCTCAAGGTTGGTTATCACAAGTGGGACCCACCCCCAACATCCTTACATAGGATAAAACTACCAAGTGGGAAAAATAAAAATTGTTAAATTTTTATTTTCAACTACCACAAAAATTAATAACTCGCGTCGTGTAAACGCAACTCCGAAACAGGAGTTCCTAAGTAATTACTAGTACTGCGGTTCCATCGGTGCCCTCAGAATTCGATTCCGGGCACCGTTTCAAATGTTATAAATTCCAGCTCGGTTGTTTACTGAACGTACCCGAGCAAAACTTCAGATAGAAATTCCGGGCACTCCGGGCCTCGGAATCAAGTGCTGTCTAAAACCGCGTTCTTGTAAAATTCCAAAGAAAATTATTAATAAATTTCCCTTGAATTTTACGGGTCATTAGAAATATACACAGATTTGAATCTTTCTATACAGATTATAAGGACCGTGATGGAAATTACTAGCCTGTCTCTTTTGGATATTTGAGGTTTAGATGCTATAACATTACATTTTTTTATCAACATTTTGAGACTCCTTTCTATATTAGTGTTATATATAAATTCATTTTGGTGTTGTTTTGTATTTTTTATATATTATTTCAAGGATTTTATTGTTGTTGATTCATGTTATCTCATAATGATTTATTATTATAGAGGATAATGCCTCTCATTTAGGTATATTTTTATACCCTTAGTGATTGGCATCATATAATCAAATTTTGGTGGTGGGACTTTGGAGTCATTATTTGTAACACCCTAAGGATTTACAAATAAATTTAATATAGAATGTAATACAGAAACCACTGATTCTATGTGGAAGAACACATTGTTTATCAAGTTATTTTAAAACATATAGTTATAACCTATCCATTAAACATAATTTAATCACACTTTTGATTGGAATTTCAAAACTAGATATAAATGCTTATGATCAGATTGAAGTTTGCTCTCAGTTATGATCAACTTAATTTCATATGAATAGTATCCTGACCCTTTAGAATATTAATGTGGCCTTATGAATAGAAATTTGGCAATATTGAATAGTAAATCTGACAAATGAATAGAAACCTCATCTATGAGAGTTTAAAAAAAATTAGGCACCTTATAAATGAATGTATTATATAATTATATCATAGTACACATAAGTGGGTAATTTAAAAATTAATCATCATGCGTTAGTATTTTTGTGAGTTAGAAATAGTAAATTACAATTTTATAATAAATAAAATGATATAAAATTGAATTAATTTTCATAAAATATTTTCATAAATAAATTTTTTATTGTCCTGTGATTTTAAGATAAATTAATACGGTCTTTTTTGATTTTTAGGGTGTCATAAAATAAGTTTTAACGTAAAAATATATATGTCAAGAAAATGATGATTTTGATTAAAAACAAAATTTATCTTATTTATATTACTATTATCATAAAATAGAGTTATTTTTTAATTCTACACATTAAAAATTGTTATTGTAAAATTTTAAGATATTTCTGAAATGCATGAATTTTTAGTGAATAGTAAAATAAGTTAATCGACATTATAAATAAATTATAAGAAAATTAACCATTCTGTGAGTAATTAATGATTTAATAACCCTAATTTCAATTTAAATGAACTTATTATTGTATGTTTTTATAGGAATCAATATTATTTTATATCTTCAGCAAAACAATAAAACAATGCGAAATTTCCCATCACCTCCACTAAAAAAACCACCCTCACCTCTCTTTACCTCAAACCTCCCAAGATCTTATCATTGTGAGCATTCAACCCAATTCCCTTTCCTACATATTTCCCAACATCTAGAATCTATTGGTCTAATAAAAATACAAAATTCATCCCCCTTAAGGATATTTTTTAGTTAAAGTATTCAAGAGGTTATAACCTCTTCATTTTCCTTTTATTTTCTTTTAAAGTTAAAAATTTTATTGTTATATACTCACATACTCTATCCAAATGATCATTATAAATCATGTGTCATATATATACATGAATTATATCATATTAATGAAATGACCATAATCAATCCCTTTACTTTCTCCATGACACAATCATTCTAAAAATGAAATCATCATCTGGGGGGTTTTGATTTACTATAATCATTAATGAAGAACTTGTTTTCTTTAATTTCCTCTTCAATGATAGTTGTCATTCCATTTATATGGTTAATAAATTCTATAAAATATATATTATAACCTATTTAATTTTTTTTCATTGTATATACATAATACTAATTTATATGAAAAAACTAATTCTCGCTGATCAAAATATCGTTGTAATAAATTATATGATTACTATGGAATATCATATCTAATGATTCATCCTCATAACATATAACCATATGATATATACATAAAAGTTTAAACATATGGGTGATAAATAATAATATTTAATTCTACTTCAATAAAATTATACCCTTTTTATATTAACTCTTTTACTTATATACAATGGAATCGATCATGAAAACCATGAAAAAGAATGATTTTGATTAAAGAAACTAAACACTATAACTCATCAATTAAAAATGTAAGTTAATAAAAATCTACATATTCTAAAAATATTAGAATGTTTTATTATTTTATTTATTAATGGAAATAATTTTGTTATAGAGGACATTGAGGACATGTGCATAACTCATTCAGACATAAGTTATGGGTTTTCTTCCCAAACCTCCATTTTTATTTGGGTTGTACTTTTTTCTCTATAAAAAATGTAATTATTAATTTATTCTTATAAATTAGGGTTATATATTTTAAAATCATGTATTATGATATGTGCATCTTTGTGTTGTGGAAAATTTATGTTTTAAAAGGTCCCCCTCCTAAATTAATCATTACATAAAAACACGATTATAGGGAACGTCCCGATTTCGTACTTATTTTGATGTGCAAAATATAATATTTTTTATTCCTACATTATTTTCATTAAAACTAATATTATAATGTAATAAAATCATAGTTAGTTTCTAGTTTAACAGAATGTATTATCCATAAAATGTATTCTTTTTAATGTAAATAAATCTTCCGCTCAAGAATTATTCAATTATTTTATTAGAAAATATTAATCTTTTTTCATCACCCATGTTGAATATTATATATTTTTAGGACTAAAATAATATTTTTTAACAAATAAAATATTTTATTATAGGTTTTGTGATCATTTTATTTTTTATTTAATATCATTATAGCATATACTATACTACTCAAAATTGATAGTGATTATGTCTATAGATTGGGGAATTTTATTTGATATGCTCATGTTGTTTATGTATAACCTAATTCATATGAGGATTGAATTAGATATATCATGTGATGGGTGGGGATACTATATCCCCGTGATGCATTAGTAATTCACATGAGTCAAAATATATTTGGGTTTTTCCCAAGGACATACCCAAGTATTTTCAAACACCTTGGCTGAGGCCTTGACCATATGCTTCAGCTTTCTAACTTTATGAATTCCCTCATATTGATAATATTAATTGATAAACCATTTTATTGATTGACATGTTTAATATTCATGTTTAATTTTTATTATATTTGGATCATTTATATAGCATTATAGAATCATCTTTTAGTCCAGCCATATTATTCTTAAGTATATTTTTAATGGCATGTGTTTTTAGTTAAACACCATGCCAAATGTTTGTGTTTATGATAACATTTGTTTTATTTCTTGCACTTACTGAGCATCTAAAATCACCTATTTCATTATTTAATATTTTTTCCTAGGATTGTGAATCTGAATATTATTATGAATGATTTCTAAGAATAATCAAAAAAAATTTAGGTGTTACCAAGGGAGTTTAAATGGTTTTTTTCATTCATTTAGTAATTTAGATATTTTGTTTGTATCGATTTTTCCAAAAAAATACTAAACTATTCAATCCTTTGGTATATGATGTCTTTGTAATCATACCAATGTATTCATATAAGACACTGACTCTAGGAAACTGGGGTTAGGGTCCTCACAGTTAGTATTATAGAATGTTTAGTAGTGTCATGTTATCTTGATATATAAAACATAGATTAGGGAGAAAAACCCTACGATATAAAATGATGGTTAGAAATAAATAAACATTATATAATTTTTGTAGGGTAAATATTATGTGTATATTTCAGGAAAATAAATACATATATGAATAAAATGTGAGATTTTTGTTTTTGAATAGATGTGACATGGTTTAAAAACTCTAAGAAGCTGTCTCGAGCTTATCATTCGGTAACCTGGTACATGATAATGACCATTACTGCGCACTTGGTTTGACACCCCCCTAGGATATTAATATGATGATTCACATTTTCTTTGCAATACATTATGTATGTTTGAATTGACTATTATATCCCTATAGAAACTATTCTTATTATTATGAGATTAGAGGTGCATAAAATTACATTTTTTGTTATCTGTTATTGTTGTTTGACATTATAAATTATGATTCAAATGATACATTAGAATATTTAATTATATATAAATGGGTCCTAGTGGAAGAATTAGAATCTACTTTAATGTGTGTATCCCATATAGGTATTACACTTCTATGAAATATAATGATTTTAGTTCTAGAGATGAGACTCATTTTGATAATATTATAACTATATTGGGAAGACTGAATCAGGGTAATAACAATAACAATACCCATATAAGGAATCCTGATCCAAAACCTGGAGGATAAATGATAGATTTATTTATAAAATAGCAACCACCATTATTCAATTTTAAAACAACCCCATTTATAGAAGGGCATTGGATACATTCTTTGGACAAGATGTTTCCATCTTTGGGATGTAATGAATGTATGAAGGTTATCTTAGTAGTTTACCATCACTCGAGAGATATAGATAAGTGTTGGTCATTAGTTCAAAACATCAATTAGGAATAATAGATTAAATATATGGAATGGAGGTATTTTAAGGAAATTTTATTAGAAAAATATTTTTCTTGTGAACCAAGAGCCGATATGGGCTTTTAATTATTGAATCTAAATAAGAAGAAGGATGAGGATTTACCCAAGTATGAAGATATATTTACAAAAATAGAATATAATTTCATGGACATCATATTTAATAAGGTGGGAAATATTTATGGATTATTTGACTGTTTAAAACCAATCCTCTATATGGAAATGGATTTCCGAAATTTCTCATCATACAATGACATAGACTCATTTGAAATCAATACAATGTAATAATTGTCCATGCTTTTTCAATTAGTGGAAATAAATAGAATAACAGGGTGGCTGAGGAAATAATTGATAAGGTTCTTAATAAAAAAATTAGTTTCACAAAATGTTATACCATTGGAAGGAAACACCTCAGAATCGACATAAAAAGAAAAATATTATGTCACAAGTATAGAGAAAAGGTCTACCATGCCCATGATTACAAGGGAGAAAAAGAAGATAAGATTGTTCAATGCTAAAATTTAATGGATATTAGACACTATTCAAATGAGTACATAATGAGTCAAGTAAAATTTATTCGTAAAATTCCACGAGAGAAAGGACAAGATTATGCAATCACAACAACTATGTTATAAGATACGAATAATGTGGTTGAAGTTACATTACACATCTCCTAAAAGTTTGATAATGATTTATTTGATTCTGTATCAGCGCACAATTTTATATCTTCAAATTTTTAAGTAAAAATTAGATATTTATAATTCTCCTAAACAAGGGAGTTTTTAGATAAAACCCCAAAGGGAACTTCCATTGGAAAAATATGTGTTACGAAGTTCCCATTTGGGCATATAAACATGATTTTTCTATTGATTTTATCATTATACAATTCATTTAATTTGACATAATCCTCAGAATAGATTTGGTTAAAAAAATTTATTTTGAAATATATTTCAAGAAGAAAGATGTTACAATTTCTGAGGAAGGTGTATGCTGCACTTTCTTTAGAACAGAAACATCACCATATGATTTTTACCTTCTTCCACCCCTAGTAGTTCTATATTATTATACAATTGTGGAGAAATAATACCCAATATATATTGGTGAGTAAATAAATCATAAAATTTTATTAGGTACATATTGTGGAATTATAAGATGATGTGTTTCTAGTGGATTTCATGGGACATCCTTCAGAGTGGGTGATTGTGATTCCTCTTAATTTAATTACTAGTGAATTACTTATACCAAAATAATCCTTATAGGATGGTAGTAGGGGAATTATTGGAGATTAAAAGACACCAAGAGGAGTTGAGTATTAAGTTGTTTATTCTCCCTATCATTTCTACATGGGGATATTATATTCTTTTCATTAACAAAAAAGTTGGATCTATGAGGTTGTGCATTGCCTATAGTGATATCAATTGTATTACGATAAAGGAGGTTTATCATATTAGACACATCGATGATTTATTTGATAAACTTCATAGAGACCTATATATTTAGAAGTATGGCCTTCACTATGAATATCATTGGTTTTGTGTATGGAAGGACGATATTCCAAATTCAACATTTCAGACATTGTATGGGAATTACGAGTTTACAATAATTCCATTTGGAATGAGTAATGAACCCTATATTTCCATGGATCTAATTAATTTAGTTTTCAATAAATATCTTGATTATTTTTTTTATTTTATTTGTAAATTATATCATTGTATTGTATAAAATCTATAAAGATCTTGAGAATCACTTGCACATTATACTAAAAAAACTTAATAGATGAGAGTTATATGGGATGTTTAGAATGTGTGAGTTATAGATTTAAATTTTTTCTCTTCATAGTCATATTATCTCTAAAGATGGAATCATAGTTTATCCTATAATGACAAATAAAATTTAATAATGAACTAATCCAATGAAAATAACTAAAGTACATATATTTAATTTTTTGTAGGTCATTATCGGTGAATCGTTAAGAAATTCCCTCAAATAGATAACCTATCAATAAATATTAATCCGACATGGGATAAGTTTGTATAGACTAAAAAATGTGGATAATTTTATGAAAAATTGAATAGAATATTAGTGAAATATAGGATATTGATTTCACCATCGAAAAAAATGGGATTTGGGATGTATAGTGACGCATCAATGAAAGGACATGGTTGTGTCGTTATTCAGAATGGTAGAGTTATTACCTATGAATCATGGATGTTAAAAACTCAGGAATATAATTATCTAATTGTCGATCTTGTGTTAGAAACTGTAATATTTTTCTTAATGATTCATAAAAATTTTCTCTATACTGAGATATCTGAGATATATGTAGATCAAAATAACATTAAATATATCTTCACAATAAAAGAACTCAACATGTGCAATGGATAGGGCTAGAGCTACTCAAGTATTATTATTATTCCATACACTCCAACCCTAGAAAAGAAATTAAGGATATAGATCAATAGATCATGAAGGATCATGGAGTTCTAAAAATTGTTTATTTAAAGGAATCAAGTGTCTATTGATCTAATAAAGATCATTATTAGATTTATTTAAGATGGTGAAATGTCATTACTTTTTGAACTTTATTTCTTAACCATATTTATTTGAAATAATTAAAATTTACTATTGTAATGATTAGAATATTAAAAAAAGTATTATTTTAAATGATGGGATGTTTCCATCCATCATGTGTGAGGATGAAATACAGAAATTTTGGAGGAGGTTATTTTTCCTCTTTGTACCCGAGTTAAAAAAAATTATTTTATGATTCCCATTGTTTTTATTTATCTATAGAACATTGTAGCACTATGATATATAAATATTTAAAGGAAATATTATGGTGGGATAATATAAAGTGTCAAATGCTTGATTATGTATAATGATGTTTAGTCTTATAATATGTGAATTTTGAAAGACAACATCCTTCAGGAGTCATGAATCCTAATCATATTCCTAAATGGAAATGGGATGAAATTTTTATGTATTTTATCACTAGATTACCAAAAACTCCAAGAATGAATGACTCAATATGTGTACCTATTGATCGACAAACCGAATCTACACATTTCTCTCTATAATGGGAGATTTTCAACTATAGACCCTACACATATCTATGTTAATGATGTTGTAAGACATCATAGAGCACATATCTCAATTATTTCTATCTGTGATCAATTATTTAAATCAATATTCTAGAAATGTGTTCATACTGATTTGGATATCGAGATTTATTTAAGTCTTATTATCACCATGAATGTGACATATATTTGAAAGGATGATACGAACATTAAAAGACACATTGAGATTATGACAACATGAATTTAATGTTACTTGGGATCAATATTTACCTTTTATAGAGTTTACCTACACTAATAGTTTCCATTCAATAATTAAAATGGAACCATATGAAGAATTATTTATAAAGAAATTTCGTAAAAAATAATGTGTAGATGAACTTGGTGAATGAAATATTATTGGTCCATAGATTTTAGATGAATAAAAAATGAAGGTAAATAAAATTGAAACCAATATTAAAGTAACTAAATGAATAAAAAAGGGTTATATTGATAATTGAAGGAAGGATTTGTAATTTAAAGTGGTAGATCATGTTTTCTTGGATGTATATTCATGTAAGGGTGTTAAATGATTTTTGAAGAAATGGAAACTGATCCCTATGTAAATTAGTCCTTTTGAAATACTAGAGAGAATCATAATCATGTCTTATTATTTGGTTGTGCCTCATAGCCTTCTAAGGTACACAATGTGTACCACATGTCCATGCTAAGAAAGTACATGTCATATCCAACACATGTCCTCGCTTATGACGAAATATAATAGGAACATGACTTATCATGATATGAAGAGCCTATCTATAATATGGATAGTAATGAACATGTGTAGAGGAATCAAACAATTCTGCAAATAAAGGTACTTTGGAAAAATAATTAAATTGGAGAGGAGAAATGGGAGAATGATGAACTTATGATACACATCTACCCAAATCCATTTATTAGGTAACATTTCGATAATTTTAAGGATAATATTTCTTAATAGAGGGAAGAATGTAACAACCTATGGATATACAAATAAATTTAATATATAATTTTATTCACACAATACTATGTATCTACAGAACAACACTTCATTATGATTTTTATTTAAATAAGAAATTTATAACATAGTGAATAAACATAATTTTTCCCCTTTGGGGTTTTGAATTTTGAAAAATGGACATACATAGTTGTGATTAGTATGATATTTAGAGTCTAATAGGATCTACATAATTTCTGTGAATAGTAATTTGACACTTGGGAATATTAATATTCCCATATATATAGTAATATGGATTTTTTGAATATTAAATATGCCAAATGAATAATAACATCATCTATAAGAGTATAAATAATATTTAGGAACCTTATAAATGAATGTACGATATACTTATGTCATGGAAGAAGTATATTAATTTTTTGAAAATTAATAAATAAGTGTTCATATTTTTATGAGTAATAAATATTTAATAATTTATTAATTAATTTAAATGAATAATAATTTTCATAAAAAATTATTTTTTTGGCCTTTCATTTTTGGATAATCTAATAAGACCTTTGTTAATTTTAAATAAGTTTTAAAATCAAGTTTATCTTTAAAAACTATATTTTTTTGTAAATGATGATTTTAATTAAAAAAAATTTATAATATAAAGAAAATTATTAAAATAATATGATATTCATTTTTTAATTATACACATAAAAAATTTCTATGGTAATTTTTTTGGATTTTTCTGTAATAAACAAATTTTTAGAAAACATTAAAATACGATAATTTAGAGTATAAACACATTATAAGCTAAATAAACTATTCCTTGAGTCATGGAGGAATTTATAACCCTTTTTTATAACACACATGATGTTATTAATATATTTAGTCACTTAATAAATACCATTGCTTGTCTTGAGAAAAAATAAATTAATGAAAAAACTAATGAGAAATTAAACCACTATTCCACTATAAAAACCACCACTCAGACATTCCAATATTTGAGCCTTTTAAAATCCTCCCCCATGTACATATGCTCATGGAATCATCAAAATACCCAAAAAATCCCCTTAAGAATATTCCCAATGGGGAAATCTATAGGAAAAATCTTCTTCCTCTTCCAATTCCTTTTATTTTCTTCTAATGTTATTTATTTTATTATTATCTCATCACCTACTAATTAAACCTTGTCATGATAACACCAATATAATGTTTAAACTATAATTTTATCATGTTAATGTAATAACCACCATCAATATCCTTATTCACTATCTTTTATTTTAAAAATTGAATCATCATCTAGGAGGTGCTCATTTACATCCATTATGGACAAAAAACATTCATCCTTCAATTTATCCTTCTAGGATGGTCATAATACCATTTTTATGGTTAAAACAGACTATAATATATGTATTATAACATATTAAATGTTTATAAACCTTTATATATACATAATACTAATTCATATTCCAAATATTTTTTTGGGTGATCAAAATATCCTAATAATAATATAAATGATTATCAGTAAATTTATTATCTAATTATTCATTCTCATACCATACAACAATATGATATATATAACAATTTACACTTTTTTATGATCATTAATGACATGTAATTCATATTTTATTGAATTGTTCCCATTTTACATTAACTCCAATGCTTATAAAAAGGTTAACCGCTCATGAAAAAAAAGAAAACAAATGCACCGAAATAGTGAAATTAAAAAAATTTAAATCACAAATAAAGACATAAAAAATTAATAAGACTATAATTTTTCAAAAAATTGTAGAATATATTCGTAATTAATTAAATAATGGATTTAATTTTATTACCTTGTAAATTAATTTCAACTGAATAACTCATTGAAACATTAGGTAAGCGATATCTTCTCGAACATCCATTTTCATTTGGGATGTCATTTATTACTATAATGAACTATGTAATTCTTCACTTCATGTATTACATTCTTTGTATATGTTTCATATGAATTCATTCTAATTAGTTCATATTTGGTTTTTGGATAATACATATTTTAAAATGTTCAACTTCTCAATTATTCATTATAAGAAAACGTCCTCCACTAAATAGATTTTTCCAATTTTCATAAACATATAATAAAGGAATGTGGGAATCCATACATTTCAGTATATCCCGAATCCACAAAATTAAAATTCAAAATAAAACATTTAAATTACATCACCACCCATTTCGGTTCCCGTTAATCCAAATACATGAGCCTACCTCTAGTCGCACACAAAACACATCAAACATACAATCCTTTCATGTCCCCATCATCACCTCACCAGAAGAGTCCCCCTGAGAATAAAACCATCAAAAAGCCATCCATAAAGAAACCACATCATCTCATCACTGAAATCCAGACGCGGTACCTGCCGTATAAATTCCAAAAGAACACATCCTAGACATAAAATCCACCAGCCAAACTAGAAAACAGTTTCCAAAATGAGGAACCACTATACACGATCTCCACTAAGAAATATGAACAACTATGTATAAAACATAAAGAAATATGGTCGAAGGAAAATCAACTACCTAATAACACCATCATCACCTGCCAAAATCCTTGAAAGCATCCATTATGTGCACTCTATAATCTATTTAAGGAAAAACAAATATATCAAAATCCACTAATTTTATCATGGAATAAATATATTTTTTAATTTATGGTTTTATTCATTAATTTTTCAAAAATTACTCTTCTTTTCAAACTAAAATATTATAACTCTACACAATTCATAGATGATTTCATTAAATCAATTTCATCAGTTTCAAAAATCATGTTGAATATTATGTTTTATTGGGATTAACCACTTTTTGAGATAGGATATTCATCCTGGAATATAGAATATTTAAATCATATGGATTATATAGTTCTGGTGGAAGGATATAAAAATGAAGGTTGTTGATTTTTTTTCAAGGTGCTCAGCATATTATCAAGTTATGGAAGATCATCAACTACATAGTATTATGGTTTAGTATTTATATATTAAAGTGTTTAAATGGGAGAATAATGTAATGTATTTTGTAATAGGTATCACATGAATGTTTCAGAAAGACAATTCCATATGGATGACACTAGATCAGCTCAAAAAGATCACTCATTTCATCCCTATTTGTGAAACAAATAACATGGAGAGATTTTCAAAAATATATATACAACAAGTGGTAATGATGCAAATACAAGTTTTGATCGTGTCATATGTTGATCTGAGGTATAAATATCATTTATAGATATCCATAAATAATTCCATATGGACTCAGTTGACCATGAGTGTGGTGTAACATCCCCAGGTGAATGGGAAATCAGAAAGAATGATACAAATTTTGGAATTCATGTTGTGGGTTTGTGTAATGGATTTTAGTTTTTAATTTAATGATCATGTGTCATTAGTGTAGTTCACATATAATGACAGGTATTACACTAAATATACAAATGGATCTATTTGAAGCATTTTATGTGTGACTTTTTCATTCTCCAATTTGATGGGTGGATACGTGTGATACATCACTAGTTGGACAATGTTTCATCTGAGAATCAATGGAGATGTTTAAGTTGATCAGTAAACAGATGGAAATGAAATAGATTAATCAAAAACTACATATGGATCATCATCAATGACCATTATTATTCATAGTGAGATGTCATATTTTATTGGGAATGTCTCCAAGGCCTGGACATTATCATTTTGGATGGAATGGAAGGTTATCTCATAGATACATAGTCCCTTTGAGATATTGGAATTGGTTTTTTAGGTGGAATATCTCATGGAATTAGCATGACAATTTAGTATAGTTTAAAATTTGTTTAATCAATATTAATTGAGAAAATATCATCTGGACCCTGACCATTTCATTCCATGGAATCATGTTAAACTAGATTTGAATGCTAAATTTGTACATATCCTGGTGTAGATAGTGCATCAGAAAGAGAAATCCACCCATTAACAAACTCATTCTAGTGTGTATTTCGGGTCTACATGGATAGATTCACCAAGAGATATGGGAATAGGATTGTGGAATAAAGGAGCAGTGGCCAAAAATATTTTTGTATGATGTAGTATTTCTACATTATAAGAGAATAAAGACCAATTGTGGGAAAAGTGTTGCCCTCCTGTTTGAAAAATTTAACACATTATTTATTATTTTCATATATTTAATGTATATTGGTGAATTTTCTGAGTGTTTGGAGAGATTTTTGTGTGTCTTGGCAGTTTTTTATAAGTTTTATATCAGTTATGGTTTTTTAAAATCATAAAACACCTAAAATAAATTGTGAACAATGATACATAGTATAAAGGGAAGGATCATGGGTTGTGCATTGTTTTGAAACTATGCGAGCAAGACATGTGATATTCTCGCATTGGAAAAAATCTATTGCACTATTATCGCACAATATTCATAACATGTGTGACTAATCATGTACTAGATAATAATGAGATTCTAAAAGTATAGACGTCACATGTAATTGACTTTATCTATCTTTTTTCCTCATATAAAACACTAAATTAATACTCTATCTTCCCAATGTTCATAAAAGATTCTCCTATTGATATAGGGGTTATTTGATGGATTCCCTTGGTGTGTCAAACCTGGATCCTCGCGATAAGTGATCATTCATGGCGTTGCATTCTTGTTTTCATTATAAATACTTCTCTATCTATCTTGTTTTATAAAATATACACCATATTTGGATAGATAAAATGTGGTAAAATCCATATATTATTATATTTGTCTTATATTTTGATTGACGAGGAGATCAACTGTGGGTTTTTTGTGTTTTAACCCCGTTTGAATGGTGTTTTTTGTGTCGTTCTTCATTTTTTCCCCACAACACTAGGTAGGTGGAATCATTGTCGACTGATCTCTTTTAAACATGATGTATTGATATAAAATTAATGGGTTTTCTTGAAATTTATTATGTATCCAAAGTTATTTTTTTTTAATTCTTATTGATTGATAGTTTGTAGAAATAAGGAAAATTGGTATTTTTTAGGGAAATAGATTGGGATAACCTGATTTTAAAATTATTATATTAGCATTATTCTTGGTTTTGGTACATAGAAAAAAAATTTCAATGATGATTTTGTTTTTATTGAAATGTTTTTGGCAAATCATTGGTTTGGAATGGGTTGGCATAGTTTTTTTGGAAGTATTCATATTCATTAGGGTGGAGAAGGGCATGATGTGCCCCCATTGTAAAATGTTATTTATTTTTGTAATTATTATTATATTTTTTTATATGATGGTACTACTGAAAGAACCCTTTTCAAAATTTTATTATGACAAAAATATTAATAATTTAGTTTTATAATATTTATTAATAATGAAAATATTTATAAAAACATTTTAAATGGTAAAGAAAAAATAATTATGTAGCATCATGGAACCGGTGGTCTAAGATTGAGAAGCATATTCCATTTTACAATATACCATATAATATTAATGTCAGTAATATTAAATAATTATTTAATGATTATTATGTCATAATAATTATAAAATTATATTAAATAAATATTAATAAGCATCCATGTGAAGAGATGATATAAAAACAAAACACATCACTTTGTGGAAGAGGTATTCTTCATGTACACATGAGAGACATTTTCATTTCTAATTATAAAAAAAGGAAATAGAATATCGATTTTAAATGATAATAATAAAAAATTTCATTTTAATGATTTTATAGTCAATATATTAATATTTTAGGAGTATAAACAAGAAAGAAATAGGCTACTACTTATACATCCTCATTTAATATATTTATATAGCTGACATCATTATCCTTAGAATATTGGACTTCTGGTGAGACTAAGACCAATATGATATGGGGTATGGAATTGGGAATTGATTTCAAAAGATAATTTTTTTGATTGGGTTATCAATGTGGGTGGATAAGTGAGGATAAGAGAATCACTCTTTTTAGTTAGAGGATTGGCACCCTTATAATTGTTAAAAGCATTAAAATATTTATATTAAATTATATGATAATGTAAAATATAAGTTAACCATATTAAAGGGTAGAATATTTTAGGATTAAAGTGCATATAAAAAATAAATGTAATAAAAAATTTAGAGATATTGTAGTCCTTATATTTTGGTAGACCCCTCTTTAACCATATCAAAACTAGAAAAAAATTCCTTGAGAATAGTGCATTATAAATAAAATTAACTGAAAAATGTATAAATTAAAAATATTGATCTTGAATATAAAATTATTTTTTATGAATAATTTTTTATTGATGGTAAAAATTATTTTTCATATATGATTTCAAAATAAAATCGAAAACCATTTATCGAAAAATGTGATTTTTAAACATGAAACTTATTTAAAAAATATGTATAATATTGTTTTAAAAGAAAATTTATATAATGCATAAATAAATAAAACATTTTTGTGTTTATAAAAATTCTAAATAAACTTTTATCATGTAAAAACATTATCAATTTTTAAAAACTAAAAATAACATTTAATTTTATTAGAAAATTTTATAAAATTTAAAATTATCTATTATAGATTTCTATGGTGAATGTAATGTTTCTAAATTCATTGTGTTAATTCATATATATATATATATATATATATATATATATATATATATTGTGGAAAATTTATGGTTTTTAAAATCACAACTTATCCCATCATTATAATAATGTTAAAAAATTAATAGAATTTATAACACCATTATTTTTATTTATTCATCCAAATTCTATTATTTTTGAAAATTCTCTAAAAAAATTACAGGTGATTATTTTGAGTTAATATATTAAATAATTGTATTCTTTTATTAAAATTGAAATTCATAATTTTATAAATTTATTTTTTTTCAAAATATTTATAATATGTAGACAAAATAATTTTATAAATAAATAATATTTTTTATACTTTATGTTATAAAAATATTATTTCAGATCAATTTGAGTGTAAATATATTATTTCATTAAATTTAATATTTAATATTATAATATTTTATATATTATTGATTTAAATACCTGATTTCATTAATATATGAACTTTAAAAATATCCTATATTAACTTTGATTTTTTTTAAAAATAATATCTTGAAATCACATTAATGGATTAATATATTTCCATTAATTGAATGATTATTTTTCTACGATAAGGATTTTTTTAGTTTATAGTATTAGTAATCAATAAATAATCAAATGTTTTTATTTTATTGAAAATAAAAAACCAAAATATTATGTTTCTATATTTTACCCCCACAGATAAGTTGTCTCCCCATATTATAAATTATTACATAGAAATGAAATTTTTCTAGGAAATCAGTATGAATAATATAAACTATACTAATATTAAAATTTTTATCTCTTATGTACAACTCCGAAATATAAAAAAAAATATTTTTTACCAAATATTTATCATTATAAGAAATAGAATTGTGAATAAGATTCTGAATATGAAATATCATGTTAGTTTTTCCTCAAAATGGATTTGTAGACCTACAAATATTATTGAATATGTGTAAAATACTTAGTTGAAACATTTAAACATTGTAATAGAAAAAATTAACTTTTATAGATTGTTCTTTTAGCTAATAATTAATATTCTAATGACAAATAACTATATTAAAATTACTATTCTTGAGGCATAACAATCAACTTTTAATGGAACACGAGTTCTTAAAAAGATATGTTAGACCTCTTTTCTAAAAAAATGTATACATAATTATATAATAATCCTCCATGTATAAAAATGATTATGTTACAGATAAAAAAATTTGAATTGATATTTAACAATAAATTATTAAATTTTATTACACATTATCCATTATATTTATCACTATAACCAATAACACTAATTCCCTATTGAAACTTTCATACATCAATTACTAAAACCTTTTTCCTAAAAAATTTGAACAATAAATATTTAGATAATGTTAATTCCAATATGGTATATGATCCATGTCTAAAACTATGGAATAGTTGTTCATCTTATCAAATAAAACTTCATGTATTATCATTACGTCCACATTCCCAAAATCATCCGTAATTGACACCTCCATCTATATTGTGTAATCGTATGATATAAAATTTCCAATAAGAATAAAATATTAAACATATATAGAATAAAAATTTATTGAGTTCACAATAAAAGTATATGTTATTCTATCTCACGGGGATTCCACATCTTTTTTAGTAAAAACATAGCCTATAATTTTTTTTTCAAACGTTTTGATGACAATTGAATTGATGTTTTCTGAAATGGTTTGAATTATTACACTGGTTAAAAAATGAATCATTAGATATTGGGGGCTTCATTAATTCCCATTAAATGATGATAAATAAATCCATTACATATAAATGTTTAATTGAATCCAATTATCCTGATGAAACTACCATCTTTTTTTCACTCCCGAATGATCACTTATTTGATGTTCCATCCTACTATCATTCACATAACCATATCTATTTGAATTTTTTTTTCAAACAACCTCTTTTAATTCTAATTTCATTAGAGTCTATATTTGATAGTGTATTCCATCTTTATCATGATGTAAATTGATATCATCTATTAATATAATGTAAATTTTTTAGAGACTGCTATCCATTAGAGGTATATCCTAATCCCAAAATTGAGAAAATCATTTTTTAATTTATAGATTACATATATATTCTATAGAATGAATATTCTATCTCATAATTTAATTAATATATGAAAAAAAGAATCATCTTCATTCTACCATTAATTAAGTAATTTAAATTCCACATCACCCCATTTACATTGAGGTAAATATTCCTCAACTAATACATCATTGAATTTCTTTCATTCCTTCCATTATATACCTTAATACTCAATTGAAATTATAAAAATTATATCCATTTATTATTATATCTATTTTAAACATTAACATTAGTGAATAATATCCATCTTTCATTACTTTAAATGTCTAAGAACACCATTTCCTGGGTATTTATCCATTTATTAACTATTAAATAATTTGACATTACATGATAGGAAAAATATTATACTATACGATGTGGTATGTTATTTTTTCATGATATTGTGAAAAAATTATTTCTTTTAATAAGGTTAAGGTCATTTTTTATAACATATGTCAATTAAAATAACATTTCAATAATCTACTAGGTTACTATAGAATCCTTTCTAACATTCCAAGGAGGCAAATTCGTAGCTCAATAATGGGGGCTTATAGGTTACACATTCTGTTGTCATGTATTCATCTAAAAATAACAGTATAAACTGAATCTACATAGTTATATATGGATACTGATACATAAATAATATTTCATATAAAATTTTAGAGGAATTCTAGTGGTTTATGATAATTCTTTTTCTGGGTACGTTATTCACTAATCCTGTTCACATTATTTCTACAATTCTATACAATAATATAATAGTAACTCCCAACTATTATTTTCTTAATGAGGTTGTTTTCTATATTTCATTCTTATATGATATAAAAGATCACATCTCAGAAGGCCAGATTTTTTATCTGTCCTGGTAGAATAGATATATACAAGTTTATTTTTAAAAAAATTAAAATTAATAGGACAAAATTTTAAATTTTATCAAATAGATAATAATTATTTTAATAATTCATTAAAATAACCCTTATTTCTACCATATTAAATGAATATAAAATTAATGGTGATTTATATTATTGTAATGAAAAAGAGGTCATTAGAATACCAAATAAATTCATAATGTGTATGCAATGTATAAGAGTAGATAATCAATATATATTCCAATTATAAAGTAACTGATGCATGAAATGTTTCCATGGAATATATAAATAATTTAATCACATGGATATTAATAATTTATTTCACAATGATGGAATAAATAATTCTGATCAATTTAATATATTTATATATCCTCCGCAAATACATAATAAATAATTTGGTTGGAAATAGTAAACTATTACTAAAAGTATTAAAAAATTGTTTCATTAGTCCATGTTATCTATAAGGGGATATAAAATTTCAAGTCCCACCCATTACTACAAAAAAACCAATGAATTCCATATATATGTACAGATAAATACATCATTAATTAATTATTCCTTAAAAATATATATATATATATATATTGAATACAACATTAATAATTTAAATATAAAATATACCATAAAATAAATTTCAAATTATTCTTCAATTAGTTGATATTGCAAATATAAATGGTATATTTGCGGGAGAATATAGTGATGTAAAACATAACACCAATAAAAATAATATTGATAACATTTCATGTGATATATAAGATAACTAGAAAGAAGAAGGATTCTTCTTAATGAAAAATATTCGATACAAAAAGTAAATTAATATTGGTTAAAATATGATAACCAAATCATTGAAAACCAATTTTCTTAAGTATATAAAATAATTTCCATAATTATATATAAAATATAAATATAAAATCATAAATATTACATTTTTAAAACATTTATTATTATAGTTTTCATAAAATTAATTAATTATCCACTTCTAACATTATTATCAAGATCTCTAAAATATAAAGGATATTAATTTTATGTAATATAATTGGAAAAAATTAAATCCATTAAATTAAATATAGATAATGAATGATATTTATAGAGGATGATAACATTTACATAATAAACCTAAAACCCTTCATCAAATTATTTTAGAAAATAATAACTCGTTCTTTTCAAGGAAATTTTAAAATGAAAAATTTAATGGAAAATGGGATTATTATAACATTAAAAAGACAATTGAAAATTGTGAAGTAACATTTATTTTATATAATGATTATAATAGATTGAAATTATGGTCATTTGATAAATTTTAAGAAATAATTTTCGTAATTTTTTTATTTTAGATTAAAAATTAACCCATGTAGAGAATTAAGTAATGATTTCCATTTAATTGAAATTAAATGTCAACCAAGTATTTGTTAAATAAATAATTTAATTATAGAAAAAATAATTATTGAATAAAAATAATTATTATGGTTATTCAAAATAAGTATTTGTGATTGAATAGAAGAATCATTACCATCCATTTTTATTTACAATCCACCTGTGGATTAATTACCATAGAGGGGAATAAAAGAAATAATACATAAATACCCATGAATTACTAGACTATGTGAAGATACATTAGTTTTTACAATGTTTTTATCTTATAATTTAGAAATATCTGATTCATTCATTAAAAATAAGGATTAAAAATATATTAAATCATAAATAATTACATTAGATTCTAAAGTAGTCAGATGTAATGCAACCTCAGGTATAATTTTTTTAGTCTAAATATAATAAAAATATATATATATTTACATATATATATATATATATAACTCATCAAAATGGTCTTCTCCCGATTTAGCCATAGTTTTGATTAAGATATGATTATTATGTTTTAGCTATTATGTTTCATTTTATTAAATGGTTTGTATCCATTCCCATTGATCATGGATTCAAAAACACCAAACAGTTTATCCTATAATATATATCATGTTTAATGATTATAAATTATTTAAAAACATATATTTTATGGAAAAAATGTATAATTAATTGTATCTCTATGTTATTAGATTTGAACCCATTCAAGAATTATATCGGTGTAGAATTTAGGTACTTCTCATGATTATTTAAGTACCTTGTTTGGGAGTTATGAATTTGGGGTGTGTTGGGGTGGTGTTTTTAATAAAATTTGAGATAAAAGGTTTTTGCATGGTTAGTGCATGGTTAGGGTAAACCGTGCACCCAAACCAGCTAACTGTGTGAACCTAGGTAGATAGGTTCGCATGACTTGAGCACATTTTGAAAAACCATGCACATAAACTCAGGTAACCATGTGACCCTAGACAGTGAGGTCTTCATGGTTAGGGCAGAGCTTTCCTAATCATTTTCCCTTGAATTAGAAAGTGTGTGTGCAATTTCTTCTCACCTGAAAATTAGTTTTAAAATCCCACAAACCAATGAACCACGTCAAATTCAACCATGGATTGGGACTTGATGATTATGGGTGATCCTAGTGCTTTCTAAAGGGGATCTTAGGCCTTATGACCACCATTCTATATGATCTAAATTCCACTCAGAGATCTTCTCGTCTCCCTTTATGTGGATATCATTCCAATGGGTATCATATTCATTATCATATCCTCTCTTGATCATTTTACAAAAGATATCCTGTGTTTCATTCGATCTAAACATATTTCATGAGATATACTTCTATGCTTTTAGATCTGGATCTAATTTTAATATATCTTGATATCATGGTTTTCATTAAGGGATTTCAATATAGAACTCATATCTACGTCAATGAAATAGTTGGATTTTGGGGAATTTTATTTAGTAAACATCATTCAATTAATTAAGGTAGTTGGTCTAAAATCTAACACTCATAGTCTCAGATTTGATAATTATATAAAAAATTGTATATTTCTAGCTTCCAATCACAATTGGTTTTGTTAAATGTGGTAAATGTGGTAGACCTATTGATTTATCAAATACATATTGAATTAAATGATTGTTATTTGAGTAAATCAATAGATTAAGGGGATGTCTTGTTATATAATTAATTTGGAAAATTGACAACGTGATTTAGGGATTCTAATATATATATTTAATGAGTTGATTAATTATTTTATATCGAATAGATTATGTTGAAATAATTAATTATAAATTAATTATGTGTTATGATATTATAATCTAGATAATTAAATATGGAATTAATTATGATGAGTTGAGATTTATATTGGGATAATATATTCTATAAAAACTAATTATCAGAATATGAATTGTGAAATTGAATTTTTTCACTGATTGCCTTAATTATTGATGATTGAAATGTTTAGTCAATTATTTTGTTAATTAATGGGTTTGTTGTATTTAACTAATTACTGAATTGTTAATGGGATTGATGTGGATAATTAGTTATGAATTAATTATGTTTGAACGAATGGGAAAATGTTCATTGAAAACTGAGAAGTAAAAACGGCCACATAGTCATCATACATATGAGTAAGAGAATGAGATGAAGGACATTTCATCAAGATATATACATGGAAACATAGTCATTATACATACGAGTAAAAGAATGGTAACATTTTCATTCTTTTGATGAGTAAGCATGGTAACTTGGTAATCACACTTATGTTTGAGATATTGGTAAAATTGTATATGTCCCTTATAAATGTGAAAATAAAGAATGAAAATAATTGGACTCTATGTTGAGGCCTCACATGAGAATATTAGAACTTCGACATGGATCAAATTAGGTAAATAGGTATCACAAAACCATTGAATACATAGAGATTTCTAAAAAATAATGTACTATGATATGATATTTCCAAATGAAAATTTAGATCTCTAGCATTAGATGAAGCTGTTTTTGGTGTACGAGTCTCTTTGGGAACTCTTGAGTTAATGTAGCTTGATTATAATAACCGATAATGTAATAACTAGTCATTTATTCTATGTACATATTTTTTAATAGAGAATCATATACTATCATTCAACTGGAATAATTGTAGACATCGTTCGTGGTGCCCCACTAATTATTACTCACATTTTATTTGTTTTACACGATCGGTACCTGTATAGATTATATTATTACAAGACAAAATATGGGAAAAGACCATGTTATGGATTTCTGATTTTGGATGGATCTTGGATGAGGGGATTATGCATATTGTGGAACCCATGTTGGGAGTTGTAGTGTCTTTATTTTTAGTCTCATTATTGATACATAACACTTATATTTTTATAGCATGTTTTCACATTCAATTGAGTACTACATTCTTGTTTGATTATCTTGACATAAGAGTATTTTTATTGTTATATATAATTGCATATTTGTTTGTTTAATTTTGATATTCTTTTACATTGATAAATTAGGGTACAGTTGCCCCTATTCAGATATACTGGACTCTCACTGCTCGTGGGAAACTGCTAGCTTACAGGGAGGCATCCTTGACGTCTTGGGGAAAACCAGCTCAGGGCACCGTCTCATGCCACCCAGGTCAGAACATTGCAAATTTCTATCAGGGCTCTTGTTTTGATTCTTATTATATAGTCTTAATATTTGGGGAAAGGTTGATTAAAGAATATTACAATTCAGGGATTAGTAATGAGCACGTTCATGAGAGTTGCAGACACATGTTTTGGGGAAACACTAATTACTAATGGTGGGATTGCTGATATTGGGGTTTTTTGTAATTATTGAATATTATTTCCCATTTGGTGATGTAATTGTGGTGTTTTGTGTTTATTTTTTCTGGAAATTGTTGAATGTTGATTCAATTCCAGTAAAGGTATGATATTCGAGTTTTCAGGCTTCATTCAAGGATCTTAGGATTATTTTGTGACATTGATCATCTTAGGCGCAAATAAGAAAACAAGTTATGTGTCAGATGATAAACAAGAAATATTTTCCTAGTTGTGAAATTAAAATAATGTTGGTGAAAAACATGATTTTATTATGTTTTTAAGATGATGAAAAATCATAATAATTGGGTGTTTAGGTTGTATACATTATTATGATGGTGTGTTTACCCTTGTTAAAAAATCATTAGTGAATGATGGTTAAGCGTAGAGGTACTACCCTTGTTTTTGCTGTGTAATGTGGTGGGGGAAAAGACTTATTTTATTTATTCCTATTAATAAAATTTTATAATGTTTTCTTATGAGACCTGATATGTGTGTTTGGAATTTTATAAAGTACTCATCTACAACACATGTTAATGGGATAACTAATGGGAGTTCCTGAGATTGGATTTAAAGATAGTTAAATTGAGAAAAGGATCATTACATCTAAAGATTAAGGGGAGGAATTTTTAGAGAACTTTTCTTGCTTCATGATATCCATGTAATGAGATGCAAGGAGAGTTCTGAAATGTATATATATGTTATTAAGGGAGGTTCAGTTACAACACCTTTAGAATTTTACTGGAGATGGTGGACCTGAGGGAGCTAAATTCTAGGTTGAGTCCATAGAGACAATACTTGAGTGTTTGGAGAATCTTGTTGAGAAGAGTTTAATGATGGTTGATTATATATTTATAGGGATTAGGGATGTGCTGGAAGGAAATTTAGTCGCTAACTGGATAGACTGATGGTATGTTATGGAAGGATTTCATGGAAAGGTTCTTGGATATCTTTTATCCAGTGATGCTAAGTCAATAGAAAGCTGATGAGTTCATGCATTTGACACAGGGGAGCATATCATGGTTGGACTATGTTGGATGCTAAAAATATCTACAATGATTTAATCAAATTTTAGTAAAAGTTGAGGCAGCTAGGTAGAAACTATTTAAGGATAGACTTAAGTGTGATATTATGTCCTAGGTGAATATCTTCAGGCTGAAGAAGTTTATGGATGTGGTGTATTAGGATATCATAATTGAAAGGAACATGATAGATTATTCTAGTACGGGATGTGGTGTATTTTATATATGATTAAAAGGTGCAACTTCTGAGAGCATGATGCACTTTTTTTAAAAAAAATTAGCTAATTAACGGGGAAGAAGTGTACACATATATGAGGTTTTATTTTACATGATGTTACTAAGGTGGTCTATGATTAGAGTGGGAGGTCAGGACACTATCATAGAATCTATTCCCAACCACCAGTAGAGTGTCGATATTGATGAAGAATGAACATCTATTGAAATTTTGTCGGTTTCAGAGATAGTCTAGTACTGAAGGAGCATCCTGGAAGAGTCTAAGTAAGGGATAAAGATCATCCACACCATATAAGGATTTCATGTGGTGTTTTACTAGTCGATGAGGTAGATGTTAGAGACATACATCTTCTAGGATAGAGTTCCCACATCAATGGAGTTGTTCTACACAGGGGAGTCAGCAAACATCACATTATAGAGGGGAAACAAAGTTACATAAAGTATAACATACACTTGTGGATAGTGAGGCTGGACCATAGATTGTGCTAGTTACTATTCATGTAGCCTCTACTTTATAATGTTCCTTGTTTGATACAGGAGTATCTCATTCCTATATATATTTAATGTTTCATGATGGGTTGAGCCTTCCAATAGATTTTGTGTGTGGGGTAATAACTATACATAAAATATTTGGTGTGTGTTCTAGTGATTTTATTCTTAGCAAGGGATTTTCACATAATATTGAAGAATATTATTTTCTATGTAATCAATATGTTATGATATGTTGAGATTTGGCCTGATTATTAGGATGGAATTGCTAGTTCCCTACCATTCCTACATTAATTGTTAACATAGGAATGTGCCCTTTGAGTCTCATAATGGTGACCAGTATATTCATCCTGTAGAATGGGATATCTATGAAGGTCGAGCATGGAAAATTACATAGCAAATCAGAGAGTTCACAACCCAAGATTCTAGTCTATTATTGGAGTATAGGGGTGTCAGACATGATTCCCATCCACCCGTAAAGGAACTATTTCATGATGTATTTTATGAAGAATTATCATGGCTACCACCGAAGAGATATGTGGAATTCACTATTGTGATCATTCTAGGGGCTGAGATAGTCTCTATTCCACCATCCAAAATGATACTGATTGAGCATCAATAGATTGAGACTCAGTTTGAGGACAATGATGATTTGGTATTTATCTATCCAATTATTTCTCCTTGGGGATCACTTGTTTTGTTCATGAAGAAGGATTCTATTAGTATTTGTTTGTTTATCGACAAACAAAAGTTTTACAAAAATAATGTGAAGAACTTATAACATTTTCCACATATTGACGATATATTTTACCATGTCAAGGGAGATTGTGTGTTCTCAAAGACCAACATGAGATCAGGGTATCATCATTTAAGGGTTCAAACTTCTGATAGTCTGAAGACTTATTTTATGAGCAAGTATGGACTTCATGAGTTTGTTATAATTTCATTTGGGTTGAAAAATTCACCAACATTGTTTATGGATTTGATGAATAGGATCATTCATCTGTATGTAGATAAGTTTGTGGGGGAGTTTGGGGATGACATCTTGTTGTACTCCAAGACTCGTAATGAAAATTCCCAACATCCCAACATCATCAAGAGTACACTGAGATTACATTGTCTATATTCCATTTTATCTATTTTTCAATGTTGGACTGACCAAGTATACTTCAAGGGACACATAATCTCAGAGGAATGTGTGTCAGTGGACCCCAATAAAGTTATCATACTAGTTTCATGGGGACAACACAATATATTTTAAAAACATGAATCTTCCTTGGAATAGCTAGGTATTATAGGAGAATCATACAAGATATTTCCTATTTGGATGCACCAATTTCGAGACTTACATAATGCTTGAAGGGTAAGAGGTTTTTGAGAGAACGTTTCTTGAGTAGGAGAAATTTTTAATATGGGTAACATTTTTTATCTTACCCAAGTCAGGTGAGTAGTATACAATTTATTATGATGCTTATGGGATTGGAATATGATTAGGAAAGATACATAGAGATATTTTTGTGGTGAAAGGGTATCGACGGTTGATGTCGTACAAATAGAATTACCGTAAACACAACCTAGAGTTTCCAATAGTGTTTTATGATCTTATGTGTCAGTGACACTATCTTCTGGTAGAAAATTTTATGGACTATACAGATCACGAGAACATTAAATATATATTTTCATATCATTATTTTAATCATTAGTAAGGAATATGGGGTTAGTATATGTTGTCATTTGATTTTGAACTGGTATATATGCCTGTGAAATGAAATACTATCGGTGACGCCCTAATCATGAAAACACAGTAATAGATGGTTTAGGAGTCAGTTGAAAATTGAAAGATTGTGACCTTGATAGAGGAAATGTATGTAGTGGTTCAAGAGAGTCAAGAGAATATGACCCATGATTCAGTTAAGGTGGAGTCTATTATTTTGAGAAAGACCAAGGATGTACATTATGAGTACCTAGAATGATTAGCCTTGATGGAATTCTTTGAGGGTGGGGAGACAACTATATACTAGAGGATAAATGGGAATGATTATATATATATTAAGAATAAATTTTTTTGTACCTACAAGAATGAAATAAGCATTAATGCAAAAATTTCATTCCTTGAAGTTGGTGGTGCACCCAAGTGTAACGAAAATGTATCATTACCTAAAATGATAGAATAGAAGGCCATACATTAAGTAGGAGATAAAAAACATGTCACAAGATGATTCACTATTAATAGGTCATGGCGCAACATTAACATCCTAGAGGTTCGCTACAGTCGTCGCCCATCCTGAAATGGATGTGGTATGATGTGACAATAGATTTAGAGGTTGGTCTTACGAAAAGAATAAGGTATATTGAATCTAATTGGGTCATTGTGGATCTATTTTAAAAGGTAGCACATTTCCTACCAAAAAAAGAAACCTTTACATTAGATGAGTTCGGAGAAATGTATGTTAGTGGGATATACTATCTTTATCGAGTTCGACAGACTATATTTTCATATCGTGATTCATAATTCACTTCGTGCTTCTAGTTGTGATTTCAGAAAGCATTTTCCACACATGTATTATTTAATATAGATTTACACATATAGACAAATGGTCAGTCAGAATGTACTATACATGTGATTGAGGATATTTTATGTGGAATTTCTGCTTGAAATTGGTGGATCTTGGGAAAATAACTTGGATTTAGTGGAGTTCACCTATAACAACTATTATCAGAAAACTATAGAGAATGAACCATTTGAGTCACTTTATGGTAGTCTATGTAGATCAATACTATAAAGGATATTGGCTTCTGAGTTCAGATTATTGGGACCAGGTCTCTTGTAGGACACATCAGAGCAGGTATAGTTAATTCAGAAATGTATGGATACTACTCCGAGTAGACAGAAGTTTTATGTTGTAAGACGGTGATGACCCCTAGAGATTATAGATGGTGATCATGTATTTCTTTGGGTGTCTACATGGTTTGGTAAATGCAGGATACAGAGGAAGGGAATGCTGGCATTGAGTTTTGTTGGACTGTTTGAGACAGTGGAGTAAATCGCACTAGTGGCATACTGATTGGCTCTTCCATAGAGATAGATCCCTATGAATGATTTTTACATGTTTATAAACATCTGAGATATCCCCCTAGCCCTTCTCATGTGATCTATGTGGGATAGGTTTACCTTGAGATAGATCCATCCATTATTGGGCATTTGATACATGTGTTGGGTTGTAGTAAAAAAATGTAATAGGGAAATACCATGACAATAGTTTGTGTATTAGAGATACATGGATGTGTACAAGATGAAACATAGTAAGGAGAAGTGGATATAAGGTCCCAATGTCCTGATCGTTTTGGCAACGAATCATTGAAATGATTTTTAGTGTATTTCAAGGATGATTTGTTATAAGTTGGGGAGATAGTAAGATCACAACATTTTCTGAAGTTATACCAGTCTTGAATTAAATTATACTTCATGATTATTTATGAACACATGATTGGTGTAATGAAATGTGGTGTGATTGGGTTGAGTTTTTAATAAAATTTGATAAATGGTTCTGTGCATGGATGGTGTACAGTTTGGGTTATTTGTGCACATAGAGCAGCTTACCATGTTAACCTAGGTAGATAGGTTCTCATGAATTCTACATGGTTCGAATATCCTTTATCCAGAACCCCAATAACCATGTGTCCCTATATAGTGAGATATCCATGTTTTTTTCACTATTTTCGTAATTTTGTGCCCCTACCCAGAAAACCATGCTCTAAACTACTTTTCACTCTATCATTAGATTTAAAACCCCTTGAACCCCCAAGAAAACTAATACTCAACCATGTCTTAGGACATGATGATTTTGGATGGTCCCAAAGAATTTTTGAGTGGTTTCAAATCCATAGAACCTATGTTTTTCAATATTGAAATCCGGAATCTGTGTTCCTCTCCTCTCATGGAAAGTGTATCACATCTAGATGTGTATCATGTTCATTCTCCTCTCTTCCCTTGAACTGTTAAAAAAATATATTCTCTATTTCTGTAGATATAAACCTTTTTTGTGAGATCGATATCGATGATTGAATATCTAAACCAAAATTTAGTAGATGTAGATAAATTGGATTTGGTTTTGGGATTTAAATCTAGAACTCAAATCAACGTCATTTCTCAACATATATTTTTCATATTTTCATTCAGCGAATTCCTATTTACTAATTAAGGTAGGTGTTCTAAATTATTATTCCCAAAGTTGTGGATTCGATACATATATAAAAATTTACAGAACTTATAGATTCCATTTGCAATTGGTTTTTAAAATTATGGTAAATTAGGATGAATATTCGATTTATCAAATAATTTGTTGAATTAATTGGCTACATGGTTATCTAATCAAGAGATTAAGGGGATTACCTAATAGATAATTAATTTTTGTAATTTATTATATGGTTTTTTATTTCAATCTAAATAAATAATCAGCAGATTATCTATGAGATATTTAATGCGTTATGTTGAGTTAATTAATTGTTAATTAATTTTTTGTTTTGATATTATGATCTAGAAAACTAATTGTGAAATTAATTATGACGAGTTGACATTTAAAATGGGTTAATTGATATGTGGAAAAAAAATATTGTGGTATGAATTGAATTGTTTATTAATTAATTGAATGAGTTATATAATGATGATTGAAATTTTTAGTTAATTGATGAGTTACCTAATTTTTTTATTTAACTAATTACTAAATTAATACTGGGATTGATGTGGATGGTTAATTGGGAATTAATTATGTCTGAACTAATGGGAACAGGGTTACTGAAAATTGAGATTTATAAATGGTAACATGGCCATTATATTTATGAGTAAGAGAATGGGAACATTGACATTTTATTGAGAATTATACAAGGTAACATAGTCTTTATACTTATGAGTAAGAGAATGTGAACACTCTCATTCTATAAAGGTGTAATCATGGTGACATGGTCATTATACATACATTTTTTATATTGGTTACATTTGAAATTAGGATTATAAATGTAAAATTAAATAATGGAAATAATGGATGTCTGATTTATGGTGTCACATGAGAATATTTGAACTCTAACATGAGTCGAATAAGATACTGATATATCATAGCACATTTGAATAATTTGTTCTTTTGTAGGAAGTATCTATTATGATATGATATTACCTAGGGAACACATTGGGATACCTCATGAGATATGTAAAGACCCGTAAAATTCAAGGGAAATTTTTTCTTAATTTTCTTTGGATTTTTAGAAGAGCGCGGTTTCGGACGGCACCTGATTCCGAGGCCCAGAGTGCCCGGAATCAATTTCCGAAGTTTGGCTCGGGTACGTTCAGTGAACGAACGAGCGGGAAATTCTAACATTTGATCCGGTGCTCGGAATTGAAATCTGAGGACACCGATGAACTAGCAGCGCCGATATTCTCTTAAGGAGACCTTTTCCGAGGTTGCATTCATTTCGGGTTGAGAGTTAGTTTTTGGGAGTTTAGAACAAGTTAAATATAAATTGTGGATTACAAATTTTGTTTTAAACTTGTTGGTTAACTTCTCTCAAAGGAAGATAGGGCTGGGACCCACACCCACTTAACCTCCCTTGAGAGCATTAAGTGTGGTGGGACCCAGAAGAACCTAAACCTTCCATCTTCTCTCAAACTCCCTTTAACCCCTCTTTAATTAACATGACAACTTGTTAATTAATTTTAGAGTTATCTTATTTGAATTTCAAACCTTTGAAATTCAATTTGTTAAGTTTGTGAATAAAATAAGACTCTATCTTATTTTATTTGGTTAGAATTGTTTAGCCATCTTGAGAGATTTTGGGTTCTTCTCCTTCTTCTTCAAACTTTGACGAAGAACGCTCAAGCTTTGACGAAGAATGGTCAAGCTCCGACGAAGAACGCCGCTCCTCTATTCTTTGTCTTCCGTGTCAACGAAAGGGAACGCCGCTTCCTCCTCGGACTTCCTTCGTCGGCATACGAAGACTCTCCAATGGCGTACCTCTTCGGACGTACCTCTTCGTCATCGGATTTGATGAACGATTACCGCGACGCCCGACCTCCGCGACGTTGTCTTCTGCGGGTCGTTGACAATTTTCGAACTTGAACCCAAGGTAGGGGTTGTTAATTGTTTATTTATTTATCCTTGTCTGTGGTTCTAGAATGACTAACGTGAGGATTTTAAATATGTGTTATTGTTTAACGTGAGGGGGCCGGACCGCATGAACACGGCCGAACCCCCTCCTTTGTTCTTGATTGATTTATCTTGCGGGTGAAACAAGATGGCGTGGTGCCGTCGCACCACGCGGTCTTTCGCACGATTTTATTGCACGGCGCCGTCGCGCCGCGCCGTGGAAGGATCATCAAGAACGCGATGCCGTCACGCCGCGTCGAAGGGAATCAAAGGCGCGGCAGAGGGGCACGGTGCCGACGCACCGCGCCGGACGACGAACACCGCGGCCGGTTCCGGGCCTCAGCGGGACGAGAAGACCGGCGGCCGGGCCGCCGGCGTCGGAAACCGGAAGGGAACCGGCTTGCCGGTCCCGTTGGAGAAAAACCGACCGGCCAGGTGGTCGACCGGAAGGTCAAATACCGGGGGAATAAATTCCCCCGGTTAAATCTCTAAACCCCCCCCCCATTTATGAGGGGGGGGGGGGGGCGGTTTCTTTGAGGGGGGCAGGCGGCCCCCCGGTTTCCCTCAAGCAGGCCCCCACATGGGGGGGCCGGTTCTCCAAAATGGCTCGGCTAAAAGCCGCGCCGCCATGCTGGATGCGGGGGCTTAGCCCCCCGCGCGTGACCCCAACGGCGCCAGGCCGCCGTGCCGCCGCGCCGCCGGCCGGCCGGCCGGGCCGACCCAGGGGGGGGGGGGGGTCAGGCCGGGTCGGCCTGGACCCGGACCCCCCGTTTTCGTGTCGTCTTCGGTCTTTTGGCCATAACTTGAGCCACGGACCTCCGATTGACAAACAGTCAGCGGCATTGCGATCCTTGGATCGAGACATTAGATTTGGTATATCGCACTCAAAGTTTCGGAACACTTTGAGTTCGGCCGGGTTGGTTCGTTCACGAAACCAACCAGGCCTTCGGAGTAGAAACGCTCATATCTTGAGCTACGGACGCCCGATTGACGTGCCGTCAGCTTTGTTGTGTTCCTCTTAGTGAGAAGGATATTTTGGAATACTCCGCCCGAGGTTTGGATGCAGGTGGAGTACGGTCAGGTTGGTTTTGCCTTAAAAACCAAACGGGCCCCGGGGAGGAAAATGCCAATAACTCTCAGACCGGGCATCCGATCGACGCGCCGTCTGCTGCGTTGAGTTCCTGTTGACGATACGGAACTTTTGGATACATCAACTCTGGACTTTGTGACAGTTGATGTATCAGCCTCTCGGATCATGGAACGGATCCTCCTGTACGAGCTTGATGTGTGCGGGAACCCTAGTGCTGGCTGCGACTGTGACTACTACTGCAACTGCTACTGCTACTGTGACTGCGACGACGACAGTACAGAGATACTATGTGGATTCGACGAAGACGACTACAGCACTCAGCGATCCTACATGGATCAGTGCTACAGGTCTTGTGTGGGCCTGATCCTGTGTGGGTCCGATCCTGTGTGGGTCCTTGCGCTCAGCGGTCCTGTGTGAACCAGCGCCTACAGGTCCTATGTGGGCCCGATCCTGTGTGGGTCTTTTGTGGGGGTTAGTTACCTATCGATCCTTCGTGGGTCTGATGACTTAGATGGATCAGAGATCATCTTTATCATCTTTCGAAGAAGTATACCTGTGTGAGCTGAATCCTGTTGCTTTCCTGTGTGGATTGTGTTGTGTTATCCTGTGTGGATTACGTTTTGCTTTCCTGTGTGGAATACGTTTATTTTCCTGTGTGGACTGAGTTGTACTTGGGCTCGGAGGTTGACCGTATTTGAAATTGATGACTTAGGTATATGTATGGGCATATACCTAAGCAGTGTCGGTTGTTACTTCGTGATTGTACCTTTCTTCGTGGTTTATCCTTTTTGGATTTTGAGAGACCTTCAGGGGTCTCTGGGTCCCTACTGAGTAGCTTATACTCACCCCTGCACGGGCATTGCCCGCACTACGTTGTGTTGGTTGCAGACGACGGACAGCGTTGATCTTAGCTAAGGCTTGCAGAGTAGGACGGTACCTGGAGGTGGACCACTGGGCGGGACGTGTTCGGAGCGGACGGCGGGACCCGTGGAGCAGTGGAGCTATCTGTACCCACCCTTCAGGTGGGATTTCCAGTGGACAGCTCGGTGTAGTGGCTTTTACTTTACAGTTTTTGTTTTCCCTTTCGAGTTGTACTTTACTTTCAGTTTGGGTTTGTATACTGGCCCATTTACTTTTCTGCACATTCAGTTGTACTCTGCTTTTGCTTAGTGTTTACTTTCCGCTTGCTTACTCTGTGGTGTTTGTTTACTTTACAAAGGCAATGCCTTCCCTATTTATCGGGATTTACGCCTTTGTGCTAGTCGCCAGCCCCTGGCCTATGGAAGGCGGGCTTGGGGTAGGCACGGCACGGACCCCGAGGGCGGGTCGTGACAAATTGGTATCAGAGGAGTTCGGTTCTACCGCGAACTCTGATCTTTTCTATGTGAAGCAATAATGTTTAGCGTATTGAGTGTGGTTATCAGTCCAGGGAGTCCAGTGTTGGTGCGGCGGCTGACGTATCCGTACACCAGGACCCTGACTTCTGATTTCCGACTTAATGCACGAAAACATTGATTGCGTGTGTGTTTCAAAGTGTTCTTTGTGATTACTTTATATCAGCTCACCAGGTATACTGTTCTGACGGTGGTGCACCTGTTTTCTTTTCAGGATATCCCCACGACGGCAGCCAGCTAGGGTTCCGAGAGTCGAGTGTGACGACAGCCCACCGAGCGACGAGGCCTCGGTGCAGGGCACTTTGTCAGCAGTGGCACCAGCGGTAGCACTACCCGTCGAGCCCCCGATGCTTCCAGCGCCAGCCGCTGACGATTCACGTCGCCTCAGCGCACTGCATGAGTTTCAGCGCCAGCGACCACCCAGGTTTCGCGGGGAGACGGATCCCCAGGCAGCCGAGGACTGGCTAGAGGCAGTAGTACGTGTGTTTAGGCTAGTGAGGACACCAGCAGACCTCATGGTGATCCTCGCTGCGAGCCTACTACACGCAGCAGCAGGACGATGGTGGAGCTTGATGCTCCAGGTGCACGATGAGGCATCTCTACTTTGGACGGACTTTGAGAGCCTCTTCCGCTCGGAGTTCGTCCCAGCCACCCTTCGTGCGGTGCGTATCCAGGAGCTTCTTCAGCTGCGGCAGGGCAGCATGACGGTCGCTCTGTACTCGGCGAGATTTACCGATCTCTCGCGCTACTTGACTGACATGGTACGGGACCCATTCTTCCGGGCCCGGACCTTCGAGCAGGGTTTGAGACACGAGATCAGGGCATCGCTGATCTCCCTCAGCATACCGACTCAGATAGGAGTACTGGAGCGGGCCCTTCTGATCGAGAGCTTCCTTGCTGAGTCTACACCAGCGCAGCGACCCACCGCAGGGCGGCACGTGGCAGAGTCATCTGCAGCAGGCAGTCGACGGATGACTTAGGGGTCCAGGAAGACCAGACCTTCGGGCAGACGACCTCAGGACACTGGCTCAGCAGTGCGGGGCACACAGCGAGGAGCCAGTCTTTCGAGAGGCAGACAGTGCTACTCGTGCGGCGGGCAGGGCCACATGGCTCGTGACTGCCCGACCCGCCGTGCCGAGGAGCAGCAGTCGGTTGAGGGACCACTGAGGCAGAGGCAGAGGGTCGACCGTGGCGGTCCGCAGGGAGGAGGCGGACGAGGTGGGGGATCTGGACGAGCAGCCGGTGGTGGGCGACGCTTTGAGGCTCTACCACCACCACCACCAGGAGGTCCACCCCGACCACATGGAGCTGGCGGGCAGAGACAGGTACAGACCCAGGCAGCTGAGGCCTATGACCACCGCACACCCGAGATGATTTGAGGTACTCTCTGTGTCTATTCCACCCTTGCTGCATTTCTTATAGACACATGATCGAGTCACTCTTTCATAGCTGCTGCCCTTGTTCGGAGCTCGGAGATTCCGACAGAGCCGTTGGCTCGATCCTTACGGCTAGAGACTCCTACGGGAGCAGACTCAACGATTACACACTGGTGCCGGCAGTGTGAGCTCACTCTAGGAGGTGAGAGTTTCGGCTGGGATCTTCTTGTAGCAGCGTCGAGGCCTTACGACGTCATATTGGGCATGGATTGGTTATCTACGGTCCATGCACAGATTGACTATTTTAGGTGCAAGGTGCGATGTCTACGCACTGACGGGAGCAGGTTCACCTTCACAGGCGAGAAGGGAGCCTTAGCAGCACAGGATGGACTTCCGCGGAGGAGAGGACAGCCCATTACTCATCAGTTAGCTAGCCTCATCCTTGGAGCATTTGACGTGCGGAGTCCTGGTTTTCCTGCAGTGGTGGATCAGTTTGCGGACGTTTTTCCCGACGACGTTCCAGGGCTACCTGCTCGTAGAGAGGTAGACTTTTATACTGACTTGTACCCCGGGACAACCCCGATATCCACTCCATCATATCGGATGGCCCCCGCCGAGCTTCGAGAGCTACGGGTACAGTTGGAGGACTTGCAGGGCAAGGGGTTCATCCGACCCAGTGTTTCACCCTGGGCTTCCCCGATATTGTTCGCCAAGAAGGCGGACGGGATCTTGCGACTTTGTGTTGACTATTGTCGCCTGAACCAGGTGACAGTGAGGAACAAGTATCTGCTACCGAGGATTGATGACCTCTTTGATCAGCTCAAGGGAGCACGGTGGTTCTCGAAGATAGACCTGAGGTCAGGCTACAATCAGCTCAGAGTCAGAGACGAGGATGTGCAGAAGACGGCCTTCAGATGTCGGTATGGCCACTATGAGTTCTTGGTTATGCCTTTCAGTGTAACCAATGCTCCAGCAGTGTTCAGGGCTCTCATTAACATGATCTTTCAACCATACCTCGATCAGTTTGTCGTGGTCTTCATAGACGGCATTCTGATTTACTCTACGACTGAGGAGGAGCACGCCTATCACTTGCGAGTTGTACTAGACACACTCCGACAGCACCAGCTATATGGTAAGCTCTCGAAGTGCCAGTTCTGGATACGTGAGGTCAACTTCTTAGGACACGTTATCACTGAGGCGTGAGTTGCAGTGGATCCTACGAAGATCGAGGTTGTGTTAGCATGGGAGCCACCCAGGAGCGTGACTGAGGTTCAGAGTTTCTTGGGACTAGCTGGATACTATCGGAGATTCGTGCCAGACTTCTCTAGAGTTCCGGCACCACTCACAGCTTTGAAGAATAAGGGGAAACCCTTCGTGTGGTCAGACAGATTTCAGCAGAGCTTCCAGGAGCTGAGACAGAGATTGACTAGCGCACCTATCTTGAGGTTGCCTGAAGAGGGAGTAGGGTACGTAGTCTACTGCGATGCATCAGGGACAGGACTCGGAAGTGTTCTGATGCAGGAGCGGGCAGTGATCGCCTATGGATCACGTCAATTGATGCCGCATGAGCAGAACTACGCTACCCATGACCTGGAGTTAGCAGTAGTGGTCTTCGCTCTGAAGACATGGCAACACTACCTGATGGGCGAGCGCTTTACAGTCTTTTCCGATCATCAGAGTCTCAGGTATATCTTCTCGTAGAAGGACCTGAACCTGAGACAGCGGCGATGGCTCGATTTCCTCCAAGACTATGACTTTGAGATAGTCTATACTCCTGGGAAGGGGAACATAGTAGCTGATGCCCTCAGCAGGAGGACGAGCATTCAGCTACTTGAGGAGGCGATGGACCAGCTAGCCTCTTTACAGATATCCTTCGTGGATAGAGATGGAGCAGTCTTCCTCCAGTCTCTCACAGTCACCCCTCCACTACTGCAGCGGGTCAGGGAGGCATAACGTGGGGACGCTGACTATGAGACACGGCGTGCACAGATATCCTCAGGACAGACATCTGATGGTTTCTCCCTTGGAGCAGAGCACGACATCCTTTTCAGAGGACGTACCATGGTACCAGTCGCTTTGCGAGAGGAAGTGCTGAGAGAGTTTCACACTTCTCCTTTGGCAGTACATCCTGGAGTGGCGAAGATGTACCAGGACCTCAGACGACAGCACTGGTGGCCGGGCATGAAGAAGGCAGTGGCAGAGTTCGTTTCTCGATGCCTCACCTGTCAGCAGCTGAAGGCAGAGCATCAGGTACCAGCAGGCTTCGTACATCCCTTGGAGGTTCCGGAGTGGAAGTGGGACGGCATATCTATGGACTTCATGACTGGACTTCCACGCACTTTCAGAGGTCACGACTCCATCTGAGTGATTGTTGACTGACTCACCAAGTCGGCACACTTCTTACCCATTAGAGAGCAGGGCTCAGTGGAGAGCTTGGGACGTCTCTATGTTCAAGAGATTGTGCGGCTCCACGGTGTTCCATCATCTATCGTCTCCGATCGAGATGCTCGCTTTACTTCCCGGCTTTGGAAGGGGTTACAGGAGGCGTTCGGGACGCAGCTACGTCTGAGCACAGCCTTTCATCCTCAGACGGATGGTCAGTCGGAGAGGACCATTCAGACTCTCAAGGACATGCTCCGTGCATGTGTCCTCGACTTTGGTCGTAGCTGGGAGGACCACCTACCCTTGGTGGAGTTTGCACACAACAACAGCTACCACTCCACCATCGGGATGGCACCGTATGAGGCATTGTACGACCGACCTTGTAGATCTCCTTTGTGCTGGACAGGCCCTGGGGAGTCAGCACTTGTGGGACCGGAGATGGTCCAGGCCACGACAGAGAAGGTCCGGGTCATCCAGGAGCGGATGAGGACAGCTCAGAGCCAGCAGAAGTCTTATGCTGACAGGAGGCGGAGGCCACTGGAGTTCGAGGATGGCGACCACGTCATCTTGCGGGTCTCACCTCGACGTGGTATTCAGAGATTTGGCTGAGGCGACAAGTTATCTCCGCGCTTCATCGGACCCTTCCAGGTCCTCAGCAGGATTGGTGAGGTGGCTTATCGCCTGGCTCTACCACCTTAGTTGCACCGGGTGCACGATGTCTTCCACGTGTCTCAGCTGAGGAGATACGTGCACGACCTGACGCACATCATTGACCATGGGGAGCTTGACGTTGACGATGGGGCGACTTTTACGGAGGTCCCGGTGGAGATAGAGGATCGACAAGAGCGGGTCCTACGTGGGCGATCGATTCCTCTTGTGCACATCAGATGGCAGCATAGGAATCTCCAGGAGAGCACATGGGAGCGGGAGGCTCAGATGCATGCTCAGTACCCTCATTTGTTTCCCTAGTTTTTGATGTATCTTTACGGGGACGTAAAGCCCTGAGGTGGGAGTATTGTAAAAACCCGTAAAATTCAAGGGAAATTTTTTCTTAATTTTCTTTGGATTTTTACAAGAGCGCAGTTTCTGACGGTACCTGATTCCGAGGCCCGGAGTACCCGGAATCAATTTCCGAAGTTTGGCTCGGGTACGTTCAGTGAACGAACGAGTGGGAAATTCTAACTTTTGATCCAGTGCTCGGAATTGAAATCCGAGGACACCGATGAACTCGCAGCGCCGATATTCTCTTAAGGAGACATTTTCCGAGGTTGCGTTTATTTCGGGTTGAGAGTTAGTTTTTGGGAGTTTAGAACAAGTTAAATAAAAATTGTGGATTACAAATTTTTATTTAAACTTGTTGGTTAACTTCTCTCAAAGGAAGTTAGGGTTGGGACCCACACCCACTTAACCTCCCTTTATAGGATTAAGTGTGGTGGGACCCACACGAACCTAAACCTTCCATCTTCTCTCAAACTCCTTTTAACCCCTCTTTAATTAACATGAAAACTTGTTAATTAATTTTGGAGTTATCTTATTTGAATTTCAAACCTTTGAAATTCAATTTGTTAAGTTTGTGAATAAAAAAAGACTCTATCTTATTTTATTTGGTTAGAATTGTTTAGCCATCTTGAGTGCTTTTGGGTTCTTCTCCTTCTTCTTCAAACTTTGACGATGAACGCTCAAGCTTTGACGAAGAACGCTCAAGCTCCGACGAAGAACGCCGCTCCTCTCTTCTTCGTCTTCGATGTCAACGAAAGGGAACGCCGCTTCCTCCTCGGACTTCCTTTGTCGGCATACGAAGATTCGCCAACGACGTACCTCTTCGGACGTACCTCTTCGTCATCGGATTTGACGAACGATTACCGCGACGCCCAACCTCCGCGACGTTGTCTTCCGCGGGTCGTTGACAATCTTCGAACTTGAACCCAAGGTAGGGGTTGTTGTTAATTGTTTATTTATTTATCCTTGTTCGTGGTTCTAGAATGACTAACGTGAGGATTTTAAATATGTGTTATTGTTTAACGTGAGGGGGCCGGACCGCATGAACACGGTCGAACCCCCTCCTTTCTTCTTGATTGATTTATCTTGCGGGTGAAACAAGATGGCGTGGTGCCGTCGCACTACGCGGACTTTCGCACGATTATATTGTGCGGCGCCATCGCGCAGCGCCGTGGAAGGATCATCAAGAACGCGCCGCCGTCGCGCCGCGTCGAAGGGAATCAAAGGCGTGGCGGAGGGGCGCGGTGCCGTCGCACCGCGCCGGACGGCGAACACCATGGCCGGTTCCGGGCCACGGCGGGACGAGAAGACCGGCGGCCGGGCCGCCGGTGTTGGAAACCGGAAGGGGACCGGCTTGCCGGTCCCGTTGGAGAAAAACCGGTCAGCCAGGTGGCCGGACGGAAGGTCAAAGACCAGGGGAATAAATTCCCCCGATCAACTCTCTAAACCCCCCCCCCATTTATTAGGGGGGGCGGTTTCTTTGAGGGGGGCAGGCGGCCCCCCGGTTTCCCTCCAGCAGGACCCCACATGGGGGGGCCGGTTCTCCAAAATGGCGCGGCTAAAAGCCGCGCCGCCATGCTGGAAGCGGGGGCTTAGCCCCCCGCGCGTGACACCAGCAGCGCCAGGCCGCCGCGCCGCCGGCCGGCCGGCCGGGCCGGGTCGGACCCGGGTCGGGTCGACCCGGTTCGTGCCGACCCAGGGGGGGTCGGGCCGGGTCAGCCCGGACCCGGACCCCCCGTTTTCGTGTCGTCTTCGGTCTTTTGGCCATAACTTGAGTCGCGGACCTCCGATCGATGAACCGTCAGCGGCATTGCGATCCTTGGATCGAGACGGTCGATTCGGTATATCGCACTCAATGTTTCGGAACACTTTGAGTTTGGCCGGGTTGGTTCGTTCACGAAACCAACCGGGCCTTCGGAGCAGAAACGCTCATATCTTGAGCTACGGACGTCCGATTGACGTGTCGTCAGCTTTGTTGTGTTCCTCTTAGTGAGACAGATCTTTTGGAATACTCCGCCCGAGGTTTGGACGCCGGTGGAGTACGGTCGGGTTGGTTTTTCCATAAAAACCAACCGGGCCCCGGGGACGAAAATGCCAATAACTCTCAGAGCGGGCGTCCGATCGACGCGCCGTCTGCTGCGTTGAGTTCCTGTTGACGATACGGAACTTTTTGATACATCTACTCTGGACTTTGTGACAGTTGATGTATCAGCCTCTCGGCTCGTGGAGCGGATCCTCCTGTACGAGCTTGCTGTGTGCGGGATCCCTAGTGCTGGCTGCGACTGTGACTACTACTGCTACTGCTACTGCTACTCTGACTGCGATGAAGACAGTACAAAGATCATGTGTGGATTTGACGACGACGACTACAGCACTCAGCGATCCTACGTGGATCAGTGCTACAGGTCCTGTGTGGGCACGATCCTGTTTGGGTCCGATCCTGTGTGGGTCCTTGCGCTCAGCGGTCCTGTGTGAACCAGCGCCTACAGGTCCTGTGCAGGCCCGATCCTGTGTGGGTCTTTTGCGGGGGTTAGTTACCTATCGATCCTTCGTGGGTCCGACGACTTAGATGGATCAGAGATCATCTTTATCATCTTTCGAAGAAGTATACCTGTGTGAGCTGAATCCTGTTGCTTTCCTGTGTGGATTGGGTTGTGTTATCCTGTGTGGATTACGTTTTGCTTTCCTGTGTGGAATACGTTTACTTTCCTGTGTGGACTGAGTTGTATTTGGGCTCGGAGGTTGGAGCGTATTTGAAATTGATGACTTAGGTATATGTATGGGCATATACCTAAGCAGTGTCGGTTGTTACTTCATGATTTTACCTTTCTTTGTAGTTTATCCTTTTTGGATTTTGAGAGTCCTTCAGGGGTCTCGGGGTCCCTACTGAGTAGCTTATACTCACCCCTGCATGGGCTTTGCCCGCACTACATTGTGTTGGTTGCAGATGACGGACAGCGTTGATCTTAGCTGAGGCTTGCAGAGCAGGACGGTACCTGGAGGTGGACCACTGGGCGGGACGTGTTCGGAGCGGACGGCGGGACCCGTGGAGCAGTGGAGCTATCTGTACCCACCCTTCAGGTGGGATTTCCAGTGGACAGCTCGGTGTAGCGAATTTTACTTTACAGTTGTTGTTTTCCCTTTCGAGTTGTACTTTACTTTCAGTTTGGGTTTGTATACTGGCCCATTTACTTTTCCGCACTTTCAGTTGTACTCTGCTTTTGCTTAGTGTTTACTTTCCGCTTGCTTACTCTGTGGTGTTTGTTTACTTTACAAAGGCAATGCCTTCCCTTTTTTCCGGGATTTACGCCTTGGTGCTAGTCGCCAGCCCCTGGCCTATGGAAGGCGAGCTTGGGGTAGTCACGGCACGGACCCCGAGGGCGGGTCGTGACAAGATAAATATTGTATTGGGGTATGTGTATCCATGAGAACCCTAGAGTTAAATAATTTAATAGGAGTAAATGTTAATTTAATAAATGGTTATTCATGAATTGTACCTAATTCATATAAAAATTGATACACTATATTTTGACTGGAATGATTTTAGACATTATTGGTGGTGACCTACTAACAAGTACTCACACCCTATTGGGGCTGCTAGATTGTTACCTCAATATTTTATATTGTTGCATGGCAGGATAAGGCAAAAGGCCTTAGTATGGATTGGTGATTAGGGATGGAGCATGGATGAGGGGACCCGATATAATTCAGAACCCACTTGTGGAGATGCAGTGTCATTATTTTCAGTTTCATTATATAAACATTACACTTATATTAGCATATCATGTTTTCCTTTTCTGTTTAGTATTGTATTTATTTTTGTTTATTTTGAGACATGAGTATTTTTCTTGTCATATATGCTTCAATGATTGTTTATTTATTTCTTTTGGTGTTTTACTCTGATAAATGAGGGTATAGTGCCACCATGAATGACTTACCAGATCCTCATTGCGAGTTGTAAACCTCTAGCATTTGGGGAGTCATTCTTGTGGTAATGTGGTGAACCACCTAGGGGAACCATCCCATCGAACCTGGGTTGGGATGTTACATAATGTAGATGTTATATTCTATATTTATATATGATTGACCATTTCAATTTTCCAATGAATGTTATTATTGGAAGGTAGATAATATTCTTCCTTCCAATGTACTAATTTAATTCAGTAAATTATATATATATATATATATTAAATAAATATCTATTTCCCACTGTCTTATATGTTTACGAATAAAAAAACCCATCACATCGTGAAGGCATTAATAGTAATGTATACATGTGAATCATTTTCATTTCACATATGATATAAATTTTATTGAAAATAATTTTTACATAAAAATAAATAAATTTAACCACAATAAATATAAGAATTATATTGTAATAGGATGTTAGGTATATATTTTATAGAAGTAGTATAGGAAATGATGTTTATTGAATTTTAATATGTATTATACCACTTACATTGATATATTCCTTTTGCTAACACTATATTGAATTTAAAATTGGATATTTGGTGAGACCAAAAATTACTAGAATGTTGATGTATTGTAAGGATGATATATTTTCCTATATTAATCATATAAGGATCGTGAATGAGTTTGGATGAGGTGAATAGGACGTGTCATTTTATATTTAAGGGGAGGGACACCATTATATGTTTTATGTACTTTAATTTAAAATAAATGTAATTGTTGTGTATAATAGATTATATTAATTATTTTATTTAATATCAAATAATGGAAGATAAAAAAACACATCAATTATAATTAATACATGTTTTTGAGATATAAGAACCCTTATATTTTAGTATATCTCTCCTTTTAACCATATTTATCTTTTTATATTTTAACAACAATTTACCATGGTAGCTATTCAATATAAAGAATATTGAATAATTATAACTATCATACGATAAAATGATTATAAAAATATGCAATCTATTTTATATATTTCTTTTAATGTTGGTGGTAAAATCTTCATTTATTATATGTCATCAGATGTCAATAAGAAACCGCTTCATGAATAATTACTTGTTTAAACATTAAAATATTTTCATAAAAAAGTGACAAAACATGCAGTTTTGAAGAGAATTAATTGTATTTACATAAAAAAATTAAGATTTATTTTATTTAAAAATATTTCAAAATCAAATAGAAATTCTATAAAATTGATACTAAAATAGAATAACATTAAATTGACTCATTTAGAATAAAAAAATTTAATTTTATTTAAAAATATGTAAAACAATGATTTCATGGTAAAAATTATGTGTTTACTTTAATATAATATATATTTATTATATATTCCATCATGATATATTTTTTGTTTCAAAAATATTCATTTCATTCTGAAATTATAGAATTGTCCTAAAATCAAGAGTTTTGGAAAAATCGATATTTCTCTCTATTAACAAAAAAAATTAATGAAGTATAAATAAAATTTACTTTAGAGAAACAACCCCATAAAATTTATTTGTGTTCTTAACATTATTTTATATCAATTTGACTATTAATATATTAGTTTCTAAAATAAAATATTTTACATCATATGCATATAATTTTTTATCAATTAAAATTCCTAGAACATTAATTAAGGTAAATTAAAAAATATCTATTTTCATTAGTGATTGTTTTAATTAAAATAATAATATGTACACAAGGTAATTGATTAAAATGTATTTATTACATAATGTATTATAATCCTACACCATTTCATTTTCCAATATGGTGTTGTTTGTTTTAAAATCTCTTCATCATTGTGTATATATATATATATATATATATAAAATCATGGTGATATATACTACATATATTATGATGAAAAAATATCTAAATAATTTTTTTTCTAGTTTATTTATATAAATAGAATAATCTTCATTCCAATAACATTATATTTGCAACATCATATCAAAATTTAATACTTATATATATATTTACATAAAAAATATCATACAGTTCATCATGAATGGAAAAAAGCGTACGTGTACTCAATGAATTATCGTTGATATCTATTAATGCATATATACCCATTTTGAATTATTATAGATTTCATTCAATTTCTTAATGGTATTATAATTTTTAGAATTAGATTAAGGATGACATATAGTGCTAATTTTTTGAAATATTAGTCATTCTTATAGAATACATCTCATCATATTTATATTCACCATACATATTAATATAAATAATTGGAAATATGCAGGTCATATAGAATTTTGTCATCCATTATATATATATATATAATTTCAAGTGTTTCTATCGATTTATCATCATGAATAAAAAGGATGTTTACTAACTATATAAGAATATAAATGATAATATAGATGTAATTGATTATTGTAGCAGTCTTGATTGTGAATATTGAAAAACATATTCTGATTAATTCATATATCTATATTTTTGTTGTTAATGAATTCAACATCAACTATTAGGAAATTTAATTTGAAATAAATTGAAATCAATGAAAGAATCAAAAATATTTACTTTAGAATTTACATTTTTAGGTCATCCCACTGCATGTTTTCTATAATATCATTATAAATCATTGTTAAATAAATTTTAATATATAATGAAACATATATATAAAATCCATATTTTGTAAATATAGTTTTGGAATGTAAGGGAAAAATAACAACCCCCTATTTCGTATATGGTATTATTTATCAATGTGTAATTATAAATATATTCAACCATTTTTTCTAACTCCATATAATCATTTTGTTACTCTAAAATAAATTCCATTATTGAAAAAAGAACAGTAATATCATAGTGATTTTATTTCAACATGTCACACTTGTTTTGGGATCAGTGATTCATAATATGAAAAAGGCAAAAAGTGCATGCAAGACATGGGTGTGTTCAATAGATGGTGTTTTGAAAAACAATCTTATGCACCTAATGCGACATAAAAAGGGGTTTTGCGTGTTCGGAAATAAACTTAAGTTCACCAATGAAGATGTGTCAGGATTCTATGTATACTGTATTCAAAGGCCTATAAATATGTGGCTACCCCAAGGAAGGCTTAATGTTTTTTTAACGAAAACCTGGCTGCTCTCCCATGCGAAAGATTTGCATGAAAACGATTAGAAGAGAGTTAATCATGCGTGCAAGGTGTTCCTTTGGTATGAAATGACCAAGTGTACCCTTTAGTGTAGTTGCATGAAATATAAGGGTTTCATAGAATGTAGGGGTTGCGTGAGAGATGTCTGGCACAAAAAAGAATACATCAATCCAAAATAAAAGAAGAACTGAAGATTAATAAAAAACATCTTGAAATGACCAACAGACCAACCATTTTCGAAGGAAAAAGGAATGAGGAGAAATACAAGTGAGACGACATTTCTTATCCTAAAGTGTCAGTTCATTGGATATATGGGCCATACCATGTCATATTGTAAAGAGGCATAGAGCTATTTGAATGGGGAATATATGTGAAGTCGTCAAAGGATACAAATTTCATATCCAACACCATATAGAAGAAATTGTTTCCAGGGATACTATTTTCCCTATTCAAACATTGTCCATAATGATATGTACTGCATGCAGTGGTATGACAAGGGAAATTCATACAACTCTCAGAGAAGGGACGATAGTCACCCTTCCGATGGTTTTTTTCATACAAATAGGTTTCCTCCTCTAGAAGAATAGTGTGGGTATAAAGGAACATATTATGTAGAAGAAATAATTAGAAAGCCATAACTATCCTACATTTAATGCAATATCTCATGGAAAAAAAATAAAAAAATTGAGAAGTCCAATCTTTTATTAGTATCCCTCAAAGATAAAAAATGGCAGCACCAAGATTTTTGATATGGGATTCTTGTCCTATATGACTGGAAATACTTTCAAATTACTATAAAAAGAAAGCTGATGGAATAGTGAGGTTTGGTAATGATGGTTCTTTTAATATTAATCGTAAGGGAAATACTAATATTGCCAATAAAGAGCTGAAGATGACTAAATTTCATTATATGGATACTCTTCATCACAATCTCCTCAGTGTGAGTCAACTATGTGACATAGGGCTCATAGTTACATTCAATAAAAAAGGCCATACTATAAAGAGAAAGATAAGGAATTATCTGATGAAAGGCTGCAGAACAGATGGAAACTTATGTCAGGTTGACAATAATGACAACTCTTGATATATGTCTTTTGTAGAAGAAAACAACATGTGTCACTAATTCCAGGGGAACATTAACCAAAAAAGCATGGGAAAAATATCAATTTTGAAGATAGCCATGGATATCCCCATTCTAAAATGTGAATGGGAAAGACTTGGGATGCTTTCAAATGAGAGAGTCTAGTATTTATTTTATATCGTCTAAAGAAGAAATAGGTATCAAATATTCTTGATCACATCTATACAGATGAATGTGGTCTAATAAATGATTCTAAAACTTATGGAGGGAGGTACATCATTCTTTTCAATGATTATTATAGTATAATGGAATGTGTAATGGTTAATCATAGGATGTGGAATGTACTTTATTGCATGAAATCATCTCACCAAATTTCATATAAGGATACTGTATGGAAAATCAAAGTCTAGTGATCGAACAATGGGAGATAATACAAGTCCGTTGATTTTGAGAATTACCTAGACAAACATGGATTATGGAATGATGTATAATCTTTAAAAACACTGTATTAAAATGGAGTTTTTGAGCTTCAGAATTGATAGGTCAACAATAAGGCTAGAACTATGCTGGTTGATATTCGTATCTCATTCCATTACTAGAAAGAAACTGTTGATGTTTCACTGCACATTCAAAATCAAACTGGACTTTATATGGGAGAAAGGAAGACACTCTATCAACTGTGGCATGGAAGTACGTATTCTTTGAAATACTTTCATGTTTTCAAAAGAAACTATTTCATCTGAAATAAATAAGGAAGTCAAGTGAAGTTGGGTCATAATGCAGTTGAAGGAATATTTCATGGATATCCATTTATCAACAAAGCTTGCTAGTGATTGAATAAGTGCATGGGGAGGATTTTGGAAAGCAGTTTTGTCAAATTCATTGAATAAAGAAACCCAAATTCTTCAAATAATTCTTATGCCGATGGGATAGAAGATGAGAAAGAATGTGAACATGAAGTAATTTCGTAATCAGAAGTAATGTATGATGTACAACACGTGAAGGAGTCACATCAGGATGTTGACTTAGAAGACGAATCGGAAGTTGAAACCATATCTAGAAAGAATTAAGTTGTATCTTAGAGGAGGAATTGAAGAGAAGAAACTGAGCAATCCATCATCATTGGTGATTGGACTGCACCCACACAAATGAAGAGAATTAAGAGTAATTAACAATCTTTATTTGTATCATTCGTGGAACCTTCGTCATTTGAAGAAGCTACAAAGGATGAATCAAGGGTGAAGGCCATTAAGGAATAGTTAGATCAGATTGACCAAAATCAGACATGGTATTGGGTCAAGAGGCCCTGAGGACACAATGTGATCGGTACAAAGTGAAATATTAAGAAACAAATATGATGAGAACGGTAATGTGATCCCAAATAATGTGTATCTTGGGTGTAAGGGATATTCACAAATTGAAGGTGTCGATGTTGAGGAAATATTTTCTCTAGTAGAAAGACTAGAGTCAATCAGGCATTTCCTTTCCGTGGAAATTAAAAATGGATATAATGTATATCAAATTGATGTCAAGACAACTGTCTGGAATGTTGTCCTCAAATAAGAAGTCTATATTGAACAACTAGCTAGTTTACTTCATAGTAATGATGGATAAAAAAATTTTAAAACTAAAGAAGGATCTTTGTAGTTTGAATTATGAAAAATTATAATGGTATTCCCAGCTATATTCTTATCTCAAGAATCTGGAATTCAAAAGAGGATAATTAGATCACAATCTCTTTCGTAATATTTCTTCAAAATAGCAGTTCATGGTTCTTGTTTACGTTGATAAAATTATATTGGGTGGAAGCGGGAAGAAATCAAGGGATGAATTTTCAAATCAAATGAAATCAGAACATGAAAAGACTATTATTGGGGAACTAAAATATTTATTGGGGATATAGAAGATTCAAATGAAGTATTACACTGTCATTTCTCAAAAAAATATTCAAGGGAGCTGCTGATGAAATTTAATATGCATGAGTCCAAAACAATGTCAAATCTGATTGAAGTTGGAAACAAACATGGGAAGAATTAGGTAGGATCCTATGAATAACCCACAATGTACAAGAGGATTATTGGAAGAATAATATTCCTAATAGAAACATGGCATGATATGGTCTTGACAGCTTTCTTTGGTGCCAGATTTCATAGTAATCTTAATGAAGAACATTTGACAGCAGTAAAAAGAATCATGAGGTAAATTCAAGGTTCCGGTATTTTTGGGATATACATTGCAGCAGGAATGAAAAAAGAATTATTAGTATTTTCTAATGATGACTAGGCTAGAGATGTAGCATATTGAAAGTCCACCGGTGGTGAAGTATTCTATTTTGGGAGGAAATGTGTTGGGTGGTTGAGCAAGAAACTAGAAAGTACTTATCATAGTACTGTTGAAGCAATGAATATCTCTTCTACAAAGTCATGAACTCAAATACATGGATTAGGAAACAACAGAAAAATATCGGTGATGAGGTAAAACAACCAATGGTGATTGAAAGTTATAACAAGAGTGTCATTGATCATATGAAGAATCAGGTTCAACATTGTCATACAAAACATATTAAAATTATATATCACTATATCAAGGGAAAATTTGGTAAAGGTTTGATTAAAATTGATCATGTGTTAACTAATGATCAATTGGTTGATATCCTGACCACACCACTTTTAGTGGTTTTGATTGAGAAACATTTTTTGATCCTCACTGTTCAGCCACTTCCCAATTCATAAAAAGGAAATGAATTTCCCCTCTCCCCAGCTATGATATTTTTTTTAATAATTTTGGGATTATGATGCCGGTTTATGGGGAAGATACTATCCAGGGGTATTTTGAGATGTTCAATGTACTTTTACCAGACATTTGGTTTATTGTCAATGGGGGTGATAAGATTAGATTTAGGATTCAGGTCAAGTACATGTAATGAACATGTAGTGCTATTGTGAGACTATGAGAATTCAGTGTTAGGAGGATAAGGAATTCATTTAGGATATGTAATGCTTTTGTGACACGATGAAAATTCAGTGTTTAGAGGATAACGAATTCATTCAGGATATGTATTGTGTTTGTTGAAGAATAAAAGATTTTCATGGGTGGTGTCCTTATGAATTCCAAAACACGGGATTCCAATTCATGCTACCCCTCTTGTTTTCAACACTAATCATTGCCCACTTATAATTAGAGTATTGATAGAGTTGATTCTTTTGTTTCTAGTATTTCTTGTGGATGGTTCTCTATTGAATTTATCTGGTTATTTCAAACAAATCGAAAGGAGGATATTGTTCGAACCACGACCATTCTATACAAAAAAATGTAGTTTGGTTGTTGTTTGATATAAATCCTCTTTGATGATTAGAATATTTACCAGGAATGAGATCATACAGTTAATGAGGATAACTGTACTGAATATGGCGTCGTTTTCCTATGTTTTCTAAATTTTAGGGCATGAAATTCAAAAAATCGAGAATTGCGGGTTTGGAAAAAGGAGTTTTGCACAAGATTGAAGTGTGTTAAGAAACATGCGTGCATGGATTGTTTTGGGATCAGTGCTTCAATATTTTGAAAACCAAAAAGTGCACTCAAGTCATGGATATGCGTGAAAGATGGTGTGGTGCGAAAGATTCTTACAAACCCAATTTGACATCTAAATTAGGGTTTTTTTCTCAAAATGAAACTTCAGTGGATCGAAGAAGATTTTGCAGTATCTTGTGCACATGGTCTTCTAATGCCTATAAATATGTGGCTACCCACAATGAATTCTCAAGGGTTTTTAAACAAAAATATGGTTCATCATCCGTGCGAAAGATTTTTGTACGTAATATTGGAAGAGAGTTAATCTTGCACGTAAGGTGTTCCTTTAGTTTGAAAAGACCATGTGAACCCTTCATTTTAGTTGTGCGAAAGATAATGGTTTTGTAGAATGATGGGATTTTACAGGAAGCCATCTTTAAGGACAAATACAAAATCATGTGTTCAATTTGAGTTATTTCACGCAAGTATAGTTTTGTGATTCTGATAGGATTTTGATTATCTAGGTTGAATGATCAGTTCATTAAAGTGATAAATTCAGGACAGTGATGCATGTATTGTCTCAGAAAAAATGAAGACAAATTCTTTAATGAAAATCAATTGAAGAAACCTTCATGTCGATAAATTGAGTTTGACTTCTCTCAATACAGTGAGCATAGGGGAGTTGAGGGTAGTGATCCAAGGGACGTAGTGAGTTATCCCTAAAACAATGTAAATTCATTGTCCCTAGGACATATTGAATGTACCTGAACTTTGTAATCCAAAACTAGTGACGTTTATTTGAATTAGGTATGATTGGAAACCTGTCGTCATATGCTCATTGGACATAGCCCTTAGTGGTGAACAATGTGAAAGTGATGAATGGTCTCTTTTCTAATGGTTGTGTGATTTATTTTACCTTTAATCTCATAGGGTTAACGAGTTCCTACAATTTTGTGAACAAGATCATTGTTTCAAAAAGATATAGATGACACCTTGATTCACCCCTCCCCTATTAGGGTGTCCTGGGGTTTTACAAGTTTTATCAGAGTGTAAATATTACTTTTGTTAGTCATTCCTTTTCTATTAGGATGAATGCAGTAAATGAAAGGGGAATCCCTCTCTTTGATGGAATTAATTTTCAAATTTTGAAGAATGAAATTATACCTCATTTAAGAACCCCTGGAATAGAAGTCCTCTTTGCGTCTACGCAAGAAATACATTTTAATGATCAAATAGAGATTTATATGACTGATAATGATAAAAATGTTCTTGATGTAGATACTTAAGCCCAAAATACTCTCATTCTGGCTAATTCAGATCAAATATATTTAAAAGTGATTAGTTATACCTCATCAATTTCAATGTGGGATAAACATGAATATATTTATGAAGGAGATAACAATGTAAAGGAGGAAAAAAATCATTTCCTACAAAATAAGTTTGATGATCAGAAGATGCATCCTGAGGAGAATGTAAACTCCTTCTTAAATCGAATTTCAGATGTAGTGGGAGAAATTCGAGGTCTTGGAGAGGAAACCAAAGAAGATGATATCATAAAGAAAATATTGAGAATAATTTCTACTATGTACAATGCAAATGTGTTAGCCGTTGGAGAAATACTTGTATCTAAACACTATCTAGATTATTTTCTACGTATTCTAGTGGCATAGTACATGAGACTCAAAATATAGGATGTTGCGACTTCTGTTAGAAATGAAATGCTATTCAAATCCATGGATATACTAAAAATTCATGATAATGTGGAAGTGAATATGATGTTGAAAAAGAAATTATTTCTCTCATTTCTATGAAGCTGAATATGGGAAAAGTAATATTTATTGGTAGTTCACCTCTACCATTTTTTTGTTGAGGAAGAGTGGGGAACATTGCCTCTCAGTGCCAATGAATGTTCGATGAGGAATGGAGTGAAGCAGAAGACATCAAGAAGCCTCGAAAAAGATTCTTCAAAAAGGGAGACATAAAATTTGGAAAGAAAGTACTGAATTAGAATTTTTTCTATGAAGAGGAAGTTGATGATATAGAATTATGTGAAGAAGAAGAACTAAGATTTAAAACTAGAAACCATGCTTCCCTGATGGATACCATTGAAAAGTCAGAACCCTCGATCGATAAACACAATGATAATCAGATGACTCTTAATAGTGATCCCAATATAATAAATAAGGATTCATTTTCCAAGAATTATAATAATTTTACGAGATTTAATAAGTGGAATGAAATGGTAGAATAATCCTCATAATTTGATGATGTAATTGAAGCTTAAATTGAATGACTAGAAGAACTAGTGAGAGTACAATCTTCAATCCATGAAAGAGAAAAAGATTTTTTATAAGTAAATCATATATTTGATGAACAATAAAATGTCATAAATGACCTTACATCCATATTGGATGAGAAGTCCAAGACTGTTGAGGTTCTTGTTGATGAAGTTGTTACTCTTATGAGTAAACTTGAGTGTCAATCAACCACAAATGAGGGTAAGAATGCAATTAATTTTGGAAGATTCTCTAAGGCAAAATTACTTGTAAGGGCCATGCATGGTTCATATGATGTTGAAAAAATCTGGATATATAAAATACCCGCTAGCATGGGATACAGTGGAAACAGTTTTGAAGCTGACACATCAACTAATGGAAGTGAGTAGAGTCAAAAGATAAGAAATATGAAAGTTGGACATGTTGAAAAGCTGGATGAAGTGCTAAAAAGGAAACCCTCAATCAAAAATAAAATAATAACTAATGATTATCCTCAAACACTAAAAATGATAGTCACTCCAACCATTTTTACAAGGAATGATACATGAGGATAAATACATTTGAGAAGAAATTTACTTTCTTAAATTTCAATTTTGTGGCTATATGAGCCATAACCTGTCATATTGTGAAGAGGCATGGAGAAATTTGAATGTGGAAGATCTGGGAAGCCAACAAAGGAGATAGATTTCATATCCTACATATTATAATAGAAATTTTCCATGGATATTGTTTTCACTATTTTAACATTTTCCATAAAGCTATTTAGTGCAGTTAGAGGTATGATATTAGAAATTCTAACATCTCTCTGAGACTGTTCAATACTCACCCTCTCGATGGTTTTGTCTCACAAATAGGTTTTTTCATTCCGAAAAAGATTATGGGTATGAATAATGTTATTACAAAGATGAATGAATTAGAACTCCATTATTTTCTTACACACAATCCAATATCATGTGGGAAGAGAAGAAGATCATTGATAAGTCCAGTCTTGCTGAAGTAGCTTTCAAAGCTACAAAAATCAGCAGAACCATGATTGCTGATAGTGGATGCACATCCCATTTGAATGGAAATGAATGATATTTTAGAGAACATTAAAAAAATTGTTGATTGAACAATGATGTTTGGTAATGATGCTACTTTGAAGATTAAAAGTTGTTGAAATACTACTCTTGTCAATGGAGAGGTGAAGAAGATGGAAGTTCTTTATGTGGATGGTCTGTGTCACAATCTCCTCGATGTGATTCAACAACGTGACATATGGATCCAAGTAACATTTTATCAAAATGGATTCAATATAAAGTGAAATATTGGAAATTCTACCATGAAAGGTTGCAGAACAGTTGGAATCTTATATCAGATTGACAGTAAAGAGAACACTTGCTATATGTCTGTTGAAGATGAAAACAATCTGTGGCATTGAAGGCTGGGGACCATTAACAAACAAGACATGGAATATATATATAATAAGAAGATAGTCATGGATATCCACATTCCGAAATGAGAATGGGAAAATACTAGTGAATATTTCATATGGGGGGAGCTAGTATGTATTTCACATCTTCCAAATAACAAAAAGGCTTCACTACTTATTTATCTTATCCATATAGACGTATGTGGTCTGATAAAAATTAGAAAACCTCTTGGAGAGAGGTACTTAATCCTTTTCATCAATGATTATTGTAGAATGGCTTTTGAATGGTTATTCACAGGAAGTGGAAAGTACTTGATTTCCTGAATAGTTTTCACCGAATTTCCAAGAATGAAAGTGGTTGAAAAATCAATGTCTTCATATATGAAAATTTATGAGAATACACATCAATTGAGCTTGAGAATTACATAGAAAAACCTTCAATAAGTCATGAGGTAGTTGTTTCGAGAACTCCATACCAAATTGGAGTTATTGAATGCCGAAATCAACAAATCAACAACATGGCCTGGACAATGATAGTAGAGAGTTTTATCTCTCACCATTACTGGAAAAAAGCTCTTGATGCTGTAGTGTACATTAAAAATCAAACCAGGATTAATATGGGAAAAATAAAGACACAATTTGAATTATGGCATGTAAGAAACCCTATGTTAAATACTTCCTTGCTTTCAGAGGAAACTTTTTCATCTGAAATAAAGAAGGAAATCAAGGGATGTTTTGTGACAATACAGATGAAGGTATATTTCATGGATATTTAAGGAATATAAATGCATTCAAATTTTTCAATAAGGGGTTGGGGAGGATTTTGGATAGCAGTTATGTCAATATCATTGATGATAGAACCCCTAATTCTTCAAATAATTCATATGCTAATGAGATAGAAGATGAGGATGAATTTAAATATTTTGTACATGAAAATACAGAAATAGAGGAAGATGTAAAAACTATACGTAGTCACATCAGGATGTTGACTCAGAAGAAGATGTCACAATCCATCCCCTAGGGACCGTGCCCTGACTACACCAAGCCCACTATCGATAGGCCAGGGGCTGGTGACTAGCACCAGAACGACATATCCCAAAAACTGGGAAGGCATTGCCTCTAAACATGTAAAATCACCCAAACCAAGCACATAGCCATATACAACCACAAGGTAAACTACAAAGTAAATATTTTGTGTACATTTAGTAAAGGGTGAAAGGATACAATACCAACTGAAAAGTATAAGTAATACTAAAATAGAACAGCTCATGTGAATACCTTCCAAGTACCCTACCTGAATGGTAGGTACCACTCTCGAATGGTCATCCCTACGGATCATCTCGTTTAATTCCCCCTCCGATCGGCCTCCATTCTGTTACCCTTAAGCTCGATTAGCATTGTCCTTCATCGGAACAAGACATAGAAAGGTGCGGTCATAGCCTATACAGGGGTCGGTAAAACCATACATAGTAGGGACCCCGAGACCCTCTTAGGTCTCATAGAGTTCCAAAAATAATAAACCATAAATCCCAAACCAATTGTCATCAAAACAACATAGGTATATGCCCATACATATACCTAAGTAATCAAGACATTCAATGGTAACACCATGAAGGTATAAGTACCACAAGGGTAACACCATTAAGGTTTAAGTACCACACTAGAAACACCACGAAGGTTGAAGTACCACACCATTATTACCACGATCGTAGAAGTAAAACACACGAATAACCATGAAGGTAGAAGCACCATGCAGGTATCACGATGAAGGTAGAAGACTCATCTCAAACCTGGTATATATGTAAGCAGAGAATTAAAATTGATTGGTTTCTAAGCTTTATCATATTATTATGTTAAGAGGCACTACTTCTGATTATACAGTGTCTGACCCACACAAGATCGATAGGTAGTTACCCCCGAAATGACCCATACAGAATCTGACCCACACAGGATTGCTGAACGCTGACCCACACTGGATTTGAACCATACTATATCTCTATGCGTTGACCAATATAGGATCATTGAGCATTGTTCCACATAGGATCTGACCCACACAGGATCACCTGACACTAACCTCTGTATGATCTATCTCCAATGTATGCCTCACTGACAGCCCCTAGATTCCTGCTATAACATGTCTGATTCTAGGATAACCGCTCCTCAAGACATTTTTCATACCTCAACATCCAGTAATATCCATGAAAAATTATTCCAATGGTCTGTCACATCATGAGGGACCCAATGCAACAGACGACACGTCAATTGGATGCCCGGTCTGTATGTTATTATCGTTACCACTCCTAGGGCCCTGTTGGATTCAAGGTTTGATCCAACCCAATCATACTCCAACATTACTCCAAACTCAAGAAGAGTATAACAAAAAGACCATCTTGATCCAAGGATTCTGGTGCCATATGTGGTTCATCAAAAGGATACTCGGTTATCAAGATATGCCCCAAAAGGAATATCTTGGTCTACATGGGTCTGGCCCAGTTGGCCTGGGCCGCAGCGGGAATGGCCCACTGGGCCTTGGTCCATCTTAGGCTGTGATGGTGATGGCCCGTGGTTTATCCATGGTTGGGATGCCCATTGTGACAGGGTCTGCCCTAGCCGTAACTCGGGGGGTGGGGGGAGGTTCCCCCTGTTTTCTGAATGACCTAATCGTCATTCGGTTGCCCTACTGGCACATGGGACAGCATGGTGGTCATGCACGGTGTGATGCGGCCAGCTGAAATGGTTGGCTGGTTCTCCTCCCAGCGGCGTGGATGTGTGTCGTTGTCCCCCTATGGTCGGTCGGGTGTCGGCCACCATCTGACCACCACCACAGACTCCTGCTGTGGTGGCACAGACGCGAGCTGCCGCTCCACCGTGCAGTTGGCTGGATACCGGCCACCTCCCTCTTCAAGAGAATCTGACTGTCTGTGACCTCCACTTCCGTCGGCACAGACGCACTCCAACCACGTTACACACAGCCGACCGAATGTCATCCACCACCCTCTTCTATGATTCGATGTGGCTTTGTTCCAAGCCTAAAAATTATGATGATCCCTTATTCATGATTGTCGGGTTGTGATCTCTATGTCCATATATTATGCTCCATGAGACATTTCATTTTTAGAACACTTAATTGTATGACGACGAAGAACACACGACGAACAAACAAAGAACGAAAGAAAAGGATCATGGTATAAGTGTGGAACAAAGGCCATGTTTTTTGGCCACCATCATTGTGAATCTAGATTATGAATAATCAACAAAAAGAATTAAAAATACTTTAAATTAAAACCCTTACCTTGTTTTCTTATTGGAGACTGTGCGGGGAAGGAGATGAAGATGATGAATTCACCAATGTTCATCCCTCCCACAACAGCCTCCAATTTCGTTCCCTCATTCTTGATCCAGAGAACATTCATCAATGGAAAAGTTCATCGTTTGGAGAGTGTTTCTATAAATGATCTTTCTTCCAATCCTTGTCCCCATGAGAGGTGAGGTGCCAAATTAAAAATATAATAATTAATGTTGGCACACCAATTTAATGATTCCAGGAATTAATAAAACAGAACTCTTAATTATCAAGTTGATTCATTAATTCTGAATTAATGAATCATATTAATTAATGTGGAATGTGGTTACACATTTTGTGTAACTGGGAATTTAATGTCAAGTATGAAATGCACAATCAACCTCATGTGGTCACCACTGTCATGATTCGAATGGTAGGGTTTAAAAATAAAATAAAAGAAATTACTCAATTTTACTATCATTCTAACCCTTCCACATAAAATCTGAAAAACATCACTTCTACCCTAGACCTACAAAGGTTGAGGATAAGGTATCTTTAAGAGAATATCAGTAGTTCAAGTTCAAAGGAGTCCTCATATTTCAATTTTGAGCACCGGTTCAAACGTTATAAAATTCAGCTCGCACGTTTACTCAATGTACCGTATTTTTTTTTTCAGAAATTCATTCACGGAACACCGGGCCTTGGAATCACATGCCATAAAATTTCACGGACTCATAATATTACAATATAATTAAATAAATTACATGAAAATAACATGGTCTTTACATTCTCCCCAACTCTGTGCTTTTCATCCCCGAAATCCACAACACAAACTAGGGAAATATTTGGGCGTACTGAGCATGAATCTGAGCCTCCCTCTCCCAAGTACTCCAATGGAGGTTCTTGTGCTGCCAACGAACGTGCACCATAGGTATTGACCGCCCATAAAGGACTTCTTCTTGACGATCCTCAATCTCCACTAGATCCTCTAAAAAATGACTCCCCGTCGTCGATGTCCAGCTTTCCCTAGTTAATGAAGTGCGAAGGATCATGTATCTATCTCTTCAGCTACGATATGTGAAACAATTCGTGCACCCAAGGAAACTCGGGTGGATGATCTAGGCCGTAATCCACCTCGCCTACTCTGCTGAGGACCTGAAAGTGTATGATTATCCTCAGAGTTATTGTCAACCCAGAAAAATCTCCGCAAATCTCATCGAGGTGAGACCCATTAAAAGACATGGTCACTATCCTCAAACTCAAGAGGTCTTCATCTCTTGTCAGCATAGGGCATCAGCCTATTCTCTGCCATCTTCATCCATTTCTGGATGATCATCACCTTCTCCATGGTATTTTGTACCATCTCTAGTCTCATGGGTGCTGACTCCCTAGGTTAATCAAGCACCGAGGTGATCTTTAAGGCTGACTATACAATGTCTCATATGATGTCATACCAATGGTGGAGTGATAGCTATTGTTTTACTCAAACTCCACCAAAGGAAAGTGATTCTCCTAGCTGCAGCCGAAATCTAGGACGCAAGTACGCATCGTGTCATTAATGGTCTGAATGGCCAGTTTTTTCTGACCATCATTCTGTGAATGGAAGGAAGTGCTAAATTGAAGCTGTGTCAGGAAAGCCTCCTACAACTCCTTCCATATCCAGGAAGTGAAACATGCATCATGATATGAGAAAATAGTATATGGAACTCCATGAAGCCCTACAATCTACTTCTCTTATAGGAATCCCAAGCTCCATACTGATCCCTTCTATCTGATAGATATAAAGCGGGCCGACATGTTGAGTCATTGAATTATCACCATGACAGAATCATGACCACTAGTCATTTGTGGAATTCCTGTCCCAAAGTCCATGGATATTCCATCCCACATCCACTATGGAACAAATAGTTTCTGAACTCGGCCTGGTAGAACCTGGTGCTCTACCTTCACTTACTAACATGAGAGGCACCGTGAGACAAACTATGCCACTTCTTTGCTCATTCCCAGTAAACATAGCTGACGCTGAAGGTCCTAGTACATCTTATAAACTCTTGGATGTACATCTAGAGGGGAAGTATGGAACGCCCTAAACACTTCCTCCTTAAGAGCCACTGGTACAATAGTACACCCTCTAATGAAAATGAAGGGCTCCCGACAATCAGATAATCAATCAGGTGACTTTCCTATGGATATTTAAGCACATAGAGCCTCGCAGTTAGTGTCAATGAGCTTAACCTCTGAGACTTGATGATAGAGGGGGTAGTGAGTGTTAGAGACTGAAGATAAGTTAATATATCTCAATCCACATAGGATATCTATAAAGCAAATAGCTACTCCATCACCTCACTTAGAAATTGTATAACAAATATCGTGCTTAGAGCATCTGATACTATGTTCCCCTTCCCAGGATTATAGACTATCTCGATGTCATAGTCTTAGATAAACTCATTCCAATGCCGATGTGTCAGGTTCAGGTCCTTCTGAGGGATGATACACCTGAGACTCTTGTGATCAGAGTATACTGTAAATTTTTCACCCATCAAGTAATGTTGTCGCATCTTCCAGGAGAAGTCCACTACGACTAACTCCAGGTCATGGGTAGAGAAGTTATGCTCATGTTGTCTCAACTGTCAAGAACCATATGCGATCACAGCTCGCTCCTGCATTAGGAAACATCCAAGTCATGTCCCTGATGCATCACAGTAGACGACATACCCAATTCCCACCTCTGATAGCCTCAATATAGGGGCACTTTTTAGTCTCTAACTCGCCTCCTGGAAACTCTGATGGCATCTCTTTGACTACATGAGGGGTTTCCCCTTCTTTTTCAATGATGATAATTGTGCCTCAACTAAGGAAAAGTTAGGCACAAACCTTCGGTACAACCGAACAAACCCAAGAAACTCCTCACTTTTGTCACACTCTTGGGTACCTCCCATGAATGTACAACCTTAATATTGACATGATCCACTACAACCCCAGCCTCTGAGATTATGGGTCCTAATAAGTGAACCTCTCAGATCCATAACATGAACTTTGAGAGAATACCATAAAGATGGTTCTCTCGGACTGTGTCCATAACTATCTAAAGATTATAGGAATTCTCCTCCTACTTCGATGAATAATTCAGTATATCGTCGATGAATTCAACCACAAAGAAATCGAGGTATGGCTGAAAGATCCTGTTCATGAGTCCCATGAACTCTGCTCGGGAATTAGTCACACTGAATGCCATAACCATGATCTCATAGTGGTCATACCGAAATATGAAGTTCATATTCTGCACATCCTTGTATCATAACATGTTCTGTAGATAGCTTCATCTGAGGTCTATCTTCAAAAACTATCATTCTCCCTTCTGAAGGTCAATGAGATCATCAATCATCGGGAGGGGGTACTTGTTCTTCCTGGTCACCTTGTTCTGGCGCCAATAGTCTACAAAGAGTCTCAAATTCCCATCCACCTTCTTGTAAAATAATATTAGGGTTTTCTATTGAGAAACAGTGGGCCTAATAAACCCCTTTCATTGCATGTCCTCCAATGGTACTCGCAGCACTCGGAGCTCTACTGGAGCAATATGATATGCTGTTGTAGCTATATGTGACATACTAGGGTACATTTTGATGTAGAAATCCACCTCTCTATGAGGAGGTAGACCCGAACAATCATCAAGGAAAACATTAGTGTACTGGTCCACCGCTGGAGGATAGCTCGAAATATCAACATCAATCACATTGAGAGTAAGGGTATCCAACTTTTGTGTGATCATCTATAAAATCATCTAGGTATGTCCATCATGTTCTGAAAAGGTTCCCTTATTGATGGTGAAGGAAAACATGGTCACATACATGCATAAAACCACACAATGCGCCTAATACAGTCAATAAGAGCATGAACTGTGGATAACCAGTCCATACCCAAGATAACATCATAAGGATTTGACGCCCCAACTAGACGATCTCAGCCGAAGCTCTCCCCTCATAGAGTAGGCTCACACTACTGGCACCAGCATATAATCATCTAATATGCTCATGTTGGAGTCTCGAGCTATAAGGATCGATCCATCGGCTCCCATGGAATCTTCTAGCTCTGAACGAGTTTCATGGAAATAAATTTGTGAATGGATACTATTTCTTTAAGAACTGTAGCTAGGGTTGAGTAGAATCATATTGTTCCTCATATCATCTCTGATGAACCGTGGTCATAGGCCTCAACTTCATGGAGCTGAGCTCGTCACTGTCCACCTACTCCCTATGGTTGGGGTGGACCACCTAGTGGTGGTGGTGGTAGAACCGCGGATCGTCATCCACCATCAGCTGCACAACCTGCTCCTCTTCCACATCTTCATCCTGCTGATGGACCACCTCGATTGAATCTTCACATCTTCCTAGGTAGTCCTTCGACCATCTTCTAGTCTTCTTTACAGCGGGTTGGGTAGTCAAGATCCATGTGACCATGCCCGCTGCACAAGTAACATTGTATGATCCTCACCTGTACTACTCTATCTCAGGAGCCCCACCCCACCGATCTTGTTTCCTATGTTCGTCCACCTGTTGGTATTTCCACTTGGACCTCTGCATCTTCTCTCTACTGCCAGTGGCCGATGACTCTGCTATGTGTCGTCCAGTAGTGGGCCTCACTCCTAGTGACTTCTTAGAAAGGAATCTCTCCACTAAGAGTTTGTTATCTAACACCACTGCATGCATCAGGATGCGGAGAGAATCCTTCGAAGCTCTAATATACCATCTGATACCCATCTCGATGGTTTGGGCCCTACATAAAGGGTCTCGCACCATGTTAGTGGAGTACTATGAGAGGTCAGTGAACCTCTCTTAGTATTAAGCCACAGTCAAGTTGCACTGATGCTAGTGTAGATGTTGATATATATTCACTGGGCATAGGGTCATTGGGACGAACTCCACCCTGAAAAGGATCTCGATGTCCACCCAGATGTGGGACACCTCATCGTGAACCTAGAGAATCAAGATCCACCATTTTCCATCTACTTACTGAAGAAGACGTGCGACAAGGATCACCATGAGATCTGAAGGTTCACCTACTAGTCGAAAAACTCAAACCACGACCTCCAACAAATCCTCAGCTTCCTACGGATCCTTCTCACCCCGGATAATTGGTGGAATATGGTGCTAGAAATTGTGAAACAATGTCAAGCTGTTTTCACTCGATTCTGCTATGGCTGGTGGCATTGTCGGGCCAATGGGTTGTGGTGCTGCTGGTACACCACCCTATGATACAACTGTTGTAATGGCCCCCCTGCACTGATGCCTCGTCACACAGTGGGAAATCATCACATACTCTACCTGGAACCCTGGATGGCTATCTATGTGGAAGCTTCCTGAAACAAATCATGTGCACCATATTCATTATGTAATACCTAGTGAGCTGACTCAAAGTAATCACAATGAAAAATTGTCAAAAACACACACACAATTAAAGTTTTCATGAACTGAGTTGGAAATTAGAAGTCTGTGTATTGGTGTATGGATACGTCAGCAACCACAACAACACTGGATTCCCCAAACTGAAAACCACACTCATCACACATAACACTATTTCCACATATAATGATTAGATTCATGGTTCCTTAGTAGAACCAAACTCCTATGATACTAATTTTCCGTGACCTGTCCCTTGGGGCCAATTCCGTGACTACTGAAAGACCGCCTTCCATTGAACAGGGGTCGACAACTATAATCAGAAAGGCATATACCTAAAATAGGGAAGGATCTTCCTCTAAACCAATAAAATCACCCAAACCAAGAACAAAACTAGATATAAGAAAAAGGTAAACTATAAAGTAAACAAGTTGTGTATAGTAAGTAAAGAGGGAAATGATACAGGCCCAACTAGAAAGTACAAGTGAAACTGAAAAAGAACAGCTCCAGTGAACACCCACCAAGGACCCTACCAGAAGGGTAAGTACAACTCTCGAAAGGTCATCACTGCGGATCATGTTTTCTAATTTACTAATCCGATCTACCTCCAGTCTTTTACCCTCGACCTCAATTAGAGTTGTCTGTCGTCTGTAGAAGACACAACAAGTTGTTAGCCTATCCCATGCAAGGGTGAGTATAATGATAATCAGTAGGGACCCCATGAACCTCGTAGGGCTCCTAGAGTTCCAAAAAGGATAAATCAAAAAGCACGAAAAATTAGTCATCCACACTAATTTGGTATATGACCGTACATATAACTAAGTTATCAAGACATACACAGGTAACACCATGAAGGTAGAAGTACTTCATAGGTAACACCACACAGGTAACCCCATGAAGGTAGAAGTACCAAACATGTATCACCACGAAGGTAGAAGTAGCACACAGGTATCACCACGAATGTAGAAGTACCACATAGTTATCACCATGAAGGTAGAATTACGACACATGTGTCACCGCGATGTTAGAAGATTCAGCACACACCAGGTATATGAGTAAGTCACAAATGTACAAATGATTAGTCATGAAGATAGATCAACTTTTTCAACCAAGAGGCATTACTGGTGATTGTACAGAGTCTGACCCAGACAGGATCCATAGGTACTAACCCCCATAATGCCCCACACATGACCTGACACACACAGGATCGTTATGAATTGTTCCACACATGATCACTGAGTGCTAACCCACATAGGATCTGACCGACCCAATATCGATATATAGTGACCCATAAAGGATCATTGAGTGCTAACTCACACCAGAGTAGACCCACATTGGATCACTCGGTACTATCCTCTGTATGATCTATCTCCAATCTCCATCTCACTAACAGCCACTGGATTCTCGCTATAGCATGTTTGATTTCGGGAGAACCACTCCTCAAGCCATCAACAATTCCTCAACCACCAATATGATCCGTGAAGAAGTATCCTGAAGGTTTCTTACGTCATAAGGGACCCAACATAATAGACAGCCTGTGAATCAGACACTCGGTCTATTAGATATTAGAATTTTCACTCTGAGGGCCCTGTTGGAAGATCGGTTCTCAAGATATGGTCAAAAATTCGTATTTGGGTGTAGATGGGTCCGGGTCCGGTCCGACCCGGTCAGCCAACCCGACCCGACCCTTTTCGGGCCCAGCATGGATGGCCTGGGCCAGGGAAGTCCTGGCATGCTGGGCCATGGTCCTGCCTGACCAACGAAGGGGATGACCAAACACTGCCCACTGGGCGCGTCCCAATGGAGCGCTCTTTAGTGCATCCGCGGTTGGTTGGCCCGCCATGGTGGGGTTCTCCCAAAATGAAACCCAGGGGGAGGCCCACCCTGGTATTCCAAATTGTCCAATGGTTGTTCAGTCTCCCTAATATCATGTGGAACCACTTGCCAGTCCCACCGGGTGTGACGCGGTGGGCCAGAACAGACGATCGGTTCTCCTACAAGTGGCACTGACGCGCATCGATGTCCACCTACGTTCGGCCGAGTGCCAGCTGCCCTCTTGCATCCACCGCGGCGAAGCGGTCGTGGACTCCTTCTTTAGCTGCATGGACGCAATATGACACTCCACCAAATGTTCGTCTGGATTCTAGCCACCACCATGCTCTGTCGTAGCCAATGGGTCGCAACCTCCTCTTCTATCGGCGCAAAAGCGTGTCACCCTCCTTCCATGCGTCCGGCCATATTCTGGACTCCACCCTATCTTGCGAGCCATTGCAGCTTCATTCCAAGCCCAAAAATTGTGATATTCCTATATTCCCAATACATGGGTCATCATCTCTACTTCCATATGTCGCGTTCAATGAGACAATGTGTTTTCAGCACACATAATTATTTGGTGACGTCAAAATCATGAAGAACCCGCGAAGAACAAAATAAAAGGGTCGAGGTAAAAGTAAGTAATGATTCCCATGTTTGTTTTTTCATCATAATTATGAATGATGATTATGAAGAATCAAAAAAAAAAGAATTAATCATACTTAAAATTAAAACCCCTACCTTATTTCCTCGTTGGAGATAGCTTGGGGAAGGAGATGAAGATGATGAAGTCATTGACGTCTGTCGCTCCCACAACAGGTTGAAAAGATGGTCCCCAATTCTTGATCCAGAGAACATTCTTCGTTAGAAAGGTTCTTTTTTGGAGAGTGTTTCTCTAAGGCTTTCCTTTGCCAATAATATTTCCCCATGAGAAGTGAGGTGCTAAATAAATAATTTAAGAATTAATGTCTGCCCATCAATGGGGAGATTTGAAGAGTTAATAAAAAATAAGTCTTAATTAAAAAGATGATTCATTAATTATGAATTAATGAATCCTATTAATTAAATTGGAATGTGGATACCCATTTTATTGTAAAACGGAATTTAATTCCCCACATTAAAAACCTGAAAACCCTTGTGTGGTCCCCACCTTCATGATTAAAATTTGAGGGTTTAAAAAAATGTAATTATTTTATTTTATTATTTGTCTAACCCTCCCACAAAAAATCTGAAAATACTTACATGTACCCTCGACCTACTGTAGTTGGGGTGAAGGTCTCCTTAAGAGAATATTGATGCAATGAGTTCAATAGTGTCCTCAGATTTTAATTCCGAGCACCAGTTCATACAATACAAGATGCCGCTCGTGCATTTTCTCAACATAGACGAAAAAGAAGTTTATAAATCCATTCTTGCTACACCATGTTTCAGAATCACATGCCATAAATTTTTTCAAACATGTAATTTTACCATATAATAAAAAAAATTACATTGAAAAAAACCGAGTTTTATTAGAAGAATTTGAAGTTGAAACAATAGCTTGAGAGAATTCAATTGAATCTCAGAGGAGGAAACGAAGTGACGAAATTTATCAATCCAAACTCTTTGGGTATTTTACTTCACACACACAAATGAGGAGAATGACGAGTAATTAAAAATATTCATTTTTATCAGTTGTAGAACCTTCCACATTTGAAGAAGATTCAAAGGAGCAATCATTGGTGAAGGATATGAATGAAGAGTCAGATCAGATTGACCAAAATCAGACATGGGAGCTGGTCAATAGACTCAATGGTCAAAATGTGATTGGTAAAATGTGGAACTTTATGAACAAATATGATGAGAATGGTAATGTGATCTGAAATAAGTTGCAACTACTGTATAAGTGATATTCACAGATTGAAGGAGACGATATTGTGGGAACTTTTCTCCAGTTCCAGGACGAGAGTCAATAAGTCTTTTCCTAGCCAATGAAATTCAAAGAGGATATAAAGCATATCAAATGGATGGAAATAAAACATTCCTGAATGGTGTTCTCAAAGATGAAGTCTACATGGAACACCCAGTTGGATTTCTTCTTGGTACTGATGAAGTAATGTTTTTCAAAATAAAGAATTCCCTATATGGATTGAAGCATCCACCATGGGCATGGTATTACCAGCTAGATTCTTATCTCAATAAGAATAAATTCAAAACCGAAGGAGAAGATAACAATATCTATGTGAATAATTATTGGAAAGATCATTTCATGGTTCTTATTTGCGTTGATGACATTATATTTGGTGAAAGTAGGTAAAAATTAGTCGAAATTTTTTCCAAACACATGAAATCATAATTTCAATTGTCTATGATTTGCGAGCCAACCTATTTCATGGTGTTGAATGTGATCTGAAAGAAGGATTAAACATTCATTTATCAGGAAAAGTATGCATGAGAGTTGCTGGAGAAATTTAATATTCATGACTCCAAACCAATGTCAACTCCGATTGTGGTTGGAACTAAACAAAGAATGTAAGTGGATGGGACCTCTGTAGATACCACCATGTACAAGAGGATTATTGAAAACTTATTATACCAAACAACGACACGATATTACATTGTCATTGAAACTTTCTTATCTACCCGATATCAGAGTAATTTGAAGTTGAAACATATGATAAGAGTAAAAAGAATCATTAGGTACATTCAAGGTACTCATAATTTTGGTTTATACTTTGCTAGAGAAAGGGAAAACAAATTATAAACATTTTATGATGCTGACTGGGCTGGAGATGTACTCGATATAAATTCCACTGGTGGTGGATCATTTTATATTGGGAAGAAATGTGTTGGTTGGTTGATAAAGAAACAAGAAAATGATTCTTTTAGTAATACTGAAGCTAATAATATCTCCACTACAAAGGGATGATCTCAAATACTATCGATGAAGCAACAACTAACAGATATTGGTGATGAGTTGAAACAACCAATGGTAATTTATTGTAATAATGAGAGTGCAACTGATCTTATGGAGAATGTTGTTCATTATTCTCGTAAAAAACATATTAAAATAAGATATCACATTATCAATGGAAAAATTTGAATAGGGTTTGATTAAAATGGATCATGTGGGAACTGATGAGGAAGTTGTTGATATCCTCACCAAGCCACTATAAATAGTTGTGTTTGAGAAAAATTTGTTGATCCTAGGTGTTCATCCCCCTCTCTGTGTATAAGGATTTTACAAAATTCCCCTCTCCCAGGATATGATAGATTTTTTGTAAATGTTTATTGATGTGATGTTGGTTTAGGGGGGATACACTATCTAGGGGTGTTTTTATATATTCAATAAATTTTTAGAAAATATTGGGTTTATTGTCAATGGGGGATAAGGGAATAAATTTAGGATTAAGTACATGTACTTGTAACGAATATGTAACAATTTTGTGACCTGATGTGAATCTACTGTTAGGATGATAAGGAATGCATTGAGGATATGTTATTCTTCTGTTACCATATGAGAATTTGCTGTTAGTATGAGAAATAATGCATTCAGCATATATAATGCTTCTATGGAACAGTAAGAGAATAACATGCATGGTTTCCGTAAGAATTCATAAACATGGGATTCCAATGCAGAAATCCCCTATATTTTTCTACACCAAGCCTTCCTCATGTATACTTAGAGTGTTGGCTTAGTGGGTTCTTGTGTTTGAGGTTTTTCTTGTGGTTGGTGCTCCATTGAATTTATCTGGTGATTTCCAAAAAACACAACTGTAAATATTGATGGAATCGAGATAGTACTATGTAGGATATGGAGTTTTGTGTTTGTTCTCTATTAATCATCATTTCATGTTGAAGATGTTTTCTAGGAAAGGGATCACACAGTTAAAGCAGACAACCATACTTAAGGCAGCGCTATTCTCTAGTGATTTCCAAATTTTTGGGCATGACAATTGGGAAATTGAGAGTTTTGTGTTTAGAAAAGGGATTTGAGTGTAATATTGAAGGGTTTTTAGAATAATTAGTGCAGGTCATGTTTTGGGATTAGTGATTCAAAAGATGGAAAAACAAAAAATTTCCCGCAAGACATCGTTGTGAGTGGAAGATGGTATTTCATGAAACAATCTTAACCGCCCAATGTGACTTCAATATCGGTTTTTCCTACTCAGAAAGAAACATACCCACACAGATGAAGATGCGTCGGGATCATGAACGCATGGTCTTCAAAGGAATAAAAATATGTGGCTAACCACAATGATGTCTTAACAGTTTTTAATGAAGATCTGGCTGCTCTGTTGTGTGAATGATTTGCGTGTGAAATATTGGAATACAGTAAATCTAGCGTGCAAGGTATTCCATTAGTCTGAAAGGAACAAGTGAACCCTTCAGTGTCATGGGGATAAATATAAGGGTTGCGTAGGAAGTAGGGGTTGCACAAAAGTAATCTTGCATGAAAAATCACAAATCTCTCGTGTAGGTTGTGGTATTTCATGCAATTACAGTATTTTTCTTCTAATATGATTTTCCACATCTAGGTTCCGTAATAAGTCCTTTCAAGTGCATCAATTCATGACATCGATGTAAGAAGTGTCTTGTGTTGAATAGTGAAATGGTTTTCAATGAAAATATATTATTTTGTACTTCATGTCGATAAACTGAGTATGACTTCCCTCAAGTCAATGAGTTAGGGGAGTCGAGGGAAGTGATCTGAGGGACGCAATGAGCTATCTGTGAACCTTTTTAAAGGAAGTGTTCCTGGGACAGAGTGACTGTACTCGAACCATGTAATTCACATATAGTGAAGTATAGTTTAATTAGGTATGAACGAAAACCTATTGATGTATGCTTCATGGTTGGATCCCTTACTGGAGATCAAAGTAAGAGTGTTGTGTGGTTCATTTTCTTGTGGATGTGTGCTCTCTGTTCTCTTGAGTTCTATAGGTTTAACATGTTTCTACTACCCTCAGAACAAGATCCTTGTTTTAATAAGAAAAATATGACACCCTGATTCGCCCCTCCCTCTCAGGGTGTCCCGAGATCTAATATAAACCTCAGAACCTTTTATTTACATTATAAATTGATAATATATTGAGAAATAATCATCCATGATCAACAATAACAATATCAATTGTTGTATATTTAACTCTATTGATATAAAGATATATTATTCTATTTAAATAGTTTTATATATATATTTCCCACATTATCGATAATTTTAGTAATTCATTAATTCATGAATAAATCATGAAAATAACTGATATTTTCATCATAATTATACATCAAAACGGTTATTTGAAAATTATAAAAACATATACATTATGAATTTAGTATACAGAATTCCCTTCTATAAGGAAGGGTTGTGTAAATATAGGATTATTTAGTAACTCCTACAACAAATTCATGATGATTCTATCAAATTCATTTATAAAAATTAACTACACACTATTTCATTTTTACATTATTAAGGGATTTCAAAATAAAAAATAATATTGAGATGTTCTTATTAACACCATTCCTAGAAATTACAGCTATAGTTTATGTATTTTTATATAGGTTGTTATGAAATATCCATATTATTTGATGAATATTTATATATAAAATGAATAATGATTATGTGACATAGTTAATGAAATTTTATAAAAAATTATTGACTTTTTTTAAATTTGAAAAATAGTTAATCCATTTATAGACACATTTGAAAATACTCAAATATTCATCAAGATTCCCAAATGTATTTTTAATATTTAATAATATCATAAATATTGTCTCGAAAAAATATATATTTTTAATAATTAGATTCGCTATTAAATATTTCAATAATAAAAACACACAATGTTTTTTCCTAATTGGATTACTAATGAATTCATAGTTTTCAAAACATATACAGAATATTTCTTGGGGCATATACAACTATTTAACTCCTTATTGAGGATACAATATTATATAATCCACATTTGTGAAGTATTTATCCAAATTATATAAATCATAAAAGTCCTCAATAGATGGAAAAGTTTCATTAGTTTTTATTATTCATTTACTAAGAAAATAATAATCCACGAATAGATAAATTAACAAATCCATAAATATAATAAAATATATTAGTTCACCCAATAGTTTAGAATTGGTTATCATAAAACCATTGTCAATTTTCAATTTTATTCATCTTTTATTTAATGATATCATAATTTATACATCAATGTTTACACTTATATATATCTAGTCTACCATGATTATTACTAATGAAAAATTTAACAACATGAACTAGATAAAGACTCAAAATAACAATGTGGTCCATAAAGGCTTAATTTATAAAAATATATGCACACATAATATTAAATTTATTAATAATAATTTATTCTCATTGAGATTCATTAATGATTGTCAAAGCCTATCTAAAAATATTTTTTCAATTTATAATCATAATTAATATTTGAGACGAGATTTATTAGTTCATCCTAAGGATCATGCATGTTAAAAAACCAATCTAATCTCTCCATGTTGGGTGTCACAACTTAACAAGTTAGTTCACATTTCATGCTAATAAAATGAACAAAAAAAGGATTAGGAGTAGTTGATAATGAATTTAGATCAAAATTTAACATTCCAACAAAAAATTGCATTTAAAGTGATGGTATGTGAGACATATGGGAGAGAAAACCATGAAACAAAAATCTAAACCATAAATAAAAATAATTATACAGATGATAAGATCTGATCACTTGGTTTCAATATTCATGGTGTAGAATAAAACCACCCTTGAAATTATTACATGGATTTTGTTGGACCTGGGTCTTTTATATATAATTAATTTTAATGATATGTTTATAACATCCACATATTAAAGATTCATGTTATTATGGTGTGTCATAAATATGGTCTCATAACACAAGAGAATGCATTACATTGAGTTGATGTTTGAACAACTATTATGAATATTTTTCTATAAACTACATCAAATGAGGTGTTATTTATAATAGTCCAAAAGAAGATTTTGGTGTCTTTATAATTTTCAGAACATCTTGACCATGGAGAATATTCCATTTCAACAGAATGTTATAGCCAGGAATGAAAAAATTTATATATGTATTTAACTCATTGAGGAAATAAATTTATATTTGTGGAATAACTGAACAATTCCTAGTCTATATAACTAATCACAATTGGATAATGGACCATAAATTAATAGGGTAAGAGTTTAATGACTGATAAATTGTAAATTATATTAATTTCTAATGAAAATGTGTGTAATATTTTATTATATATTATTTTACATGTACAGACACATAGTGAAACCAATAAAAACATTGTTTCATTAATAGAGATTATTACATTATTCAGCTACCAAAACCCTAAAAATTAAAAACATTTAAATGGGAAAATATAAAAATTGAAAAAATTGAATATTATAATGAGTTTTGTTCCTATTTTTTATGCTTAGTTATTCTATGAAGCACACTATAGTAACATTTTGTCAAAAAATATATATATTAAAATGACTAAATGTAGAAAAAATTGAACTATTTATAAAATCGATGAATGTAGGAATTAAATAGTATTTTTAAAAGATAATATGATTATTGTAATAATAATGCGACCATATTAATAGTAGTTTTACAGTTATGAATGTTAAAATAATGATTGGAAATAATAATTAGATAATGGGAATTATAATTTTACTTCTAACTAATTAAATTTAATATTTAATGTCACACCTGGGTTTTTGAATTAACCATTTGTTTTAGTTCATGTTTGGTTCTCAGTTATACTATTGAGAAAAAGGTGTTGAATGTTTGAGTTTATAAGGTATTTCATTTGTTTAATCACAGTATGGTGCATTTCTATGAGTTTATCTAAGAATCATCATAGAAATATTTTATTTTTTTCAGTGGACCATGTGTGAGCATGGTTGGCACAGACGTTTTAGTAATTGTGGACCCTATCCAGGAAGCTATGGGGAAGGTTTTTGGTAGATGTAGTAGCTTCCACATGACAAGGGCATGGAAAGTCAATCATTTCCCCATGACCCAAGAAAATTTATAGTAGGTTAGGGTTTTGGCTTGAAGCTATCACACGGTGTCCCTACAGGATACCAGGTCATGTCAATTAACTATGTGTTATGTACCTTCTTAGTAAAAGAGGAGTGAAAAGTCACCATATGGTTTGAGATACCATGTGGACTACCCATGTGGAATTTCTATGTCATTAAAATCCATTTTCCCCTTTTCATCTCTCCCCAATTTTTTCCCAATATCCAATTTTATCGCTCTCCTAAGCCTACCCATCTGTATGCAAACCTCTCACCTTCTTCACCTCTCCCTTTGCCTCATTTTAGTGGTGTATTCGGCTAGAATTTTTCAAGGAACCTCTATGTAATTATATCCTCTCTTTATTTCATACTATATTATAGGGATTTTCCAATTTTTCATTAGGTTTTAGTTTTTAATATTGACAGGGTTTTCAATTAGTGGTTTTTTTCATTATTAATTGTGTTTGATTATGATGTTTTTTGTCTTATCATTCCTTGATAGGGTTTTATGGTGGCGTGGATGGGGTTTCAAGTAATTTTGAATAATTCTCTTATCATTAGATAGGTGGATCCACGCCTTATTATTTTCATATTCTTATAATTTTAATTTTTTCATAATTACTTATTTATATATATTTATAATGTGGTGAAAATATATTTCATAAATGTTTTTGCAAGTTTACATGGTGAAGGTGAATTTGACAAGGGAAAATACTGATATATTGTGTATAATTTATTGTGATGTTTCTTGAAAGGGTTTATGTTATTTTTATTAAATTATTACAATGTGTTTCACAATGAAAATATGAAGAAAATGTTTTTAATTTGAGTTTTTTAGTGCAATTGGGTTTTTTTGGATTGATAGGTTCATTTTTAGGAACCTTAAATTTGACTTCTGCATTATTTAAATGTTTGAAATAATTTTCTAATGTTGAATAGGATTATCTGTGGTTTTAATTTTTGATTAGCATTAAAATAATATGATCAATATTAATTTTTTTAATATTACTAAAATCGAATTATGAATTGTGAAAGTGATGTCAAAATGTGTTTTTAAAATTGTTTTGGTGTGTGTGAGAAATGGAAGGTGATTTTCTTTGTGGAAATGTTGATATTTTGATGAGAGATTATATGGCTTGGCATGTGTTTTTAAATTTTAGGTTATCTAACATGTGAAATGATAATTTTATTAGGATGATAACCCATGTATCTTGGTTAGACGACTATATCTAGTATACTATTCATTTAGAATTAGCTTGTCCTAGTTTCACTTTTCATGATTAATGACTAAAATAGTAACTAAACTATGATGATGTTTTGAAACCGTTTGGCCCCTTGTAGAATCCCATCATACATGATTATGCATGATAATGGAGTTATTGGGGTTACTATACCAGCCTTCATTGTGGTGTTTGGTTCTAGTGACCCATTTAAGCTATATTACCCTTATAGATTTAACCATTTTTCCTAATTGTTCCATGGGAATTCTGTGAAGTGGTTCTATCAATCGAAATATAGTGGACCATGTTTATTCTACATTTAAATTAAAGTAATTTTATTTTATTAATGTTTTTATTTTAAAATGTTCCATTAAAAGTGTTGTTATCAATATTTTTCCTTTAGAAATGGTTTTATGTGAAGGTATTCCAATAAAAATTGTTCTTCTTATAATATTTCCTTAAATTTTTTTTAAATCCACTATTATTAATGATAATATTAATATTCCCTTTAGAAATATACCGCTGACTCTATTTATATTGGGTGGCGTTCTACTCAGCTTTGGATCATAACATACATACACCTTTGGGTGTATGTTGGTCTTGTTCTATGTTTATCATAGGTAAAAGGCAGTATGTGTCATGGAGATATTAGTGGATTTGGTTTCTAGTTGTAATTATTACATGTTTTTGTAGAGTTGGCATGTTGTTGATCCCATCTCATCAAATAGATTATTTAGTATTTTATTCATTTCCTTTTTCCATAGTTGTACTTTGGATTTGATTAAAATTTTAGATGTTAAATCTGAAAATATATGTTATGAAATGTTTAATTGTATATTCAATGTTTTTATTTAATTTTAATTTTTCGGTGTTTAGGTTTATAAGATCGGGTTAAATCCTTCCCAAGGTGTGTTATTAATACATGATCACCAGCTTCCATCCTGTGGGGATTGTGAATTCTTTTTTGGCCATGCCATAGACTGGGTCAGGCACTGGTCTAGATGAGGACCCTACTTGGTTAATGATAAAATGGTATTGGAGTTGGTTACACTCTTTTGGTAATGTTATTGGGGAAGAGTCTAGGTAAATTGGATATAGGATTAATGGGAATTGATATTCTGTTTATGAGTATGGTTCCTAAATATCACACCACATGGTGAGACTCAAGTTACAAGAGGAATTAAGGTTTTATTTTGGTTTTTTGGTTCTTGAGAATGATTGGTGTTTTAGAAATAAAATGGGAGTAGTGATGGTTTTTTCAATGAGATCATAGGGCCTATAAATCCATGTGGAGTCAGGGAGGTTTCCCTACAACACGCTATGTGATGATGGATTCATTTTTTGTGGCTTTGAACCATATGTTTGGGTAACCAATCAGCACTTGTTTTCCCCTTTGGAGTTTTCTTGTTTCCCTTTTTGGGTTCTAAAAGAATATTTTTTAATCCTCATTTGAAAATTATGAAAAATAGATTTTAAATTTGAGATGGATTAATTTTTAGAAGTTGTAAAACGTTTTTCATAATCATTTTGAATAGATATTTGAAATGTTTTATTTTTATAAAGTGTTTTTGAGTATGTAGTGGGATGTTTATTTATATTTTCTTTTTATTATCATAACTTATTTCTAATCCCAAATTGGTTATTTGGTAAATAGAAATTAAGTTTCAAAAAGGTTTCGAAAACGTGTTTTAAATGAAAGGATATAAGCTTTTAGTTAAATGGTTATTAATGATTTTGTGTTTGACGTGGACCTAAAAATATTATGAAATGGGTTAAATGTTTTGAAAATTATGGGTAGTGGTTGAAAATGGGTTTTATTTGAATTATTGGTGTTTTTCTAAAAAAAATTTTTGACCATTGGTATTCTCATGGGTGACCACATGCTTGCAATATGTGTGCAATGTGGTTGAGTACACAATTTGGCATAGGAAAATGAATGTTCGAGACTCCATGTGTTTCCATTGGTGTATGTGAAACCCAAAAATCCTATATTATTTCCTAGGTTTATTTAGAGGGGAAATGTGATATTTTTTTACCAGTGATGGTGTAGACTTTTTTCTTTTTTTTTGAATATTGTTGGGAATATAGTTTGCTTTTCATAGTCCTCTATGTCTAAATAGTGTTTTTAACATTTTGTTCTTAGAGATGATTTAGCTTTGACATAATGGTTAGTGGGTTCTTTTGAATAAATATTTTGGGTAACCTTTGGGTAGGATCCCTCTATGTGTTATTTGTTAGTTTTTTTATACAATTTGGAGGATGTTATAGTTATTTTGGATTCTCATTGTTACTTTTTGGAAAGTGAATGCACCCATAAAGAATTAGTGCATAATTGAAGTGTGTTTGTTGGTGCCTTCTCATCGGTAGACCCTCGTGATGATGAAATTAAGGAAATTCATCTTCACATTCTAGACACTAATCCACCACTTCTTTTTTGGTTTAGAAAATCCTCTTTTGTGGAAGAGTATATGTGGAACGAATTGTCAGAAACCATGGATTTTTAACATTCCACAAACCTCAAAAGTGAATTTTGACACCATTATTACTAAATGTCTTACCTTGAGGCAGCAAATGGAAATTGAGTGATGAGAGTGTAAAGCGGGTTGGGTTGTTGGTGTCAGATACTATTTTAATAGGTCAATAGAAATTTTGTAAGTATCTTATGAGAAAAGGATCTTGTAAGGAATCTTGTGTGGAGAATATTTCTGTATGAGGATTTTAGGACCACATTCAGAAATACGATGAATCTCAGGACTCAATTTTTAGTCACTTTCCTTGAAAATACATTTAAGTTGTAATTGACATGTTAGGTGGCATCATGTATTTGTTCATTCTTATACAAATTTTAATGTGGATTTTGGGGATCATTTCATGTTTTTTCTTGTTCATGTTGAAATGTATGATGAGTGGGCGTCCTCTAAATCATTGTCACATTGATTTGAAATTTTTAGGTAATGTAGGTATCGAGGTGCGTACTATTCTATAGTGTATCTTTGGATTTCGATATGGTTTCTTGTGGAACCAAAATTACGAGTTTTGATCGTGGGTATTCAATGCGGCTTTGCAAGGAAGGTGATGCTTCAAAAATCAGGGCTTCATCCAGAGGCCTTATAGGGAAGATATATTATTTTCAAAAACCCCTAGGGTGTAGGGGACCATGGTCTAACTCATGTATTCATTAAATAAAATTTATATTGTTTAATACACATGTTTAGTTGTTCATTTATAATGGTACCATTTGGTAGAAACAGGCATGTGGACCTCATTTCCACTATATTCCCCATGTGTGTAGAAGCATTCCTCATGAGATATATTTATATATTATTATCTCACCTTCCTTAAAATCTATGTGGTTGTGTCTTATAAAATGTGGTTCCCCATTTTATTTTCCTTTCATGTAAAACATTCTAAATCATTCTTATTTTTTGTCTTAGGACTCTCGAATGATTATAGTGTCATGTTGGAGTTGTGAACAACATATTTGTTTTCATCCAGTTTAGATGTTATTTCATTGGACCCCTAATGAAGGGGGGTTGTAATATGGTTGGTTTCCAATGACAGGCTATGTGGGTTTCTTCTTGTGGTGGGGAGACCCGCTATTGGTATAATTGACATTCCCCAAGGTTAAATCATTGTTGTGCTGTTTCTTATGGTGTGGAGCCCATACATGCCTCTTGATGTTGATAATCAGGTCGAATTTTATAGTATTGTCTTCATAGTGGATGGACTTTTTTGAGCTATTTGAAAACTAGATTCAACCTCAGGTAAATGATAGGATACGAATGTTCTGATAGTTTTTGATAATTTATGGTTAAGGAGGTATTAATCAGGATGTTGTTTATATTATTTTTCTAGTTTCATGTATGTTCCATGATATTTTTTTGGAAATGTTCATGTTGTTTTTTATCAGGAAGTTAGATTGTGAGTTGTGAGAGTTTATTTTTGTTAATCATTCAACTAGAAGTGTTTTAGAATTTGGGGGTGTAATACTCATGGTAGGGAGTCTATTTTTCCTCTCGGGTTTAACTTGTTATACTTTTTTCTTATCAATGATTTTCTCATGATCTCAATGTTTATCATTGGTTGGAAATATCTTTGAGCTATAATGGGTATCATTTTTTTAAAAAAGAATTGATTATGGATTTCTTTGGGTGGAAATAATTATGGGGGGGGGGGAATTATCACACACTGGTTTTTCATTTCACCCTTTATTTGTGTTCATGTTTGGATATTGTTTACTCTATTCAGAATCGGGTGTCACATGTATTAATTGTTTAGGTATTTAAATTATTTATTCTTAGTCTAGTTTATGGACATGATTTTCCCATTTATTTTTAAAAAATACAATTTTTTACAACATTGTGTGTGGTGAATAGTTGGCCCACGGTTAGTGTGAATTGTGCGGCCTACCTATGTAACTATGTGGGAGGAGGCTGGTTGATGTACTAGCTTCCACACGGCTACCACATGGTATATGAGACTGTGCACTTTATACTAGGTATCAATATTGTATTTTATGGGTTTTTTCAATAATATATAACATGGATTCTACATGGTATGTCGGGCCATGGGGATTAATCATTCGGTAGGTAGCTGCATAGGTAGAGTGGTTTTCACCATTACAACACGGTTTGACAAACCACATTGAGTAAACATATGGCCTATCCATGTCATTAAAATTGGTTTCACCATTTATCTTCCACGCTTATTTTTTTCCCCAATACCAATTTTCTTTATTCCCTCTATCTTTCCAACCCTGGGATGCCCTGACTCCACCTCCGCTACCTAAGTCACATTTTTTGGGAGGTTTTAGCTCGGATTCATGAATGAACCTTAATGTCATTATTTCATCACATGATTTCTTCCTATATTATAGGGGTTATCTCCTTACTCATTAGGGATTTTTTAAGAGGTTATGAAGGTCATTTTAAGAGTTTTTATTGATTATTAGGGTTTCATAATGATGTTTTTCTCGTATTTTCCTTTATATGATATTGTGGTAGTGTGGATGGGGTTGTTAATTATTTTTTGGAAGTCTCTTCTCATTAGGTAGGTGGTCCATGCCTTAAGTTTTTATATTCTTATAATATGGATGTTTTTCCTTATAAATTTGTACTATGAATTTATTATGTGGAGTGAAATATATTTCGGAAATGTTTTTGCACGTGTACCTGGTGAAGGAATATTTTATAAGGGAAAATGGCTGTATTTTATGTAATATTTAATGCGATGTTTCTTGAAAGGGGTTTTCATCTTATATAAGGTGATATATGTTTTCTCTCAAGGAACATAAATTTAGAATCTATAAAAAGTGAGTTTCTCAATGGATGTGGGTTTTAATGGCACGATTGCAACCTTGTTTTTCACTTTTAATTTGACTTGGGAATTGTTTAATTAATGGAAAGAATGTTTTAATAAGGAATTGATCTATGTGAGGTTTTAAAATGGATTTGGCCCATTGAAATAATTGGATCAATTATGTTCTTTTCTATCTTATTTCTGAATGGTATTTATGAAATGAGAAATTTATGTCAAAAAGTTTTTTTAAAATGTTATTGGTGTGGTGCGAAATAGAAGGTGGTTTTATTTGGGAAAATAGTGATCATTTCTTTACTGCTTATGTGGCATGGAATGTGTTGTGAATTTGTTGGTTATGTGACATGTATAATGATAATTTTAAAATATAGTGATTCTTATGTATCTGATTGGGATGACAAGATCTAGTATACTAGTGCTTCAGAAGTGGCTTACCTGGGTTTCATGTATCATGATTGATGCTTACAAAAGTAACTAAACAATAACGACTATTGGAGACCACTGGGATCATGGGGAGTCCCCTCATAATGGTTAATGCACAAGAAAGATGTGATTGTGGTGACTATAACACCCTTTACTAAGGTGATAGGTTCTAGTGTCCCATTTGAGCAAGACTACCCTTAGGGATTTACCCATAATGATCTCTTGTACAATGATACTTATGTGATGTGGTTCTATCTTTCAGCATATGGTGGGCATTTGTTTATGATTCATTTAAAATGAATAAAAATTATTTTATCCTAGGTTTTCCTTTTCAAATTTTCTTTAAAATTATTGTTCTCAAATAGTTTCCTTAGAAAATCGTTATCCTTGAAAATATTCCGTTGAGAATGGTTCTTATTAAAATGATTCATTCAATATTTATTAAATCATTTCTCATGAATGATCATGTTAATATTTCTTTTCATTTTATTTAATGGAATCAATATATTTTTGGTATAATTCTATGGGGATTTGGATTACCCCTATATAAAACTTTGGTTGTTTGTAGATAGTGTTATACGTTTGTCATAGGTAAAGGCAAGATGTGTCGATGTGATTTTAGTTGATTGTGACTCCATTTCTCATTTTTGATGGCATTGGTGGTGGTTGATTGTGGGTGATTCCCCTATAATCACATGGATGTTGTTAGTCTTTTTTCATTTAACATTTTTGAAGTTTAAGATTGGATTTTGGATATTTTTCTAGTTGATAAATCTACAAAAATCAGTTATTCAATGTTCAGTTGTATATTTTTGGTTTTTTATATATAATTTCTCGGTGTTTATGATTACCTGATCAGGTGAAATCAATACCGAGGTGTGTTATTGAAACTCATGCACTACTTTCCTGCCTATGGGGATCGGGGAAACCCTCCACGCTATGCCACAAACTTGGTCGGGTTCCAGTTCGAATGATGACTCAGCTTGTATTGTGACATTATAAATTTTAAAAATGAGTAATGTCATATAATATAAATATTATTATTCCATAACATATATAGATATATAAAAAATACTATGAAATTATAATAATTTTTAATAAATTATTTTCATTATATTTAATAATATTCATATTAATTTTATTAATGCTGCATAGTATAAAAAATTATATTGATAAAATGAATTTTATTTTTATAATTATAAAAAAAATATAATAATGGTTATTTTATTGTAATTTTCTTAAATTATTCATATTATATTGAATTGTAAAAATATATATTTTCCATGAAAATTATTTTTTAACAAACATCATTCGTGATTTAATAATTACCTTTTTAATTTTAAAAGAAAAATTAATTGAGTTTGTCCATCATTAAAATTCAAAATAATCCATGAAATTGAATTTCGTAGTCAATTAATTTTTGAAATACTATGACTATAAACTCTCTATATAAATGTGATTTTATTATATTTTCCCAATTCATAATAATGAAAATAATAAAATAATTATAAGTTGTTTGATTGTTCTAATGTTGGTTATTTTACTCAAATACTTTTCATAATTTTTGTAATTTCACCATTTCAGTATTTAATATGGATATTTTATTTTATTAAATAATAAAAAAAATACCCATAACATAGAATATAAATATTCTCAACACTTCACTATGGAAACCAGAACACATGCACATAAAATATTAAATATATTTTAAATTACTATATCATAATCCCAAGATCATTATTATTGAAATTCATGAGTAATAAAACCTTATACATTCTTGAGGATAATGGATGTAGAAAATTAAAAATGTCATGAAATGTATTTTCCTATCATGATTTCATTTATTTTTCCATTTATAATACTAACAAATGATTTTATTTCTAAACCAACCAATCATAAATCACATAAAAATTTGGTAAAAAAATCATGATAAATTTAAAATCCAATAAAAATAGTATTTATAATATAAAGAGATATTGTAAAAATCACACATCCTCTTTTGGAGGTGTATAATTAACATCCCTTTAACAACCCATGTGGTTTCTTCCAACACTCTAATAATAAATAAAATTATATATTATTATATAAATTATTTATAGAATATATATTTTTATATATATTTTTAAAATACTTATAGATTTAATTTTAATAATTTTTATGTATCAATATATCCATATCACAAAATTAATCAAGATTAGAAAATTTAAGGAAATATTTTAAAAAAATACAATCACCATTAATGATTTGTTTCATGAAATCAAATTCAATTATTGTAATTTATTATGATTTAAAAAATGTAATATAATTGTACAATTCTTACATGTTTTAATAAACCTATGTTTATTTTAGAAATGTGTTGGAAAATATGTTATGTAAATTAGTATTTATGGAATTTAGATTATCGAACCAAAATCCTTCTCTTTAGGGTAATTTCCTCTATCAGTATATTTTAAGAATGAATATAACAATATGGTCGGAAATATGTATTTTCGTTAATCTCTATATACTATTTCGTGATATATAAAATTTTATACCGTGTCAAAATGAATTCAACAATGTGTAAATGGATTTCTTGAATAGACCTTAGTTTCAAAAACATTTCATTTAATCCACTTCCATTTTAAATTATATACTCAAGTATGATGATGAGGTTTTGTTAAAAATTTTGAATTCCATTCATCCTTTATAAACCAAAAATTATATTCATGTATGTATTATTTATGAATCCTTTATTCATCCAATTCTATTTGATGGATTTATTTCACGATTATTATTGTTATATCTTTCTCGTACATGTGGAATGCATGAATGTGAAAATTTTGTATTTTGTGATTAGAATGAAAAAAATTATAAATAACTCAAATTCATAGTGTAATATGTTATATCTCATTATACGATTTTGATTATTTTTGAAAACCATGATAACTTTGTTCACAATTAAGATATAACTATATATGGACATATATTGGGAGTGAAAATTATGCTAAATTTTCTTAAAACTATGTTTGGAATTTGATGATTGTCTTATTTTGCTATATTATTATGTATTTGAAAAATTTAATGAATATAAAAATTACTCACAAACCCTATTGAAGATGATTCGCTTATTATGATATGATAATTTGATTATTCCCACTCATTTAATATTGATTCAAGAATCTTATAAATTTTATTTTATTCCTTCCATTAGAGGGATTTTATACGATGCCATTTATTTATGTATATCTAATGGGGAATAATATATTATGGATAACATGTGACCATTTAAGTGGGTAATGAATAAAAAATTAAATAATGATTTAATTTTATTAGGTACATGGGATATAAGTACACATTTTTTCAATGATACTAAACCATTCAGTTTTCTAATAACTATTATAAAGTTATTTTTTGAAAAAATGTTTCAGCAAACATTTAATAATTTTTTTTAACAATTATTGGAATTAGATCATGGATCAATATTTATTTTAATTTATATTATAAAAATGTTCAGAACCCTTGGGATAAGGTTGAGGATTGAGGGAACCATCATGATATATTGGTTATATATAAGTTTTTTTTCGTTTTGGATTCAAATCAATATCATCCATGTATGGATAGAACATGTGGATTTACATCTGATGGAAGTGTACCCTGGTGTTACAACCCCTAATATGGTGTATTGGGTATTAACTCGGTCATTTCCTAGTGCATGAAGAATTTTCCTTTCTACACACCATGATGTACAATCTTGAGGGACATTCTTTCTATAATCACAAACTCTATAAAAACACATATCATTGATACATATCAAATGCAATTATTTCATTTAATAGGTTAAAGTGAAAAATTATAGTGACTATATTACCATCATTTGACAAAAATTATAACAATAAATATCAGATAAAATATTACCATAGAATTAATTATCACTTCAAATTAAATTATTTATTCTTTATTTATGGACAGGTGTCTCATTAAAACATTTTAACATTTTTTAATTTTTGAAAACATATGAGATAATAGACCAAAAAGCTTCTCACATCCAACTAATATATTTTTCAATTTAAATTCAAAATGAAATGTGTTTTTTAGTTCAAGGAATCATTTAGATGATAACCAATTAATTTCAAGCTATAAAAAATTTATTGAACTAACCTGAGTACCCTCATAAATTGGTATCCGACTTGATACGCACATACCTAGAGGGAATTCCTAAAACCCACTTGCTGGAGACTAGCACCCAAGAATTAGACATCAGTAAGAGGTAATTATTTAACCCTACCTAATGCAATAACAAGTAACATTAAAATACAACATAAAAAATAAAAAAAAGATAAATATATACCATAACAAGGAAAAAAGAAGTTGCAAACAAACAACTTATTAGAAGATAATATCATTTAAGGACAAGACCAACAACAAATAACTACAAAATTAGGAAACCCAACTACTCTATGTGACTTTGTGGGAATAGACCCACCATATAACCACCATTTACCCAATAAAGCTTGAAAAACATCACCACCCCAATGTAGTGGCTTGCCTTTCCCTGAATCAAAGTATATAACCATGTATACACACTACTATAGTGGTACACATGGTATATACTAACATGTTCAGTAAGGTGTCATGCAAGTGTTTAATATAATTTCTTCAAAAATAATCCAAGTATTCTAAAATTTTTAAAATCAAGGAATGATAATAGTTGAACTATTTGTATATCAAAATCCTGAATTTTTTTTTATTTTCATAGATTTCCTCATATCACAAAAATAGGGAAGCCAATTTTTAAGCATTTGTTATCCATATACCTTAATTGATATATCACATCAAAAAAATCAGGATTTGTTTATATTATCATGACTATGGTTGTACAAAAATATAGTACATACCAATTGTAGAAGCACATGTTACATCATGTTAGGGACCACACTATGTCAGAATTTCTAGGACACAAATACCAAACATAGATTATCACATAAGAAGAAATATTATTTAAATATTCATAAATTACATTATCAATATGAAAACCCTATAATAGACCCCTATAATAGATCTTACAACTCCAAAACACAAAATTAATTTATCAAACCATTTCATCAAATCATGATTTGAAAACCCTTTATCAAAACCAATTCACAATGATTTGAGACCCCTTTATATTTATGAAAAACATGGGGGAATACATATTTCATAAAACCAAGATCAGAAAAAACACAAAAAAATTTAATTTCCTTCTATTTCATTAAATAAAATATTTCATCAATATAAGTGTAATGAAGTGCTTCAAACCTGGATATAGATAGAAAAATCTACCTAAAAACATAGGGTCTCCCACACCAACATAGGATCCGCCACCAACAGGAACAAAATAATGAAAATAGCATCCCATAAATAAATACAGAAGTCTTATAATACATCAAATTGAATAAAAGGGATGATGAATAACATGAGACAACCCATACGTTTAAATTGCACACCCATCACACTAGAACCAAAAAAGAAACGACCCCCGAAACAAGATCACACAATAGATATATGTGGGAATGGGAAGAAAACAATACCATGGGTCAATGGATATAATAACAAATGAAACAAAAATGTTTTATTCAATGGAACAAAGATTTATAAAGGATCAGTCACTCTAAGAGACGAAAACCATGCACAATAGTTATAGATGTCTAAATTAATCAATCTGGATAAAAAAAAAGAGACTCCCTAAATCACCATTGATTCCTCATAGGTAAATATCCAAATGAGATGTGAATGAAATAGATAAATATTAAATAGATGCAGTTCCCTAAAATTATGTACATGAAAATTACATGGCATGTAATTCCATTACACATTGTGTTTTCCCGGGGACATTGATACACCGAAAAACCAATCACCATTTAAATAATAACAGATCTATTTTTATTACATGATGTATAATATGTACACAATTGTTAATCACATCACATTTTTAAATGGGATCATATAATTAATCTTATAAAATGTATACATCATATTGTTTCCCTAAAGAATATGAGAACATCATATTTTTTACAAGTGAAACCAAAAAGCATAAATTGGTATCTTATGAACTCTGGGGAACGCCACATAAACATTAACATATTTATAATTGAACTCAATTAATTAAAAAAACATACATCCTCGAATAATAATTCATTTTCCTTGAAATTTATCAACATCGATGAGATTCCTATGACTCACCTAATAAATGAGAAAAAAATGAATTGTATGGGAATTCCATCAATGCATAAAAAGGATGTTAAAAAATACCCACTCTTAGAATTTATATCTATTGGATTTCATATGGATGAATGATTTCCAGTAAATAGGAGATCCACTGGTACCTCATCAATGATTCATGCTCCCAAGTCTCATGAGATTCCATCCAATTCCACTGTAACAATCTGGCCAGAGGAATATACTTACCATAGAATACATTAAATTGAGATCCAATTATCATAACTAGATTATTATAAATTGAAACAAATGGCTATATATCAATATCTTCTCAAATCAGAAAATGATAGAGATTAGGAAAACAATTTCTATTCTACGATATGTATAAAACAACATGAATTCCTATCAGTTGAACTGAAAATTCTAAATGATAATATCCCTACCAAAGTTGCACCATAATCTCAATTGGAACTGTGATTCATGGATAAAACATTCCATATATTATATTCCAACAATAAACCAGCTATGTATAATATTTTAAGAAAAAAATTTCACCAAAATAAATATCTGAAGGGAGGAATGATTGATAAAAATAATATTTCATCAAAATGTACATATTATCTCAATGATGACTTATATCTAAAACATTCATGTACATCTCCTGACAAAAACCTGGTCCCTAAAAATATACTTCACCCATCTGTACCTAACAAAGAGGTGATTTTCATGATTGATCAGAGTATGCCTCAAATAGGGACATTTATATTGAAATTTGTTATTTTTTTATAAAAAACTCATTTTTACCACATTACATTCATAAATACACCAAAATCCAAGCCACATACATGAAATATATCCATTAGGACAACAATAACACACATTTATAACCATTATTCTATGAATGATATGTTGTAAACAACCTAAAATGAGTCCCAATTGCCTCTTAGAGACCTCTCCAAAACCTCAATGTACAATGAGGATCCCAATATGAAACAATAATAGAAAAAACACCATGTATACTCATAAAATTCTGTATAAACTAATAACCCACATCCAAAACATTAGTAGTTTTCAATATTATAATGAAAAGTGATGACTTTTTCAACTGATTCACCACCACCCAGATAGCATTTCTCCCTAAATTAGATGGTGGTAATCCATCTAAAAATCCATAGATACAACATATTTGATAAAAATAAGAACACATTGTGGTATGCATAAATATATGGTTTTACATGCTCTGCCTTAATCTGTATGAATGTGAAATAGTATGATTCTTTTAAATTATATGATTCATACATGCCCACCAAAATCGACACCTCAAGTCATAATAAATATTTATAGTGACTGGATGAATGGAAGATGAATACATAAGGAAACTAAGAAATATATGATCCACAAAAATAATGGGACTACAACCCAATCCCCAAAAAAAATATTTCCATTTAATGTGAGTTAAAAACGTGAAAATATCTCACTAACATGTAGGTTTTTTCAAATTCATCTATACCCTTCATCTAGCTATTGATCCTAAATCATAGACTCTAGGAGAGAATATTATTAAAGAATATTGGCTAGAAAATTACCTGTAACCTACTCATTTTCTTCTAGATTCTTATAAATTAAAATCCCAATAAGGTTCCATGCATACATCATTTCATGAATAGAATATGATGGTAAATTCGTGATACAATTATTCTCAATGAAATTCCCCTTCCCTAATGTATAGAGGATAATTAATTCAAGCATCTGATGGTATTCCACCAACTGCCTCTTTCTAATATTGATGTAATTATGATAAAATATATAGCATAAATACTTATGTTCATATAATACAATGAACCATTGACTAAAATATTAATGCCTCAAACTATTAAGAACGCACATAGGAATAAGATTTTCTATGATGTGAGGGGATAATTATTTTCATTTTGTTAGAGATAATGATATTCCTATGCCACAACATGATCATCCTATGTAGTAACAAAACAAAACTTTTCACTAGAAGCATCACAGAAAACAACCTTATTCTAATAGGGATCACATAAAATTAGAATATTACTATATTTCAAAAGTCTATTAAGCTCGTTGAAGGAATACATACACATTTAATCCCATGTGAATTTCACCCTTTCTTTATTGGAGTAGTCAATGATTACTATAATGATGTAAAATCCATAAAAAACCATCGATAGTGTCTTGCAAGACCATGGATTTGGTGTCTCTTATGATGACAAGGGATCCTTTACATACATAGTATCAATTGAAAAAATATGACCACAAATCATGTGCCTTATGAAATTAAATTATTGAATATAGAATATTCAATACAATTGATTTTTTAAAAAATGTTGACTCCTCCGTAATTCCAAAACCATACCCTGATGGTGCTCATGCTAATGCTGAGAACATTAACAAACCAAAATATCATATTGTAACTCTACCAAAAAATGATTGAGATATTTATTTAATTTCTAATTTCATCCCATCCACTAAAACTACCTATGATTTATTCAGGCAATATAGAGTCAGAAGATATTCATATTTTCCATACATGCTCCTAAAACCTATCATTGGAATATCACTATCTTGAATGCCAAGCAAATGATAACCTGGCCAATGATCAATTTATGAAAACAAATTGTACCGAATTAAATGGTCAAACAAATAATCCACATGATGAAAAGGATACATGTTCCTTACCATTACCTAGTCTAACATCTGATAGTCGACACAGAATCATAATAAACCATCTCGCTTCTTGGAAAAGAGTACTAAGGCTTTCCAATTTGAAACACTACTATGAACAACAAAAATTTCACCAAGTAATCCAATTCAATTTTATGATCATTCATCATAGATTATACCATATGATACAAAGGTATTGATATGAGGTGTGTTCAAACAACAACATCAATCATAAACTCTACCTCCCTATCTATAGTAATCCAAAAAAATAATCTAGGAAAACATTAGGAAAAAACATAATAATTATGGTAAGACCAATTATTGATCAAAATTTCTAAATATCTACTATAAATATAGACTGTAATATCTTATGATATGGGTGGGAAAGTCATTCATAGTGAGACATCAGATATTTCTCTCAATTATACACCAGAGATCTCCTGTCAGTAGCACAAAAAGTGAAAATACATTGATAACAATCTAAATCTACGTAATTAGAAACAAGCCAATCCATATTGATGTTGACGTAAAAAAAATCCAAATTGAGAACAATAGGATCTAAGACAAAGAGGATATCTGATATTGATATCAAAAAAGAAATAAAACAAAAACTGTCAAATTGTTCAACCCAATATGTGGTATTCACTACATAGTAAAGGAAATGAGCATTGATGGAAGGTTAAGAATATCAAAATATTGACTATAAATATATGAGTGGGAATCACTAGATTCAAATATGGAAATCAATAATAATGATATAGTAAATATGATACCTCTCATAGTACTATACCAACATCTAATTCCTCTTGAAACTCAGTTATTGCATGAATTTTATTCACTTTTGAGTCCATTGGCAAGAGAAATCTTGTCATTGAAACATTACAATTTGCCAAAATTTTCCATGAATCTAATGATCTCAGACTATATTGAGGAGTATACATAGAGTGATAGCAACACTGGAAAAGAAAATAATTCCCACATCTAGTAAAAAATAGTAGGTGAAGAATAATAATCCCTTTTATTTTAATACATTATAGACTAATAGAATTATATAGGAACACACAAATATCTTAATGGAGGTATCAATGAGTCATTCTACTGAATACCACTACCTATACTCCTATGATGATCTTACCAATCCTTCTTTTCCCCTGGCATGTCACTGATGTTTCCACTTGCTTGAAGTAAAGGAGGAAAATTTCAATCCTTGAATTTAATATTCATCCCTTCCATCATATCCTTGTACACATTCTCCATTTTGGACTAATTCTTCAAACAAAATTACTAAAATCTGTAATGTAGTGGTATAACCTTCTTGTAATTCTATGATTTCAGATGGTCCTTAGTTACAACCTCTTATATAAATACTAAGTAGGTGAAAAAACCATTTGGTGAATGAGGACACAGAGATCTCTCCCTTTTTCTATTGGAGAAACATTATATATTTCTCTTCAATGGGAAACATTAGAAAAAACCAGTGGAAAATTTGATTCTTGAAAACCATCCAATCCCAGTGCATGTACTTATCTTCTTGTACCATGTAATCCCACCAACCCTTAATATAACCCCCTTTATTGAACATTTCACAAATCAAATAATGATTCCCAACTATTTATAGGAATTTGAAAATTTAATCAATATCTCAATCTCTCATCTTCCTATTAGGGTTCTTTCATATAATGAAAATATGGAGGCTTCTAATGAATGAACTCACATGATTGATATATTTCACTTATAGATCCATAAAGAACCTCAAAACTATATTGAAAACTTGTGTGTCATTTTTTTTATATCCAAGGCATTCCACATGACATCTTCAATAATTTTCCAATCCATCTAATGATTCCCTTATGAGAAATTAGTTGTAATCTCATAAGGATCTCACAAAAGAACACCATGGATTCATAAAACTACACACCAAAGAAAAATAATTAGTTATACAATAGAAAAATATCATATCAAAACAGAAAATCCATAAAAACAATGATTATCATTTCGAACTCAAAATAGGAGACACACATCCCAACATCGAAGGTAATCCTGAGTCTCATCATAGTAATATCTAGATATGTACTAACTTCAACATAACTCTTAAATCTAGAAAATATTTCCTCCATTTACTAAAAGTCCTAGATCATGTATCTTGAGGAAAATAATCATCTGACACCATTTTATAATGAACCAACTTTATTACCCTCTGAAACCAGTATCTAAACTGATATGAAACATACTCAAAATACATTCTTGATCCCCATGGGTAGGAGACTAGCACATGATCATAAAAATAGTGGGAATGATATCACACAACCTGAACAAACAACATGGAACCTATTTATACAACTGAGAATTAAAAGGAAATATTAATATATTCTATAACTAGAAAAAAAATTGAAACAAAAAAATATAAATAGATTAAAAAAACTCAATGTTCATGTATATACATAATGAAGAAAAAATTATAGGAAAAAAACTACTCTCTGTGATAGCGTGGGATAACTCCCACCTTCTCACCACAAGCTTCACTTCTCAACTTATAGGAATCTTCAATTCCCCATAGCAGTTCCTTTCATTTACCAACATTGAATTACATAACCATGTATAAAACTGATGATGGGATATATACGGTGTACTCTAATTGATTCAGTATAGTCTCAACCATGTGTTCACTATTAAGCCTCTGAACAATAATCTAATCAAACTCAACATTAATGAAAACAAGGCAATATATTATATTAATTGTTTTTATATGAGATTTATGAAAAAATTAGTCTAATTTTTCACATTTCTAAATAAATAAATAAAATTAATATCATATCATTTAAAATCTACATATCGTGTCTTTTATATCAAGTTAATATAAAAAAATGCATCATTTCTTGTTTATGTCTGTAGTAGTACAACAAAATAGTACAATCCCAACACTGTAGACTAGGTAAAATCTCACCAGGTATCACACTATGTCAGGATAGCTAGTAAAATAATTACATAAACATACAATCCAACAGACAAATACCCAATTTAAATATTCATTTAGTCAATAGAGAATAGGAGAACCCTATCTTGTGAACCCCCAAATATGTCAAAAATGTCCTTAGATTAACAATAAAATATAGGTGAGATAAAAATCATTGGAAAATCTCATGAAAATGGATGAGACATACTAATATTACATCAATATAAGTAACCAAGGTTTCTCATGCTCTTTATTTTCCCAAAACATTTTATCAATCCATATCATCAAATAATTATTTAAAATAAATTCATTAAACTATTTCATAATACTTTGAAACCACATACATTTTACCCAAATCCATAGGTAAAAAATAATATATAAAAATCTATTTCAACCTGAAAAAATCTTTTTATCATATCATGTAATTTAATTTAATAATACTATTTATCAATACAAGAGTAATTTTGTTCACTAAAAAAAACTTGTGGTACAACAACCAACCATAAAACTAGGGATCACACATTCTCATAAAAGATCCACCAATAACATGGATGAAATAATGAATAATGACATATAATTTATCTCCATCAAATTTGATTGATCCTATTTATCTAATTGATAGGTGAATAAGAGAAGAAAAACATACATTTAAAATTCACATCCTCCATACCACGACTTACAAAGGAAAGACCCCCAAAATATGATCTCCTAAAAGATCTGAAATGGAACAATAAAGAAACATCACCATATATCAAATGATATTATAACACAATAGAAAATACATTTCCTTTATCAATGAAATTATGAATCAGAAATTATCACACTTCCAAATAGATTCGATCCAACCATAACGGTGATCATTCACTAAGTGGATCAATCCAAATCGAATGGTGATTCTGAAAGTCATTGTAGAAGCTATATTTTTCATGATAGAAATGTGAATCATAATAATGAAATAAATATTCAATTGATACAGCATCATAAAATAAATTTCCATGAAAATTAAAAGATGTATAATTCCTTTACATGTTGTGTAATCCTCAGGACTAAAATACATAGAAAACCCATAACATTTTTAATTAAAAGAAAATAATTTTCACTACAAAATGTGTAAAATGTAAATGCCATGTAATCACATCACCCGATGTAATTTTCTCCTGTTATCTACCATAAAAAACATACAAATAATCTAAACCCATTATACGACATGTATTTTTATTACATACCACGATAACTATAGATTCATTCGTGGAAATCCGACAACAACTCATGTGTCCTCTAAACTCAGGGAGAACCCCCAAAACCCATAAACACATTTAGAACTATACTCGATTAATTAAAATAAATCCCTCCCCAAACATGCAATCATTTACCAAAAAAAATTATTTCCAACCCCATGAGTCCCAAGACCCAAAAAATTAATTAGGAAAAATTATGAAGGGAATTACTTGAAATTTGGTAATGGTATGATTGAAAATCAAACTTAAACCATGTATAATTTCTACCCTTACCTGTGTATGAAAAATTATCCATCAAGATATATATTATGAAAAAATAATTTATGTTTATTCGGTCTTATGATCAACAGTACATGGAATTGCGGGTGAACTCGGTTTAAGATAAATTTTCTCTATCCAAATATACTATGATGGATGCTCTTATATTAAATTTTTATCATTTATTTTAATATTTATATCAATAAGGGGGATTTATAAATAAAATTATGAATAAATATACAACGGACCAAACTGAGAGGGTTAAATTTTTTAAAATTATTTCACTACATGTATTTTCTTCACAATAATCAAATAAATGTGGAGGTAAAATTACTTATTTTTAACTTAATAAAATTCTACCATTCTTGAATTATAATTATGAAATAAAAATACAAACATAATAGGCCTCAATTATTTTATTAACAATAATAGAAAAATATAAAGATACTTTAGTGGTTGAAAAATAAAAGTTTGAAATGGTCAACCTATCCAATACATTGGATGTTACAAAGAAGTATTTCAATATTTTAATAATGATCATTTTGATTTTGAAAAATGTTCCCATGTACATGGTGAATAGAAGTGATGAATGATGTTTCAGGCTTATGGACCTAATGAGAATGGCTGAGAAAAATATACAATGTACATAGATGCCCAATATGGGGGGAAATCTTGTGAATAAAATCAATGGGATGATATAATGACTTAATTAAAAGAGATAAATACACCATAATCATAAATATAAAGGAAGCATGGAGAATCTGGGTAATGTGATTGATGAATAGAGTGCAACACTAAATGAAAAATCAATGGTTTACTATTTCAAATATAATAGAAAATTTCATTGTGTATTCTAGTTCATTATTCCATGATTCTTCATGGGTGTTCAATTTTAAAAATTTCCAATTCCAAAGGATCATATAAAATCATTTACATTTTCTACCACTGAGGGAAAATAAAAATGAAGATATACATTATTCTCATTCTATTCACTCAATAATTGGAATTTTTTATTTGATTCGGGTTCCCTAAATTCCATTATAGCATACTTATTTTATTAGATCTTATTAATTACATTCCTAAATCATTGATGAATAAGTATCTATAAAAAATCTTTTTTTTGCGATCATTATAAATAATTATTTATGAACATCAAATATACAGTTTTTCGGAATATCATTCATCAAAATATCATAACAATCCCCAACTATAATTTATTAGTATATAAAGAATCTACTTGATCTATTTTTCATCATCTCACAAAACATTTGATGATATGGAAATTTTCTTCTATATTTTGAACCATCTATTACTCTTGTGCCAATTTAAGGATAATCATGAATCCTTATTGAAAAAACCCTCAACAATATGGATGTTGGTACATAGTGAAAAAATATATCATTTACTAATTGTTTTGGAAAATTAAATCTATATCCTTATAAAAATAACCTTTTTATGGAGCATATTAATGTATTTAAAAAGGTGTTTCCCACCATCCCAAATGATATTGGGAATAATTTATATAATAGATTATACTAAAAAATATTCAGTTATATTTGTCAATAAAAATTGATGAATTTAAATAATAACATTCCAAAATTACATATAAAATGGTTATTACTCCCTACTCCCTCCCCATGGGGTGAATTAGTTCTTTTTTACGTAAAAAAGAATGAATCAATATCGTTTTTCATAAATTACAAGATTCTCAATGAGAACACTAAAAAGAAGATGTATCAACTACCATGGATTGATGACTTTTTCAATAAAAAATGAAGAGATAAGTGATTCTTAAATATTTTCCTCATACTAGATGTAACATATTAAAGTTAAATAGGGTGGATATATAAAAGATATACTTCATTAAAAGAAATCAACACTCTATGTTTTTGGTGATATACATAATAAAAAAACCACATAACATCATCATTTATTTTTTAATATAGATATTATAGAATACAAAATAAAAATATTGGTTGTCATAATTGATAATATCATTTTTTACTCCATGTTAAATGAGTAAAAAAAGAGTATATATGTTTTTAATGGAATCATGGGTCATGTAAATGTTTTATACTATGTACAGAATGTCCACATCTGGATTCACCCAGTAACATTCCTGAGGCATGTAATCACATGTGAGGACATTTTTATAGAACATTCAATAATAATTCCAATTTATAAAAGGTGTAGACCCACATTTATCATTTAAACTGATAGTTTTCATGTACTAGTTTGGTAATGCTTCAAAATAGTGATAACATTATAATATTATTTTCTCCCAAAATTTATGTATTGATGAAAAGTGGAAATTTTTTTATAGATAGATTTATTTAACAGATGATTTATGTTTATTATTAATTGGTTAATCAGTTAAACAATACTCATACAAGCCTTATGTGGAGAAGTGTTTTTGATATTCAATGATTCCAAGAATAATGAAATGGGTTCCATTATTATATATATTTGTACTATGATGTTATATTCATCCCAACCAATAATGAACCTAGAATATAACTACCCAAACATGAATATAAATTAGTAGTAATGATCTCTCCTGAGATGATTTTCTGCCACTACCTATATGGTGTGAATTGCGACCTATATAAAAATAAAAAGATGATAAATTATATATTCACAAATAGGTATATCAACTTGAGTAATCATATATGGTTACATATAAGGAAGGACTAAAATTTCATTTCGTAATACCATCCTCCAATATACGTCAAGGTATTTGATGTTATTTCTAGAAAAGAACATACTACTCTATCCAAGATGGATATAAACAAATACCATACACACATGTAAATATAATGGATGGATAAAAAATTAAACATGAAATCATATACATTATAGCATGAAAAAAATAATTTCATACTGAATCCTATATAGAAGTCCATGGAGGCAGAAATGGATTTTTTGGAGCTAGAAAAGATTCTAAATGTAGAAATAGAAAATAAATCCCCTTAATTCTACAATGGTAAATATGTTTTCAATAATGTTGGAAAAGGAATTTATATTACATTATAACCTATGATAGTGAATGATATATTTTATAATCACAAGGATCAATATTCTATATCCATAGATAATATACGAAGATGAATCGTGATCCTCGAGATCATAGATGGTTTCAAAAAAGATGGTGTTTATTTATAGGTACACATAAATGTTCATGGTTTGTTTTCAAGATAAAGACTTTTGGTTGTGGACTATGTTGATTATGAAACCAATACCCTAAAGATAGGATAATTAGAGAATATCACCATTTATATTATCATTGGTCTTTTGAGGAAATCTATATCCTGAAATGTGATATGGGTTTCGTTGGATTTAATCACCCGGACAGACCACAACACCACTATTTTGGAATATTTCTCAACTTAACTACCAAGTATATACCTAATATACTTGATGAGGCTATAAGGGTAACCACTTTTATGTATCTCTTATGAAGATAAAATGTTAAATTCTAATTACTCAAGAATTATTGAACAATATATGAATATAGAATTGAATAAAAATATAGTATATCACCCCCTAATGATTTCCTTTATAAAAGGGCCATTCAAAAAAATGTGGAAATATTAAGATCATTGTCAATGAAAATCATATCATTTTAGGAAAAAAATAAAAAATATTGAGTTCTCATGCAAAAAAAATAATTTTGAGATTTAAATGGCCCATAAAAAGCTACATTTTTGCGATATTATAAAGACCTATATTTTAGTATTTTTTGGTGGATAAAAAATATATCTTACATTGTGAAGGAAATGGAAAAGTGGGTTCATGCAGTCAAATAGAATATTTAAGGTTTCTAGTGTTCTCAAAATAAAATACCTTGTAAAACCCAAGGGACCTAGAGTTGGTTTTTTAAGAAAAAAATTCCTTTAGATATATTCAGAGAATATAGTCAATTGTTTTGGAAATAAGGGAATTATAATACATAAAAATAATGGAATTTTTAGAATTTATAATCTTTGAAAAGTTGTTTACAATCAAAATTAACTTACATAAAACACAATTATGTTCATGGTGTGTTCAATGTATTTATATAGATTATGTGAAAAATTGATCCCTCGAAAGTACTAAATCCAAAGGTTTTATAACTTGTAGATGACCCTGTGAATGAGGCTCATAAGGTGAATACCTACGATCGGTGATATAAATTTCTATGAAATAAGACAACTCATCATTTCGATTTGTTTGTGTGGATCTCTAAATATGAATATGAAACATGGAAACATGATGAATCATTGAAAGAGGAGAGTCCTCATCTACACTCAAATGATAATATGAATTTATTTTCTAGGGATGAATTTTATGATGGAGAATTAATTTAATTACATATACTTTATAAATAATATATGTTTCCTGATTATATATATGTCATATTATATTATTATTTATTATATTATACAGAGACAATAGAAAGAGAAACCACCAATAGTTATTTTCAGTAATTGAGATCATACACCAGTCAATAACTAAACTAATAAAAATGAAATATATTAAAATTGAAAAAAATTATTTGATAATTAAAATAATACATATCTACAATAATTGAAGCTACTAAGAACAACACTATGGGAAATAAAAAAATATCAATACACTGATGAAAATTATATAAATATAAAATATAAATCACTATGTGGAAATTATTTTAATTGTGAATAAAATAATTAGGATTTAATTATATGAGGCCATATGATAATTGTAATGGAAATTCATCTCTTATAATAGTAATATTTCTATCAAGAGTATTAACCTAGCCATTGGGAATATTAAAATTACTGAATGAATAAAAAATTTAACATATTGAAATGAAAATAAATATAAATATAATTAATCAAGACTAATATAATAAAATATAAATATTTTAATTCCACAAAAAAATCCCATGATTAAAAAATCATTTCAAGAATATTCATTTTTTGAATAAAATGTATCTTAATTTATTTAATAAAAAAATTTGAATTAGAAAATTATAGTTACATATGAAAAAAAATTATATTGATAGTATATATATCGTCTTTTAAAGCATCACATTGATGTATTATAAGGGTTATTTTATGTCAATTTTTTATGTAATCAATATTTAGTTGAAGAGTAAAATCAATGTTGTTTTTTTAACTAGTGGGTTTTAAAAAAATTATTTAGGAAGAATTAAAAAACTAATAAATAAAATTAATTTTTTTTTTCAAAAAGTAGTGATATATTAGTTAAATAATCAATGAAATTAAATTTCCATAATGATATTATATTCTAGAGTCTAAAACACTAAAGGGTTACTTTAGAGAATCTCTTTTCTTTCATTTTTCTTTAACATATTATTAAACTAATATATTAAAGTTGTAACATGTTATAAATTTCTAATATAGTCTTATTTTATTCACAAATAAACCATGATGTAAAACTTGTAAAATTTAAATGGTTTACCTTGGAAGTTATACTTTTCTCAAATATATTATTTTAAAACACATATATCCTCTTTTATAAATACCCCTATTTCATCACATTGAATCTATTTTCACTTGAATATAAAAACTCTAACATATATACCACATTAATATATTATATTTGTAACGGCCCAAAGTTTTTCAATGGAAAAATCCTTTCATTTATCTATGACATAAAAACACAAAATAATGAACTACTAAGTGATAAGTGACTTTTAAACATAATTTTGCCATTCCTATGTTTGGAATTTTAAAAATCCAACATACACGGTTGTGTTCAAGATAGTTTTTGGAGTCTAATGAAACAAAAATAATTGTTTTGTGAATAGTAACCTACCCTTATGAATAGTAACCTACCCTTATGAATAGTAATATTAACCTTATGAATAGTAAATAAGAGTAACATTACCTATGAATAATAAAATAAAATATAGACATCATAGAAAGTGATAATTTGACCATAGTAAATGTTTTTGGTATTTTATAAGTCATAAATAATTAATTATAATTAATTAATTAATTTAAAATAGTATTTATTTTCCTGAAATATATTCATAAATTATTTAATCAGTGTCTAATAGTTTTTAGATAATTTTATAAGATCCTAAGTAATTTTTCAAAGAACTGCAAAATCAGTTTTAATTTTAAAAACTGTTTTTTTAAGTAAATAATGATTTTAATTAAATATTAAATTAATAATATTTAGAAAATTATTTTTGAAAAATGGACTTCATTTTTGGATTCTACACGTCGAAAAATGGTTGGGGTAATATTTTGGGATTTTTCTGAGATACTTGAATTTTTTATGAATAGTAGAATATATTAATTTATCATATAAATACATTTTAATTAAAACCCACTACTCCTGACATCACAAGTGATGTAATCACCCAAATCCAGAATTCACAAGTCAAATTTACTATTCATAGTCATCCAAGACTCACTATTCCTTTTCTTAGGTGAAATTAATAAACTAATCAATTTTATATTAAGGAAACCCATCTCCCCTCCACTATAAAAGCCACCCTTCACTCCCTCTTCTCCTCACACCTCTCAAGCTCCGAGACTTCCCTAAATTCTGCCCAAAAACCTTCCCTAGATCATCCCCCACGTCCAAAAGCTTCTGGTCTCTTCAAAATACCATGCCTATCTTCCTTAAGGAGGATCTCAAGAGGAGGATTCCAAAGGTAATTTCTCTCTCTCTTCTCCTTTAATTTCCTTTCATGTTCAAGTTCCATTCTTGATGTCTCTCTATCTATATTCATTCAAATTGTTCTGTAAATCCAGTATTATATATATACTGTAATATTATGATTCTAATAATATATTATATCACCCCACACCCTTTCCCCCTGCCTTTTATTTTATTAAAGAGAACGGTGTTCATGTGGTGATAATTTATCACCTTCAAAAACAACATGCTCTCTTCTTCCATTTATACCATCAATCTGGTCATGAAACCATTTTTACGGTTGATACAGAATTTTTTATATGTATTATGTTCTATTTTAAGTTCTGTAAATAACCTATGGCCATACTACTAAGTGAAAAGTTAAAATGAGTTGGTTGTGATCCAAAAACCGCTCAAATTAGCCCAAATAATCTTCATTTAATTCTTATCTAATGATTCGGCCACATGTATCTAATATAACTCATTATAAAATCATTAAAGCTTCTTTAATATCATTAATAACATGAAATATCAATTCTGGATGTTTACCCATGATCTACCCAAACATCAATTTAAGAATACAAGTGGACCGCTCAAGAAAACCATGAAAAAGAACATCCCCGATCAATGTTTTTAAACTCTATAAGTCATCCAAAAGAACATAAGATGAAATAATGAAACCAGAATGAACCCTAATAATGTATAAAATGTTCTGGAATTTCTAATTAATGAATATAATGTCATTATACATGACATTAAAGAGAAGGAGGCATTCGAGTACAAGGTAAAGGGAAATCTCGAACCCAATTTTTCTTCATTCGGGTTCTCCCTCTTTCACTCCATTTTTGATATGGTTAATCCTCAAAGATCATTTTTTTCATCTTTTCCTTTACTTTTCTGGGATATACATGTTTGTCACTGGTTTTTATGACCATTAAAATGTTTTCCAAAAGAACTCTTCTTTCAAGATCTCACCTTTTACCTCTCATTCAGGGTTGATGGTTCTTATGTCAAGTATGTTGTTCCCACTTTCTTTTGGGAACTCAAAGCTTATGAATGTGTTATTATGAGATGAAACCCATTCCTTTCCATGGGTTATTTATGTACATGTTTGATATGTGTTCTATGTGGAAATCATGATAATGATAATTTTATGATGTGACGGGTGCGCCCAGAATTATATAGCACAATATGAATGTTTACATGTGACAGGTGCACCCGGAATTATATAGTGCTCCAATGAATTGGGTAAAATGATGAATCTCATGAGTAAATTTGAAATGATGAGTGAACATGATGCTAGATTTGTTCACATGTATGTGTGGTAGTTAACCACTAAGACATGATGTTTCATTTTTATGCTTTGCCACATTTCAAGTTTATTGTTTATACTCCTCTCATGTTCAAGATCTTATTCTTATGTCATGATTATGTTCACCCCATGCTATATTGTTCTTATCTATCCTCTTACTGGGCTTTTAGCTCACCCCTTTTGATGTATATCCTCATGTGGCTCCATGTACTAAGGAGAGGACAAGTGCTACTAAGAAGCTATAGAAGAAGAGATTAAATGAATTTTTTAATGCTTGATGTTGTATTTGTTACGTATTGTCCTAGTTTTCCCAAGACACTAAACCTATGGATCCTCCATCTGAAATACTATTTTTTTTATCTTTGAAATGATGTAATAGTAATTTTAGAAAAGGTCGGGTCGCTATAATATTCGCATTATAATTATTAGGGTAATTTTATGTTGTAAAACTCTAATAATTCATATACGTATTGGTCATTTAAAATTAAGGAATTCAAGAAATTTTAATGTCATTTTTTTATTTATTTTGTCTTCCATTTTTAGATCGTAATCCTTAAATTTATTAAAATTCTAAAATATCCTAAAAATTAAATAGTATTTCAATGTGATTATTATAATTTTAATAACCATTAAATATTTTATTTATATTAGGACTAGTTATCATAGGTCTTGTATCCCATCTATATATAGTGTGTCATTAAGTGTTGGTTAACCATACATAATGAATTAAAAAACTATATAATTTTCAAAATCATTATGTGTGGTATAATAAATTAATTAAATTATATAAATATATAAATATATTTATTTTTATGCATCTCGTGATAATATTTATAATGTATAAAAATAAATATAAACATACTTAAATTGAAAGAAATAATACGTGTTTTATGGAAATTATGTAATCAAAATGTTCCACCTTTTATGATATAAATAAATAAATAAATATATAACATCTTTTTAATTTTATCAATATAAAAAATGAATTTTATTCAAATTTGAATAATTTTTATAATCTTCTTATTTATATTACACTGTAGTCCAGAATGCAATGATAAAAATCTAGATTTTATTTAAGGTGATTCTCCAACACCAATTCATCACTATTTGGTTATCACCATCTACAAAATATATCCATTATAGATATTTATTGTAAAAACCCAGAAATTTCAAGGAATGTTTTTTCTTAATTTTCTTTGGAATTTTATAAGAAAACAGTTTCTGACGGTGCCTGATTCCGAGTCCCGGTGTGCCCGGAATCATTTTCCGAAGTTTGGCTCAGGTACATTCAGTGAACGGACAAGCGGGGTTTTCTAACTTTTGAACCGGTGCTTGGAATCAAATTCTGAGGGCACCGATGAAACCGTATCGCCAGTAATTTCTTAGGAACACCTGATCCGGAGTTGCGTTTGCACGTGAGTAGATGATAAAAATTGTGGAAGTTAATTTTATAATTTAACTACAGTTTTTATTTTTCTTTAAGTTGTTTAAGGCTTTGGGTGGAAGTTGGGTAACTACCTATCTTCTTAAGGGAGGTTATGAGGGTGGTGGGGCCCACACGAACCCCACCCCTTCGTATTCCTTAACTCCCTCAACTCACTTTTTTTTAATTAATTTGATAACATAAGTTTTGATAACTTATGTTAATAATGAAGTGTTTTTAATTTGGGTGTTTTAATTTCAAACTCTTGAATTTCAAACCTTATATTGTGTTTAAAAAATAATTAAGGGACTTATTTTATTTTGGGGACTGGTTGCTTGAGAGGTTTGGGGAGAAAAGCTAATAGAAGCTATAAGTTCTTCATCTTCCTCGTCGAAGAACACAAAGAACACGATGAACGTGTCGAACTCCGTCGAAGAACGCCGAGTCCTCGGAGACCGACTACGCGACGCCGTATACCACGACACTTCTTTTGCATCGTCTCCTTCCGCAAGAACTCCTTCTGCGACTTCTCTTCCCACGACGAATCCTCGTTCGACGAACCTCCATTCAAGCAACGTCAAGGTAGGGAATTGTTTTGTGAGTATTAATAAACCCCATGTTACTTCCTTCTAAATCGAAGAACCCGGAACAACTAAACATCAAGTTGATCCGCAAAGAATATGTTGCGGGTAGGTAATTCTTGAATGCGGGAAAACTGTAGGGGTTTATTTATTTAATTTGTTCGTGATTATTACCTTGACGTTCTTCATGAAATATGACCAATTTCTATCAATTAACGAGAGGGGGGTGGACCGCACAAACACGGCCGACTGTCCTCCTTATCCATGTTGGTTTCATTTGTGGATTGAAACGGGAATAGCGCGGTGCCATCGCATCGCGCGGAATCGTGCGACAAGAAATGTACGACATCGTCGTGCCGCGCCATGAAAACGAACAAGGACGCAACGCCATCGCGCCGCGTCGGAGAAACCCGAAGTCATCCGCGGACGGAGTCGGGCCACGGCGAAGGGGCGCGGCGCCATCGCGTCGTGCCGGAGAACCACGAGGACGGCGCGATTTGTTGATTGATGTGCGGATTGAAGGGCGACAACAAACGGGGCCGTAAGGTTATTTTAAAGCTTCCACAGTAAATTTCGAGACCCGAGATGAACTCCGGCATAGATGGTTTTAAAAACGGACCACTGGAGAAACTCCGGTGGCCCACGGAAAACCAGGAGGCGCGGGTCGTCGGCGCGGCGCCGCCAGAGGAATCAACCGTTGCGGCTTGCTGCAGCGGTGCGGCACGGGGGATCCTGCGGCCGCACGGGATCCCAGAAGATTGGCGGCGGCGTAGACCGCCGACGGCTTCAATCAAATGCGAGGGGGCCGCACACCCACCACCCCCCCCCGCTCTGCGGCTTCCGCTCGGCCACGCCGGGCCGGGCCCAGATCCCCTATTTCGGTTTGTTTCTGATCGAACGCCCATAACATGGGCTACGAACCTCCGATCAACGTAACGTCAGTGGCGATGCGATCATTGAACCGATATGGTCGTTTTGACATATCGCAATCAAGGTTTCGGAATATTTGAGTTCGGCCAGGTTTGTTCGTGCACGGAACCAACCGGGCCCTCGGAGCGGAAACACTCATAACTTGAACCCCAGACTTTCGATTGATGTGCCATTGACTTTTCTGGATTCCAGTAAGTGAGACAGATCGGGGTGTGGTCGGGTTGGTTCGCTCACGAAACCAACCGGATCCCTGGAACGAAAAATCAAATAACTCACAGACCGGGCGTCCGATTGACGCACCATCTGTCTCGTTGAATTCCTCAGGATGAGACGGAACATTTGGAATTCTTCGCCTGAGTTTCAGTTTCTGTTGGATAGTGGCCGGGTTGAATTGTACCAGAAATCCAACCGGACCCTTGTAACGGAAAAGATGATATCTTTTAGACTAGACGTCCATTTGACGAACCGTCAGTGGCATTGGTGATCACGTTGAGAAACGGTCCCTATTATTATACCCTATAAGAGTTAGGGGTACAGTTGAGATACGGCCGGGTTGGTTCGCTCACGAAACAAACTGGGCCCCTAAGACGAAAAAGGCTAATAACTCACAGACCGGGCGTCCGATTGACGCGCCATCTGTTGCGTTGAGACCCCAATGACGAGGTGGTAATTTGAGATACATCTTCGTGGGACTTTGAGATACTTGGAGTATCGACCTGTAGCTCGTGGAGTGGACCCTCCCGGAGACGAGCGTGCAGAGTACGGAGACCGTGTAGCCGACTGAGACCTGACGACTGCTTGACCGACTCAACTTGGAGTGAGTCGACTAGCCCAGTGGACGGAGAACTACTTTGTTTGGGTGAAGACCCATGGAGGACGAAGCACTACCTGTGTGACAATGCAGACCCACGGTATTCGTCCGGGGAGTACCTCAGTAGGATACTAGGGGGTGCACGCTATTGTGTTTGGGTGACATACCTCAGCGGGAAGCACTACTGTGTTTGGGTGGCTGACCCACGGTACATGACAGGAGTAGTACCTCAGCAGTCTTAGGTTAGTGAGCAGTACCTCGGAGTCGTGACAGGAACATTGTACACTCCAGAGATTGGGCTCTTTAGCAGTTATAGTTTCGATAATGAAAATCCTAGTTTGAGCTGAGTCTATGACCTTTGTGTTTACCTCATGATTGAGAGGGGTCACTTGATAATTTAGGTATATGTATGGGCATATACCTGGGTAGTGGTTATCCATTAATTTCATGATCTTGGTGTTTTCCTCATGATTGAGATGGGTTACTTGATTACTTAGGTATATGGATGGAATATGCCTAAGTAGAGGTAATCTGTTGAGATCTTCTTTGTGGTTATCCATGTTGGTTTTTGTGAGTCCTTGCGGGTCTCGGGGTCCCTAATAAGTATCGTTATACTCACCCCTGCAAAGGCTATGCCCGCACCTCGTTGTGTTGGTTGCAGACGATGGGCATTGCTGACGGAGGCTGAGTGTTCGGGGATTGGACGATACCCGGAGGTGGACTACACGACGAGTCAGTATCTAGAGGTGGACTTCACGGCGAGACGACACACGGAGGAGGTTGACGGGCGAGAGTGTTGTGGAGGCTATATGTACCTACCCTTCAGGTAGGATCCGTGGTGGATGATCCATGAGTTGCGCCATCTGTACCTACCCTTCAGGTAGGATCCGAGGAGGACGACCCAGGAGCCGCTTCCGTTCTTCCACCTACTGTATTTTGTTGTTGTACATTGTTCAGTTGTAGTTGTACTTTCACTTGGGTTTGTATTCTGGCCCATTTACCTTTCAGCACTTCTCTTTGTACATAGTGTTTTACTTCCGCCTGTACTCTGTCTTGTTTTTTTTTACTTTTATTAAGGCAATGCCTTCCCAGTTATCCGGATTTTCGTCTTTGGTGCTAGTCACCAGCCCCTTGACTATGGAAGGTGGGCTTGGGGTAGTCACGGCACGGGCCCTAAGGACGGGGCGTGACAAATTGGTTTCAGAGGAGTCGGTTCTACCGCATAACTTATAACTCTAATATTTTCTTTCTGTGAGGCAATAGTGTTAAGGGTACCGAGTGTGGTCTTCAGTTCAGGGAGTCCAGTGTTGGTGAGGGCGGCTGACGTATCAATACACCAGGACCCTAATAACCGATTTCCGACTTTGTGCATGAAAACACTGATTGCGTGTGTGTTTCCAGAAGTATTTAAATGTTAGCTCAAACCAGGACACCTAACTAGGTATAATCGTTTGACCATGTCATGTTGTTTCTTTCAGGATTCCTTTTCACGGACGACCAGCTAGAGCTAAGAGGGATGTGCGTACTGACAGCCTGCCGAGCGACGAGGATTCGGTATAGGTCCCTCTTGCAGTTGAAGCACCAGTTGTACTACCATACGTTGGGCCACCGATGCAACCAGCCCAAGCAGTAGGCGATGCACGCCACTTGAGCACACTGCACGAGTTCCAGCGCCAGAGGCCTCCCAGGTTCTAGGGAGAGACGGACCCACAGGCGGCTGAGGATTGGCTGGGGGCTGTGGTGAGAGTCTTCAGGCTAGTGGGGACGTCGTCAAACATCATGGTGATCTTTGCTGCCAGCCTTCTTCAGGAAGAAAAAGGCAGGTGGTGGAGCCACTTGTTCTAGTTTTGCGACGAGATGACCTTCACATGGGAAGACATCGAGACCTTCTTTACGGTTGAGTTTGTGCCAGTAGCTCTACACCCCGAGCATGTACAGGAGCTTCTACCTTTGCCGCAGGGTTTTCGATCAGTAGCCGAGTCATCTGTGGGCAGTAGATAGATGTTGCAGAGGTCCAGGAGGAACAGATCCAGCCATACGAGGAGCTGGAAGTGTTATGAATGTGGCGGGAAGGGTCACATGGCACGTGATTGTCCGAATCCTCGTACAGTTGATCCGTAGGCGTTGGAGGAGCCACCGAGGTAGAAGCAGCGATGAGTGATTGAGCAACAGCCGAGAAGTGGACAAGGCTGTAGAGCTCCGGGAGCAGGTGGACAGGAGAAGAACTAGTGGATACGTCCATTGTACTTCTAGTTCAATGTTGTTGTTGTTTTCGTGTCTTTGTACTACGAGCTGCAATAATAAAAAGACACTTATCTTTGAGATGTTTTATTTCATGTACTTTTTTTGGTTTATACTGAGTGGTCCCGATTAAGACTGTTGACTTGACCCTCACTTTTGAGTTTTCTACTGGAGGAGACCCAGTGACCTCACACTGATGCCGACAGTGTGACTCGACCCTTGGAGGCGAGAGTGACAGTGGGATCTCTTTGTAGTAACGTCGATGCCTTACGACGTCTTCAATGGCATGAATACATCATTCATGTCAGGATTGACTGTATTAGGCAATGGGCGTGGTTTATCCAGGGGATGAGACCGAGTTTATCTTTACGGAAAAGGAGAAATTTTAGCAGCTCTTCATATCGTAGGCAAAGAAGGTGCAGATCATCCAGGTGTGGATGAAGACTGCACGGTGCAGTAAGAAACAGGAAACCGACACCAGTCTTAGAGACTCGAGCGTGTTAAATGTGTCAAGAAGTGGAATCTTTGAGGAGAGAGGAGTCTGTGAATCAGCAGACGTGGAGGCAGAGATAGGAGTGCAGAATGAGGTGGTGTACATCTTAACATGCTACAACCACCCGCCTTAGTTATCCCCACCAGGCTCAGGGAGCTAGAGGGCGGAGGAAGAGAGTAGCTGCATGTGGTTGGGGAGAGTGACCCAATGGCTCAAAAAAATGATTCAAGGGACAATCTGCATCCACTACTAGCTGCTATAGTAACAGACGTCGATATGCATCATTCAATGCTTTCAAAAATCTTGTCCCAGACGTAGAGTTTCCGGTAAACCGTGGACTTGACCCTCGTGTCTGGAGATACCTTGGGAGGAGACTCGATAATCACACTTACGCCGACAGTGTGGTCAGACCCTCGAGGCGAGTGGTTCGGTTGGAATCTCTTGGTGGCATCGTCGAGGAATTATGACGTTAGTTTGATTATGGAATGGGAAATAACTGTTCATACTCAAATTGATGGTTTTAGGCAAATGTCGGGATGGGTTTTCCTTGGTCGGAGAAAAGGAAACCCCAGGCAGCACATGATAAACTCTTGCACAGGAGGGTGCGACCGATCACTCTTGAGTCGGTCAACCTTACCCTCATGTCAGCAGTCGTTTTGAGTTCCAGTTCTAACAGGAATTGGAGACCTCTAGAGTTTGATGATGACGACCACGTCGTTATATGGGTCTCACCTCAACGAGGTTTACGGAGATGTGGCCAAGGCGGGACGTTATCTCTAAGGTTCAGCAGACCTTCTTTGGTCCTCAGCCGGGTAGGCGGGGTGGTTTACCGCTTGATCCATCCACCTCAGTTGCACCAGGTGCACGACGACTTCCACATATCTCAACTGAGGAGATACGTGCTCGACCCTTCGCATATCATCGACCATGAGAAGGATGATGGCGATGGGGTTACATTCACGGAGGTTCCAGTGGGGATCGGGAATCGACAGGAGTGGATCCTTCGAGGAAGGTCGATTCCTCGGGTGCACTTTCTCTAGCAGTACGGGAACCTCCAGGTAATCACATGGGAGCAGAAGGCTCAGATGCATGCTCAATACAGCTTTTGTGACCCTATTTTGTGTTGAAGCTTTACGGGGACGTAAATCCATGAGGTTAGAGTAATGTAAAGACCCGGAAATATCAAGGGATTTCTTTTTAATTTTCTTTGGAATTTTACAAGAACGAAGTTTCTGACAGAGCCTGATTCCGAGGCCCGGTGTGCCCGGAATCATTTTCCGAATTTTGGCTCGGGTACGTTCAGTGAACGGACGAGTGGGTTTTTCTAACTTTTGAACCAGTGCTTGGAATCAAATTCCGAGGGCACCGATGAAACAGTAGTGCCGGAAATTTCATTGGAACACCTGATCTGTAGTTGCGTTTTCACGTGAGTAGATGACAAAAAATGTGGAATTTAATTTTATAATTTAACTACATTTTTTATTTTTCTTTAAGTGGTTTAAGGCTTTGGGGGGAAGTTGGGTAAGTACCCAACTTCCCAAGGGGGGTTATGAGGGTGGTGGGGCCCACACGAACCCCACCCCTTCATATTCCTTAACTCCCTCAACTAACTTTTTTTTAATTATTTTGATAACTTAAGTTTTGATAACTTATGTTATTAATGAAGTGTGTTTAATGTGGGTGTTTGAATTTCAAACTCTTGAATTTCAAACCTTATGTTGTGTTAATAAAATAAGTAAGGGAATTATTTTATTTTGGGGATTGGTTGCATGAGTGGTTTGGTGAGAAAATCTAAAGGAAGCTAGAAGTTCTTCATCTTCTTCGTCGAAGAACACGAAGAACGCGAAGAACACATCGAACTCCATCGAAGAACGCCGAGTCCTTGAACACTGACTACGCGATGCCGTATACCGCGACGCTTCTTCCGCGACGTCCCCTTCCGCATCAACTCCATCCCTAACGTCTCTTCCCACGACGAATCCCCGTTCGACGAACCTCCGTTCAAGCAATGTCAAGGTAGGGAATTGTTTTGTGAATATTAATAAACCCCATGTTACTTCCTTCTAAATCAATGAACGCGGATAAACTAAACATCAATTTGATCCGAGAAGAATATGTTGCAGGCTGGGAATTCTTGTTTGCGGGAAGACTATAGGGGTTTATTTATTTAATTTTTTCTTGATTAATACATTGACATTGTTCATGACATATGACCAATTGTAATCAATTAATTAGAGGGGGGTGGACTACAAAAACACGGCCGACCATCCTCCTTATCCATGTTGGTTTCTTTTTTGGATTGAAACGGGAATAGCACAGTGTCGTCGCATCGCGCGGAATTGTGCGGAAAGGAAAGCGCGGCGTCGTCGCACCACGCCTTGAAGACGAACAAGGACGTGACACCGTCATGCCGTGTTAGAGAAACCCAAAGACATCCTTGGATGGAGTCAGGAAACGGCGATGGGGCACGGCGCCATCACGTCGTGCTTGAGAACCATGAGGACGGCTCGATTTGATGATTGACGTGCAGATTGATGGGCGACGAAAAACGGGGCCGCAATGTTATTTTGAAGCTTTCGCAGTAATTTTTGAGACCCGAGATGAACGTTGGCACCGACGATTTTGAAAACGGACAACCAAAGCAACTCCGGTGGCCCGCAGAAAACCAAAAGGCGCGGGGCGCCGGCGCAGCGCCACTGGCGACCGGGGGCGGTTGCCGGAGCCGTCCGGCCGCCGGAGGAATCCGCTGCCATGGCTTTCCGCGGCGGTGCGGCACGAGGGATCCCACGGCCGTGCGGGATCCCGGAGGATTGGCGGTGGCGCAGACCGCCGCCGGCTTCAATCAACGGAGAGGGGGGCCGCGCACCCCCCCCCACTCGGCGGCTTCCGCGTGGCCACGCCGGCCGAGCTGTGGCGGGCCGGTCGGGGCAGATAGAGCCAGCCGGGCAGGGCCATGCTGGCCGGGCCGCGCCGCGCCCAGATGGGCAGGACCCAGACACGGGTCGGGTCGACCCGGTTCGGGCCGACCCTGGGGGGGGGATTGGGCCGGGCCGGGCCGGGCCCAGATCCCCAATTTCAGTTTGTTTCCGATCGAACACCCATAACATGGGCTACAGACCTCCGATCGATGCACTGTCAGTGGCGATGCGATCCTTGGACCGATACAGTCGTTTTCTCATATTGCACTCAAGGTTTAGAAATACTTTGGGTTCGGCCGGGTTGGTTCGTGCACGGAACCAACCGGGCCCTCGCAGAGGAAACACTCATAACATGAACTCCGGACGTCTGATTGACGTGATGTCAACTTTTCTAGATTCCTCTATATGAGGCGGATCTTTTGTCTTACTCCGCTCAAGGATCAGATGCCTTCAGAGTGCGGTCAAGTTGGATCGCTCACGAAACCAACATGGCCCCTCGAACGAAAAAGCCAATAACTCATAGACCGAGCATCCGATTGACGCACCGTCTATCTCGTTGAATTCCTCTTGATGAGACGGAAATTTTTTCATTCTTCTCCCATGTTTCGGTTGCTGTTGGATTCTGGCCGGGTTGGATTGTACCCGAAATCCAATTGGGCCCTTGGAACGGAAAAGCTGATATCTTTCAGGATGGACGTCCATTTGACGAACCGTCAGCGGCGTTGGTGATCACGTTGAGAAACGGTCCCTATGAGTATACCCTATGAGAGTTCGGGGTACAGTTGAGATATGGCAAGGTTGGTTCTCTCACGAAACCATCCGGGCACCTAGGACGAAAAGGCTAATAACTCACAGACCGGGCGTCTGATTGACATGCCGTCTGTTGCGTTGAGACCCCTATGACGAGGTGGTCCATTGAGATACTTCTTGGTGGGACTTTGAGATACTTGGAGTATTGACCTGTAGCTCGTGGAGCGGTCCCTCCCGGAGATGAGAGTGCGGAGTACGGAGACCGTTTAGCCGACTGAGACCTGACGACTGCTTGACCGACTTGACTTGGAGTGAGTCGACTAGCCCAGTGGATGGAGCACTAATTTTGTTGGGTGCAGACCCATGGCAGACGGAGCTCTACCTGTGTGACAGTGCATACCCGCGATACTCGTCCGGAGAGTACCTCATCAGGCTACTAGGGGGTGTGCACTACTGTTTTTGGGTGACATACCTTGGCGGGAAGAACTACTGTGTTTGGGTGGTTGACCCGCGGTACGTGACAGGAGGAGTACCTCAGTAGTCTTAGGTTAGTGAGCAGTACCTCGGAGTCATGACAGGACCATTGTACACTCCAGAGACGGGGCTCTTCAGCAGTAACGGTTTCGATCATGAAAATCCTAGTTTGAGCTGAGTCTATGACCTTTGTGGTTACCTCATGATTGAGATAGGTCACTTGATAATTTAGGTATATGTTTGGGCATATACCTGGGTATTGGTTATCCGTTAATTTCATGATCTTGGTGTTTTCCTCATGATTGAGATGGGTTACTTGATAACTAAGGTATATTCATGGAATATACCTAAGTAGAGGTTATCTGTTGAGATCCTCTTTGTGGTTATCCATGTTGGTTTTAGTGAGACCTTGAGGGTCTCGGGGACCCTACTGAGTATCGTTATACTCACCCCTGCACGGGCTATGCCCGCACCTCGTTGTGTTGGTTGCAGATGATGGGCAGTGCTGACGGAGGCCGAGTGTTCAGGGACTGGACGGTACCCAGCGGTGGACTACACGACGAGTCAGTATCTGGAGGTGGACTTCATGGCCAGACGACACTCGGAGGAGGTTGACGGGCGAGAGCATTGTGGAGGCTATCTGTACCTGCCCTTTAGGTAGAATCTGTGGTGGAGATCCAGTAGCTGCGCCATCTGTACCTACCCTTCAGGTAGGATCCGAGGAGGATGACCCAGGAGCCGCTTCCGCTCTTCCAGCTGTTGTCTTTTTCTGTTGTACATGGTTCAGTTGTAGTTGTACTTTCACTTGGGTTTGTATTCTGGCCCATTTACCTTTCAGTACTTCTATTTGTACTTAGTGTTTTACTTCCGCTTGTACTCTATGGTGTTTTTTTTATAAAGGCAGTGCCTCCCAGTTATTGTGATTTTCGCCTTTGGTGCTAGTCGCCATCCCCTGGCCTATGGAAGGCGGGCTTGGGGTAGTCACGACATGGGCCCCAAGGATAGGTCGTGAAATTTATCTAATGAAAATTAAAAATCATGTCACAATTCATTCTAATTTAATTTTCGGGATATTCATGTTTTTACCTTTTAAATAAGAAATCTATTCCATAGAAAATGTTTTTTCAAATAGGCATTATTTTCTAAATAACTACATGAAGTCATCATGGGATGAACCATCTCTAATAAATATTTATGCTATTTTATAACTAATAATGGAAGGAAATATTAATTTGGGATCCCATTATTTAATTTAATAGTTTATCCTTTAAGAGAAATTTTTAACACCCATTCCATTTATGGGTTTATTTTGTGAGAATGACTATTATTTTTTTACATTCAATGTGAAATGACAGATTATGAACATAATATAATGTGATGGGGGGAAAATAATTATGTAGTCCTCTAATGAATTTGTTGATGTGATTTATATAATGATATTATGATGATTATGTGTGAAAAAAACAATATTTGTTCATAATTATAATAATGCAAATTAGGAACATATGTTACGAGTGATCATGATGCATCTATGTTCACAACTATGTTTGGAATTTTAAAACTAGGATATTATATTTAACTATATGATATATTTTAGATTAATTATATTTTTAAAATATTCAATGATTTATATGATGATTAACCATGGTTATGAAAAAATGTGGATGATTATTCTCACTCATGTACATCATGTTCCAGTCTAAACCTTATATATTGTTCATACATCTATATTTTATTTAGATCTATCTATTCCATGCATCATATCCTTAAATGAATAAATGTTTGAAAGAAAATATAAGTTATTTTTTTTCTTAATTAATAATAATTTTAATTAGTTTAATGTATTTATATGTAAATGTTATATATGAACATAATTTTACAAACATACCAAAACATTCAATTTAGGAATTCATTAATATAACATTATTTATCATGAAGTTTATGTAATAGTCATTTTCTACTGTATTATGGTCCAATATATAATATCAATGTATAATTTAGATAGTTTGTGAATTTTTATTATAAAAATTTAATGAATAATCTAGGGATATTTATGATTTTTTGAGGAATATTCTTTATTTTTTGGTAAATTATAAATGAATTATTTTTCATGGAATAAAATCCCATCTGGATAATACATGTGTAAATAACTATAGAATTTTTGTGTGTCGTGGTAATGACTCTAAGAGGAAATATTATGCGTTAACACAATTTTATATTTGTATATGACATGGATTCCTTGTTTTATACTTGGTTTTTCAATCTAGGAATATATGATTTAAATAAATAAAATATAAAAAAATTATTATGGATATATAACTAATATAATCAATTTTTATAATTTTTGAAAAGGATTAAAATACACGATCTTTTAATTTAATTATGAGAAAATGTAGAAAAATAGGTGTCAAATAAGATATGACTTTAGGAATATTTTTCTCATTATAATTATTTTTTCAAGATTTTATTAATTGTGATTTGTTTAAACATTTTCTATTTTTATAAATGGATGAAAAAGGATAAAAAATACCAATAGATGGTGTTATGGATAATTCATTAATTTTATAAAAATAATTCAAATGTTAAATGTTATGGGGAGTCTAAACATCTTAGTGATTCTTACCCAGTTGTCTCTAGCTATAATCTATTCACAAAAAATGTAGAATGTCAACCATCTATAATGGAGAAAATAGGAATTTATTCTATTATATGTGTTTCGTTGGGTTTTTGAGCCATGAAATGGGTTTCCTTCATTTGGATATTATTCTTAGTTTTCCAAATAACTCCCAATGGCTACCCTATTTGAATCTAGGTTCAGACCTTCTTTCTAGAGGCCGGTGGACATAGAGGTTCTTAGGGCTAGTTAGTCTTGGGAATTCACATAGGTTGAGAGGAGGAGATGTCGGGCTCATCGCACCATTTGGGGTGGGGGGATTGTAGACTACTACAAGACTCTCTTAATGATCTATGATATATTCTTGATTCTCTTCTTATTCCCAATATGAGATTAGTTACCCTGATAAAATTATTCCTTGGTTAATTCTGTTATAAATAATGATATGGTGTCTCATTGACAAACATAGGGGAGTGAGGTCTCATTAGTGAATCCATAAGTATATATAATTGGTTCTTAATCCATTTTTTTAACAGTGAATAGATGCTTTACATGATGAAGCATTATGAACGAATAACTCATATTGTGCTGCCATGAGAGGAGGAATTTAATATTCGATGGAGGGGAATGAACCATTGATAGGGATCTTACATATCATGTTTATTTCAGGTATCGAAACACACAATTTTATTAATACCATGCAGTTTACCTTCATTTAGAGATGATATATTTACATGTACTGAGACACTAATTTTTGAGCTTGGGTATTAGGGAGTCATCATATGTATCCTGATTATAGTAGGAATAAGATTCATTGTTGTTTAACCGTACCCTTTTGACTATCCTTAATGTGTATGACCTATTATGAGGGGTGTTCATACCAAGGCACTCATCAGAGATTATATAATGGGATAATTCTAGTAAGTGAAAATTCAAGATGCCAAATGGAGTTTCTATTACATATCCCTAGGGACAATTGAGCTATGTTCAGTGTAAGAAACCAATAGTAATAGATTAGGAGCCTCATGGTTTGTAGATATTGGACTTCTGTACTGGGACAGTCCATGAGGTGTTCGGTATAGAGGTAGAGACTAGAGAAGGCATCCTGCGTATCTTTGTTATTGAAGGAATCAAGGTCATCAATGATCACATCATGTCTATGTACACATATGGACATTGTAGAGTAATAAATCCATGGGAATGATCAAGCCCCAATTTTTTCCATACCATAAATACAATAGATACACCAAAGTGGATGTTTATTAGAGCTGAGGCTACAAAATTGTATCATATGTATCCTATTTATTATGGGAATCAGTGTTCTCATTGTAAATTTAATATTGTGGACTTATCACTAAGGATTTCCTCTACTATTATGGTGCTTTATAGTGCAGATGTTATGATCATTTAATTTCCCAAATACCTTTTAATCCATTATATTTGTAAAAAAAAGTGTTAGAATGTAATCAATGTGATTTCTTCGAATAAGGGACATAGATTATGATACTACATGAGATGATCAATATATATCTAGAACCATGGGTAGAGGTGGACTAGGAATCCTATATATAGATAGAACATGATTTGTTTTAGTACCCTTTATCTTCGATTACAGACTTTGGTTTCCCTAGTATTTGGGGATTACACACCGAAGATGGATACATATATCATATCCTAGGATGCCATATTTATCTAGACTTTTTCACCTGGCGTCATCAAAAAACCCACATTTCATATCTTGAAATCCATCTCATTAGTTCGATTCCTAGTTAAAGAGGGTGTCACTTGATCTAGCATACATGAATTGGTGTAATTTGGAAGAGTTTTAATGAAACAAAATTTTCGTTTTTCATATGTCAGTAAGGAAAGACTTGAGGGATATATCATATATTTGATAACATCCCTAGAATGTTTCATGTGACCAATAAAACATATTTGAAGGGAATATCGAGTCTTATTTGGCTTCCCCGGAGGGTGTCATGGGTCCTGGATAGTAGGTCTGGATGGAGTCGTGGGTCTAAGTTGACTCACTCAGAGGGGTGTCACAAGAGATTGGTTTTCATGACAAAATGAAATCATGATACTAGAATGATATGAGCTAGAATAATTATGTGAGTTAAGAAATTTATCTAAATGATGATACAAGGCACATTTGATAGACCTTAAGTCTTCAAAATATTTAAGTGGGGTTTCTATTAGAACCTTATGAAGTTCTAAGACATTTTTAGAGGAATTCAAATGTCATGAAAATCAAGTTTAATGAGAGTCGCAAAGTCTAAGAGATATGTCCTGGAACTATCGTGTGTCATTTGATGAATCATGTGAATCACATGAGCTCTAGTTATCTTATTTTTTAATTATGTCTTCCACATTTAATAATGGTTCTAACTATTTTATTTTAAAGGCCTTAGATTTTCTCAGTAACAGTTTCATTGTGTCTTGTTTGATCAAGATTACGTGAGGTGTGTTCCTATTTCATCTCAGTAGAAGTCATTAGAATCATCTATGAGTGATCATGTGATGTACCATATTTAGGTAACATGAATATTTTTTGTCTATTCTCTATTATCTTACCTGATAGAAGGCCTAAAGGTCACGAAATCAACCACACTAAGAAGTCCGTAGTGGTAAACGGTTGAATCACCGTAAGATCAACAATCCCACATCTCTGAATCCAACCTCTTTTTTAGGTTTTTTGTGAGTAATTTATAGGACTATAAACCCCAGATTTTCAGATATTTGTGTTTCATATTTAGTTTCTATCCAGGATGGTGTATTATGAGGCTTCAAAAATCTATATAATGGACCCCTCTTTGTGCATTTCTTGAATTTCATCGGTCGGGAGACTCTTTTTTCAATTCTTCTTTTATAAGAATATTTAGAATTTATTAACATTTTTTTGACAATGTATTCTTTTCAAAGTAATATTCATAAATTCCTTGGGAAATTCACAATGTCCATTGTGATACCAAATTGCCTTTCCATGGAATCTTCATAAGGAATTGTCAGTTTGATTAGGGGTATAATGAGACAGTGCTATATACATTTTTTGTGTGTTATAAATCCCTCAACGACCCTGAGTACTCTTGAATAATGTTTTCCAAAAAATTATTTTTCAAAATTCTTGTATTATATGTGTTTACATGAATAATTTCATGGATATTTACATGATCATTTGATGATTCCACATATGGTTCATATGGTTCATATGATGATATTTGATCGTGTTGTGGAAAAATCTATCTATTTTATCATAGTGTCCCAAGGGGGAGTATAATGTTTCATTCCCATACCTATATACTAATATTCAATAAAGATAACAAAACAATGACCCTTCATGAGATGATACATGCATGTTGTCATGGTCTCATGGTCTCGTGTGGGTCAGTAAGGGTGTGTTGCATTTCTTTTAGACACCACGAGGACCTCCCACGTCCTCACCAAGATCTCATTTTTTAATATAAAAATCAAGGGGTCTTGAGAGTTTTAATGGATATCCTCAATGAATTTTATTCTTCCCAATGAGGATTTGGTGCATGTGATTTGTGTCCCCTAAAGTTATCTCCCATTAGATATCATTCCTCATTATTTTTTGATGAATTTTAGATAGTTTGTTATGAATTTTCCAATTATAACCCATGTGACTCTAGGGAATTCAATTAATTTTAACCATGTATGCATTGGTTGTAAGGATATATTTTGTAACAGAAATAATGGTCATTCATGAGGGATCTATATGATTCACCAATGTATATGTGCCACATGTGATCTTGAAATCACAAAGTGATCACCAATACCTTAGAGGATGATGTGATATACAACTTTTCAACTCCTTTACAGTTGTTTGGAAGGTAATAATTCTATTGAATTATTTATTCCTTTGTGACTTTTGATGATTCCTATTTTGAGGGCTTCAACAAATTCCCCCCTTAGGTGTGACATCTCCAGGGATAAGGACTCTGTTATGAGTAAAAATAATAATCAAATAAATATTTAGTGGTGTCATGACCTAGTGTATTAGGTGGTGTTCGGTTTACTAGGAAATGTTTGATATTTCATGAAATGTTATATATATATAGGGGTGTTGGAAAATTCATTTATCTAGAAATCCCTTCTTGAGATCAGTTTGTTTTTTTCCTCTATCATAATCATCCTTCATAATACCACGCGGTGAACCTTGATCGTGGACCTTTTTTGTGAGTCTTGATATCAATTTCATCTCATCATATCTTTTCCATGAGACTACTTCTTCCATATAAACTAATCTAATCCAACCGTGAATTAAAATTTGGTAAATTTTGGAACATCGAATATGAGGGTTATTGTTAACTTGAGGACATCCTGAAATCAATTTTCCCAATAATTTCATTATTTGTGACTCATGTGACCATGTTCAGGTCACACGGTCATGTGTCTCCAAAGGGTTCATGTGGTTTTCATGATTGAATATTGTCTTTATGTGACCCAAGAGTTCTATCAAGGTCATCCATCAATGAATTTATTATTTGGTTCTCAAACCCCTTGTCGAGTCATGTCATGTGCTTGACATTGCTGGTCATCATCATGCTTCAATAATTTTTTTTCATTCATCTATTATTATCCACATAAATATTTTCAGATGGCCCCTATTCTTTATCAATCCTCTAATAGGGTTTTAAAGAAGGAGGAAAGATTATATATTGTATTTTGTGGTGTTGTAGTGGCAAGCATGGATCCATCATTCGATCATTTAGTTAATACGTTTCAATGGGGTCTACATAATTTGATGGGATCACAAATCACAAACTATCCTTACCCATTTGCATGTTTAGTATAACTAATTATTCTCTCATTCCACCACTATAGTCATTGTTCATACAAAATTCTTGGGAATGAAGGGCCCATAACACTATATGAGTGAATATGTTTATTTGGGGCCACATTATCATTAATTTGGAACATGATGATGGCCACATAATAACATTTATTACCATTGATAGTGAATGGAAAAATTATGCATCTCATGAGGATGTCCATATGTATCGTAAAATAATATAGCAGTCTACCTATGATCAAATGTTTCAATGGATCTCATGATGGGACATCCGATCAAGGGTTTCTTTGGACAGGACTATGGATGGTCCTTTTCCATTCAATATATATTCTATGAATTTCCCATGGAGCTGAATGAAATTTGGATGCATGTGGTCATATGGATATTGCAGACATGAAACTATTGCAACAAGAGTCTGATGGTGGATCTACATAGTTGTTGGAGCATGGATACAAGGACACACCATATTACACGTGGTGAGGTTTCCATTAGTGTTAAGGACATTGAATATATGCATGGTGCACCAATACTCAGTGGTATGTATGAAAAATTATTTAATAAATAATCTACATGTGATGATGTGACGATAGATCCTCCTTTAACATGGGAGTTGATTAAGGTAGCTGATAAGACGCATCCATTGGGGGTGCATCCTGGGGAAGAGATACATTTAAAAACAAGGCCAATGTAATCTATTAAGAATACTATTTCTGAGACAAGGTTCAGTAAGCTGAAAGCCTTACTAATGAAGGATTTTTGTAGTGCACCATGTGTATATTGGCCAACTATAAATAGTCGGATGTTTAATCAATGGGGAAGGGATATTGTCCCTTGAATTTATCAGTTGGTCCAACTAGCCAGTTTCCATGCCATGTACCTAAATGTGTACTTACATATGATAAAAGAGAAATTGAGAGTCAGGGTCTCCATTTTTTTGATGGTAACTATACTGTTTCGGGGAGATTTGGGCTGGGGATCCCTATGTTAGAAAATCTATACCACATAATGTACCATTTTTATAAGGGTGATTCCCTTTATAGGATCACAAGACCTTTAATGTATTATGGTTTTTGATGGGGGCTCATCATTGTGGTGATGAGAACCTAAACATTCAATTAATTCTCTGATACTATCTTTGTAACATATCTGCTTTTAATTAATGTGGAATGTCCCATCGTATTGAAGGGTTTGGATACCAAGGATTATATAAAATGTTAAGAAAGATTCTCTTCCAAGACATATGGATCCAATCTAACACAAATATTTTTTGACAATGGTACATATAGACTTGAATATTGTGTTTATATCATTTCAGTTAGTGAGGAGGTTCTTTCTTCTTGTATCGATAGGGGGCTTATTAACGTGTGTAACTCACCCTTCTTGTTTAGCCATGATTTATTGTGTATCCAATCAAGCTTTCCTAGTTCACTTTTGGTTAGAGTTGAGTAATACCTGATGGTAGATCACCCATTTGGGATGATGTTTAATAGATATCAAACTAGTTTTCAAATTTTTCATCCTCTTCATGATGAATCATTTAGCGTTCTCCAAGGTTATAAATATATATTGATTCACTCAATTTTCAATGGAAATCTATATTATTTGGTTAGCGAGGCATGCCGACACTTAGTGATTGAAAAGAATCCAAGTCCTAGAAAGTAGTTAGATTCTATAAGGTCAGATACTCTGGTAGAAACTCACACATAAATCAAATATTTAACATTACTGGTAGTAGGATCTACTAAAATGGATACAAGATATGTTCATGATTTATTGTTTCCTATATCATTTATTAAATGGGAAGCCAAGAAGGTGTAATGTTTAGAAGTCATTCTCGGGGAAAATTTAGACCTCTCAGTGGGTCATTAAGAGGGTTTTACCTATATCACAACACCTTACAGAATCACCTTTTATGAATATCATGAGGAAGTGTGGGCTATCCTCCCTAATATTGATGTGGTTTTGGAGAGTTCCAAGGGGTGAATATTTGATTCTTCATTAGTAAACCAAAATTTCCACCATGGAATTATTCAGATTATTTGGAATGAATTGGTTTATCCTGCCACTGAGGAGTCAATATATCTATGTCTATTGTTCCTTATATGATTTCATGGTTCCTTTGATATAGTATTGATATCTTTTATATGTGTTGATTTAGGGGTAGGATTCCTAATTTCTTCAAGGATAATGGTATTCTAAATTTTCTCCTGGTAGTATGGCCATGAGAGAGGTATTATTTGGTGACAACAGAATCAATGATTATGAGTCCCTTGGATTATAGGCTCAGATGAGGGTGACGATTTCTACTGCTTAGTTGAAGACTCCTGCATAGACTCCGTAGGGAGGCTCATCTTCATAAAGGTAGAATGGAAAAGTAGGAAGAAATAAATATTTTTAGATCTTTATCCTCTATAATCTCCAAAAAAGCTTATTATTCCATTTCCCCCTTTATAATGGATTGTCATAGAAGCCCATTCATTATTTTATAAAAATGTGCAAGTACCAAACGGGATAATTTATAATATCACATGTCTATTTCTGAGGGTGCAGATTAGAATTTGGTGTATCTAGTATGTACTATAGTACTATAACCAATCCATAAAAAAATAATATATGATTCATAGGCCTGTTTAAGCAGGATAATTACCTGAAGTAGACATTTTATTGGATTTACCATCTGATCCGGCCCAGATGGATGTATTGTTTGAGGGTGAAGCTTAAGGTAACCTTTATTACCCATCATTATCCGACATGGAGTTTTGTTTAAAAGAAGGTATAGTATTTTTCATGTTATTATCATTTTTTACTTGTTTTATACTTCATTATATTATATTATAATCTGGATGTCCTTTAGATTATATGGCAATGTACTATTCGGAAAAAAGAGTCGGAGGTACCCCAAAATCATTCATCACAATAAAGACTTCCATCATCCCATGGGTATGGGGATGAAGTTGTGGATGTATATAGTGACATGAATAAAAAAGGGTTCTTTCTATTCTCAACCACATCCACTGATATTTGGTGATCGCAAATGATTCATCCTATAACCTATATACTTATTTAACCCATAAAGAAGAATCATTTCACCAAATTTCATATGCTCTACGTACTAGACCTCTAAGTGTTCCTCCAGCATTGTCTACCAATGAGAAGGCAAGTTCTCTCCCCTCATCATCATATATTTAGAGAACAACCCTGTCTCTGAGTGATATTTCTCCAAAATATGTTATTATTTCCAATGTAAACATAGAACAAGGTCCCAGGTCCACATAATAATATCAGTCATTGTAATGATAGAGGTTGAGGGAGAATTAGATTTCAGTTACATAAACCTCATTGGATGATATGAATGATTGATAGGGTCATATTCGATTCATGATTCTTACCTCAACTAAGAATGAGTTGACTATTCTACCTAAAATTCCTAGGTAAATGAGGTGATATTTATTATATAATAGAATATATCCCTTAAATTGAGTTTAACAACTACTTATAATTCCTCTACTACAAAGCATAATTGGTGTGGAGTTGTCTACAAACCTAGCTAACATGTGATGGATGCTATAGCTCAGTGGAAGAAAATTAATCCTAGGAAGTTTCAAACTGATCATTTCCTTTTTGAAATCAATTTCATTCAGTCTTAAATCAACCCACTCTAGAAAGAAAAATCCATGTTTTATTATTTTTACTAGATATTAGAAATTTACATATTTGAGAATTGTGGACTCATGAACATTCAAGATGATTCCATAATTTACATTATTGGAAAAGTGGAGGAGCTATAATTTGATGCAGAAGAAGATACTGAATCCATCGATCAACTATGAAAATCTATTGCATTATTAGATTGAAATTGTGTTAATGTTAAAGAATATTAAGAGCATATGTTTTAATGTAGGTGTTGTTTAGAATTTTAATTTTAGCTTGTACCTTCATAGGATTGGCTACAGCATGTGTATGTGCCTCCTTTTATAAGGTATCAATGAATATAATTCCTAAAAATTATATTGTACCATCTAGTTTTCTTTTATTCATGATATTTAGGATATTTGTTTGTTAAAATATTTTCAAAATCAATAATGTTACACATCATTTTTAGAATTTCAATAAAATATTAATGTCTGAATTTAGAGATTTGTTTAAAGAAATTCTCCTAAATATACACTAACATTGCATTCCATACTGATGAATATATTACAGTTGTCTAGTAAATTATATGCCCCAGAGAGAGAGTTCCAATAATTTTCCAAAGTCTATAGGATAGGAGATTATATAGATATTTTTCTAATCCCATATGATGATACTTATAAGCTCTTACAGAATAGATTACTACCATACATTAGTTTAGGGTCTTTTAGCTTGGACCTAACCTTGCTTTACATTAAGGTATTTTAGCTCAATCGTAATACAACTATTAACTAAAGGTCATTTAGATCGGAACTTATATCACATTAGATTAAGGTATTTTAGTTCTGACCAAATCATGCATTTATTTTGAGGTCTTCTAGGTCAAAATTTCTATATGTTCATGGGATATGGGGAAGATATTCATGGAATGGCCTAAAACACTAAATAATGTTTAATTCTTGCATTGTGTTGCATAGGATCACACAGATCTGAAAGTCCTTTTCTCCTAGTGAAACATTCAATTGACTTCATTAATAAGAATATTCAGGATCCATATACATTAATTCATATTCATGCAATGGGTCCTTGAAGCCAGTTATCTTTTCAATGGACTATATAATGTTCATAGTGTAAATATGGGAGATTCCAAAATATTAGTGAAGCTATGTATGCATATATTATTGATGCGTGGGTTATATAAATCATAACCTGGAAATTTTACTCCATGAATATGAGATGATTAGATATGTCGGGTATGTCTAGTGATATTCTGAAATTCATGTTCCATAATAGTGTAGAAAAGGCTAATAAGGATTGAAGCCCTATTTAAGAAAGGATAATATGTCGTTAGTTAGTAGGTTATGTCCCTTACGCATCAATATTATGGAAATTTAAAGATGATCTCTACCCCTATCTGAGGTATATGAAAAGATATTGAAGACTAATAAGTCGAGATGATGATGTTGGGTTTGGTGGGATAACAATCTAGGAAAGACATTGGAACCCTAGGGCCATTAGCTCTTAAATCATAAATATTGATCCCTATACCATGTTGTTTGGAATAATGAGGTGTGGGACTACCATGGTTAAATAATGAAGTGTAATTTTCTATCCAAGATAAAGGGTACAAAACCTAGTGATGTATCATCAAGGATATCGAATCGAGAAGTATAGTTTGTTTTAGGGATTGTAAATTAAATCCCAAAGAACACGAGGCAGGGGAATGATATTTGAAAGTCATAAAAAGATTTTTTCAAACAAGTTATGGTTTTGAGTGTTGTCTTTATAATGTCAAGTATCATAAAGATTGTAATTCTATTTATTCAGAGTTATGTATTTGTTTGACATCCATAGGTTCATTTAAGGGATACCTGGTTATGTATCAATATTCATGAAAAGGGTCCTTGAATCTAAATATCCTATCAAATGTCCATGGAGTGTTTGGTGATCTGATATACCAAAACTCAAGATGTGTGATCTTTGGAAGGTGTAAAATCCAAGGAGGTTTTGAGTACCATGAATTTTCTTCCAATCCATAATGAATATATTCGTATGTCCATGAGATTTGAAAAACCATTACTCTAACTTTTTCATCGAACTGGGGGTCCAGTTTTCATAGATATGCTTTTTCATTGTCTAAAATGCAGAATATGTAATTTTTATTATTTATTTATTTATGCCCTAATTTTACAAAAAATTTAATGATGAATAGTTTAGTGACAGAAGAAATTAATTTCCTTTAATAAACCCTTTTGGGATTCCAAAATGACAGGTTTGGTTTCTTATTTAGTAGTACTTAATAGTATTTCTATTTTTACTAAAGATGGATAGAGTAAAAGTTCATGCAAATTTCAACAAAGTGAATACAGGTTATGGTCATGATGCACATGTAATTATATGGACGATGATACACAGGTTCATAGTAAGGTTACTCAGAGCCAGTAGTACACCAATATCATTCGAAGATAGAGATGTGAATGTTTTAAATAATGGATTGAGTTCTTCGTATCGGGAGTAATGACATGGGATAGTCACATGTGGAAAGGTTTATATCACTCTATGGTGTTCAGTTCTATAATGGTGATGAGAAGGATCACATGGATCATAATTTCCTTTTTCATGGAGATACATTTTGTTAATGTATATAGGAACATATGTAGGATCCATGGAGATTTATGTATATTAAGTAAAATAATACCTTATATCCACATATCATTTCTACCATCTGTGGATGGTTTTTTGGAAGACTAATGTCTCCATTGTATGAGGTGTGGTATATGGATTGAGATCCTTTTAAAATATGTCATATAAACCCTATAATAAATTTGACAGTGGTAAGGATCTTATAGTCCCATGATAGTGGATGAATAATGGGTGATGGACTTTTCATTTTAATGTCATGTGGTAAGAAAATTTTTAACTCAATGTAGTTTGAAGTCATGAGGTAAAGAAATTTTCCAATTCAGTTTATCATCATGTGCTATAGATTTTCTTCCATGATGTTTAACATAATGTAGTAAGGATATATATCTGTGAATTTTAACATCATGTTGTAAGTACGTACTTCATTTCATTTTGAATACATGTGGTAAGGAAGTACATCCATGTTGTTTAAGATCATGTTGTATGTACATTCTTATTTTTATTTTTATTTCATGTTTCATGGACATACATCCTTGGACATTAAGGTCAGGTAGCAAGGATTTACATCCATGCAATTTAACATCATATTTTAAGGACATACTTTAAATAAATTAAACAACATGTAGTGATGATGTTAGAATTGAAGTTAATGTGTGGAAATGTCATATATTTTCTCAATGATGGATAACTAGATATCACTATGTATCTTATGAGAATAGGAATCATTCCACACATTGCCTTAAATTATAACACATGAACATGTCTAGATAGTGCACACAAAGTTGAATTTTTATATATATTTTTGTTTTGAATCAAGACAAATTTGGAAATTCGAGCATCACTACATACCATTTGGTGGTAGAAATCTATTAAAATGATGATATTTAATGGAAAATATTCTACATAGGTCTAACCTATATGTAGAGGTGGGAATTATTTTCATTGACCATTTAGATAGGACTAGGATTATAGATCCAGACAACAATATATATCTTATGTTGACCTGAATCATGCAATATTTAGTTCTTGAGATTCCATGTAGGTTAACATCATGTGGTGTGGACACTGGTGAACTGAGATGAATAAATGGAAATGTAGTGGATGTGCCCAATTATGTAAGTGTTCACATGTAGATCAGTTTCTTAATAAATATAAATTTATTTTTTTAGAGGCATAAAAGTGATGAAATTAAGCAAGAATTGTGGTAAAGGGATTATCAACCCCATATACCCGTCCTTTGGTATTCCCTCTATCAAGACAATTTTTATATCTATAATCCAATTATTTTACATAAATTTAACATCATTATTCCTATTTTTAGTTTTCATGGATATACAAGTTTTCTACATGATTTTATGACAAAAAAATTGATTTTCCAAAAGAAAACATCTTTCTAAATACACAATTTTTATTTCTAATGAGATTATTTATTCTTCACTCTATATTTACAATTCTTATACAATGTATTTGAAATCTTTGTGAAAATGATAATAGATTATCTCTAACTAATGGAATTTTGATTATTCCCATTTTTTATGTGTGAACATGACCTGAGATTTGTTCACAGCTATGTATGGTATTTGAACAATAAGAAATGATGTTTCATTTTGATGAATAAACACATTCCATGATATTATCTATTGATATTTATCATGATTATAATTATGATATTATACTTTTTTTAAGATGATGATTATTTCAGTCACCCAAAATATAACAATTCTTTTCCTTATTTATCCTCTTACTGGGATTTTTGCTCACCCATTTCATTGATGTATTACCTCAGGTGATTACTTGTACTAAATAGAATGTGAGATCCACAAATAATATAGCAAATAATGAATTAAATAATTTTTATGTTTTGTTATGCAAAAATAATGTCCGAGCCTTACTTTTACAATACACTAAACTATTTGATCTAGGATTTGAAATGCTATTATGTTATTCATATTTATTATGATGTAGTAAAAATGTAGGAAAACTCAGTGATTGTGTTGTATTTATGAGAGAATAATTTATTTAATTTGGGAATCAGGATTAGTGAAGATCATTAAAACTCATTTGGAAAATTGTATATACTTTTAAACAACCAATATAACATATTTTTAGAAAATTTTAAACATATGTATACTATACGGTATGTATTTGGATTTAACTATAAAAAACAATAAATATGTTTTTCATTGATTTGTTCATAAATTTTTTTTCAAGCCTTTTCAAATTTATAAAATGGTGTGATGTTGGAAAAACTATTCCAAAAAACCAGACAAAGAAATAATTATTAGAACGAAATATCTAAAGATATGTGAGGTACAGGTAAAAACAGTATACCAGTAATTACCCAAATATATCATGATATTAATACAAAAATGAATCATTATGATTTTCAACATTAACCCAATAAGGATCAACTATCTATTGACCCCTTTATGTTGAAACGACCACCGATGGTTTGTGGAACTTTTGATCCACATGTCACAATATGGAAGATTAACTAAATAGAAAAGATATTTCATGTGATTCAATGAATTTTGAAGGATAATGTTACTATTATGATTTATTATTTAAATGTATAAGATAATCAATGGTGGTCAATGGTATGGAAAACCCATAAAAATTATGAAACTGAGTAGATGGAGTGAGAAGACTTTATAAAGATATTTCATACCATGAATTTACCTTTAACTCATCGAACAATGATGGATTGATATTTAATACCTAAATAAAATGGAAGGTGAAGCTATCATGTATAATATGGAAAAGGTCAAAAGTATTTCAACATATTATCGATTTTTTTCTATAATGATATAAAAATATAGAGATTATTTGGTGGGTTAAAATACTACCTTCTAAGGATTTAAAAATCCTAGACATTGGGAGTTATGAATAATTGTTTTTATGGGTTATCAATGTATATATGGTATTTGTAGAATGTCCCAATTGATATGGTGATATGAAAATAACAATGTAGTTTCAATATTATGCATCCAATGAAAACGAAGGAATGATGATCCACCAACCCACATTTCAGAAATGTGGGAAAAACCACAAAATAATTGACTCAATGGGATGTAGAAATTCATTATGTGTGGAAGATAATTCCATAAATATTATGAAAAATAAAGTGACATAGATAATAAATAAATAATGAATGGGAATGTATAAAACCACTTCATGCACCACTTATGGTTCAATTAATCAAATATAGGGACCATGGGTAATATGAAATCCAATGCACTAACCCATCAGTGTTTGAGAATAATCATCATTGTCTTCCAATAAATCCTATTGAATTAGGCAAATCCAATTCCATAACTAATTATAATATAGAAAATTTAAAGGAAGTCATATTAGGTACACTTCATTTTCACTCATGAATATGAAAATATTCTTTTTCATTCTCCCTATACACATTCAATTATATCAAAAAATTATTTTATAATGATTTAATAGAATCCCATAAACCTTGATGTAGAGATATATATAAAGAATAAATCTTGAGAAATCATTTGAACCAATATGTTGAAATGTTATCTATTCGGAGTATGTGGAAATAATATTCATAAGAATGTCGTACTACTTCCATTGTTTGAATTTGATTCTAAACATGGAATGGATTAGATCTCATTATAATTGTCACACTAAGACATTTAACAAATGGAAATATCATTTCATATTCTTAACCATCCAACACTCCTCTAAAAATTAACGGAATATATTGAGACTCGTTTGGAAAATTCCACAATGGTCTGGGTGTTTATACCTTATAAAGAAGAATACCATAATCAAATGGTTGATTCAAAGTATTGTATCATCCTAGACGATGTGACCATTATCATGGAATACACTATTGTATTTCCCAATGATATACTCATACATCACCCAGATCATGAGGTTGTGTTCTCAAATATATCTTATACCATGAGAAACTCTTATATCACAATTCCCTTATACGATGGTCGTAAAAACTATAAGAGTTAAATAAGTAGTCACAAGAGGATTAAAAAATACAGTTTTATACCCTAGTGCATCACCTTGGGATTCACATGTGATATTTGTCATGAATAATTATTAAAAAATACGACAATGTATCGATTAACGATTATTAAAAAATATCACCATAAAAACAGGTTTCCACTTCTAAGGATTGATGAATTATTCGATAAAATAGGTGGGGTCAATAATTCTAAAAGGTGAATCTTAATTCTAGATATCATCTACCGAAGTTGAAGTATAATTATATTTAGAATATTACTTTCCATACAAGGTATGGGAGCTATGAATTTATAGTTTTTACCTTTTCTAGAGTTTTTTTGATGATATTCGTATTTAATCAATAATAATGTAGAAAATTTATGATTCTATAATTGTTATGATTAAGACATTAGAAAGGTTAAAGTTTATTGTATGTTCATAATGTGTGATTTTTTTATGCAACAAGACACATTCTTATGGAACATGATCACATGTAATAGACTTTTTGTGGACCCATTATATGCCTTGAAAATTCTTGATTTGTCCAGACCCATTTCATCTATGGAAATCTATACTTTTTATAACATCGTAGGGTAGTACCAATGTTCAATGAAAAATTTCTCACAATTTTCAATCCCAATTACTAATTTAAAACGTAGATGGATATATTATGTCTGGAGGAAATAATGTGATCAAAGTTTCATGGAGCTCAACAAATAGGCTAATCACTATATTTGTACTCACACTAACAACATGTATAAGAAGGTTTTGTGATATAAATAGATATATCATATAATTTTAAGGTTTTTTTGAATTTGGATAAAGATAAAGTGATATCCATCACCTAGTAATACTTGATGATCCATGAGCGTAACATCCAAATGTATTATCTACAGTTATCAGTTTTGGTCTTTTCATGGATGATTTGGCATCACTGCATCTATGTTGAAAATTTTTATATATATACACTAATAATAATAGTTTAATGTATATATTCACACAAAAGAAGCTCAACATGAATCAAAGTTTATTGATAGAGCTAACAAGGGGAAACAATTGAATGGAGAATGGGATTAATATCACTCATTGGAGGATTTCTTATATAACAACAGATTACACATAAGTATTCAAGTGGATCTATTTGAAGATCTTAATAGGATATGATGTATAACTCGAACATATTGGGATGAAGTTGGAGAATTTATTTTACACCGAATTTTTCATTTGAAAGAGATAACCAATAATATTCAATATTACAAACAATATATAAAATATTATTAGAGTCACTAAAACAGATACACTAACAACCATCAAAGGTACATGGAGTTAGATGTTATAGAAAAAGTATTCATTTGAATATCAACATGGAATAGATTCAAGTTTATTGGAAATAAATAGATTCTTATCTAAAAGAACATTTTCCCCTATTATATCCATGATCATATATAATCAGTGGCCTATCAGCCTGGACTTCCACCATGTATGGATCATGATCCGGATGTGTTCCATTAATCTCTCCTGAGAAAGTACATACATGAATCCTCACATGTACTGGATATGAAGGTGGTAAAACTAGTGAATAAAATCTAATGTGATGATAAGTTAGTGAATGTCATGGGCTATGGAGAAAAATTACTTCACAACAAGATAACACACCTTGTAAACATGTTGTAGAGGAACCATATGTTTGAATATAAGACTTGGGAACTATAGAAAATAATAATATAGAAGTAAAATTATTTATTATCAATAGATAAAATGAGTTTACAATTTAGGGATAAAATTTATAATGGGGGAAGAATGTAATGACCCTGCGATTACTAGTAATTTTTTTTCTTGAATAAATTTGTTTTATATTATATTATGTATTATTATACACAATTTATAGAGAAACTAAAATAGATTTTGTTTCATTACAATATACTAGTACATTAATCAGTTGTGGAATGGAATAAATTATCATTCAAATAGCTAGGAAAAAAACATAATATATAAAGCCGAAATGTGAAGATAACGTCCATCCCAATCTTCAAGAATCGTCACCCACAATACGGAAACCATATAAAAGAAAAACTAATTAGTAAACTAAAAAAACAATATAGATTGAAGTATAAAACCATTAGTGTAATTAAGTTATGTAATTAAGGATGGATTGTACAAGTATTTTAATGAGGTAATGAGACTGTTGGAATAGTATGGAGATGGTTGGAATGGTAACCTAAACATTGGGAATAGTAACCTTGCCATTAGAAATAGTAACATGACTGTTGGGAATACTAACCCGACTTTTGGAATGGTACGTTTACCTAAAAATAATAATTTTTATTAAAATTAATATTTAAAATGATTAATTTATTTAAATATAAAATTAATATTGTCAAAAAAATTAAATATGATTCTTAATAATCTCAATGAAAATATAAGCACTTTATAAATACACTGTTATTTAAATTTGTTTTATAATTTTTTTTATATTAAAAACAAATTTTCTTATATTATACGTTTATATTAATAAAATTAATATTATTTTATAAAATCTTCACACTAAAATTTTCAGAGGGTGATTTTTGGTGTATTTTCAGAAAAACATATATTTTCAAGTAAAGAGTAAAATTATTTTTTTTTTCAAAAAATAGGAGTATCTCAAATTACTTCATTCATGATGTAATAAGGAAGTAATAAATTACATAACATTATGTTATCCCGCTACATATTTAATTTAATAAATGGTTCATTAAAATATAAAAAACCTATTTTGCCAATTTAAAAAGAACTTTTCATAACACAAAGTCAAAAATGATTACAATGAATATTTATTTTTCATTCTTTTCAAATTATATTATAAAAAATTAGTGATATGAAATTATAAATTTTATTTAGAGTATTAAAAAAATTTATTATAGTTATATATGATGTATGACATCAAATAATTTCTCTTTTATGTTTCCCATTTTATATAATATTTTATACATTTTTATATTTTAGATATACCCCTCCTATCATGTCCAAATAATCCCTCTCCATTTGTTTGGAATCCCACTTAACCAAAATATTTTAAAGAAAAATATATGCTAAAATAATACCTCTTAATACTCTTATATTATAAAGGGTTGTACTAGAAAAATTGAACTCCACTCACCGGTGAGTCATAGTGTCATGCTAGAGAAGTTAAACTAAGGGGAGAGAAAGACACTATTAACTATGGCCTCTTATATACCTCTATTTCATATTTTTACCCTCATAAATTAAAAACCATATTCTTAATAATAAATTATATTTTACATTAAAACTATATTATTTATTTTAACCTTGTGTAATTATGATATTTATGACAAATATAAATGGGATTTTTATCTTTCCCTCTCTTTCAACAATATCCCCTTCAAGGTCAGTTAACCATCTATAGAGATAATTTCATGACATATCTTATAAATACCTTGTTGGATGGATATTATTATTAAATATAATATATAAATATTTAATTAAATGAAATACAATCTTCTATAAATAATTATACTAATGAATGGAATTTTTTTATGAAAAACATTATATGAGAAAACTTAAATTTCTTTAAAAACGTGATATATAATCCAATTATTATAATTTATAATTAGTTTTAAAAGTGTAATCAATTCAATTCTTAATTAGTGTATTGAAAATCATAATTCTATTATTCAGAAGGGAAAAATGCAATTTAATTGAGCAGGAATAATCGTATGTAGACTCTCAATCCCAACTCGATTTCCATGGGTTATGCCTTATTTTTTATAAAAAATTTATATACAACCCATTAATGTACCATAAATATCATTTAATGATTATTTATTTGTATTTTTTTTATAAACATGTTTTCTAATTTTACATTATGAAAAAAATAATTCTTTTTTCAAAATAACTCTTATTTACAATAACACGTCATTTAATTATCTTATGATTGTTTCATCTTCATTCAAGATTTATTATTATTATACCAATTATATTTTTTCTTATACCTTTTTGAAACCCCACTTTTTATTCATTAATTTTTTTATAAAATTCTTATAATGAATATTCCATTTCATGTGTCATTTTATGTATATGATATTTATACCTTATGTGTGGAATGTATGATTATTTAAATGTTATGATGTGACATATGGGAATAGAATTATATAGTTCTCAAATTAATTTGTTAATGTGATTATTGTTTTTATATAAATATCAATATGTGTAAAAATGATGTTATCTTTTTTTGTAATGATGAAGTTATTATTATGAACATAGGTCATGCGTGAACATGGTACTAGCATTGTTAAGAATATTGTGTGGTATTTGAATAAAATGACATGATGTTTTATTTTAATGCATTACTCAAATCCATGACATTATATGATTATTTAAATCATGATGATGATGATGATTGTATTCATAGAGTTTTAGGGTGATTATTATTCTCACACAAATTATAATGATTAATTTCCTTACTTATCCTCTTAAACCTCTTTTAGCTCTACCCATTCATTGATCTATATCCACATGTGATTACTCGTTCAATGGATAATGTTAGGGACTTTAAGAATATATAGAACATTAAATTAAATTATTTTTATGTTTTATTACGTAATAGTTATGTGTAGGTATAATTTTATAAAGAAACTAAACCATTTGATCCTGGATTTGTAACACTATTTTATTATTTAACATTAAAAATATGTAATAGTATTTAATAAATAGTATGGTAAATAAACTCTTAGTGAAATTGTTTCACTCTTTATACTATATTTTTCTAATATACTCTCCTAATACTCTCAGAGATTATAGTCTACATTACTGAGATTGGTCACTATGAATTCCATTATAATTTATCACAATATATATAAATCATAACCCAACACATTGGAGGGAGATATAGTTCCCAGCAATCACAAATTATAATTATTCATATGTTTTCCGAAAATCATAAAACAATCATTATATCAAAACCCATAGATAAATGGGATTCCTCAATATTTCATCATAGAATATTTGTTGGAAAAGAAATTAGATTCATAAAATTCATTCCATTATAATTAAGAATCATCCAAAGAAAACATATGGATTTTATCCCTAGAAAATATTATTAGTAAATCATAATAAATATTGATGTATATTTCTTTTGATGAATCATATAATACTTAAATCATTCTTGATGAAAATAGGATTTTCATTTTGAAATACCGTCTTATAAATCATAAAAAATCCAAAAAATTAAATAAATATTTTTAAAACATACATCATTTCATATAACGGAATATTCAAAAAATTTACTCTTCATACTAGGAAATATTCCATTCATTCAATTAATGTTATAAAAAAAATCCTCTAATTGTTTTGTCATAAATGTCACAAAATACTTAATTTCAAAAACGAAAATACGATTCGATTATAAAATTAAAATGAAAATAATGATTAAAAATGGCTTCATTGAATCACTATAGATTAGTTCCTAACAACATTAAAACATATTTTGATCATATGTATGTGGGAATATATAATAGTTGGCCAAAGTGTGAAATGAAGTTAAATTTCCTTCAAAACATATTTTATGTCTCTTGAATAAAAATGTTGTGGGCTATGAGTGTCAATAAATTATATTCACTAAATAACCAGGTGATAATAAAAATCAAGTGTATCTTGAGTGTTTGATGATAATATTTAATCTTAAAAATATAATTACAAACAATCTTAAAAAATATTGACATTAAAACTTAAAACCCCTTACCTGAGGTCTGACATTATTTGTTAATTTTAAATCCTCCTTTGTAAAACAAAGAGGTTTATTATAAAAATTATTCCAAAAACTACCCTCATATATATCAATCCATATAAAATTTACATTTTATCATTTATCATCAGTTTATATATAAATCATTAAAAAATAGGCTTTCTTGGTGTTAATTTATTGGATTTTCATATGAATTTCGGCATGGTTGTTAAGTTATTTTTAATTTTATATTCATCAAATCATATACATTACTTAAATTATGATATGACATAATCATATAGTAATTATAGACATGATTATTGTATTATAAAAAAATTATATTGAGAACATATGACACTTTAGACTTTATAATTTAATATATATCTAATAAAAATATTTTATGAAAATTATTTTATAGCAAAATACATTTTATAAAGAATATTAGATTTATATTTATTCTATGTATAGAAAGAAATACTAAATTTATATGACATTTTTTCAAATAAATAATATATATTTACTTAAAATAATTTATCAAGAGTGATAAATTTAAATTTTTATAATAAAATTACATTTCACCCAGAAAATTTTTATTGATAAAAATTATTGGATTTCCTTTCAAATGAATTATATTTTCATTTCAAATTAATTTTTAACAAAGGAGTTAATTAAATACTTATAGAAATAAAGAATTTTCATGAAATTTTTAGCCCTATTCAAACCATCTAATATAATGTGTAGGTGAAATTAATATTTTAATTTTATATCATGGTTCTTATAAGCACATTTCATGTAACATAAGTTATTGAAGAAAAAAATTTATCTAAAGTGAAATATATCATTAAGATATAATGGAAATACCAAAAATGAAAAATAAATTCCTTATAAACATATAAAAAAAATTATAATCCTTATAATTTATTTGGATTAATCAATATCCATAATTTCAAAAATATAAGAGTTTTAGAAAATGAAAAAATTCCTGAGAGTGGAAAAGACCATTCATTATATAATATTTTTTTCACCTTTTCAATTCCTTATTCTTACATAATTTTCAAATTAAATAAATTTTAAGGAAATTAAAAAAATTGTAACATGAACAATATAATATTAACATCCAATAAAGTTTTTTTATAATATAATCAGCTATTGTAAATCTAACATATCCACCTTGGACAATATACAGTTAATCATTTGGTAAAACATGAATCGGGATGCTTCCATCTCTTTAATAATGAAAAATATTATTGATTATTATATTAAATTATATTCAATTTATAAATGTTTAAATATATTAAGTTCTAATTTTTTGTATGTTTATTAATTATTATAAATCATTAGGGTTTGTTATTAGATTAATGTAAGGAGGTATATTTGAATAATTTTTATATGAAATTAGTTCTCAATTATAGATGGGAATTATGAAATATAATCTAATTTTTATATTGAATCATTAGTGATAAATTGAATATAAATATAATGTGGTTTCTTGTTTTAATAATAATAATTTTATTATGAAATATTTTGAAACTTATCCCAATAAATCCTGATTATAATTATGGGATACATAAAACAATCTCCTTTATTTTTGGGTTATCAAAAATATCACAATACTCTCAAAATGGATATAAATATAATGTGCCTAATATTTCTTTTAACTATTCGCTCCATGCACTATCAATAGATATTCCATTTTCTAATTTATTGAAATAATTTCTACGTGATATACCATGATTTTTCATTGGGATGTAATATTACAAAGGATTTTATTGACTTCTATTGATTTGTTTATTCTCTACTAATTAATGATGATATTTTATTCCTAATTATGACCAACTATATTCATTTTGAAAACCCGTATATTATTCACGATAGTATTCAACATGAAAATATAATGATCAATATTCTATTATGTGATTTAATTTCATGACTATTATTTTTAAATGTTTTCATTCTATATGCCAAGAAATATTATAAAAAATTTATTATTTCCTAAGGGGTTATCGATTATATAACCCTTCATGTCATTTGGTAGTGTGATATATATAACAAGATTATAAATATTATGTCTGAAAATTATTCTATGTTTGGTTTTTATTTGGATATTATGATTTTAAAACATATTTTAGGATTGAACGTGATTATAGGATTGTTCACAACAGTATGTTGTATTTAACCATGATTTTATAATACATAATTATTATAGATTTAACAGATTACATGGATTATAATATAATTCTATTATTCATATAATATGTATCCCATGCTTATAATATGATGATTATTATTATTTTGACCAATGTATTATTGATTCATGTCTCCTATTACATTTATATTATTCTACTGCATGATAAGAATTTTGTTCATACATTTCGTTGAAGTATAGTATATGAAGAAAACATGTAATAAGGGTAACCAGAGATTTTTTGTGGAAAAATAATATATATTTGAATAATATTTACATTTTATTATATACAACAAACATCTTACAAAAAATATCCCTTGAAAACAAGGCTTTTTTCGGAATATATTACTATTATTCAGTTAATCATTAAAATGATATAATATTCATAAAATAAAAATAATGTTTTTTTAATGAGGCAGATAATTTAGGGACAACATTATTCAAATAAATTAATAATTAATGAGAAAACTATAATGATAAAAAAAATTAATATATTCAAATATTAGTTGTTTTTCTGTAGTTTAATAAACCACAAACTATTATAAATGATTTTAGATAAACAATGTCATGTTAAAGGAAACACAACTACACTAATGTTTTTCCAGAACGACTAAATCTTTTTTACAATAATATATCTCGAGAATTAATTTGTACATAATTATATAATTTATTTGGTTTAAATGGAATACAATCACCACATTATATAATGTTTGAAACAAAACCGAATAATAGAAAAAACGGATGGATATGTAATCCAAACCACTGATTACATGATATTGGATATTAGAATTATTTATAATTTCCCATATTTTATGTAGAGTAAATAGGGACTCTGAGTATTTTGTTAGATATCAATATGTATGATAGATGGTAATGGATTATTTTATTTTTATTCTCTAAAACATAACAAATAAGACAAATTGGATCATGAAATCATTCACACGGGTAGTTTATCTATATTTAGATATGTTCCAAACAACAATAGCTATATTTTCTCATCATAAATTTTAAGTGGAAAGGATAATCATATATTTAGTAGTGAGTATCAATATTTGAAAAATATTATCGAGGTCCAAAAAAGTGTTATGCCTATATTATTTATGGGGGGTCAGTACGATTAAAAAATATTTTTTAAAAATATAATGAAATTCATATAGTGTTACAGGTGTGTTAGCAGAATAAATATTTAATTCCCCTTAGATTAAAAAATTATTTGTGAAACATGGAAATTAATACGCTTAATTTATTTCAGATATATATCCATTGTCACATTAATGTAGTTTATTCTCATAGAAAGAGACTAAGATCATGGTCGAAGCTTATGTCTTGAATAATGATACATTGAATTACACCCAAACCAAGACACGATATTCTATATGTTAAAATTATGAACATGTCGTATTATCCATGAAATTTATTGTGGTGAATTATCCTCCTCAATAAGAGAAATGGTTATGGTATTAATCAATAAATTAATATCCATTTATGATGAATTGAATTTAAATTTTTTGAATATAATAATATTATATTTAATTAATTGTATTATAATTATTTTTTTCAATTACTATATTCATGTAATATTTATTTTTATAAACAATAACTGTAAACTAGAAATGGAACAAAACGGTTATGATGTTGATTCTATTGAAATCATTGCTTTATGAGGAAAATTGTCAAATCTTATCAAAAAAAATTAATATCATGAAATACCAAAAACACTATATTAGAAAAACATCTACACAATAAGGATTATTGTATTAAGTTTTGATAATTAATGTTTCGTGTTTTTTTGAATAAATATGAAAACATGACAATTATACTAAATACGATGATAGACGATTATTCATAATGACTATATATTCCGTTTTTATGAATTCATTGGTATGGAGATGATTTTTTTATTTAAATATATTCTTAAGTATCCCTAGACGTCTATCTATAAATTTCTCTGAAAATATATATATTCATGATTACAAATCCCTAAAGCACGTTATAATGGACAATATTCAATGTTTTAACATTTCATATGCCATACGAAACATACAAAATCATTATATGTCATAGGGGAACTCTACAAAGGATTTATTAAATAAATATTATAATAGTTTTAAGAAATATGATATAATTTAGATTAAATTAAAAAATATAAATCCCCATAATTCCTATAAGTCCCCAGCCTTAAACCTTTCTTAATCTTGATTAATTACATGATTACACATTGAGGATCTTTTCAGGTATAGAGTTTTAGAGAATTAGATCATGAAACTTTCATTACATTCCACATTCAAACAATGTGGTTACATAAAAGACAATATTCATTCTTCCCATCAACGGAAACATATTTAATATAAAACATGGATTATTTCTTGACATATCCTTCACTCTATCATCATATTATGTACCTTTCCCTAGACCTGTGAAAAACATTTCAAAAACTTGGGATGAGAATAAAAAACAATGTAAGGGTTATAAAAATATTGAAAGGAAACATCAGTTCATATATACATAAGAATTAAATCATACTTTACCCATAAAATATATGCACTTTAACATACCTCATCAACTCATGAATAAATCATAGAAATCATAAGACATAAAAGGTAACATGAGGCGTTCATAACATTCGTACGTAGGGAGTAACCCTCTTGGTTACGTTTAGAATACCCACCACAATATATTCCATAAATCTCTTCGAAGAAACCTTAATGTTTCACTCCTTCACGTTACCCAATGCATTGGAGAGCTATGTCGGGCTCACCCGCACTTAGTTTATCACGGAACCACCCGTTTTCATAACAATGCCGAAGAACCATAACATAAACATATCACATAAAACATACATAAAGGATACATAACATTTCCACATTTCAATCAGAATATAACATTTTAGGACATTGAAATAATGAATCCATTCAAAAATAAATCATTTCCAAAACAATTTAAAACATTTAATAAAGAGATTTTTGAATCAAAGTGTCCCATACCACCTTGAAGATTTAAAAAAATTAAACCATTAATATCCATATAAATAAATCCTTAAAACCATTTTGAAAACATTGATATTAATAATAACAAATCATTAAAACATTTAAAGCGATATTTTGGTTAAAGGGGTTTTACCAAAATTAGAGACACTTGAATAAAATAATTGAGGAATAACATTTAGTCAGAACATTATAATATCTTGAGAATAAATGGATTCATGATATAATATTCCAAAGGACAGTATATACACCACATAAGAGTGAATTAGTGCATAACAAAAAATAAGTCTCAATAGAAATGTCAAATGTGATTAATTCCCTTATAAAGAAGGTATCCTTAAATTAAGGATAATTCAATCACAAAATTATGTGTGACAAATATAAATACACCCAATATAAGTGGATATTAAGTGTAAAACAATAAAAGGTAATTCACACATATTCAAAATATGACATATTCAATAACTACATGTTGAACCCAAAGAAATTGAAATTGGGTTAAAAAGTTCCCTTGGTAGAATTCGGCAGCCTAACGGCATTACTTCAAAATTCAGAAAATGAGTTGATGAGAGATAAAAAGGGCATCTCATCACTTGGACATTAAATTTACTTCAATAATTATATAAAAGAATATATCCCAACATAATAGTATGTGAATTAAAAAACATAACAAAAGAAGTCTTTTGAAAAGAGGAGGGTGAAAGGTCCCCTTACCGAGTTGGGTATCTTTCGAAACGTACACCCCATGGAAGAAGGGTCATAAAATGAAGATGCGAATACCCATAAATGAAATTATACTACACAAGGTGTATAATAATGGTAAGTACATACACCACTAAAAGAAAATTGTGGCAAATGTAGCATAAATCTCACGGGAATGAAAGTGAGATGAAAAACCCCTTACGAAAACTCGGCAGCCTAATGGCGCCACATAAAACTTACAAAATGGATTGATGAGAGGAAATAGGGTCCCTCATCATATGAACATAAAAATTGCAGTAATATTAATATAAATGAACATCCCAATCACAAGAAATATGAGCTTAAAAGGAATGAAATAAAAGGGTGTACTTAAAAAGAAAGAGAGGAGTAGGATCCCTTACCTCGGTTCTGACTTGACTCAATCATTCATTAATCTCCTTAAAATCGGGTATCTTCCTTTGATTTGAGCTCAAAAGCTTCCTTGGAAAGGATTATTACCAAAGTGAGGCTTCAAAGAGTTATAGAGGGATGTGTAGAGACAAAATGGGCAGGGGTTGGCCGAGCCAAAGGCTTTGGGAGTGTGGGTAAAGTGGTAGAGATGGGGGCCTTTTATAAGAGGAGAGGAGGGGCACTCTTGGAAAGCAAAGATAAGTCACTTTATTTTAAAATGATATTCGGATTTCAGAGGTCCCACATTGATATAATTCTAATATAAGGTGATAAGGGTTATAAATCCACTCATCCAATAGGTTTTGGACCTGTGTAGGTCTTAGATATTACATTATCTTTCCATTTTATTTAAATCGTTAAATAATGAGGTCATCGTTGCATCATCATGATGTCTTAAATAATTTAATTTATTTAACCTCTAAAAATTATAAAACAAATACTATGATGTATGAAATCTTTCTAGCTTTCCAATGACTATTTATAGTCCAAAATATGATTTGTATAACAACATGTAAAAACGGATTTAGTAAAACATCTCATGTTTGTGTCATTTTTACTTTAACATTAAATTAAAAGGTATTTATGTCATTTTCCAACCAAAGTGGCTCCATAGGGTCCCCAAGCTGACCCATGGATTTTATTGGTCGGCCATGACACATCCAATGAGGGTAGGACATGTGGATAGGTAATTTAATTTTATTAAAACATTATTCTTACCATAAACTACACTAATTACCTCTAATCGCGATTAAAAACTTAATAAGTTACTATTCACCAAAAATTATTTTTATCCCATTGAACCACATTTTACTTCTTAATGACAACCATGTATGTCGGATTTTTGTAATTCAAAACACAAATATGTAAAAATTTCATTTAAACGGAAAAATCAGTTATTATAAGTACCACTTAGTGGTTTCACTATTCATCAAAAATTGATTTTTTTCAGAAAAATCCAAAAAATTCACCCGAAGATATATTAGATATTCCAAATTAAAAAATGAAGACTATTTTACAATATTCAAAACATATAAGTCACATTAATTAATTTAATAATTAATTCCCACTGTCAGAGCAAATAGCGTGTTTTTATGAAACAATAAGTTTCAAAAGATTGACACTAGTTTAAGTCTGATTTTAAAGTGAAATTAATTTCAACGACCACTATTGGATTTAATGGAAAAAATATATTCTAATTTCACTTTAAAACCAATTCAAAAGTTAATCTAATCATAAAAATAAATTATATTAAAAAGAGGTTTTGAATTAAAATACAACATTTTACACTATTCATTAAAAAATGAACTTTATCAGAAAGATACCAAAAATTTACACAAAGTAAATTTTGATGTCCCAATTCTTAAGAAGGGTTTTATTTGGTCTAATAGAATTTATAAGAGTGAAAAAAACTATATTTAATGACGGTTCTCCATCAAAAGGCGATATGTGAACCTTTAGTAAAAACTTGGGCATATACGCCTAAAATTGAATTCTTTCCGTATTTTCAGCCTTTATCATTTATTGGATAAAATTAATAACATTTAAAAACATATATAATAATATATTAGTTATTTCTATCCAACCCCGCCAATACAACGGCTACATGTTAACTACCATTTAAAATAATATTATTTTATTATTAGAGTGCAACATAAGATTCCCAAGAAACTCGTTGTTGCGTATTGGGTACGCCATTGAGCATAGCGTCCCCTTTAAAGTAATATTAATATTTTATTCAAAAATATGGATAAATATAAAGATGTCATATTATTTATTTACCTGGGGTGTTACATCGTTCCCCCCTTTTGGGAATTGCGTCCTCGGAATTTAAAAATTGCGCTTGGAAACATCCTTGAAAGTCCCACATCGGAACAAGAGTTGGTAAAACAATCACTTTTAAATAAAGAAAGATAAGAACAAAGGTCACCCTAGTTAACCCATACTAGGATTCCAAGTATGAAAATATGGATATAGAGGAAAAAACAAAGGGTCATGTTCTGATAGAGAGTGATAGAAAACATGTTTTGGAGAAAGTTAACAAAAAGAAAATCACAAAATTATGATTGGTTAAACGATATTCGATTCCCGAGTAGGAAAAGTTAATAGACAACATTTTTATTTTAAGTTACTTTTTATTGAGGAATTTATTCATAAGTGAACATAATTACTTATCATGTTGACTTTGAACTTTTATTATATTCCTTACACAAACTCATATTTTCTGCAAAAGATGAGTATTTAGGAAGACTTGTTCACATTAAGAGTACTATAATAATCATCTAGAGAATAACCTAATCCACAAAAGAGAAATATATACTTCCCATGTCTTTATACTTTAACCAAAACCAAAACCAAAAAGGTTAGTACAAGATCAGATAATCCAGAAAAGGATAACCCTTTATAAAAAGAAAATATATGCTTAATCTCCAAAATGTTTCCAACAAAACCCAATGTTCAATGAGGACCATTCGATAAACAGTTTGTCCATAAAATACTTCAATGTAAACCAAATTAAGGTTGAAACCCAAATATTTGAAGGATTTAGTGACATAGTATTCCAAGTTAAATCGTAACATTTATCTCCAAACAACACCAGTTGCTCCTAAAGTCTCGTATTGAAAAGCAATTAACCTAATCACATATCCTCCATGATAGGTTAATAATTTCCATAGATAACCCAAAATCAGCTCATTCTAGATTGATAAGATCATCTAACTAAAAGTAATTAGTTAAACTAACCAGGGACTTCATGTAGTCCAGTGGTAGGAAATAAATACCAGTTGCACTTTGGTTGTGGGTTCGATTCCCACAGCTTTGTCCGACGCGACGAGTTGTCACACGGTCTGCATGTTGTCCTTTTTCCAAAACTATATAATTCTCAAATCATTCCCCAAAAAGAGATAATATCATCAAAAATAACCATAACATAATTTAACCTCAATTTTATCTCATGCCTTTCACTTCAATCATAACATATAGTAACCCATAATTACCTCAAAAGTAAGGATCATATAAACCCAAATGGTTCTTTATAACTATGTCCACAAAAGAACAAATAACTATTCCTTGAATAAAATTTTCATATATTAAACATCAGGGTTACACATAATATAAAAAGTCTTCTAATGGAACCCCATCATCAAAAGAGACTTAATACTCTTAAGAATTTCACCATAACTCTTGAAGCCCTTATATGTTGACATCTTACTCATTCAACATTTTTCATGACCCATTAACCATTACTTTCCAACTTATTTTGAAATAATTCTTTCCTAAAAACAAAATCATGAATCATATCCTAAGATTCCAAAATAAGAAAACAATAGTCATGAAATAATCCATTACTTTGATTGGTCATTTTAAGTTTCTTCATCCTCAATCGGAATGGCATTAGGTATTGGTAAACAAACATTTGTATGATCTTGGTGATCCCATTCACGAAACTTCTTCATAGGACATGTGTTTGCATAATGACCATGCACACCACATTTAAAACATTCAATAGATCCCTAAGAAAGAAATTCTTTCCCTTTCCTCGAGTCAACTGGATGCTTCCTTTTTCCATGGAAGGTTCTTGCTTTATGACATTCATTTCCACATCTATAGCATATTTCTGTCCCTTTGAAACATTTTCCTAGGTGTTTCTTTCCACATCATTGACACATAGGTTTTTGAACACACTTACCTTTATGATAATTACCTGTAGTTCCGTTGGGATTTGTGTCTCGCATATATGTTGCCTTAGAGAAATCACTATGGTTTAGGTGGTCAATCATCACTCCTGATAGTTGGTTGAGGATAATCACAAGATTTCTCATTGCAGCTCCCATATCGTTCAATTGCTTTCTCAAAAAACTATCACAGTTTCCTTCACACCCACTGTTACATTGGTGCCTGCTAGATCCAGCCATTTACTAAAACCAAAAAGTTCAGTGTGAGTATATCAACAAAACCATCATGTACTAATGAGGAAGATAAACACTAAGATATACTTACTCATTCACTTTATCTAAAACTAGGACTCTTTCTGAAATCCTAACCATTATGGTAATGTCACTTATGCTTAAAGAATACCCTAACCTCTAAAGTTATCTAAACCGACATTTGATACCAACTATAAGGCCCCAGCCTTAAACCATTCTTAATCTTGAGTTATTACCAGATTAAACATTGATGATCTTTTCAGGTTTAGTGTTTTAGAGAATTAGATCATGAAACATTGCATTACATTCCACATTCAAACAATGTGGTTACATAAATGAAAATATTCATTCTTCCCATCAATAGAAACATATTTAAAATAAAACATGGATTCTTTCTTGACACATCCTTGACACTATCATCATATCATGTACCTTTCCCTTGACATGTGAAAAACATTTCAAAAACTTGGGATGAGCATAAAAAACTCAATAAGGGTTATAAAAATATGGAAAGGAAACATGAGTTCATATATACATAATAATGAAATCATACTTTACCCATAAAACATAGGCACTTTAACATATCTCATCAAATCATGAATAAATCATAGAAATCATAAGACATAAAAGGTAACGTAAGGCATTCATAAAATTCTTACAAAGGGAGTAAACCTCTTGGTTACGTTTGGAATACCCACCATAGTATATTCCCTAAATCTCTTCGGAGAAACCTTAATTTTTCACTCATTCGCGTTACCCAATGCATTGGAGAGCTATGTCAGGCTCACTCGCCCTTAGTTTATCACGGAGCCACCCATTTTCATAACAATGCCCAAGAACCATAACATAAACGTATCACATAAAACATGCATAAAGTAAACATAAAATTTCCACATTTCAATCAGAATATAACATTCTAGGACATTGAAATAATGAATCCATTCAAATAGAAACCATTTCTAAAACCATTTAAAACATTTAATAAAGAGATTTTTGAATCAAAGTGTCCCATACAACCTTAAAGAATTAAAAAAAATTAAACCATTAATATCCATATAAATAAATCCTTAAAAGCATTTTGAAAACATGGATATTAATAAGAACAAATCATTAAAACATTTAAAGTGATATTTTGGTTAAAGGGGTTTTACCAAAATTAGAGACTTGAATACAATAATTGAGGAATAACATTTTGTAAGAACTTTATAATATCATGAGAATAAATGGATTCATGATATAATATTTTAAATGAACGTATATACACCACTTAAGAGTGAATTGGTTCATAACAACAAATAAGTATCAATAGAAATGTGAAATTTGATGAATTCCCTTATAAAGAAGGTATCCTTAAATTAAGGACAATTCAATCTCAAAATTATGTGTGACAAATATAAATACACCCAATATAAGTGGATATTAATTGTAAAACAATAAAAGGTCATTAAAACATATTAAAAAGATGACATATTCAATAACTACATGTTGAACCCAAAGAAATCGAAATTGGGTTAAAATGTTCCCTTGGTAAAATTTGACAGCCCAACGGCATCACTTCAAAATTCAGAAAATGAGATGATGAGAGATAAAAAGGGAATCTCATCACTTGTATATAAAATTTACATCAATAAGGATATAAAAGAACATATCCCAACATAATATTATGTGAATTAAAAGACATAACAAAAGAAGTCTTTTGAAAAAAGGAGGGTTAAAGGCCCCCTTACCGAGTTGGGTAACTTTTGAAACATACACCCCATGGAAGAAGGGTCATACAATGAAGATGTGAAAAACCATAAATGAAATTATACTACACAGGGTGTATAATAATGGGAAGTACATACACCACTAAAAGGAAATTTGTGGTAAATGTATCATAAATCTCACGGGAATAAAAGTGAGATGAAAACCCCATACAAAAACTCGGCGGCCTAATGGCGCTACATAAAACTTCCAAAATGGATTGATGAGAGGAAATAGGGTCTCTCGTCATATGAACATAAAAATTACAGTAAAAATAATATAAAATAACATACCAATCACAAGAAAGATGATATTAAAAGGAATGACATAAAATGGTGTACTTAAAAAGAAAGAGAGGAGTAGGATCCCTTACCTCGGGTCCGACTTGACTCGATCGTTCTTTAATCTCCTTAAAATCGGGTAACTTCCTTTGATTTGACCTCAAAGGCTTCCTTGGAAAGGATTATGCCCAAATTGAGGCTTCAAGGAGTTAGAGATGGATTTTGAGAGACAAAATGGGAAGGGGTTGGCCGAGCCAAAGGCTTTGGGAGTGTGGGTAAGGAGGTAGAGGTGGGGGCCTTTTATAAGAGGAGAGGAGGGGCACTCTTGGGAAGTAAAGAAAAGTCACTTTATATTAAAATGATATTTGGATTTAAGAGGTCCCACATTGATATTATTCAAGGATAATGTGATAAGTGTTCTAAATCCACTCATACAATATGTTTTGGACATGTTTAGGTCTTAGATATTACATTATCTTTCCATTTTATTTAAATCATTAAATAATGAGGTCATCACTACATCATCATGATGTCATAAATAATTGAATTTATTTAACGTCTAAAAATTATAAAAAAATACTATGTTGTAGGAAATATTTTTATCCTTCCAATGACTATTTATAGTCAAAAATCGGATTTGTATAACCCCATGTAAAAATTGTTTTAGTAAAACATTTCATGTTTGTGTCATTTTTACTTTAACATTAAATAAAAAGGTATTTATGTCATTTTCCAACCAAAGTGGCTCCATGGGGTCCCCAAGTTGACCCATGGATTGTCTTGGTCGGCCATGACACATCCAATGAGGGTAGGACATGTGTCTAGGTCATTTCAATTTAATAAAACATTATTCTCACCATAAACTACACTAATTACCTCTAATCGCGATTAAAAACTTAATAAGTTACTATTCACCAAAAAAATTACTTTTATCTCATTTAACCACATTTTACTTCTTAATGACAACCATTTATGTTGGATTTTTGAAATTCAAAACAAAAATATGGAAAAATTTCATTTAAACAGAAAAATCAGTTTTTATAAGTACCACTTAATAGTTTCACTATTCATCAAAATTTGAAGTTTTTCAGAAAAATCCCAAACATTCACCCTAAGATATATTTGATATTCCGAATTCAAAAATGAGGACTATTTTAAAAAATTCAAAACTTATAAGTCAAATTAATTAATTTAATAATTATTTCCCACTGTCAGAGCAAATAGCGTGTTTTTATGAAACAATAAGTATCAAAAGATTGACACTAGTTTAAGTCTGATTTCAAAGTGAAATTAATTTCAACGACAAATATTGGATTTAATGGTAAATATATATTCTAATTTCACTTTAAAACCAATTCAAAAGATAATATAATCATATAAATAAATTAGATTAAAAAGATGTTTTGAATTAAAATACAACATTTTACACTATTCATTAAAAAATGAACTTTATCGGAAAGATACCAAAAATTTATACAAAGTAAATTTTGATGTCCCAATTCATAAGAAGAGTTTTATTTGGTCCAATAGAATGTATAAGAGTGAAAAAAACTATATTTAATGACGGTTCACCATCAAAAGGCGATAAGTGAACCATTAGTGAAAACTAGGGCATATACGCCTAAAATTGAATTCTTTCCGTATTTTAATCCTTTATCATTTATTGGATAAAAGTAAAAACATTTAAAAACATATATAATCATATTTTAGTTATTTTTATCAATCCCCGCCAATACAATGATTACATGTTAACTACCATTTAAAATAATATTATTTTATTATTAGAGTGCAACGTAAGATTCCCAAGAAACTTGTTGTTGCGTGTTGGGTACGCCATCGAGCATAGCCTCCCCATTAGAGTCATATTAATATTTTATTCACAAATATGGATAAATATAAATATGTCATATTATTTATTTACTTGGGGTGTTACAATTCCTATAATATTAATATTTTTAAAGAAATATTTATTTGAAAGAATCCACATTCATTAATACGAGGATAAAAATTACATAATCTTATAGCTAAATTCCACTTAAATTTCTGGATGGTAACAAGGTGGATTAACATAAACTTAAAAAATTCTATATTTACAAAAATATATATCACCATTGATAAATACATAGAAGTGGTAAACATGTTTTTCCAAGATGGAATAATATCTGATGTGAGCAAAATTTTAGTGGTTGAGTATTGTAATGAACTATGTGAAGAAATTATTATGTTAAATTTAGAGGAGACTGATATATAAAATATTTATTTTTAATATTCTATATATTATGGGATATTTCTTCATTAATGTAATCATGAGATATCCCATGAGAAAAAAAAATCATTGATAATGAAATGAAATATAATTGAGGTTTTTTCACCCAAATAGTTGCATTATTCAAAAATAATAGATTTTTCAAAATTTATGAAAATGAATATAAAAATTCATTTTATTGAAACACAAATTATAATTTTTATATAATTATCAAATATTTTTGAACATTCATTTTTAATTACATAATAAGTGAATAGTTAGTTAAAAGTTAATGAGAATAAATTAACATAAAGGTTATTTCATGATATTAAATTAGAATATTGATGATCAAGAATTTACATTTACACCCTTTAAAACATCTAGATGTTCAATTTCACCAACTATAAATGATTTTTGTAGTTTGATCCATAATGGATTACTTTCTATCATCAGAGAATATTATTTTGAGGATGATGAAAATATTTCATGGGAGATTATCCCATTATGAATCCAATCAGTGGTTATGGAGAGCCTCAATAATTAATTGTTTGGATGAAATTTGACATGTGTGACATCTAACTTTTGTAACTGAATACCACAAGAACAAAAATTATAAAACATTTGTACTACCATATTCATCACAATGATTTTGGTAATATAGTGTATAAGAAATATGTACTATATACTATAAATATATGTTCCTATGACCATGAATAGAAAACCAAAGAAATAAATATTTGTTTATACCAATTGTTAATTTAATATTTATTTTAATTAATGTGATGTGTATGGAGAAAATGTGTTTCAATAATTGTTATTGTAATGAATGGGTATACAATTAAAACTCAATAATAGAAAAACTCATAAGTTACAATTATGATCAATACAAGGAAAAACATATTTTTAGCATGTATGCAGGTAAAAATAATGGATTTGGAGGTGACACATGCCTTCCCATTATCTTATTATTACAAGATACTAACCCATGATGCGATTAGTAAATATTAGATAGAATATCGAGTAGATATTTCAATGAGGAACAATAATCTGTTTAGAACGTGGATATTTGACAATGGATGTACATCCATGAATTTGGGAAACTAAACACTATCCCACGATTTAAATATGATAAAGGATATAGTTTTCCATCTAAAATATGATGAATATATGAAGATAATTGGATTTTGAATATCCAAAATTTGTCGGAAAGACTTTAGGGACATAAAATTCTGTTATATTGAAAGACCAAACAACACCATGCTTAGAATGTGTCAATAAAATTCCTTGTGTAGTAATATTATTTTCACTATGAAAACTATTGACAATAAAAGGATGATATATATCCTCATTGTTACAAAATTTAATATACAAAGGGAACCAATTATTTCTCTTGTATTATAAAGAACATATACCTTAAATAGAAGGTAATTGATAACTAACTAGGGAATCCTCATCATCTCTATTTAAGAAGAATATCATTATCAAACCAATTGTGAAATAAACGACTTAACATTTTCACAGTCTCTATCCCAATCACACTCCCATGTGTGATGGATATTAAAAAATAACGATCAATTGATTGAAATTAATGTTATATATGGTGATATTTTCATGGTTTATTGATTTTAGGAATGACCCAACATTTCAATTTTATTTTTTATTTTATAGTAATTTATATTTTTTAAAATATTAATAGCCTTGGAATTGAAAATTCATTTTATATAATGATTCCAAAATTTTCTCATTGGTAATGAAAATTTAGGGGATGCTATTAGATGACATAATTATAGATTCATTTCATGTTCATTTTAATTCATTTATGTTTAGCCTATATGGGTAAACCATTGTTTATCCCAACCCATTAAATTACATATTTTATTTGTATGTGGTTCCTTATGAATTTTTTGTATAGTACATCACATGCATCCAATATGTAGAAGCCATGGTAAAATAATGTGACAAGTTATAAGGCCCCTGCCTTAAACCATACTTAATATTGAATTAATTAAATAATTCAAATTGAGGATCTTTTTAGGTTTAGAGTTTTAGAGAATTAGGACATAACTATTACATATCAAAAGACTACGAAGTAGACACTTCTACTAAGTTTCCATAAAATAAAAACTCTTAAAAAGAAAAATGTCCAGTTCTATGTTTTAGATAGAATGACTTTCTCTTGATCCCATCCTGGACCCTATTACACATTAATTCCTGTGAAAAACATTTCAAAAAAACATGGCGTGAGCATAAAAATCTCAGTAAGCGATACACAATGAATTAAAACTATTAGTTTTTAAAAACAACAAGTAAACCATGTATACTTTATCAGAGTAATACTTTTCACCTTTATGAAGTAGTAAAAACTTGTCACTGAATAAAAGACCATTACTTACCCTTTTGTAACCAAAATATTACCATAAAACCCATATAAATAACACATAAAATATAATGGTAACTTTGGAAATAATCATAATTAAATGGAATAACCATACGGTCGACTTCCACACATACTTCATGGAATATCCATATAGCCAACTTCCATACCCAATGCATTGGAGGTTATAATGTAACCACCTGTCCTGGTATTCACGGCACCACCCGTCATATGGTTTATCATGTAACCACCCTTAAAATGTCTGAGTACCATCATTACACATAAAATATTGAAAATATAAACATTTAAATAACAACATTTCATTTGCAATCACAAAAAGCAATTCCAAGATATTGAATTAATCAATCCATTTTCAAAAACCATTTGAAAGAGATTTTTGAATCAAAGTGTCCCATACCACTTTGAAGCCTTTATGGAATTATAATTTTAAAACATTAATGTCCATATAAATAAATAATGAAAACCATTTTGAAGACATGGAAATTAAATATAATTATTTAGAATAATGAATCTTTAAAACATTTAAAACGATATTTTTGTTAAGGAGTTTTTAACGAAATGAGAGACTCTTGAATACAAATAATTTTGGAATAACATTTAATCTGAACTTTATAATATCATGAGAATAAATGGATTCATGATATAATATGTCAAAGGACATTATATATTCCATATAAGAGTTAATTGGTGCATAACAACAATTAAGTCTCAATGGAAATGTAAATTGAGATGAAATCCATTATCAAGATGGTATCCTTAAATTAAGGATAAATATATCACATAATTATGTGTGAGAAATATAAATACACCCAATATAAGTGGATATTATGTGTGAAACAATCAGAGGTCATTCACACATATTCAAAGGATAAAATGTTCATAAATTACAAGTTGAACCCAAATAAATTGAAATTGGATTAAGACGTTCCATTGTAAAAATTCGACATCCTAACGACGTCACATTAAAATTCAGAAAATGAGTTGACGAGACAAAAAGGGTATCTCATCACTTGGAAATATATTTTACATCAATAATCATATACAAGAATATATCCCAATATAATAATATGTAAATTAAAAGACATAACAAAATTAAGTCTTTTAAAAAGAGGAGGGTGAAAGGTCCCCATACCGAGTTGGGTAACATTCGAAACATACACCCCATGGAAGAAGTGTCATACAATGAAGATGTAAAAACCCATAAACGAAATTATACTACACAAAGTGTATAATAATGGGAAGTACATACACCAGTCAAATGAAATAGTGGCAAACGTAGCATAAATGTCACGGGAATAAAAGTGAGATGAAAAATCCCCTACGAAAACTCGGCCGCCTAACAGCGCCACTTAAAACTTCAAAAATAGATTGATGAGATCAAATAGTGTCTCTCTTAATATGAACATAAAAAATACAGTAAGATTAGTACAAAATAACATCCCAATCATAATAAATATTATCTTAAAAGGAATCACATAAAAGGGTGTACTTAAAAAGAAAGAGAGGGGTAGGATCCATTACCTTGGGTCCAACTTGACTCGATCATTCTTTAACATCCTGAATAATAAACTTGAGTTAATTTATAATTTCTTATGAACCTTTTTCAAGTTCATTATTCCTTTTATATCACTTATTTAAATGATTTAAACAATAGATAATCATTTAATTTAATGAAGTTTGTTTTGTCGATATTTGGTTCTTAAGTCGAACGTGGAAAACATACAATTACATGTTGTTCGTGTTGTCAAAGGTTTATTATATCCAGAATGATATTCATTATTTGGATATCAAATTTATCATATATATCCAGAATATACATGTATTTATTATATTACATAATCATTTAGAGGTAATAAATGAAATGCACCATTCATGGAGACGGTAAGCCGTACGTACGCATGAACGCTACTTTCATTTCTATGTCATATTAATGGAATTAAAAAAAATTGAGAGATATATATATTATAATTCCAGTATAATATATATTTTATATAGGTCACATATGTTCATTAATTTCATTTATTATACATTCCATGTATTGCATGAACGAGTCACATCACTTAAGGGGGCGGTAGTCCACACTTCCTCGTATGAAATTATCGCATTTGCACAACATGAAAATCATAAAGGCATGATTTAAATATAAAATTCAGAAGCATATAGAAAACATAAATACCATATAAATCATATATAAAATATAGTGACATCATAATAGCCACCATAAAATGTGTTAAGAGGAGATTGAACAATCATCGTTTCGTGAGGCAGAAATTCGTCATCCACCGAAACAGTATGTTCTTTAACCATTAGATGAAGGTGTGTGTAAGTATAGATCGAATCCTTCACATAAAAACATCCTAGTATATTGGAGAATTTTGTTTTGTTACAATATAAAGTGATAAAAAGAGTTTAGGGGTTTGGAGATGCAAAATAAAGGAAAAGAACACAAGGGAAGACATTACCTTTAAATCTGGTAACTCTTTTTCATTTGAGATCAAAGGATTCCTTGGAAAGGATTCTGCCCAAAGGTTAGGCTTCAATTATGAAGAGAGGGATGTGGAGAGATGAAATGGGCAGGTTTTGGCTGAGCCAATGGCTTGAGAGCTATGGGTAAGGTGGTAGAGGTGGGGGCCTTTTATAAGAGGAGAGGAGAGGCACTCATGGAAAGTTATAAAATATTACTTTTTTATATAATGATTTTAGGATTTTAAAGGTCCCAAATGGATATATTTCGAGGATAAAGTGATAAGGATTCTAAATACAATCATAAAATAGGTTTGTGACAAGTTTAGACCTTAGATTTTACATTATCTTTTCATTTTATTTAAATCGTTAAATAATGAGGTAATCGCTGCATCATCATGATGTCATAAATTATTTAATTTATTTAGTGTCTAAAAATTATAAAATAAATATCATGATGTATAAAATCTTTTTATATTTTAATGAATATTTATATTCAAAACTATTACTTGAATAACCCCATTTAAATTTTTTTTAGTAAAACATCACATGTTTGTGACATTTTAACTTTAAATTTAAATAAAAAGGTATTAATGTCATATTCCAGCCAAAGTGGCTCCATGGGGTCCCCGAAATGACCCATAGATTTTCTTGGTCGGCCATGATACATCAAATGAGGTTAGGTCATGTTTCTAGGTCATTTCATATTATTAAAACATTATTTTTACCTTAAATTACACTAATTACCTCTAATCACGATTAATAAACATAAAAGTTACTATTCACCAAAAAATTATTTTAATCACATTGAACCACATTTACTTCTTAATGACAACCATGTATATCGGATTTTTGACATTCAAATCACAAAAGTGGTAAAGTTTAATTTAAACGAAAAATCAGTTTCTTTAACTACCACTTAGTGGATTCACTATTCATCAAAAATTGAACCTTTTGAAAAAATTACGAAAAATTCACCCTAGGATATATTTGATATTCCAAATTCAAAGTGATTTCTATTTTACAAAATCCAAAACATATAAGTTACATTAATTAATTTAATAATTAATTTCCACTGTCAGATCAAATAGCGTGTTTTTATGAAACAATAAGTATCAAAAGATTGACACTAGTTTAAGTCCAATTTGAAGATGAAATTAATTCCAATGACCACTATTGGATGAAATGGTAAAAATATATTCTAATTTCACTTTGAATCCAATTAAAAATATAATCTAATCATATAAATAAATTATATTAAAAAGAGGTTTTGAATTAAAATACAACATTTTTCACTATTCATTAAAATAATGAACATTATCGGAAAATTACCAAAAATTTACAAAAAGTTAATTCAGATGTCCGAATTCTAAAGAAGAATTTTATTTTTTCAAATATAACACATAAAATTTTCAGAATGTGGATTTAAAAGTGGTTCATCATCAAAAGGTTGTTAGTTGACCTTCTAAAGAATATTAGAATGTTTACGCTTAAAATTGGATTCATTCGCATTCTTAAACCTCTACCATTTATTTTAAAAAGTAAAAATATTTTACAAACATATATAATAATTTTGTAGTTAGTTCTGTTCATTCCCACCATTAAAATGGCTAGGTGTTAACTACAATTTAAAATAATATTAATTTATTATTAGAGTGAAACGTAAGATTCCCAAGAAACTCGTTGTTGCGTATTGGGTACTCCATCGAGCATAGCATCCCCTTTAAAGTTATTTTAATATTTTATTCACAAATATGGATAAATGTGAAAATTTCATATTCATTATTTTCCTGGGATGTTACATCCTTCCCCCCTTTTGGGAATTGCGTCCTCACAAGTTTAAAATTGGGCTTCGAAACTTCATTGGAAATCCAACATCGGAACAATAGTCAGTAAAACTATCAATTTAAAATAAAGAAATAGAAGTACAAAGGTCACCCAATTTAACCCATACTAGGATTCCAAGTATAAAAATATGGATATGGAGGATAAAACGAAGGGTTATGTCCTGATGGAGAGTGATAGAAAATATGTTTAGGAGAATGTTAACCACAATAAAACGAAGGGTTATGTCCTGTTTTAAGATGTTGTGTTGTGTTTTCTTTGATAATTTTTTTATGTACATTTAATGTGATTTTATTCTTGAATTGGTTGGATATGGATTTTTTGTTCCGTTGCTCTCGGATGTCGTGGTTTTGTCCCAGCTTTAGAACAATTCAGGGTGGTTTTCCCTTTAGAGGTATCTTACGGGGTGGTTGTTCGGACCCCTCTTTTCCTTATGTTGGTTTTAAATTCTCAAGGATGAGAATGTTTTGAGAGGTATCTGATTTAATGGCCCAGACCTCTCCGTTCCATTACTTTTTGAAAATGTGGTGTTGGAGGTGTTCCGAGAGGTCAAGATGACTTATCCCCAACACTCTGCCAATTATCTAGTTTTATGAACAGTAACAGATCGGTTTCAGAGATCGGTTTCAGAGATCAGTTCCACAGATTGGTTTCACAGATCGGTTTCACAGATCGGTTTTATAGATCAGTTTCACAGATCGGTTTTACAGATCGGTAGGTGTACAATAACAGTATGTAAACTATGGTTCCAGATTTCTACAGTTTTTCCCTTTTGACGTTTCCTTTGATGTAAAATACATTTAAAGCATTATTATTATGGACTCTTAAGGACGATGAAAAGGCGATAAATCCTATATTAATTATTCCTAAGGCATAGAATGTTTTACTTGGTCAAACCACATGGGTTAATGCGATCCATTTTTAATGGAGAATTAAGCGCATCTTTAACTGTCGTCCCATTAAATCTTTAAAAGGAACGAGGTATCTTCCTTTCTTTTTTCTTCCTCTTTTTTCTCGGCTATGAGATGCTAGATCCTTTCAATCCTTCCCGTAGGAGTTTCACAATCAAACTTTACTCCTAGGATTGGTTCTGCTCTATTTTGAATCAACCAAGATGTATCGATCAATCCTCGATATAAGGTATGTTGTATCATCGTTCTTTTGGTATCATCTTCTCTTTTTTCTCTTTTCTATATTAGCATGAAATCTTAAGGATTCTAATGGGTTTTTCTTGTGGTTGGTTGGTGCTGTCGTACCGTGGCATCCACGGGTGGATGTAGTTGTTGCGATAGGAGGATTGTGAACCGTTTTGTGGATCAAGAATGTGAGGAACCGTTTGAGGTAAGGGATTCGTTGCTTCACTAATTATTTATCTGCAATCATAGTGTAATCATGACTTATCCCTTTGGATTACAATGGAATTTTACTAATTAAATAATGGAACCGGATAAAGAAATTGTTATCACTCGTATGTTATTGCCTTGTGTTTTTCTAGATAGTGTGATATCTATGATTTCATTGCTTTGCTGTTTGTTCTTGATGGAATTTGATAAAAATGTAAAGCCGAAATTTATTAATAATTATTTGGATAAAGATAAAGTGGCATGTAAATTAATCTGGTTGTTTCCATTGTTGTAGTTGTTTTAATTTGACGTTAATCTAATTGGAATAGTATGCTTGTTAAATCTTTTGTGATAGCTTACTGATTAGGTTTCCCATAATTTAAACTTATGAATTGAATCTATTAATTCAAGAGGGATTAAAGAACTGGTGGGTTGATAAAATATAACACCTAGTAGGGTTCATACTTACCCTCTTGTTCTAAAGGCTGAGTGCCTTGTGATTTAGAGACTTGAGTGCTCATTTTGTATGAAGGTTGAATGCCTTGTTAAAGGGACAAGAGCCCATGTGATGTGATGATTGATTTCATGATGCTTGTGCGGTGATGTGACACTAGATGGGTGTTGTGATATGTAGAGGTAGGGAGGCCTTGTGGTTGTGGAAGCGGATGATGCCTAGAGTGGTGAGATGCATCTGTTTCTTCTTGTGGGTGTCGGGGAGGACACCAGGGATGATGGTATGAGATGGATGTGGTTGTTGGGTGTTTGTTGATTCTTCGTTGTTTATCTAATTTACTTTTCCCCACTGCTCAAGGCAGCTAGTCTTTCTTACCCTCCTTCTGAAGGAGGCGAAGACACGTGGGGTATGCCACATGCTTTCCGTGTTTAGCCTCTCGAGGGAGAATGGGTATATACTCTTGCTATAGGCGGAAAAGACTCAACATGTAGTATATCTACTCACCGTGTTGAGCTCCCTTTGTGTGTAGCAGCATAGGTTTCTTTTCTAGAATTCCTGAGAATATGGTAAAATAATTTCTGTAATGAAATATTGATTAAATGGTAATAATCGACGGGGATGGAGAAGCTGGAATTTAAAATTGATGTTGAATCGTAAAAGGAGCAGTTGATTTTGAATGTGATCCCAATTCAGATTAATGTATAATTTTTCATGGTTAAATAATGTTTGAAGAATTAATTAACGTACAGTGGAACTGATAAAAAGAAAATGAAGTAATCTACTAAAGATATTCGAATGATTGTATGCTTATAGGATACCCAGTTATAGATGTAGCAGCCCGGAGTCTGAGAGACATTAGCTAAAGTTGTCCCTAAGACTCGGTAATTGTCATAGTGTGGCGGTGAGTTATATATATTTTGTACTTTTGTGTTTTTATACGGTACTCCACCCTGTCGGTAAGGGAAACTGACACCTCGGAGATTCTAAGCCATGGGGGTGTTTTCCCAAATATTCTGATGTGAGGTTGAATGGATGACTTCCCCCTTTATCCCCACTCTATTCTCTTGGTAGATACTAGTGCCTTTGGCATAGTGGTTAGTTTTCCCCCAAATATCTGTGTAGAGGGTTGTGATGTCTTCTGGTTATTTCACAGACATATATTCTGGATATAGTACCCTATGGACTACTATAGGTGTAACGTGTATAGGCTGTGATGTCTTTAGGATCATTACTCTCTGTATGGGATGTGATGTCTTGAGGTATAATACTTGACGTATGATACATGTTATGCGAGCTGTGGTGGCTCCAGGAAACTACCTGGTTTCTTTTGGTTGTGAGGATGTTGTGGTGCTTTACCCAGGTGTCTGCGGGCAAGCCTTTGTGGTGCATGAGGTGTAGATTGTGGAGCATTGAACAAGTTTATATAGGCCAGCCTTTGGAGAGAGATGCACATGACATTTGTCGTTGTGGCAAACTGGAAAACTAGTGGGGAAAAAATAGAGGGGTTCCCTTAATATTCATTACTATTTCTTATATTCTTGTATGTGTTACTTGGTGAGAGTATCCATGGTGAGGTTGGAAACCTAGTATACATGTTTAGGTGACGAGTTAGTTTCACTTGTTGTTCACTATGATTTAGCATGCTTTCATTACTTTTTCACGGGAGGCTTCTGGGAGGATCCTACTGAGTATACTGTTATACTCCCCCTATGTATATATAAACTATTTTTCATGTCACTTGGAGCAGGTTGGAGATCATGCTGGTTACTACTTTCTTATGGTTGCAAGAGATGTTTGGGCTTGTGGTCACTGCTGTTTTTCCTTTCTTTTGGGTACTTGTTGTTTTCCCCTTTCAGTTGTAGTACTTTTGCATGGAATTTCATATATGTACTTGGGTTTCTTTTATATTTCAGTTTTGAGTTGGTGTTGGTTGGTGTCTATATTATCTCTCTCTTCCAAGTGTGTCCTCTTAGAGGGTAATGCCTCGCATTTCTGTGTTTATTATACCCTTGGTGTTAGTCGCCTACTCGGGGCCTACTGGAGGCGGTACTCGGGGGTCATTATCTCCCTTCTCACATTGCCGGCCCAGTAGGGGTACAGTTTGTGGGGATGGGGTCATGAAAACAACACTCAGATGAAAAAATCCTATAATAACAACATAAGAACACTAGTCATTCTTATTCATCTGAGGTAGTATCATAACTTGATTATTAACCAATAGCATCATTTGGGGCATACTCTGATGATTTGGACATTGGTTCGCGTAGTGTCCCAACTCCTTACAGATGAAGCATTGTACATTTGAAACCTTTTTCTTACCCTTGATGTAACGTAGTTGGTGTCCTTTTTCTCCACACATATAACAAACTCCCATTCCCTTCAGGAAAGTTCCAGGGTGTTTCTTCCCATATTTGTCACATATGGGAAAATTATTCTTTTCCCTCTTCCCTTTATCCAAATTTCTCTCTTCCACCCCATTATTCTCTTTCTTCCCATCAAATCCATAGGACTCAAAGAATTATTTACTTATCTTATTGACACATGATACTATTTCTTCATATATTGAGAATACATGGGAGACTTTTTCACTTTGTAATGTTGGATTAATATTATAAAATATATCATACTTATTACTCGTGGATCATACGTATTGCTGAAGTTCAAATTCCTTCTACTGGGCTCCATTTCAACTGAATGGCATGCACTAGGTCAGTTTATGAATTACAATGCATAATTTAAAACATTTAAAATACCTAACATAAATTGAAAAGTTTATGGATATAATCCAGAAAAAATTTTTCATTGAGGAGGTGTATACTCGTAAATCATTCATAATGATTTTTAATGAAAATGAGAATTATCCTATGTATATCCCCCGGGAGTGTCGTAACCAAGAGTGCAGCAAAGCCCATTGTCATACACCCATTCCCGTTTGAGTCTAGCTCAAAGTGGTGTTTTCGAGTTTTACCCCTAGGTACATCTGTGCTAGAGCCGCCTCTACCAACTCGTATCCAGACATGGATGTATTTCTTGGAAAACTCACAAAATATATACAATAACCAAATTCTAGGAAGTTCTTCTATACTAATCCTCAAAGTCTATCTTAGGGCTATGTGCTCTAATCAAGGTTTATCTAAATATAGATTCCATGGTTTGTTCTAAACATCCTCTGATATCAACTGTAACGCCCCAACCCCAGTTACCCATAGTCGGTTAATTATTACATAACATTGGCATGATCACAAAAGATCATGTCTCGAAAAATTGATTAATTTAGTATCCTTGGAAACACTAGATACTTTCATAAGTCTTACATTAGATCACAAAGTGAAAAACTAAAAAAACATAGTCTCCATAGTCCACACTCATATCCCCTCAGACTATCCCTGCAGGTCAGTCATAAAATACTTCTTCACATGCTGGAAAAAATAAAACATAGAAAGGGGTGATCTCAGATTCCAAGTAAAGATAACAATATAGCAGAAACTTTCATAAATATGCATAAACATTTAAGGAAATGTATAACTAAAAAAAGCCTTTTAACATGAAATTCAGCATAATATGGTAGAAATAAAGTTAAATAATTCCATTTACTTATTCACATGGATATTTTACTAGTCGAATAATCACATGCAATATCAATAACCACTTTCATAATGATGAAATGCATAATTCCAGACTATCATAACCACATAGTCTAGGCCTCGTGCCAAGACTACAAAATAATATTTTGTCATGGCCTTGTGGAAAAACACTAGTGTGTCTCATGAGGCCTACCGATGCATCGAGGATCTATAGAGGGCTCCACCCATCACTTACTAAGTCCAATGCATTCCTCATATGAAATGTTTGAAACATAACATAAACATTCTTATTAAAACTAGCATATGAAATGTCAATACATTATCCACAAACTATGAATGGTATAAAAATAGCACATCCACAGTCAAACATAACTCATTCAATACAATATGGAAGATTGTATTGTAGCAGATTAACCTCAATCAAGAATAATGAAGGATATTGACCTAGATGAAAATAGTCATCAAAACTATTTGAGAGAAATATCCCCCTTTTTTATGAAAACATTTAATATTCTAATTATTTATGAAGAACCAGTTTAAAATATATTTTTGAATCAATGTGTCCCATATCACATTGAAATTTTTAAATGGAATTATGATTTGAAATCTTTAAATTCCATATAAATAATTCCTTAAAATCATTTTTATAACATGTACATTAATGAGAAATATTTAGAATAATAAATCATTAATAGATTTTAAAATGATATTTTAGTTAGAGTTCCTAACCAAAATAGAGACACTTGAATACAAATAATTTATTTAATAAAAACAATGTAATATCCTGAGAATAATTGGATTCATGATATATTATGTCAAAGTACATTATATACACCATATAAAAGTTATTTGGTGTATAATAACAAAGAAGTCTCAATCGAATTTAAATTGAGATGAAATATTTTATAAAGACTGTATCCTTATGTTAATGATAAGTCAAAGACATAATTATGTGTGAAAAATATAAATAAACCCGATATGATTCTATATTGAGTGTAAATCAATCATAGGACATTCACACATATTCTTGTAAAAACAAAACCAATGAATTTGATATTTAACTCAACAAATGGAGATTGTGTTAAAATTACACTTATGAAGTTCATATTGATGACTTGAGAATTTATAAATGGATTTATTATGTGTATCAAGAGTATATCCACAGAAAGGAGAGTGGAAATTATGACCTAAAAAAATTAATAGTGATTCCAAACATAATCTTGGAGTAATATAATCAATGAAGTATGCGTAAAGCCGAATGAGTGGAAATTGAAATTTTAAATTTCTTTATCGATTAGGTAACAAATTAAACGTACACCAACCAAAGAAGGATCATACAATGTTGATTTGAATATCCATAAATTAAGGTATAATACATAATGAATACAACCATGGCCAGTACACTCACCACATTTAATAAATAGGTGGTGAACAATGGAAATCTCACAGAATTAAAAGTGATATAAGAAACCCCTTACATTGTACTTATTCTATGGTAGAGGGTATGTTAACCTACTTTGTATTGGTGAAATAATTTTTATTGAATTATTCAATTATCACAAATTAATATGATATCCTATATGATCTTTTAACATTAATTTTTCAATAATATCTTGGTATTATCGTTATTTCTGGTGTTAACGTATTCCATTTCCTTTATATTGTTTATTATGTGAGCCATATTGGTTATGTATGGGATGTATCTTATTCATATCCAGAATTATATCTTGTCTTTAAACATTATTTTTAATCGTCAAATTAAATTTATTCTTGAATGGATATGATGGGGAATGAATCTCATCGCGTTCGTGGAGACGGTAATCTGTACGTACGTACGAGCGACAATATCATTATTTAGATATTAAAATAATATATAATTGGATGGTATATCATATATAAAGAATCATAATCATGTTATATTTATTATTTACATGAATTACACATCATTATTATACCCATCCAAATAATAATATATTCAATAACAATTACACCACGACGTGGAGACGATATGTCGTATGTACGCATGTATGGTGATATGTCATTCAAAGGATGGACAGAATACTGAATATGGTTGCACCATATTTATAATAACATAACATTATATATAAGATACCAGAGTTATTATTTTAGAATTTAAATATCAAAAAAATAAGAAGTGGAAGAAGAAAAGAACTTGAAAGAGGGTGGTGAAAACATTACCTCTTCTTCGGGTGTTCCATTAGACATGATCAATAGGTCTACTTAGGTTGGCTTTCTGATAAAACTATGTCCTCTATGTTGAAGTGTGGTAAGTTGAAAGGATATTTCGGTAGGGTTGGCCGAACCTAAAGACTTTGAAGGTATTAATTTGAGAGAAGGGGGAGTGCCCTTTTATAAGAGTTGTGATGGGCACCATAAGAAAAACATAAAATATTATTTTATAATAAATTCATATTACATTCATAATTGACAAAAAGTAAATTATTTCAAGAATAAGGTGGGTATGGGTCTAAATCCTTTCAATTAATATATTTTATACAGTTTTGGGTCACTATATTAACCTTATCATTTATATTTAAGTCTTAGTTATATAGTTTAAAATTTACCATGTCTCTTTGTATTTTTATATTATATGGTTAATAAACATACTATAACAAGCCAATATAACCCCAAGTGGTTCATTATTAACATATATAACATTATCTAAGTCATTTCTCCAGTCCTTCAATTTTTAGGAACAGAATATCAATTAATAATATAATATTTGTTTTAAATACACCTTTATGTCAATTTTGACACTATTTAATAATTGATTTTTTCAAAGTATTAAAAAATTTATTAATTCTATTAAAACTAATTTAAGAAATCCTAACATTTCAAATTAACCTTGAAAATTAGTGGAATTCATAAAAAGTCTCAAATTACATTTATTTGGATATTTATAATATCATTTCTTTTAATATTTCATTAATTAGGTAATCACTACATCACCATTGTGTCATAAATAAATTATATCATATAATGTCTAAAAATTATAAAACAAATATGTATAAAATTATTTTATCTTTCTAATTAATATTTACAATCGAATTTATCTTATGTATTACCCTATGTTAATGTTTTTTAGTTATTTAACAATGATTTTAACTCTTTTAACTCTTCTCTGAAATAAATAATAATAAATGTCCTACTCTAATACAAGTGGACCAAAGAGGTTAATATGTTATTAATAAGGTGGTTTAGGTCTAATTATACTTATCCAATATAATTAGTACATGTGTTAGGGTAATTATAATATTATTTTTACCCTTAATTACCCTATTTACATTTAACCGTGGTAAATAAAAGTAAGAAGTTACTATTCAACAAAAATTATATTTATATTATTGAACCAAATTTTTCTCCTTGATATTAACCATGTCTCTTGGATTTTATAAATTCAACACACAAAAGTGGTAAAATTATGTTTTATGTGAATTAGAAAATTCTCTTAGTATATGGGTAAAAGAATGTGAAAAGTTAAAAAAAAAATTTATATATCTATAATTTTTATAAACTGACTCCAATGAATTACATTGAACATATATAGGTATTATTTATATATTTTTACCTAAAATAAATTTAAATAAAATAAATAGTCATTTAAATAATAATTCGGTTTTAAACTATAATTCAATGTTTTTTCACTATTCATCAAAAAATGAATGTTTTGAGAAAAATATCAAAAATTCACCCTAAGCTAATTTCGATATTCCGAATCAAAAAATGAAGCCCATTTTGAAAAATAAAATTTAAAAAATTTCAAAAAGGGGTTATTACTATTCATAATGGCTCGTTTTATTGGTTTTGGTGTGTGTTAGAACTCGAAGTTACGTACAACACACGCTACTGTAATATTCAAAGAGAAGCGTACCGTGGAAGCTTGGGGTGTTACAAGGCATGATATCTATAATCTTTTCCACTAGTGATTTATCATCTAAACGTTTCTCACCCATAGATTGTAGGATATTAATAATAATCATAAAGCATTTTTGAACCTTGAAAACTGGTTATCCATAAGGAAATATGAATCCATGGCATTCTGCTCTCAGCATAGCTCTTCTAGTTTCTATCAATTTGGATGTATCAAAATGACTACCCTCAAATTTCTTCTAGATACAGTTAGTAGCTTCATAAGAAGAAATATGACTATGTATATTCCTAGTCATGGAACACAACAATGTATTAAGTACCATGTAGTTTAGTTGATCTTCTGACATTTCTTGATTGGTGATGTTTTCATCTTCCCCATCAGGAATCTTGTAATCTCCAAAAATCCTAACAAAATTGTCCACTCAATTATTAATAGATATAGTCTTCATACGATCTCTCCAGTACACATAATCATTTCCATCAAATATTGATGGTCTGGTAGGATTCATATTGTCAATCGATCCAACACTCATTCCAGGAATTCTAATAAAATATTTCTCCACAAAAAAATACTAATAGTAAAGGTCTGTAGACAAGGATAAAAATAACTATGAAAAGAAAATAATTAGAACATCGGAATCATGGAACAACAAAACTTATATGTGAATATAAGTATTTCATAGACCAGCTCTGATACCAATTGTAGGATCAAAATAAGAAATCATATGCTCAAATACAAGAGGGGTGAATTTTTTTTATAAAATCATTAATTTTTAATCTTAAGGAAAACTGTTTTTAACAATGTTATACAATGAAAATTCACAAGACCACATTCAGCTCAACAAATGTGTTAGCTTCTAGAAATATGGTTCTAGAAATGAAATATAAGAATAATTTACATGGAAAATATTCTACCTTAAATCAAATAGAATCTTACTTATGAGGGTATAAAAATTTACAAGAAAGTATAATAATGTTATACATTATTATATTATCAAAAAAAGTGGAAATAAAGATGAAACAAAACAAGTAAAAAGTATGAAATCTTTTAACACAAAGTGAACGGTATCCAACAACCATGGATAAAGGTCCCTTGATTTATATAATCATGAAATTATTTCCTACCCACACTCTAGTAAACCCTAGAAAGGAATATTAGAATCTATGTTGCTATCCCCACAAGCACTCAAACATTAAGCTAGTCGGCACCTCTGTCTTCATATCCCCGGAAGTTATTGAACATTAAGGTTTTGGTACCTCTATCTTCCTATCCCCAGAATCCCCTGATTGTACACAGTTACAATCAGAGCTGAATGAAGCAAGATGAACAATCTGTTTAGTATGAACAAGGCATGAGTGTATCTCCCTATTAAAGTAACTTCAGCAGCTTAAAATCTCTATAGTGGTCAACAAGTTATTTTCTGTCTATCAAGATTGTTCAGATAAGCTCTAATTTATAGAAAATTCTCCAATGGATGTCTCCCTCCTACAATGGTCATATTTTTTTATTGAATCATAGATGGACCAGTGCACGTCTCACTGAAACAACTATTAGTTAGAAAAATATTGTACGACATCATTTCATAACTAGAACAAGTGTAACAAAAATAAGGATTTTTAACCAAATATAATTTTCAGAGTCTAAGGAAAAATAATGTTCAGAGTCTAACCAAATAAATATTCATATACTATAACTCATGGATATTCAGATTATTTTTTTTCAAGTAATTGAAAACCAAAATTCTATAGATTTCAGAGTCTGAATTTCAATGAATTTGGAATTTGAATTCTGAAGTATTCTTGGTGTGTAGTCTAAAGAATTCAGAGTCCGGATTTATATAATTTATAGACAAAATTTCTGACAATTTGGAGTTTGAATTTCATAGAATTTTGAGTTTGAATTTTAGAGATTTAGATATCTAAATTTCAGAGAATTCAAAGTCTATATTTCAATGAACTCGGAGTCTGACTTTCATAGTATTCAGAATCTGAATTATCATGATTTTGATGATGGAAGTCTAAGGAATTCTGTGTCTGAATTCTAAAGAATTTGGAGTCTAAATTCGTAATAATTTAGAGTCTTAATATAGAATACATTATAAATAAGTATTTATAGGATTTTGAGGTTTTATATGAGAAACAGATTTTTAAACATAAGAATAAAATGATTTAGATTTAGAGAAAGTATAAAAAAGACAATGAAAACATAGGTAAAGATAAAAATTTCTTGGGGAAAAATGATTTTCCTTATTAAGATAATTCTTAGGGAAAATTAAAGTTTCTTTTAGATATAGTGTTTGTGATTTTCGAAACATATAGGACTGGAAAAGTCATATGTAATCCTTATTGACTCAACAGATGTCATTCTCGAAATATTTTCATTATCCTTTACATGGGTTGTTAGCATAGTTTCTCATAGTTTCTAGCATTTTCTATAATTAAAAACCTCTGATCAAAAAGATAAATAAAATAATCATGAATAAATAATTTAATATTTTGTGAAATTAACTCTAATGGCATATCATATGGTATTAATATGTTTAAAATCATTTATAAATAAATAATCATCAATATTAACATCTACAAAGTATTGTCCTATGTGATTTCAATAACATGACCAAATAATAATTCTGAAATTAACTAAACAATGATATGATATGAACAAAAGAAACACTATTTTTCTTATATAACAATATTGTTATAAACAAAAAATAGATCCATATCAAATGTAACGCCCCGACCCCAGTTACACAGAGTCAGTGCATTAATACATAGCATTGACATGATCACAAAAATCAAGTCTCGAAATACTGATTAGTTTAGTAGCTTTGGATACACTAGATACATTAATAAAAATTACATTGCATCATAAAGTGAAAACTACAATAACATGGTCTCCATAGTCCACACTCATATCCCCTTATGACTATCCATGCAGGTCATTCATAAAATACTTCTTCACATTCTAGAAAATATTAAAACATTTAAAGGGGTGAGCTCAGATGCTCAGTTAGGATAACAATGTTGCGGAAGCTTTCACATGTAAACATAAACATTTATGGGAATGTATAACTAAAACAAAGGCCTTTTAAACTTAAACTTCAGAGTAATATGGAAAAAGTAAAATGAAATAATTCCATTTACTTATTCACATGGTTATTATACTAGTCGAATAATCACATGCAATATCAATAACTACTTTTATAATGATGTAATGCATAATTCCAGACTATCATAACCATGTAGCCAAGGCCTTGTTCCAAGACTAAAAATAAGATTTTTTCAAGGCCTCGTGACAAGACACTAGTTTGTCTCATGAGACCTGCCGATGCATCGAGGAGCTATAGCGGGCTCCACCCATCACTTATTATGTCCAATGCATTACTCATATTAACATGTTTAAACATATAATAAACCATAACAGAATCGTATCACATAAAGCATGCATAAAGTAAACATAACATTTACACATTTCAATCACAAGATATCAATACAATACATTGATATAATAAAAAAACACTTTCAAAACCATTTTCAATACCAAAATAAAATAAAAATAAAACTTTTTATTTATTTTTCACTTAAAAAAGTTACGGCTTATTGAGGAAGCCGAAACTCAAATAATGGTCACGGCGGCGGAGAAGTCGTTTTCACTGCATACGTAGGACAAAAAAATTCCTTTTTTGTTTAGTAAAACGCTTCTATAGAAAAGATTCATTTTGAATAAACGTAAAAGTCAAAGGGGTTTATACACCGTATAAAAGAAAGATGTGTATAAAAAATATGACTCAATGAAAGGATATTGAGACGAAGCCCCTTACAGATATCATTTTGTATATAAAATTGATATATTTTGTGTATTCACTACAAGTACACATAAAGAAAGTACAAATACAAGATAGGACATAATAATATCAAGACATAATTTGAAAGTAGGAGATTAACCCAAAGAATGGAAATTGGGTTAAGAAGTTCCCTTACCTCGTGTCTGGCTTCACTCGACCGTTGTTTAGTCTCTTGAATAATAAACTAGAGTTAATCTCTACTTCATTATGAACCGTTTTTAAGTTAATTATCCCTTTTATATCACTTATTACAATGTGACGAAAATTATGTAGTCATTTAAGTTAATAACGGTCGTTTGTCAATATTTGATACTTGAGTCAACAATAAACATCTGATAATTACAAGTTGTTTATGTGGTAGAATATCAATTATCTTAAGAATTATATTCATGATGTAGATATCATATATATCATATATATTCAGTATATATATTCATTCATAATATTATGTAATATTTAGAGGTAAGAAATGAAATGCACCATTCATGGAGACGGTAAGCCGTACGTACGCATGAACGCTACTTTCATTTCTATTTTGTATTTAATGGAATGAAATCATAATGATATAAAGTTATATTATAATTCAAGTATAATATCATATATAATATCATTTACTCCATCCTTTATACATCCCACATATGGCTTTAACGATTCAAATCACTTTGAGGGGGCGGTAGTCCGCACTTCTTAAAATGAAATTATCGCGTTTACCTATAATAGAAATCATAAAGGTATGCCATAAATTAGAAATACAGTAGCACAAGGAAACAATAAACATAATATATATCATATATAAATATAGTGACATCTTAATGGCCACCATGAGATGTGTTTAAAGAATATTGAACAATCATCGTTTCGTGAGGCAGAAATTCGCCAACCACAAAAACAGTATATTCTTTAACAATTAGACGAAGGTGTGTGTAAGTGTATATCGAATCTGTCGCATAAAAACATCCTGGTCTATTGAAGATACTGTTTTTGTTAAAAAAAGAAAGGAATAAAAAGATTTTAAGGGGTTGGAGAAGCAAAATAAAACAAAATAACATAAGAGAAGACATTACCTTAAAATCGGGGAACTCTTTTTTTTTTGATTTTAGACAAAGGCTTCCTTGGGATGAATTCTGCCCAAAGTAAGGCTTCTAGTAGTAAGATAGAGAATGTTGAGAGAGTATTTGGGCAGATTTTGGCCGAGCCAAAAGGCATTAAGGTGTGAATAAGGTGGTGGAGGTGGGGGCCTTTAATAAGAGGAGAGGAGGGGCACTCTTGGAAAGTCATGAAATGTTACATTATTATGAAATGATTTTCGGATTTAAAAGGTACAACAATTATATATATCTAAGAGAAGGTGATAAAGGTTATAAATATACTCATCCAAAAGGTTTTTGACATGTGTAAGTATTATATTTTACATTTTATTTTCATTTTATTTAAATCGTTAATTAATGAGGTAATCGCTCCATCATCATGGTGTCAAAAAAATTTAATTTATTTCATGTCTAAAAATTATAAAAAAATATCATGATGTAGGAAATAATTTTAGATTTCCAATGAATATTTATAGTCTAAATGTTAACTTATATAACCCCATTTAATAATTAGTTCAGTAAAACAACACATGTTTGTGACAATTTTATTTTTACTTTTAATAACAAGTTAATAATGTCATTTTCTTACCCAAGTTGCTCCATGGTGTCCCCATGTTGACCCATGGATTGTATTGGTCGTCCATGGCTCATCCAATTAGTGTAGGAAAAGTTTCAAGATATTTTCATATTTTTATAATAGTATTTTTACCTTAAATTTCACTAATTACCTTTAATCGCGATTAATTAAACATAAAACTTACTATTCCCCAAAAAATTATATTAATCCCATTGTACCAAATTTTACATCATAATGAAAACCATGTATGTCAGATTTTTGAAAATCAAATCACAAAAGTGGTAATGCTTCATTTACACGAAAAATTAGTTTTTAAACTACCACTTAGTGGTTTCACTATTCATAAAAAATTGAAGTTTTTCAGAAAAATACAAAAACTTAACCCTAATTTATATTTGATATTACTAATTCGAAACTGATGCCTATTTTAAAAAATTCAAAACATATAAGTTGAATTAATAAATTTAATAATTAATTCTCATTGTCACAATAAATAGTATGTTTTTAAGAATGAATATCAATCGAAAGAATAACAATTGTTTATGTCCAATTTCAAAGTGAAATTAATTCTAATGACCACCATTGGATAAAATGGTAAAAATATATTCTAATTAAAATTTATACCCACTCAACTGTATAATTTATCGCTATAAATTATTTTGATTAAAAATGTTTTTTATGTATTTTTCACTATTCATCAAAAATTGGAATTTCTCAGAAAAATACCAGAAATTCAAAATAGGCTAATTTAGATATTCCAAATCCAAAAATGAAGTCCATTTTTAAATATAAAACTTATATAATTTCAAAAAGTGGGTGTTACTATTCATAACTACAACTTTTATTGGTTGTGGTGTGTTAGAACTCGATGTTGCGTACAACACACGCTACTCTATCATTAAAAGAGGAGCATACCATAGAAGCTTGGGGTGTTACATTCTCCCCTCCTTTAATATATTACGTCCTCTCAATTTAAAATTTTTCTTTGAAAATAAAAGGTTGAAAATAGAAAATACCTTTGTAGAAAACCCACATCATAAATATGGTTAATAAAAATATAACTTTAAAAGAAGGAAAGAGAAGTACAAAGGTCACCTGAGATAGCTCATACTAGGATTCTATGAAAATATGGTATGGAGGAAAAACAAACCATCATGGTTTGATGGAGAGTTGTATAAAACAGGATTAAGAGAAAGTTAACTATAAGAAAATCAGAAACCTGTGATTGGTTAAACAGTTATTGATTCCTCATTTGGAAAAGTTAACCGACTACATTTTTGTTTTAAGTTACCTTTCATAAAGTTGAGGAATTTTTTAGGAGATTTACTAAGAACGTAAGGAAATATACTTACTTGTCATGTAGACTTTCATTCATTAATAAATTTTTACAACAAACCCATATTTCACTCCAAAAGGTAATAGAACTCAAAAATATTCTATTTAACATAATTCTATAAGGTTCCAAATACTAACACATACCATTTAGATTAGGAAAACATTTTTGTAATAACCAGGGACATCCTGTAGGGTAGTGATAGGTAATAATGGCCTGTCGCACTATGGTTCTGGGTTCGATTCCTACAGCTTTGTCTGAGGCGACGAGTTATCCCCCAACCTGTAGGTTGTCCTTTTCCTAAAACTATAGTGTTATAATATTCCAAAAATAATCTTCATAAATGTTTTAACAATAAACAATACTATCCAAAGTTCAACTTAATCCATTCCAACATTTATAGTTATCCAAAATACCTACATCCCGACTTTCTATAAAAGGTCTCTAAATTCCAAAATCAATTGTATCATATGATTCCTCAAACAAAGTAAAGATTCTCTTATTGTCACATAAAAAAATTATTACCTTCATCATATTAAAACATTAATGAAAACAACAAGTACTACAGTACAATCATTATATATATCACATTATTCTTATTACCAGAATATAATCCTTGAGTCCAAAACCACCAATACATTAATTATTCCACTTCAACTATAGTAACATCATAAGATTTTCCATGATACCTTGTCTTATTCTAAGGTATGATTCCCTGACGATTAGGTCAATCATTTGAATAATGCCCCATTTTCCTGCAATTTAAGCATTCAACATTGATAGCCTCTTTCTTTCCCTTGCAATCACGAGCCTGGTGACCTTTTTATCCAAATTTATAACAAACTCCCATTCCTATTAGGAAAGTACCGGGGTTATTCTTACCACAATTATCACATAATGGAAAATCCATCATTCCTTTTTTCCCTTTATATGTCTCTTGTTCCATAGTTCTCTTCTTCTCTTGCATTACTTTGTTGTCATAAGACTTAAGGAATTATTTTTCTGCCTTTATAGCACACGAGACAATATCTTCGTATGTTGAGAAAGATTGTGATACTAAAGCTCGATGGAGAAATGGTTTTAACCAATCAAAATAATTAATAATATTACTTCTTGGGTTACGTATATAATCTGTAGCATGCCTCGCTAACCTTGAAAAGTTAGCCTCATACATTGCGACATTCTTATCCTCTTTCTGGCTCAGACTCATAAATTGTCTTTCCATATCCGCTCGATGGTCAAGTGGAAAGTATTTTTCTAAGAAAATTTTCTTAAACTCACTCCATTCCATACTTGATACTTCTTCATCTTCCTTTGTGTTTTGAATCAGCGACCACCATTGATTGGCATCTCGAGTGAGGCGGTAAACTGTCGTGACAACATTCTCCCTTTCGCTACTCCCCAAGGCGTGGAATATTTTCTCTAAGGAGTTTATCCATTGAACAGCTACTAATGTATTTGTACCCCCATTAAATATTGGGGGTTGTTGCCTCATGAAGATGTCTAACATTGATCCTCCACGTTGCGGATCAGGGTGCTCCATACGAGTAAGGTTACTATTCATAACCTGAGTGAGTTGTCCCAGTATGGTGATAAGTTGATCAGCACGAGTTGTATCTCCAGCTCCACTATAATTATCTTGAGCAGGAGGGAAATCCCTAAAAGGAGTGCGTGCATTGATACAGTTTCCATTCCTCCCATTAGGGACCATTTCAAAACAATGTAATAAACTAGATTATTTTATGAATCAAAATACATAATTACAAACTTGCAAGACACTTAACATAAATTGAACTATTTATGGATATAATCCCTAAAAAAATGTTTTCTTTGGGGAAGTATATACTCATAACCCTTAATTGTGGTTTTTAATGAAAATGAGAATTATCCTAAGCATATCCCCCGGTGTTGTCAAAACCAAGAGTGCAGTAAGGCCCATTGTCGTGCACCAGTTCTCGTTCGAGTCTAGCTCAAGGAGGTGTTTTCAGGTTTTACCCCTAGGTACATCTGTGCCAGAGCCGCCTCTACTTCCTTGTATCCAGACAGGGATGTATTGCTCGAAAAACTCACAAAATCTCTATAAGACCAAAATTCTAGGAAGTTCTTCTATAGTAATCCTCAAATTTTATCTTAGGTATATGTGCTCTAATCAGAGTTTATCTAAATCTAGCCTCCATGATTAGTACTAAACTGCCTCTCATACCAACTGTAACGCCCCGACCCCAGTTACCCAGAGTTGGTGCATTATTACGTAGCATTGAAATGATCACAAAAGATCATGTTTCAAAAGACCGATTAGTTTAGTAGCCCTAGAAACGCTAGATACATTCATAAAAGTTACATTACATCATAATGTGAAGAACTACAATAACATGGTCACCATAGTCCACACTCATATCCCCATCTGAATATCCATGTAGGTCATTCATAAAATACTTCTTCACATCCTGGAAAATATTAAAACATTTAAAGGGGTGAGCTCAGATGCTCGGTAAGGATAAAAATATTTTGGAAGCTTTCATAAATAAACATAAACATTTAAGGCAATGTATAACTAAAAAATAGCATTTTAATCTTAAACTTTAGAATAATATGGAAAAGGTAAAATGAATTAATGCCATTTACTATTTCACATGGTTATTCTACTAGTCGAATAATAACATGAAATATCAATAACCACTTTTATAATGATGGAATGCATAATGCCAGACTATCATAACCACGTAGCCAAGGCCTCGTTACAAGAATACAAAAATGATTTTGTCATGGTCTCATTCCAAGACACTGGTTTGTCTCATGAGACCTGTCAATGCATCAAGGAGCTACAACGGGCTCCACCCCTCGCTTATTAAGTCCAATGCATTCCTCATATGAACAACATTAAACATATCATAAACCATAACATAATCGTATCACATAAAACATGCATAAAGGAAACATAACATTCCCACATTTCAATCACAAGATATCAATACATTACATTAATAAAATAAAAAAACTTTCAAAACCATTTTCAATACCAAAATAAAAGATAATTAAAACTTTGTATTTATTTTTCATTTAAAAAAGTTATGGCTTGAAGAGGAAGCTGAAACTCAAATAATGCTAATGGCGGTCGAGAAGTCATTGTCGCCGCGTACGTACGACAAAAACACATTCCTGTTGTCGTTTAGTAAAATGCTTCGTATAGAAAATATTTCTTTTTGAATAAAGGTAAAAGTAATAGGGGTTTATACACCGTATAAAAGAAAGTTGTGTATTAAACAAAATATGCCTCCATGAAAGGATATTGAGATGAAGTCCCTTACAAATATCAGTTTCTAAATAAAATTGATCTATTATGTGTATTCACTATAGGTAAAATAACGAATGTAAAAATACAAGATATGACATAATAATATCTTGACATAATTTTAAAGTAGGAGATTAACCCAAAGAATGGAAATTGGGTTAAGAAGTTCCCTTACCTCGTGTCTGACTTCACTCGAACATTCTTTAATCTCTGGAATAATAAACTAGATTTAATATCTACTTGATTGAGAACATTTTTGAAGTTAATTATCCCTTTTATATCACTTATTACAATGTTACGAAAAATATGTAGTCATTTAAGTTAATAACGATCGTTTGTCGATCTTTGGTACTTGAGTCAACAATAAACTTCTTAAAATTACAAGTTGTTTATGTGGTAGAATATCCAATATCTCTAGAAATATATTCATGATGTAGATAACATATATATCATATATATCCATTATATACATTCATTCATAATATTAAGTATCATTTAGAGGTAAGAAATGAAATGCACCGTTCATGGAGACGGTAACCCGTACGTACGCATGAACGCTACTTTCATTTCTATTTCGTATTTAATGGAATGAAATCATAATGATATAAAGGTATATTATAAATCCAGTATAATATCATATATAATATCATTTACTCCATCCTTTATACATCCCACGTATGGCATTAACGATTCAAATCACTTTGAGGGGGCGGTAGTCCGCACTTCCTAAAATGAAATTATCGTGTTTACCCATAATAGAAATCATAAAGTTATGCCATAAATGAGAAATACAGAATCATAAGGAAAACATAAACATAATATATATCATATATAAATATAGTGACATCTTAATGTTCACCATGAGAGGTGTTAAAATAAGATTGAACAATCATTGTTTCGTGATGCAGAAATTCGCCAACCACAGAAACAGTATGTTCTTTAACCATTAGACGACGGTTTGTGTATGTGTAAATCAAATCCATATCATACCAACATACTATTATATTTAAGATACTGGTTTTGTAACAAAATAATGGAATAAAAAGAGTTTAATTGTTTGGAGAAGCAAAATAAAACAAAATAACACAAGAGAAGACATTACCTTAAAATCGGGTAACTCTTTTTTTTTTGATTTCAGCCAAAGGCTTCCTTGGGAAGAATTATGCCCAAAGTGAGGCTTATAGGAGTAATAGAGGGAAGTTAAGAGAGTATTTGGTCAGATTTATTCCAAGAAAAATGGATTTAAGGTGTGAATAAGGTGGTAGAGGTGGGGCCGTTTAATAAGATGAGAGGAGGGGCACTCTTGGAAAGTCATGAAATGTTACATTAGTATGAAATGATTTTCGGATTACAAAGGTACCAAAATCATATATTTCTAAGCTAACGTGATAATAGTTCTAAATATATTCCTCCAATATGTTTTTGACATGTGTAAGTATTAGATTTTATATTATCTTTCCATTTTATTTAAATCGTTAATTTATGAGGTAATCGCTGCATCATCATGGTGTCAAAAAAATTTAATTTATTTAACGTCTAAAATTTATAAAAAAATATCACGATGTAGTAAATCGTTTTATCTTTCCAATGAATATTTATAGTCAAACATTTAACTTATATAACCCCATAAAATAATTGTTTTAGTAAAACAACACATGTTTGTGACAATTTTATTTTTTCATTAAATAAAAAGTTATTAATAGCATTTTCTTAATCAATTGGCTCCATGGGGTCCCCAAGTTGACCCATGGATTGTATTGGTCGGCCATGACTCATACAATAAGTTTAGGACAAGTGTCTAGATATTTTCATATTTTTATAATATTATTTTTACCTTAAATTTCACTAATTACCTTTAATTGCGATTAATTAATCTTAAAAGTTACTCTTCACCAAAAAATTATTTTATTACCATTGTACAACATTTTACATCCTAATGACAACCATGTATGTCATATTTTTGAAAATCAAATCACAGAAGGGGTAATGTTTCATTTACACGAAAAATTAGTTTTTAAACAACCCCTTAGTGGTTTCACTATTCATCAAAAATTGATGTTTTTCAAAAATATACCAAAAATTAACCCTAAGATATATTTGATATTCTTAATTAATTTTTTTTTTAATTTAGAAAATTCAAAACATATACGATGAATTAATCAATTTAATAATTAATTCCCACTGTCACAACAAATAGCGTCTTTTTAAGAAAGAATATCAGTCAAAAGATTGACAATTGTTTATGTCCAATTTGAATGTGAAATTAATTCTAATGGCCACCATTAGATAAAATGGTAAAAATATTTTCTAATTACACTTTAGAACCAATCAATTTTATAATTTATTACTATATATTATTTTTATTAAAAACGTTGTATTTATGTTTTTTTCACAATTCATCAAAAATTGGAAGTTCTCAGAAAAATACAAAAAATTTAACATAGGCTAATTTCGAAATTCTAAATCCAAATATGAAGTCCATATTGAAATATAAAATTTATATAATTTCAAAAAGTGGGTGTTACTATTCATAAATTCTAGTTTTATTGGTCGCGGTGTGTTAGAACTCGAGGTTGCGTACAACACACGCTGCTCTATTATTCAAAGAGGAGCGTACTATGGACGCTTGGGGTGTTACATCAAAGATAATATGGTTCTGTATCATTGGAAAATTATTAGCATACATCATTTATTTATAATAAAATATCATCAATTATTAAAACAAACTCCATTATTTTTCTAAAGAACATGTTATCTTTAATATATATAGTCACCAAATGATATACATCAAATAAAGGGGTGAACTAAATGACCATTAAGAGGTTAAATAAAGAGATTAATCAATATTACGTGGTTGAGAATAATCACCATCCTCCTGACATAAGAATAATATCATCATCAAAATTCTAAGAGGAAACATTATATAAATTAATTGAATACTGGAATGAATTAAAATAAAACATAATTTCATAGTGGTAAAATACGAAATAGAGTTGTGAGAAATTAATGTTTCAGGTTCAGAAATAACATATGTGCATAATCAAAAAAAATATCAATGTTAACAAATATTTCATTGTCTTCGCTAATAATACACATCATCCAACAAGATAAATCACATTTCCCAATAAATTTGAGGGATATATAATTCTAGGCCCACCATTTACATCATGAAATTTAGATAACCATTCATACCATGAAGAATGATAATAAATCAAATTCATTAAGTAACCCATGTAATAGAATTAGTTTCATAAAGATTTCATAAATAATAATTTAATGAATAATCATTGTTTTCCTAAATGTAAAAGTAAAAATAACATATTTGTTATAGAAATAATAATATTTCTGTGATAATGAAAAAACATAGGATGGATCAAGTTATTTTTTGGGATAAATAGTTCTTTTGAAATATAATTATTATAGTTGTCATAAAATCAGATTGAAAACATGTATTTCCCTAAAAATAATAGCGAATTACCAAAAATTTATGTTTTATGAATATTTTAAAGATACCCTCACTAAAATATGGCTTGAATTATTAAAAACCCAGTGTATGTAAGTTGGGTTCTAGAATCCCCTTACCCAATGTCTCAATGTGTTTTGGATTTTCGCTTAACATCCTGAATAATATAATTAGATTCATTATTTACTAAATATAAAACATATTTTAATTGTATTTTATTTATTATAAATTAATTTTTTTTCTATAATGTTTATATTGATAAGTTATAGAATTCCATTTTTCTATTTCGGGAGTATTACATTTAGAATTTTTGGTCAGTTCTCTTGAGTATAATTATGAGTGGCATTGTCAAATAGAAGTGAACCCATGGAAGTGGAATGAAATCAAATTAATAAAAATATATAATTTTAGTTGTTCCCATATGTCATTTTTTCAGATAAGGGAATGATTAATTTGATAATGCTTTATTGAAAATGACAAATTTAATGTAGCCATTTTTTCTTCAATCTTGATGTAGTATCATTTTTTTATATTATGTTTATATAATGGTAACATACCAAGTAAAAAATCTAAAATTTATATAGTAAAATCTACCTTAATAAAAATAATGGTTTTATGGATATGATTTATCACGGTAAGGGAAAATGAATAATACTCATCCATAGAGGTGATGAATTGACACATTAGAGATTATGGTTTTTTTTTAAAAATATAAAGAGAAGTAGAGAGATTTGATGATGTATTTTCCATTAAAAACAATAGTACAATACATATATGATATTATAATTATTATGTAACTTTTTATAGGGTAGGAAACGATGATAGAGGAAAAAAATATATAATTTAAAAGATAAATATGGAGGATTTTACCTCTTTAATATATTCTCCTTCAAAACCTTTTTAGGGAACATTGATTTTGTATATTGTTTTCAGAAGAAGCTCCAGGAAGGGGGGAATTGTCTAGGGATGGTAATCAGACTGAATTTAGTCATTATACAATGATTTGGAGGTGTAAAGATTGTCGAGTCAATAAGGTTTTTCCTTATGAATTTTCCATTCCTTCTTATTTTGAAAATCACAAACACCTTCTCTTAAGGAAAATCGCTTTTATAAGGAAAATTGATTTCTTAAGGAAAATTGATTTTTTAAGAAAAATAGCTTTCTTATGGAAAATCTCTTTTATAAGGAAAATTTCTTTCTTAAGGAAAATCGCTTTTATAAGGAAAATTGCTTCCTTAAGGAAAATCGCTTTTATAAGAAAAATTTTCCTTATCATATTTTCATCCATATTTTTCTTAAGTATGAGATTCAGATTCATTTTCTTGGAATCGTTGAAACTTTAATATAAAGCATTCTGTTTTAGGATTCGGATTCTGGATAAGAACTATAAGGAAGTTTCATTCCGAATTCCGTATATGAACTCTGACTAAGTTCTATTCCAAATTCAGGATACGAATTCTGAAGGAGAATTTGTCATCAGAATTCGTAATGAGAATTCATCATCAGGATTCGTAATGAAACAGTTTCATTCTTTCAGGAAGATAATAGGGAGAAGTTTTCTTTCAAGTCTTATGGCAAGACTTATAATTTGACTTATACCAAGGCATCAAGCTTGGTAGGGCTGTCCTATGAAGGAGAAGCCGAGTTTATTTCTCATGTATTGCCGGACTCTAAGGGTAGCTTCGACAAAGAAAAAGCCTTAGAAACTCTCGGACTGGCTGATGACAGGGCTCCGAAGATTGCTAGTTTGCCGAAAAATTTCCAGATTCTAGAGTTGTGGGTGCAAGGACTTATCGTACCGAGGAAAGGAGATAAAGACAGCTTGAAGAAGAGTGAAATCTATATCTTAGATTTCCTGATAAATTTAAGAAAGTGTAACTTCATGAGGCACATTCTTATAACCATTGAGAATCTTAAGAAGGGAAATCTCAAAGCCCAAATCGTAATGTACCCAGTAATATTATCAAAGTTGATAGTTCGGTGCCTAGAATCTTTCAAGTAAGCCTTCAGATCTAAGCCAAGGGTTTGTAAAATCTTGTTGGTTAGAGATGACACCCTTAAGAGGATGGATGTGGCTTTCAACAAGGAGATTGGTGAGTTCATTGACTTGCCTAATCAAGAAGAAGCGGTTCCGAAGGCTGCTGAACCGGAATCATCCAAACCAGTAAAGAAAAGAAAGTTGAAGGAAGATGCAGCTGAAGTCGAAGATCCTAAGACTAAGGAAGCTCAAACCGAACCTCCCAAACAAAAGAAGAAGAAGACCTATCCTGATGAGGTTGTTGCGAAGTGGAGAGCAGATAAAGAGAAAAGGAAAGAAGGTGATCCGCAGTTCGGATTGGACCCTGCGGAAGCTAAGGCATTAAAGGAGAGAACTGCTGATGAGCTTGGAAAACAAGCAAAGGAGAAGAATCTCAAGAAAAAGATGACAGAAGCAGAGGCAGTCCAAGCATTGTTAAAGTTTAATGAAATAGTATCTGGAATTATCCCAGTGCCGAGATCATTCTCCCTGGAATCTCTACCTGAGACTCCAGGAAGAAACCTTGATTTTCCGGAAGAGACTATAGCTGAGCATGTTGAGCAAATCGAGCAGATTCGGCAATTGGGTGAGGAAGAAGAAGTTTCTGAAGGAAGTGGTGAAACATGAGATCTTTTGAAACAAGTGGATGATTATAGAGGATCACCTTCGGAACATCTATCACTCCGAACTTCAGAGGCTGAATCCTCTAAGTTAGTAACTCTAGAGAAGGATAAGAATGAGGAAGATGTTGTTCAGAAAGTTGTTGATGAGATTGTTCAAGTGTCTACTAGCGAGCAGAAAACTCCTGATCAAGAATCAATTCCGAAAAAAGACAAGGGAAAGCAACTCCTTGTTGAAACTCCGAAATCAGTGGCTAGCAAGAAAAGATATTATGGTGATTTGTCAAAAAGGAAGTTGGAGCTTATTGAGGAAGAAAACACTCCAAGCAAAATTTCAGATTCGGAGTCATCCTCGTTGGGGCATGATTTTGTTGTCCAGTCCTTAAAGAAGTTGGTGGGAACCATTCCGAACTTCTCAAGTATTGATTCAAGATGCCAGATGCTCCAACATGCGTTGAATCAGAAAACTGACTCCGTATCTATGGTTATGGACAAGTGTGTTGAAATAGAGGCTCAGTTCAAAACGTTTTTCGTTGGTTACGAAGCTCATAGAAGATCTTTCAAGAGGATGACAAACTGGTCAAAGAAGACTGAGGAAGAAATGAGGTTGTTCGATGAGTTTCAGGACAATGATAAAGATGATTTTGAGACCTTGGACAAGAAGATAAATGAGTTAACTTCATCCTTTGAAGAGAAGCTGATAGAAGAAAAGAACTTCTGGATTCAAGAAGTAAGAGATCTGAATGGAAAACTGAATTCCGTTTCTCAGAACTGGAAGTTTTAAAGGGATCATCGGATTGATTTTGAAGAAAGGATGAAGGCTTAAGAAGAAAAGATCAATGCTCAGGAAGAAAAGCTGAAAGCCCAGGGAGAAAAAATTGAAGCTCAATCCGCAAGAATAGTTGTCTTAGAGAAGCAAGCTGAAGAAGATCATAAAGACTTGAAGAAGATCAAGACTATTCTAAAGGGGCTCATGTCAAAGGAAAAAGATCCGAAATAACCAAATCCAATCTTTTTGTTGTATTTCTTTGTTGCTGAGATTTCAAATTTAATGAAAGTTGTGCTTGTCATTTCTTTTGTTGTCATTACTAATATTTTAGGTACATTGTTATTTTTTTTTCCATTCCCTCCAATTATTTTTGAAAATCACAAAGGGGGAGAAGAAAATATCCTTAATAAAAAGAAGAACTCTAATAAGAGTTTATCAAAGGGGGAGAAGAAGAAGATCCTTAAGAAAAAGAAAAACTCTAATAAGTGTTTGTTTAAGGGGGATATTTTTCATTAAAGAAGACATTCTTATTTATCACTCTGGAAATCTGAATACGATCCTTAGAGTTTCAAAGCCTAATGGGGAGTTAGTAGTATTCACCAATATCCTTAAAGAAAAGGGAGATATTCCTTAATGTTTTTCTTTCTTCTTAGAATTTATTTTTCAAAAGGATGTTTGTGCTTTCCAAAAAGGGGGAGATTTTTGAGTCAATAAGGTTTTTCCTTATGACTTTTCCATTCCTTCTTGTTCTGAAAATCACAAACACCTTATCTTAAGAAAAATCACTTTTATAAGCAAAATTGCTTTCTTAAGGAAAATTGCTTTTATAAGAAAAATTGCTTTCTTAAGGAAAATCGCTTTTATAAGGAAAATTTCTTTCTTAAGGAAAATCGCTTTTATAAGGAAACTTGCTTTCTTAAGGAAAATCGCTTTTATAAGAAAAATTATCTTTATCATATTTTCATCCATATTTTTCTTAAGTATGAGATTCGGATTCATTTTCTCGGAATCGTTGAAACATTGATATAAAGAATTCTGTTTTAGGATTCGGATTCTGGATAAGAACTATAAGGAAGTTTCATTCCGAATTCCGGATATGAACTCTGACTAAGTTCTATTCCAGATTTAGGATACGAATTCTGAAGAAGAATTCTCATTACGAATTCTCATGAAGAATTATCATTACGAATTCTAATAAAGAAATCTCATTCCAAATTCTCATTACGAATCCTGATGATGAATTCTCATTACGAATTCTGATGACGAATTCTCATTACGAATCCTGATGATGAATTCTCATTACAAATTCTGATGACGAATTATCATTACGAATCCTGATGAGGAATTTTCATTACGATTTCTGATGACGAATTACTATTCCGAATTATCATTCTGAATTCACCTATTAAACAGAATTTGAGTATCTTTGTTTTATACACTCTGATTTAATTCAGACTCCGAAAAATATCTTTGTTAGACTCCGAACAGTTATATTGCTTACACTTCTAAAATTTGTCTATTCTTTATTATTGTTCCTTACACTTCGAACCTTCACTCCGAAGTTTTCATTCCGAACAATTATGTTACAGTTTAAAAATATGTCATACACTCTGTTACACTTGTTTTGTTATAAAATGATGTCTTCTGTTTTGTTTTAAATTAACCGTTGTCTAAGTGACACGTGTACAGGTCCCTCCGATCTTTAAGGAAAATATGACCATTGGAGAAGGAGCCGACCTTACCTATAAATAAGAGCTCATTTGAAAGAGCTCGTTGCTGCTGATAGCTGTTGTATGTGCTGAAAGGCTGAATAATTTGCTTGAAGTGATTTCTAGAGAGAGATACTCTTATTAACTCTCAAATCTTCGCGCGACTTCGAATGTTGGTGATTACATTCGAGGACTTCCGGGGATAAGAAGACAGAGGTGCTGACTACCTTGAAGTTTGAGGGCTTCATTGCTGAGGAAGACAGAGGTTGCCAACTACCTTGAAGTTGAGGGCTTGCGGGGATAGCAAGACAGAGACTCCGATCATCGTATCGAGGGCTTACCCTGGTGTGGGTAAGACATACTTTCTTGAAAGTATAAATCAAGGGACCTTTATCCAAGGATGTTGGATACCCTTCTCTTTGGGTTAAAAGACTTATATCTTGTTACTTGTAGTTTAACTACTTGTTTTATTTCCGCTGCATTTTGTATTATAAGGAAAGAATAACTTTCTAATACTTCCTTATTTGTACTCTGTTTCATTTAGATTCTATGTGCTTTAAGGTAGAATCTCATATTGTTACTTTTGTTAAGTTTCAATTTCCAGAACCATTTTTTCTGGAACCCACTTTCGGTATCTTATTCCATGTTTGTATTCGGTGTTAGAGGTGTTGTGAATTGACTTAGTTTAACTTTGTTAAACTTAGCCCTTTCCTTTGCTTAAGGAAAACAAAGTTAATCCTAACTAACTTTAAAGGTTCCAAAGGAATTTTTAATGTATACAATTCACCCCCCTCTTGTATATTGAGCATCTACATCACTATTTCGATCCTAAAAAGATAAGGGGTGTTGAGGGGAAGTGTTTATATTGGGAAGAGAGGGGTGTTTTTTATTATTTTATTCTTTTGTTTTTTATTTTGGCTCAAGACAATCAATAGTATCGATTCCCATGGAAAAGATAACGCAACTAAAAAATTTTAGACTGATATAATGGGATCATAACACATCTATAATGTAACTGTCAGTCAAAAATTAATTTATTAACTAATAAAGAAAAATAACAGAAATTAAAGTATTTCATTATTCACAAAAAATTCAGCTATTTTGAAAAAATACAAAAATTTTACCTACATTTATTTTTAATTTGTATATTTAAAAAATGGACTCAATTTTATATATATAATGTTCAAAATATAAATTTTTTTATTTTAAAATAAAATCATCATTTATTCAAAAAATATAGATTTTAATATTATAATTGACTTTATGAAGCATTGATAAAATTAATTTAGATATCATAATATTAATTAATAATTAATATATAATAAAATTTCAATTTCTATTTATTTTTTGGGAATGAATTTTATTATTCATTTTATTAATTACTAAATTATAAATAAACAATTACGTTTTATAAAAAAATGCAACACCAAATTAATCTTTTCTAAATAATTTATTTATTTATAATATAATATAGTTATATAATATTTTAATTTATATGATGATTAATTTTTATTTACATATTAATATATGAGGATACTATTATATTTTCTATATTATTATTCCTAATGGTCATGTTAATATTTCATCAGTATTGGTTCCCTAATGTCTGTAAATTCATCATATTTAATTCATCATTTTTTAAATGTTGTTTTTATTTGGCTCTCTAGGTGATGTATTATTTTATAATATATTAAAATATTATAAGAAGATCAATTTCATTGATAAATTTTTTTGTCCTTATACATACATTTTTGGGGTGTGGTATTAGAAAATCACATGTTGCATGAACTGTTCCCAGTATTTTGGTGGTCCCTATTTCATTTTAGAATCAATATATCTAGATATTATATGTTTTTATTTGAATCTTGATATGAATTATTATTTTATATACAACGATCACATTTACATTTACTAGAGTAGAGCTAACCTCTTATCTCTAATATGAGGTAGACATTTTCACTAGTCGTGGTGGGATATTCATGATGTCCATGCAAGACTAATTCAAGTCAGATTTGAATGTCTCACAATATATATAATACGTATTTTACTAAAATATGGTGAAATGAACTATGATTATTATCCAATAGTGTTGGACTATTTTCATTATGTCATTAAGAAGACATCATTGGATTACTGCGAGAGAGAGAGAATTATATCAAGGTCAATTTGGAGGTTATTGCTTAACTAGTTTCTATCTCACATTACAAGATAGTGATAGCAGGACATCCAGAGTTGAATGTTATATTGGATAATCTAGATGATAAAGGTTTCATATGACCCAATACATCATCATGGTGTACACATGATCTTTTTTTCATGAATTTTAATGGGTATTATTAATTATTATTTGATTATCGGGGTTTGAACAAGAAGATAATGAAGAATCAATATACCATTACACATAACAATGATGTATTTGATTAGTTCAGAGGTTTTAATATATTCTTGATGATTGGTTAGTGATCAAGAAACCACCAGTTGAGGGTGAAACCATTAGACATACCATGAACCTCTTTTAGGATATGGTTTATCTTATACGAGTTCATAGTGATGTTGTTTAGTTTACTAAAAACACTATATATATTCATGTCCATGTAGAATGAAATATTTAATCATCAACTAGAGTAGTTTTTTTATTAAAATTATTATACTATGCTTCTAGTTAGTAGATGATCATACCCAATATCATTAGGTATTCGTGAGTATTTTGAGAGAGAACCTGATTTCAACCAATCTAACCGAATGTTGTTTCAAAATTGATAACATTAAACCTTTAGGTCTTTTAATCTCAATGGATAGAGTGTTAGTGGACTGTGAGAAAGTTGTACACATTGTATCATGGGTGTGACCCAATAGTGACTTTGATGTATGGATTTTTCATTGTTTATGAGGTTACTATTGGTTATTTCTCTAGGACTTCTAAAATAAAGAAGCATTGATATTGGGTCTGACCAAGTATATTGTGATGTTTTCATTGTTAGTTTCATGAGAGAGATCATTTTACGAGATCAAGAGATGGGTAACCACATCACCTATCCTCACATATTCTATTCTTGGTAATGAATATCCATTGAATTTTAACACATCATGAGTAAGAATTAGGGAAGTTATGATGCAGGAAGATTAAGTTGTTTCTCATGGATCTAGAGAGATTAGATAATGTAAGAGGAATTATCCAACTCATAATCTAGAATTAGTAGCAGTGGTGCATTACATGAGATGCTAGTGAATGAACAATTTCTGTTTGTGGTTTTTGGTGTACTTTGACAATAAGACCATCTGTCAAATGTTTTATTAGGGGGATTAAACCATTGATAGAGGAGGTGGATAAAGTTTCATATCTATTTCCACCTCATGTTGGATTGAACATCGATAAATCAAAACATTGATATAAATGACTAGAACATCAAGATGCGGATAAATGTAGCTTGTGAGTGTTGCGATGTGTGGTGGATGATGTCACTCATTACATATGCACATATATATGTTTATAAATCATTGGGAGTGTAGATATAATTGTGACCTCTGTTATACTTGTTTTTTTGGACAGGTTTATGTTAGCGAATTTGACGGATCTAGATGGAATAATACTGAGATACATCCTATATGGTGTGGATACAGCTTCATGATGTTATCATAGATGGGGTAATTATACTCTTTTCAATTGAGGAGTATGGGTTACTTCATGTATGATTGATCTATTGATGAGATAGTTTCAGGATTCTTGATGGGTATTAAATCTTAGTTTGACAAATAGGTAAAATGTTTTCATTTGACAATATTGGTGTTCACTAAATAAGAACAAGGTAAAATTATTTGTGTCTTGATGATTGATTTATTAAAATTTGATCATTGATCATCAGATTTTATAAGGGATATTACAACACATTCCCTCTCTAGAGTTCATATGGTATGGTTTCACTATATATTTTCCAATGGGGTAACAAATGAAATCACATAAGAATGATGTTTTACGGTAGATCATTGATCAACTAATCATGAAATATATCTTCATAAATTTTAGAGAGACCATCACCCCTAATGATATGGTTATTATTTATTAGTGAAATATAGTATGGTTTTGTGATGTTACTAGAAACATTATTTTTGATAGAGATCATTTTTTCTCATTATGAGTCTATAATTATATTTTAAATTATCTGGGATCAAATGTTATTTTGATTAAGGCATATAATTCTGTGAATAAGGTCAAATCTGAGTGAACTATTTTTATTATAGAGGATATATTATGATCTGGTGGTTCGTATATATATTTTTCAAGGGATAGGAATACGGAATTTGTGGAGTTTTCATATAATAATAGCTTCCATACATCAATCCATATGACACCATTCACTATTTTTTATGGATGAATATTCCTCTATCCTCATCTTTTCATAGAGACATGTTAGTTAGTGATTATTTGACATAGTCTAATGAAAGTCCTTTATGAATAGGTTCAATTGACTAGGAGGTGGTTAGTGAATATGCACATATGGAATAAATAATATGTGGACCATTGGATTTGACCATTGGATTTTTAGGTCGTTCATTACTTTTCCATTATGTGTCGCTATGTTTTGGAAAATTATATATCAAATAACAAAAAATGGAATAACATATGTTTATTTTGTGTTTTTTGAAATAGTGGAATGGCTAATCTAGTGGTATATTGACTATATCTTCCACAATCATTATGTGATATGCATGATGTTTTTCATGTTTCATATCTTCAAGTGTATTTTTCGGACCCTTCACATGTTTTAAACATTGAGGATGTCATGATTTATGTACATGATTCCTTAAATTATAATCCAATATAAATTATCTGCCATAGTGAGATTGTTGATTCAAAATGTATTCTTTATGGACTTTAAATTCCTTTATGTTTTGAAAATCCCAAACACCCTATATTAAGGAAAATTTTATTTTTCTAATGATTTATATTAATAATGAATTTTCTCCTTCCCCAAGGTAATTTTTTCCTTACCTTTTTTTCATTATTCATGATTTTTGTCTTACACTTTTTATTTTTAAAGTGTAAAAATCGGTTTCATATCTATAACCACATAATATTATAAATAAATAGATATAGAGTATATTGTTTTTAGGATCTGAATTCAGACTCCAAATTCCCTGAAATTCAAACTCTGTATTCTTAGAAATCCAGACTCTGAATTCTCTAAATTTCCAACTCCGAATTCTCTGAAATTCAGACACTGAATTATCTGAAATTCAAACTCTGAATTTTATGAAATTCAGACTCAGGATTCCTTGAAATTTTGACCCGGAATTATCTGAAATTTAGACTCTAAATTCGCTAAAAGTTCAGCCTCAAAATTCTATGAAACTCAATATCCGAATTCTCTGAAATTCAGACTTCAAATTCTCTGAATTTCAGACTCTGAATTCTCTGAAATTCAGACTCTGAATTCTCTAAAATTCTGATTCTGAATTCATTGAAATTCGGATTCCGAATTACTCAGAATTCAGAATCTGAATTCCTAAGAATTATGACTCTGAAATTCCACAAAATTCAGACTCTGAATTCCTCAGAATTTTGACTCTTAATTCCTCAGAACACATACTCCGAATTCCCTAGAATTTAGACTCTGAATTCCCCAAAATTCAGACTCCGAATCTAGATGAATTCTAATTTTAAATTCCTTTAAAAATAGAATCTGAATATCCTTGTAATATAGACTCTGAATGTTTATCTGTTTAGACTATGAATTTTATTTTTCCATAGACGTCGAAATATAGTCTTGGTTGAGCAAACATATATACTTACCCTTGTTATTGTTATAAAAAGATGTCGTGCATTCTGTTTCTATGTAATTTTTGTTAGAGTGACACATGTATAGATCCCTCCTAAATTCAAGGAAAAATATGAACTTTGAAGGAGGGATTAGACTTTTGGATATGGGTGTATAAATAGAATATCATTTGAATGAGCTCAAAATATGTTTATCGATCTAGAGATTAAATGCTTCTAAAGTGATTTCTAAAGATATAGAATCTAGTGCTTTGTGTGTACCGAAAATCTTGTTCAGGTTGCTTTGTGTGACTCTTATTGTTGTTGTGTACAATTAATGGATACTAGGGATATAAAGACCGAGGTTCCAACTACCTTAATGTTCGAGGACTTCCTTGATTAGGAAGAAAGAGGTGCTAACTACATTGACATTCGAGGGATTGAAGGGATATCCAGCATAATCTGATATTCTTATCAATGGCTTACCCTGGGGTGGGTAAGATTTACTTTCTTGAAAATATAAATCAAGTGACCTTTATCCAAGGTTTTTGGGTACACTACTCTTTGGTTTAAAATATTTCATACTTGTTACTTGTATTATTTCAAGATTGTTTTCAACTTCATTTTGATTAATAAGTAATTTATAATTATTTTATACTTTCTTGTACTTGAATAATCAGATTTTAATGATTCTATATTCTTTAAGGTATAATCTTTTTCCTTGTAATATTTTCTCAAGTTCCATTTCCATAACCATATTTCTAGAATTTAGCAATATTATAGAACTAAGTGGTTTTGTGAATTTACCTTATTAAACTTTTTGAAATATATTTTCCCTATGGATGAATAAGAATGTTTGATAACCATCTTTAAAGGATCCAAAGGAATTTTTGAAGGATACAATTCACCCCCACCCTCCAATATATTGACCATCTACATCATTATTTTGATCCTACAATTAGTATGAAAAAGGATTCTGAAATAAATATATTCACATAACAATTTTCTTGATCAAGTTTTCATTGATTTACATATTCCTTGCAGAGGATATTTTTATCCTTGTTTACAATAATTTATTACTAACATGTTTATATGGAATGATATTTTCTTTTAGATGTTAGGAATGAATATTGGTTCAATTGAAAATATTAATCCTACTAGAACAATTATATTTAATGGGAATGATTATGAATATTGGAGAGATCGTATGAAAACATTTGTTATAAATACTGGATTGGAGAAATTTATTATTATTACTAGAGATCACAGTATTATTGATAAGAATGTAAGAGCATTTACGAATCATGAAAAGCCGAAATATCAACTAAACTAAAAGTTATGCAATACACTGTTGTGTTCCATGACCAGGAATATATATGACCATATTTCTTCTTATGAAGATGCAAATTGTATGTGGAAGAAATTAGAGGTTACACATTTTGGTACATCCATGGTTATAGAAACTAGAAGAGTTACGCTTAGAGCAGAATATTATGTATTTCTATTTCATTATAGGGGGACTAGTGTGCAAGGTAAAATAGATTTTTATGACTATTGTTAATAGTTTATAATCTATGGGTGAAAAAGGATTAGATGATGAGGCACTTTTGGACAATATTATAGACATCATGACTAATGATTGGGAATATAAGAGAACATCTATTGATGAGAATATGAAAGTATCTTAGATTACTATTGATGAACTTTTTGGAACTCTTCTTCATTATGACACAAGAAATAAAAGATATTCTGATTTTAATAGAAAGATGAATGGGAATGGAAGTGTAGCTTTAACATCTACAAAAGGAAAGACTCTTGAAAAGATTAATAGATCCAAGTCTAAGAAGGTAACTATTTTATCTAAATCAATAGAAGGTGTATATTATATGAATGAACTAGATAATCTTACTCAAAGAATGAATCAGATAGTTGGGGAAAAATAATTTCAGTATATATTGAAGAATAAATAGAGAAAGTAAAAGAAAGAATCTAATGTCACTTGCTATGAATGCAATGAGAAGGGCATATTTGTCCTTATTTTCCTATGCTTAAGAGAAAGGAAAGAAAAGAAAAGCATTCTCAGAAAAATACAAATAAGTATTCAAAATATAAAGCTATGATTATTTTGAAAGCTAATGACACCTAGAGTGCCAGTGGTGGAGACTCTTCTGATGAATCCCCAAAGTATGAATCTTCTTGTGAGAATAATCGAGGATTACTCGCCAAGTTACATATTGAAAATCATATATTACTAGACAAGGTACATAATTGTTAATCCATAACTAATGTATCATTAAATGATAATTATAGTGATAGTAATTATTAATAATCATAGAATGAAGAATCTTCTTTCTAATGAAGATAATACTTTACCTACTTATGAAGAAGTTTCTAGGATTTCTATGATTCATGAGAATGAAAATTCTAAAGTCAAGAAAAATATTGATAATGCAAATTGTAAAATTTTTATTCTTACTAAAGAAGTATCATATATTTATAAATATTTTGTTAAGAAATTATTTTTTTGAAATTATATAAAAACCCCATTATAGAAGTCAATTACGAGAAGGATAAACTTTTTAAGGACCTAAATAAATTAATTTCTATGAAAATTTTTTAGAGACTAACTCAAGTAATAAAACTAATGTTTTTGAGGATAAATTCATAGTTATTATTTGAAAGTAAAAAATTATTTTTTTGAGGAAGTGTTTGTTAAACATTACTCTGGTTAAGGAAGACACTGACAAGATGTATTCTCAAATACAACCTCTAAGGAACAATTCTAGATTTGGATGTACTCATTCAGAACCAGTTGTTAGTAATAAATTTTTTTTCCTCAATGTTATTAATTATGCACTATGTATTAGTGTGGTTTTCATTAGGAAAAAAATTCCTCAAAAAAATTAGTCTTTAGGTTTTCATAATGATTATTTTTTCAATAAAATATTGATTCTAATGGTTTTGCTTTCGGAATTTACTAAATCCATGATAGTTTTTTTCCCAGAGTCTAACAATGTTATTTTCTAGAAAATAAATATTATACCAATAACAATTCATGGTATATGGATAGTGGATGTTCCCAGAACATGACTGGTATAAAAAACGTCTTTTAAAAATTTATCCAGATAAATGGAGGAAAATTATATTTCGGATATAATGCTAAGGGATAAATTATAGGAATAGGAAATATTGTTATTATTGGAAAAAAATTTATTTAAAATGTTTTATTTTTTAAGGGTCTTAAGAACAACCTTTTTAGCATAAGTCAATTATGTGATGAAGGTCATCTAGTGAATTGTAGTTATGATAAGTGTTTAGTAAATTATTCCAAGGAAAGGTTTCTTCTTTCCACCAATAGGAACGAAAATTTATACACATTAAAAATCGAAGACCTTAAGAGACAATATCTACCTTGTCTTAGTGGAATGGAATATCAGTCATGGTTATGGAATAGAAGGGTATGACATTGTAACCATAAGAAACATATGCAAACTCTATATTAAACGAATAGTTAATTATCTACCAGATATTATATTTTATTCTTCAAAGGTTTGTGATCTTTGTCAATATGGCAAGCGAGATAAATCAAGATTTAAATCAGTCAGGGAATTCTCAACCAATGATGCATTATATTTTTTTTATATGGATCTTTTTGGAAAAACACAAACTATAAGCATTGGAGTAAAATATTATGTTTTTGTCTGATTTGATGGTTACAATAGATTTACATGGGTCAATATTATTTCAAGGAAATATGAAACATTTTCTTATTTAGAATGTTTTCAATCCCAAGTTAATAATAAAAAATTATTCCTTTGATAACTATTCAATGTGGTCATGGAGGAGAATTGGAAAATTCTAATTTGGAAACTATATTTAGTACAAAAATAATTTATCATAACTTCTGAGCACAAAAAAAACTCCTCATCAAAATGGTTTTGTTGAATGAAAAAATTGAATTCATCAAGAGATAATAATAACCATGTTGAGTGAATACCTGGTAGCCAAAAATTTTTGTGCCGAAGCTGTAATTACATCTTGTTAGACTATAAATTGTGTTTTGATTAGATATTTTTTTTAATAAAACTCTTTAGTAGTAACTAAATTATTGAAAACCAAGACATTACTACTTCATGTTTTTTGGATGCCAGGTATTCATTCTGAAATCTAAAGATAATCTATACAAATTCACACTAAAATATGATGAAGGAATTTTCTTAGGCTACTCCACAACTTCTAATGATTATAGAATTTTCAATAAAAACACTTGTACTATTAAAGAAACAGTACATGATAAATTTGACGAATCTAATCTCTTTTTTCATAAACATCCTCAACCTACATCTTTAGATTTGTTTTCAAAAACTGATTATCAGCCCTTGAGAGAAGATCCTTCTGATAATGAAAAAGTTTAGAATGATATTTCTAAATAATTTACTCTAGAATATTTCCTACCATATGTTGTTGAACATGTTTTACAAAACCAAAATTAATTTTTTTTTGAAAAATCATCCCCGTGACAGAATCATTAATGATGTAAATCAACCTGTATATACTAGATGATCCTTAAGAAATTAAGTAGAGAATATAGTACTCCTTTCCCAATTAGAACAAAAAATAACTGATAAAGCTTTAGGTGATGATGATTGGATAAAAGCTATGCCATATGAGCTAAATGAATTTTAACGGAATAATGAATGGACCTTGGATGAATGACCTAAGTGAATTTTTTATATACTAGGAAAATGGGTCTTCAGAAATAAGTGTGATGAAAATGGGATTATAGTAAGAAATAAAGGTAGATTGTTTGCTAAAGGCAATAATCAACAAGAATGAATAGACAATGAAAAAATCTATTCTCCAGTATCATGTCTTGAATCTTTTCATTTTATACTTTCTTTTGCATCTTTCTTTAACTTAAAATATTTTCAAAGGGATGTTAAATGTTCATTCCATAATGGTTATGATCAAGAGGAAGTATTTATTGAACAAAATCTTGGTTTTGAAGAAACAAAACATCCTGAACATGTTTTCCAACATACCAATGCATTATATGAACTTAAACAAGCCCCTAGATCTTGGTATGATAGGCCGATGATGTTTTTGTTATAGAACAATTACATTAAGGGAAATGATTATCCAAATTTTTTTTATAAAGAATGATATGAAAAATGTTTTGATTGTTTATATTTATGTTGATGACATTATATTTGGTTTAACTCAGAAATATCTAACTGATTCCTTTGCAGATCTAATGCAATTTGAGTATGAAATGAGTATGATGGGTGAGTTAACTTTTTTCTATGGTTTTGAAATTTTTCAACAATCTGAAGGAATATATATATCCCAACATAATTATATTAAATATCATCTTAAAAAAGTATGGATATGACAAATCTAAGAGTATTAGTACATCCATTGGTACCTCAAATTCACTTGATCCTAATGATGTAGGAAAACCAGTAGATCAAACTTTATTTAGAGGTATGATAGGAAGTGTATTTTACATAACTGCTAGTCGTCCAGACATAATGTTTGTAGTATTCTTATGTGTAAAATATCAATCCAATATAAAGGAATCTTATTTAAAGGTATTTAAAATGATTTTTCGCTACTTAGAGGGAACCTTGGATTTAAGACTCTTTTATACTTCTAGAAATGATTTATTTCAAAATAAAAATGGATTCTATCTTTGGTGGATGTAGAATAGATAAGAAAAGTACATCCATAATATATAATTTCTTTTAAGATTAATTAGTTTCTAGTTCATGCAATAAAAAACACTCAGTAGCACTTTCCACTATAGAAGATGAATATGTAGTAGCTAGAAGTTTTTGTGCTCAGGTATTGTGGATACAACACACAGTCACAGACTGTTATATGAGTTTTACCAAAACACAAATATTGTGTTATAATACTAGTTCCATTTCCTTTTTAAATACACTTCACATCATTTTCATGCAAACACATAGATATTAGGCATCACATTCAAAGGGATCAATCATATAAATGAGATATGTAATCTTTTATATTAACTTCTTGTTGAAACATATCTTTGTATAGTAAGAAACTTCGTTTCAAAGGGGGAGTACATTTTCTTATTAGTCAAAATTAATTTTTTGTAATAAATCTATTTTCGGTAATTTTTATTTTCATATTCAAATTTTTCGTAGTCAAAATATTTCCATAATAAAAAATTTTCGTAATAAATATTTTTTTTGTGGTGAAAATTTTATTTCATTTTTTTTCTTTCTCATAATTTTTTAAGACTTAAATTATTGTAATCCAAATTTTCGGAATCTAAAGTTATTCAAGAAGAATTTATGTCCCTTATTACGAGTAATATTCCTAGAAATCTAGAAGGTATGTTTTACTTTCTATATTTTCATAATACGTTTTTTACTTGTTGGTACTTATAACTTTATTAAAAAACATTTTCATATTTCTTCTTCTTAAATAAAAATGTTTTTTTTTCTTAAAAAATCTCAAAAGTTCAGAACCTATCAAATACCATCTTCGGATATCATCATAACTCTTAGATTTGATCAGATGTTTTACATCCATTGGATAAACCATAGAAGTTGAAACATCGCCAAAATTGCATGCATAATGCCCCCAACCCAATGGTTATTCCACATCGGTTTTTTAAGATTTTTCATGCTGAATCTCTGCCTCTTTCTTTTAAGGTTGTTTTAAATATTCAATAGTTTCCACAGTTCTGGATGTCTGCTAAAAATTCTATTCAGAAAGAAATTTAGAATCTTAAGGAAATCATTGAGTCATAGATATACTTAGAGAGGATAGTTGATCATAAATTCATCGACAAAAATGATTCTATTGTTTCCAGAAACATTAAGCTGAATGGCTGGGAGAGCCTTTGTATTTCAAAGAAAAATGCACGGGATCCAGTGTATCCATAATTGATGGTAGTGTTTTATGAAACAGTTATATTTTTCAATGAAGGAGGGAATTATAAATTTTATTTCAAGTATTATGGAAAGACCTAATTTTTTTTGTACTGCAAGGCAACGAGTCTAATTGGTATTCCTTATGAAGGGGATGCAGAGTTTTGTAATCACAAGTTTCCCAATTAATCAATATCTGTTTACAAGGAGAAGGTAATAGTGTGTCATGTATTGAAATGAGTGAAGACTATGATGTTCATTCATCTTTCTACAAATTTTTTTATTTATGAATTATGGGTTCAAGTATTTATAATTCCATATAAGGGGGATAAGGATACTTTTACGAAGAGTGACATCTACATTTGGTAATTCATGGTGAATCTAAGGATGATAAACAAGGTTAGGTATATCTTTGAAACGATTGAGAATATCATGAATTGAAATTTGATGTCTAAGATTGTTATGTATCTAGCCATTCTTTCAAAGATTATTGTTCTTTGCCTTCAGTTGTTAAACATGTCATTCAGTTCCAAGATGATAAATTACATAGTTATGTTGATAAGAGATGACACCTTAAGGAGAATGGAAATTAGATTTTCCAGTGAATCTGGACAATTATATGATCTTTATAAAGATGAATTACAAACATTATAAAAGACGCCAGAGGTGGATAGAACCTATAAGAAATGATGAATGAAGCGAAAGGCTAAGGATATGGATGAGAAAACAAAAACTCATGTGAAAAAAAACATTGGCAGAACCTCCAATGCCAAAGATGCAAAATGCATATCCTAATGAAGTCATGGATAAGTGATGAGAATTTAAGAAGAAATAGAATGAAAGGGAGAAAATGTTTATCTTGAACACTACTGAAGAAAAAGCATTGAAGGAAAAAAGCTGATGAGAATCATGAAAAGGAACAAAATGAAAAGAAGCAAAGGAAGAAACTTTCGGAAGCTGAAGTTATTCAATATGTTCTCAAGGCTACAGAAAGAGCCTCTGAACAAATTCCAATAACAGAATCTTTTGTGATAGAACCATTATAGGAGACAATGGGAATGAAAGTGGTGGTTCTGGAATCCCTTCAAGAAGAATAAATTGATTAGGAATTAGAATAAGAAATAGAAAAATAATAGGATGTGGAAGAAGAAGGGAATTAATATGGTAATATTATAAAACAAGTCGAATAGTACAATGAGAAGGAATGTCCATCTGTAAAACTATCAATCAAGAATTCCCAAGCTGAATCCTCAAAAATTTCTACTCCAGGAAAAGATGAGAAGGTTGAAGAGTATGTTAATTAGCTAAAATATGATGAATGTAGTAATCATGAACTTATCCATATAGAACATATAGTGGCTGATGCAGGAAAAAAATATTTTGAGGAAGAAAATATTGTTCAGCTATCTGATAGTGAGTATGAATCACTTAAAGAACATGATATCATTCAAAGACTATATAAGGTAAATCACATGGTGGTAGATACAATAATTAAAACTATGGTAATGAATAAAGATGACGATGCTTCATCAAAAAGGAAAGATGAGGATATAGAAAAAGAATTCTCACCAACCAAAAAATCGGAATCAAAATAGACTTTACTTGGACATGATTTTGTTGTGTAGTCAATGGAGAAGCTATTAGGCACTATTATGTTATTTCCAAGCATACATTCAACATGCCAAATGCTTCACCATACCATAAACATTAAGTAGAATAATTTTCTATCGTGATGGAAAAATTGTTGTACTAGAGGCAGTTTTCATGACCTTCCTCATTGGTTATGAGGAACATAAAAGATCGTTCAAGAAGATGACAAGCTGGTCAAAGAAGGTTAATGATTAAATGAGAATTTTTATGATTTTCATGATATTGTCATGGATACTTTTGACACCAAATATAGAAGGATTAAATCTCCTTCAAATAGTTTTGAGTAAAAGTTAAGTCTTGAAGAGAGTACTCGGATGTAGGATGTTATGGATTTAAATGACAAGCATAAATATGTGGCCAGGAATTAGAAGAGGGAACGATTTCTTAGAATACTGATTGAAGAGAATCATGTTAAACAAGAAGAACTATAGAAAGCTCAAGGAGACATTCTTAAGGATCAAGAAGAGATAATTCAAGCCTTAGAGAATAAAAGTGAAGAACAAGATCAATTGATTAAGGAAATAGAAGAGGATCACAAGGAGCAAAAGATGAAAAAACCCATTCTGATCAAACATATTCACAAATAGAATGAGAGATAATGTCATTACAATAAAAACTTTTGTTGTATTTTCCTAATTGTACAAATACTTGCATTCTTAATTAAATTTTTGTTGTTCTCCATATATTTGGATGTTTAGTACTAATGTTTAAGGTACTAATTTTTTCATTCCATCTATTGATTTTTGAAAATATCAAAGGGGAATAAAAGAATATTAAAAAAGAATTCAATGTAAAAAATAGATTCCTCTAAGTAACGGTGAGTTCATCCAGATGAATGATCTTATTAATGACGTTTTTTTAATGAATGAAAATGAAAAATCTCCTTAGGAAATCATGAATATGATCTTTAGGGATTTCAATGCCTATTATAGAGCCAGTCATATTAACTATGATCCATAACTAAAGGGAATTATGTTTTATTTCAAGTCCATAAAATATCTAAGTCCTTAGATTCTTTTTAGTAAGGAAGTTTGTGCTTTCCAAAAAGGTGGAGATTGTGGAGTCAATAAGATTTCCTTATGACTTTTCCATTCCATTATGTTTTAAAAATAACAAACACTCAATCTCAAGTGAAATTTTATTTTTGTGAAGATTTATCTTAATAAGAAAATTTTCCCTCCCCAATGAAATTTTTTCCTTAACATTGTTTTAATTCTTCGCGATTTTGTTTCTAACACTTTTTATTTCTAAATTGTAAAAATCAGTTTCATATCTAAAACCAAGGAATCATTTCAATACAAAGATATAGAGTGTTCTTTTTTTAGGTTTTGAATTCAAACATCGAATTCTCTAAAATTCATACTCTGAATTCTTAAAAATCCATACTCTGAATTCTCTGAAATTCGATCTCTGAATTCTATGATATTCAGACTCCAAATAATCTGAAATTCAGAATCTGAATTCTCTAGAATTCAGACTCTGAATTATCAGATATTTAGACTCTGAATTCTATGAAATTAGGACTCTGAATTCTCTAATACGCTGACTCCAAATTCTATAATATTCAAAAAACAAATTATCTAAAATTCAGACTCTGAATACTCTAAAAATTGGATTCCGAATTCTATAAAACTCTAACATCGAATTCCTTATAATTCGGACTTTGAATTCATCAAAATTGTGACTCAGAAATTTTTTCATAATTTGAACTATGAATTCATCAGAAATCAGACTCTGAATTCCACCAAATTCAGAATCCGAATTCTTCACAATTCAGACTCCAAATTCTATAGAATTCTGATTTTGAATTCCTTGAAAAACATAATTCGAATATCATTATAATATAGACACTGAATGTTTATCTTTTTAGAATCAAAACATTATTTTTCCTTAGACATCGAAAAATATCCTTGGTTGAACAACCATATTTACATACCGTTTTTATTGTTATAAAATGATGTCATGCATTCTGTTTCTATGTAATAGTTCTTTGAGTGACACACGTATAGGTCCCACCGACATTCAAGGAAAAAATATGAACGTTGAAGGAAGGAGATGACCATTAAATATGGGCCTATAAATAGGAGATTATTTGGATGAGCTCAATATATGTTGATCAATCTAGAGATTATATGCTGCTGAAGTGATTCTAGAGAGAAGGACTCTAACTCTTTGTGGGTACTAAACATCTGGTCCTGATTGCTTCGTGTGACTCTAATTGTTGTTGTATACAATCAAGGTCATCCATGGATAGGAAGACCGATGTTCAGACTACCTTAATGTTCAAGGACTTCTTTGATTAGAATGGTAGAGGTGATGACTCCCTTGAATTTCAAGGGCTTGCAGGGACAGAAAGACAGAATATGATATTCTTATATAGGGCATACCCTGGTGTAGTTAAGAAAGGCTTTCATGAATGTATAAATCAAGGGACCATTATCCAATGTTGTTGGATACCCTACCCTTTGGATAAAATATTTCATACTTGTTACTTTTGTTGTTACAAGTTTGTTTCCCATTTTTTTTGATTTATAAGGAAAGTATAACTACATTAAACTCTCATGTACTTGTATACTCTGATTTGTAATATTCTATATGCTTCATGATAGAATATTTTTATACGTAAACATTTCTTAATTTTCATTTTTGGAACCATATTTTTAGTATCTATCAAGATTGTAAAACACGGAGGTTTTATTAATATAAATTGTTTAACATTTTTAAAAATAGTTTTCCCTAAGGTTGAAAAAAAGTTTTATAACTGTATTTATAGGTTCCTAAGAAATTTTTAAAGGATACTATTTACTCTCCTCATGTATATTAAGCATCTACATAATTATTTTGATCCTACAGAGAAATATATATGGTGTAGGAATATACTTTTATGATGAATATAGTGACATCAAGAGAGTGTTCAAAGGATACCAGAGAGAGAGGGAGTCTAATATCTGAGCATAATGGCTAGATATGTTTGTTGAAACACAACTTTGATTATTGGAAAATCTAGGAGACTATAATATATATTGTAGATAGTTTGTAAGATATCTATTTTTTCATGTATTTTCCTCATTATTTTATGTATCAAACTACTTATTTTGTTTTTTCATTGTTTTGGACCTTTTCTGTCAAGTCTATTTCATTGACATGGTTCTTTTGTTTGGGAAATGTCTTTTTTGGGATGATTTTTTGTTTGAATAAATCTAATCTATGTATAAATGTGTAAAATTTATACATAATGATTTTTCATGACATTTGGATGATTTAGATGGGTTTAGGCCACTTTAATTGATTCTAGAAAATAATGTTAATATTGTGTTTACACTTATTGTGGATTAATTACATGTTGTATAACTTCCATTGGGATGATGGAATGAAATAAATATATTTTATTTTCTGGTTCAAGGAATGAACTCGTTATATTCCATGAATCAATATTACATGACATGAAGTGTTTGAGAAGTGTTAAAATCACCCATAGTGGGAAATTTTTAGCATAACCCCAACTAATATATACATAAGATGAAAGGTGATAACACCCAATGAACTTTATATATTTGGTGTATTCAAGGGAATTAAATGATTATATTTTAGTTATTAATCATAACAATACATTCCATATTACACCCCAAATGAATTTTATGTTAGTTTGGTGGGTCATCCTCTATTATATATGTCACAATCAAGAATTTGATCATTGGTTTATTCTTTTGTCCAACCTCTCATATGTTATTATTTTCATTATCCATCATAGGTGTTTCTTTGATTACCAGTTTAGGGTTGGTTGCCTAAGATATAAACCAATGGTCTTTCGAAATATTAAGTATATTCAATATTGATTTTAAGAAAAATTAATCTTCACTATAATAAATTAATTTATTGAATAATAGTAATTCCAAAATATGCTTTTCTGATAGGGTAAGTTGGATTCTATTTATGAATCATTTTATCATTTGTATACCCATTGTGTGTGTTAAACAATGATGACTAATAAATAGGATAATGTATTAAAATGGTTTTTGGATTTCAGTGGGATTTAGTTGACTGAATGATATTGAATCACTCTAGTAAAGGAATTTATTATTAAATGGGTGGATGAAATTTGATAGAGAAACTATTATAAAATTTGATGATAAATTTAAATTTGGAGAATTAACAATTGTGGATTTTTATATGATACTATGATACTGATAATATTATGATTTTATTTGTGACACATGATAAAATGTATATATTACAAACATGACCATTTTTAAATTGAAAAGTATATATATAGGTATATTCATAGTGGTTGCCAAAATTCCATTACAGAGTTGTATGTCAGGATAGTGAATTCTTTATAGAATGTGGAAGGCCTAGTTGATGTTGAAATGCTTGCACATAGGGATTTACTTGAAGGATATAATTCTTATAAAATGGAATCTTATTAGTTATAAGATTTTTCCATGGTTTACCAATTATGTTTTTCATGGTTGTGCTACATGATTATATATATTTTTGGCATGGTGTTGAATTTTGTTTGTTATATTCATATACTATATTGATTAATTAATAAACGTTGCTATCAATTTATTGATTTCACATATTATGACCCTAGTTTTCATTAAAAATGGTGGGAGTGACCTATAATGTTTTACTCAGACTGTATTCATGTAATTGATAGATAACATATTATATTACAATTATGTAGTTTGGGAAAAGTAAAAGTGGCCTTGTTGCGAATTATTGCATTAGAGGTGAGCGTGCATTTGGAGACGAGACCGACATAGTGCTCTCAATAATGTTATTTAATGTTTATTTTTTCTGATCTATGATTCATTTTTATTACTTCAATTATAAATTTAGAAACATTTCATCCTATCATTAAATGGTCTATTATTAAGTTTTTATTGTTTCTTACTTTTACTTCCATCATATATTTGGTAATATTTATTTTATTTCCACTACTATGGTATTTATTTAAATTTATTGTTTCCATTTTGTTGAAACTCTATACAACGTGATATTGTCTCCCCACTATGTACTCACACATTTCTTCTAGTCGGTAGCCTAAAATGTATTAGGAGGCACACATGAGGCCTTATAAACAACCAAATATATCCATCTTGGATATTTTCGGATAGAGGGATGTTACACCATAATATTGGAAAATATAATTTGGTACACCCCCTAATGCAATGATTTGTTAGTAAGTTAGCCATTTATTTTATGAAGAGGTATTTCAAGAGTTTTTTACATATATTGTAACCATGTTAGAGGGAAAAATACCCTCACAAAAAACTGATATTAGTGAACATTTTTGCATGCATTGGGATAACTAAGCATGGTATCAAATTCATTGATATATGGTTCTATTTTTTCTGTTTGGTTGTCTTCATGAAACAATGTTTTTTCATTGTAGTGAGGTTCACCACTATCCCATAAATTGCTATTTCCTGATAAATTATATAAAAATTTAAGTTGGTAATAATTCAGAATTGGTATATATGAAGAAATTTTATAGATAATGGTTTATGATTTAGGAACAATAATTTTCCATAAACAATGATTCCATGATACACATAAAAAGGTCGACCTCAATTATTTTTTTTACATTCAAAAATTATATTATATATCTTATATAGTGATAATTCCATCAACAGAATCATATTTCTTTTTTTAACAAATCTTGCATGAAAATAAATTTTTATTTCATTTGTGTATATCATGTTTTATTCAAAATTAAACTATAGATAGTATATGACAATTCGTTAAACATTTATAAAAGGTTACATCTTGTATATATGTAGTTCACTTCCTTTACATTTGATCAATTCTATAAACCTTACAAGGTAACCTCTTTTACTTTTAATTTCACATAAAAATAATATAAATACCATTACATCTATTTTATTTTTATCAATTGTCACCTTAAAATTCCTAATATTTACAAGAGTTAAAAATCAGAATTATATGATATTTGGAGGAAATAAAATTATTGTTGAAAATATATTCTCATAAAATATTTGTCATCTCAATTTTATATTATATCTTCAATCCAATGGGTTTATAAAACATATTATATTTAAAATTTTTACATTTTCTAATGAATATTATCTATACATGACACAAGTTTGGTAGAGCTAAGAGAAATCATTCCATAATTCCAAGGTTCCTTAAACATTCTCTAGTTGAATTTATTCCATCCACATAACTAGTTAATATGTGGAATATCTGGTTTCCTATCTCATCTTCATCAATTTTGTAATAATGATACATATCTTGGATTATTCCATGTTTGGTATTAATCATAATATTAGATTTTGGAACTTTTTTTTGAAAAATAATTCAAATATCAATATCTGTTATATAAGAAAATAATGAATACAAACATTAACAATAAGTAAAAAATATATATTAATAATTCTAAGGACCCATATTTTTTCATATTTTTTTTTAAATTAGTTGGGAATATTATGAGACTGCGAAAATTGACGGCACATGATTCTGAAGCCTAGAAAACCAAACTAAACTGTCGAAAAAAAAGTTATGATTTAAATAGCTCATGTGACCATGTTTCCTAATAAAGTGGAATAATGCTTAAACGGGTGCACAAAAAAGAAACCAGATGTCACCATTGCGTTTAGGATGGTGGGATTACCCTATGTACGACTAATGTTTAATAAACCCATTCCTCCAGTGACAAAACTCCAAATATTCCATAAATATAAATAAAATTATTAAATAAAATTATTTTATTTTTCAAATTCTTCAAAATCATGAATGGTGACTCAGATTAAAAAATGAGACCATTTCTGAGCTTGTGACTGTATTCTTTCCTTGGGCAGATCCTAAACTTTTCCTGCACATGCCAATAGTGGGTGCTAGTTTCTGGTCATAAATAAAATAATTATTTAACATTTATTTTATTGTCAAATTATGTATCTCCTAAATGGTAACTCAGATTGAAAACTCTAAGAATACCATTGAGCTCATAAGGGGGGTTTTCCCTTTGGTAGAGGCTATCCTCGACTGGTGCTGGTTGAGGGTGACTGTTAATAAAGTTTGATCTTTTTTAAGGTACATTTTGTAAACAAGTGAGTGGCGATTTTTATCCATTGAACCTGTATTGGGATTAAAATACTTGAGGGCACCATTCAATTCGTAGCGCAAGGAATCCCTTAATTAAAGTATAACATTTTTAGAAATATGATGGATGAAGAAAGTTATTATTTGGAATTTACAAGAAAATAATAAAATAACTCCATGAGTTTTTTTATTTCATTTTTTATAATGGATGAACAATGGTGTGGGGACCACTGGGTTGTCAGATCATTTAATGGCCGGTTATACTAGGTTGTGTAACATCACAGTCGAGTGATTAATAGGATCGTTAATTAAATTCATTAATGAACCAGATTAACTATTCAGTCAGTAAAACTCTTCTTCCTTCTATTTAAATAATGAATGGGCATGTGTTTTAGGGACTCAATAGAGGAAAATGTACCGAAGATCCAAAAAAGACTTCCACCAACATATAATGAAGCATTGTCGACCATTGGATGATTCGCACTAGACAACGTCGAGTGAGGCTGAACACCTTCAAGCACAATTTCGTCTCCCTCATCCGTAGCTTCTTAAAATTCTTTCAAGTTTGGGGTTTGTTTGGATTTATTTATAAGGGATTTTGAACTCATCATTCATGAAAATGTTTCAACTCCTCATTTGTTATAATACTAATGTAGAGGTCATAGTCCAAACTGAACAAGGTCAAAACCCTCATCATTCTACATTTTTTTGCATTCTTTATGGGTGATTGAGAAACATGGAGGAAAGGCCATACCAGGATACATGTACTGATGTCAGTGTCTCAGGAGGCCTGTAGGTGTAGTTGAAGGAGAAAACGGACCTCCCGAGCATCACTGGAGGCTCATAGAATCTTCTTCGGTGTAGCAATGCTGACGACCGCAGAATTCGAGAGTAGACTCCCACAACCTACGAAGATGAGGTGGTGCCGATAGGCACCATGGAGGATAGGGTTTGTTGGCCTGCGTTGGCTACGTCGACAAAGGCGGCGTGCTGCGTATGAGGGTTGCAGCTCCGAGTCGAGGCGTAGAGTGGACCCACGCCCATGGGTCTATTCTTAACTGGTCCACACTGTCTGGTTAGCTAGAGAGGCGTGAATTGGTTCCACTACATTAAAGACCCCAAACAGCCAATTTGTTTAATAGGTTATTATACCCCCATGCCATCCAGTGGGCCATGCGATTTCACAGCCTAGTGGGCCGTACCCTGCCAGTAGGGCTGGACCAAACACGTGGTCGAGTGGCCCAGACCGAGCCTAGTGGGCCAAACCAGGCCCAACCGAACTGGGCTGAGCCTAGTGCCTTTGGGTCGAGCCCAATGGGCCATGTCGGGTTGGCCTGACTGGGTCACACCAAATCTGGACCCTTTTAGGCCCACTTTCACTTATATGTGCATATCTCCTTAATCGGACGTCCATTTGATGAACCATCTACGACACCAGAATCATTAAGGTGAGGAAATCCCTTTGAGATACTCTACCTGGGATTGGTAGAATGCTAGAGTAATATCGGGTTGGATTTGACTTGAATCCAACCGGGGGCCCCGCAATAAAATTCATATATCATAAATACTGGGCATCCGATTGACACACCATCAATTGCGAGGGAACCCTTATGACATTGAAGTTTAGCAAGTTCATTATTCATGGGACTTCTTTTTGGTTGAGTTATGAAGGATATCATGAGGATTAAATCCTCAAAAAATCAATCATGCTAACTGGGGGAGTCCTGTGGTTGGTTGTCACGCGATATACAACCTTTTGTGGATCGATGACATATGACATCGTGTTGATCAGAAGTAGCGCGACCCGACGAAGACTATCCTTATAGTGTCCCGTCATGGATAATTTTTTTTCCCTATATGGATTGATAACTTCATATCCTTTTGGGGTCATCATATAGGGATCATGTGTGGGTCATCATCTAAATATCCTATGTGGGTCAGCATATATCATCCTGTGTGGGTCACCATCTAGTGATCATTTGTGGGTCAGCATAAATTGATCATGTGTGGGTTAGCAGCAAAGCCTCTCAATAGAATAAGATGATATATCTTAAGGACTAATCATTAGTTCTTATGTACTTCAGTTAAATACCAGGTTTGAGAGGAGTCATTACATGGGCTACGAGATTTAGATCTAGCTTCTTGATTTTTCCATTGTGGAATAATGGGAGACATTCAGGAGTTTCGTGGTCCCTATTGGGTATTTTTATACTCACCCCTTTATGGGATTTACCCATACCATATTGTTTATTGTGCAGGAAACAGAAAATTTTGACCGATGCCAGGGATCAAGGACTAGACGGTGCACAGAGGTGATCGGTTGATGTAGAGAGACGCAATAATGAGTTGTACCTTTCCATCATGTAGTATAAATAGAGGATGAACACAGGAGCTATTTTTCCTTCTTGTTGTTTCCCTTTCAGTTGGGATTGAATTCTGTACCATTTAAATTTACTACTTACATTTTCATTTGGTGCTGGTGTTTAGATGTGGTTATACCTTTCTTCTTCCATTTTGTTTACTTGTACGGAGTGTGCCATGTCTCTGTGGGTATTGTTTTGGAAGAAATGAATTACAATTTTAAGGGATGATCTTTTTCATTGCAATTATCCAACCCCTTACCTATGGAAGGAAGGTTTGGGGTAGTCCGATAATATGCCCCAGGGGATGGGTCATTACAAATTGGTGTCTGAGTGAGTTCTGTTCTACCAGAATAACATAGAGTCTTTGTTTTCAATGGTGAAATATTGTTAAGTGTCTTGAGTACATATTTCAGTCCATGGAGTCCAACATTTCTATGGAAGCTAACATATCCATACACCAGGACGTTGAATTCTATATTCCAACTCAGTACCCAAAAACATTGATTTTGTGTGTTTTGAAATGTTTTTCTTTTGATCTCATTTGAGTCAGATCACAAGGTATTAATTATTTACCGTGGTTCATATTGATTCATTTTTAAAATTCCTCCACGCAGACATCTAGATATGATTCCAATTCTTGTCCATGAGGATGGCCCACAATGTGATGAGGCATCAGTAAAAGGAATGTTTCCTGAGATGGTAGCTTCAGGCGGTGTCCCAGTGATACCACTACCCATTAGTCAGTAGTTACTACTGGTGATAGTAGTAGAGTCCAAGTACATGATCAATTCCTTACATGAGTTTCAGTGGCAGGTACCACTCATGTTCTGAGGATATCCCAACTCACAGGCATCTAAGTACTGGATTGTGGTGGTGACCGAGTTTCCATCTAGCCAAGGAACCATTAGATCAGATGGTGGTCCGGGATATGAGAATTCTATGTGTCTCTACATGGTGATGGTAGAGTTTATATTTAAACTCTCTTATGATGAGGTGACTTTTTAAATTCAAGGAGCTTGAGAACCTTCTTCATAGAAGGGGGAATCATTTCATAAAAAGCTAAGGGGTTTGTGGTCCCATGTGCATTAACAGTTTTTACAGGGTGACATGTTGTTTATTAATTATTTATCAAGGTGTACTGACCATTCTTGGTACTCAATGAATACGATACGAATAGTGCTTCATGGATCGGACCTCCGAGCGGGGGGAGGCGTGGGTGTTTACAATCATATGAGCCAACATAATTTCTATGTGCATTTAAAATTATGATAGTGTGCTAGAGGCAACCATTTTGGTTGAAAATTATTTGGTAGATTAGATGCAACTACTGGATGTCAGCAGTGGGAAAGCATAAAACTGACATCAATATCAGATTTGTAGATGCTGAAAATGATTCTAGGAGAAAAAGTGATAGGGACAGATGAATCTGTGGGGAAGAAGACTTGGAAGGGGATCTAGGAGAGCAGCAAGAGGTGCTGAACATTTCAACATGATTTAGCCACCACCCCAATGTGGTCCCCGGCAGGCATAGTGAGCTGGAGGATTGGAGAAGGGAGTCGTTTCATGTGTTCAAGGAGTGTGACCCGAGGGATCCATTAATGATTTGTGGTACAATATCTATTTACTACTAGCTATTGTAATTAATAGATGAAGATCATAATAATTCCTTCTTGTCCTGAATCTTGTTCAAGACAATGAGTTTCCAGATAATCTGTTGAATTGACCATCATATCTGGATATAACTACGAGAGGAGACATTATGATCACACTTATGTGCACTGTTTGATCAGACCCTGGAGGCGAGAGTTTTGTTTGGAACATCTTGGGGTTAGCATCGAGGCCTTACGATGATGTTTTGGGTATGGACTGGTCATCCACAATTAATGATCATATTAACTATTTTAGGAAATATGGTAGCTGTATATCTACAGCGTTTTAATGTGGTTTTACTTAGATAGTAAAAAAGGAATCCCAGGAAGCACCAGAGAAACACTTGCATAAGAGGGTTCAGCCTGTCATTCTTGAGTCAGCAAACCTTAACCTTGTACCAGCATGTATTTTGTTTTTTTCCCAACTGTAATGGCAGAGTTTGGGAATATCCCTTCCAAATATGTTTCCATGATTACCTCCCAGTAGAGAGAGAGGGACATTTTTATTGTCTTATACCCAAGGATGACACCAATATCTACAACTGCATATCAGATGGCTCTCACAGAGCTTTGGGAGGTGAGAGTCTAGTTGGGTGAATATCCTATTTTCTAATCTAATCAGAAGAGTCTCAGTTATATTTCTTAAATAAGGAACTAATCCTATGATAGTGGTGATGGATGAATTTTATCCATAACTATGAATTTGAGATGGCCATGACTCTTGGAAAGGGAATCATTGTGGAAAATTCACTCAATATGAGGTATGGCTTATAGTTTCTGAGTTAGGTGATTGACCAGCAAGTTGCGTTGTTGTTATCATTTGTCGATAATGATGGGGAAACTTACCTCTAGTCCATGAAAGTTACTCCCCCACTCCTTCAACAATTCAGTGAGTCACAACGTGGGGATATTGACTGTGAAACTAAATGTGAGCAAATATCCTCATGACAAGCTTTTAAAATAAATTCAAAAGGTGGTCAGTACATCATCCTTTTCAAAGGATGCACCATGGTACCACTGACGTAATAGGAGGAGGTATTGAGAGAGTTACATGCATCAACATTGGTGGTACATCATAGAGTGGTGAAGATGTACCCGGACCTATGGAATCAGTACTAGTGGCTAGGGATGAAGAAACACGTGGTGGAGTTCATTTCACAATTCCCCACTTTTCACCAAGTGAAGGATGAGAATCGTGTTCTAATAGGCTTCACACAATGACTTTAGGTTATCGAATGGATGTGGAATTGTATATCCATGGACTTCAAGAAAAGACTTCCACACATTTTGAGGGGCCACGATTCCATCTAGGTGATCATTGACAGACTCACCAAGTCGGCCAACTTCCTAACCATAAGAGAGCATGGATCAGTAGAGGTCTTGGGACATCATTACGTACATGAGATTGTGCGGCTTCATTGGGCGCCATCTGCGATCATCTCAGTTCATGACGATTTATTTACATCCCGTTTGTGTAAGGTATTACAAGAGGCATTTGGGACATATCTACATTTGAGTAATGAATTTCATCCTCATACATATGGTCAGATGGATTGAACCATACAGACAATTGAAGACATTCATCATTATTGTGCCCTCTATTTTTACCTCTTTTGGGAGGACCACCTTCCCCTAGTGGAGTTCGATCACTATACACGTTATCACTCAACCATAGGCTTGGAATTATTTGAGTCTCTATATCGGTGACCATGCAGATCTATTCTATGCTGGACAAACAAAGGCGAGTCAACACATATGGGTCCAAAGATGGTACGAGCATCCACTGAGAAGGTGACGATCATCCATGAGTGGATTAATACTACATAGAGCCGACATAAGTCTTATGCCGTCAGGAGACAGAGACCCTTGGAGTTCGTGGAGGGAGTCCATGTCTACTTACCTGTCACTCCTCTATGAGTTTGAAAATACTTGGCTAGGGTGGCAACCTATATCCCAAGTTCATCAAACCTTTTCAGATCCTTATCAGAGTAGACAAAGTGGTGTACCGTCTCTCTCTTACAACACAGATGCATTGGGTGCATAATTATTTCAATGTGTTGTAGCCGAGGAGGTACATGCATAATCCATAAAACATTATTGATTGGGGTGAGCTGGACATTGACGATGGGGAAACGGCCACAATGTTTCTGGTGAAGATAGAGGATTGATAGGAGTGGGTCCTTTGAGCATGGTTCATTCCTCTGGTACGAGTTTGGTGGCAACATGTGAACCTCCAGGAGTGCACATGGGAGAGAGAGGATCAGATAAGTGCTTATTACCCCCACTTTTTTTGCTAGTTTTGTTGTGGATTTTCGAGATGAAAATACTAAAGGATGGGATGAAGTAATGAGCCAGATATTTCCATATAATTTTTTTCAATTTTTTGGGATTATTATGTGACTGCAAAAATTGATGACACATGATTCTAAGGCTTAGAGTTCCCCAAACTATCCATCAAAAAAATTATGCATTAAATAGAACGCTTGATTAGTTTTCCTGAAAATGTTGAATAAATCTTAAACGGGTTCTTGGATCAGAAATACAAGGCTAGAATTGTGTTATATATGGTTGGTTTACACTAATCTGGACTTACATTTAGTATGCACATGCATCTATTGTGAAAACCCAAAATATGGTATAAACATAAATAAAACTAGTAAATAAAATTATTTTATTTTTCAACAGATTATAACTCTTGAATGGTAACTCGGATTAAAAATCTGAGACCACAGCTGAGCTCGGAAGGGTATCTTTTCCTATGGATGATCCTAACGTTGGCCGACATGGGCCAACTTTGGAAGTCAATTTTTTTCCATAAATAAAATAATTGAGTAACAATTATTTTAATGGTAAATTATTAAACTCTTAAATTGTAACTTGCATTAGATATAAGAGAGTACTGTTGATCTAGTAAGGGTGTGTTTCTCTTAGGCAGAACATAACCTCTATCAGCACAGGTCGAGGGTTGCTGTTAATAATTTTTGTTCTTTTTTTATAATACGTTCAATAAATTTGCAACTTACGATTTCTATCATTTGAATTGGTGCTCAGATTAAAAATTTTGGGACACCATTGAATTCACCAAACTGAGAGTTGCTTAAGGGAATCTTAACATTGTTCAGAAAAAGTTGGAAGAAAAAAATAATTTTTGGACTATACAAAAAAAAATAACTCCATGAATTATTTTATTTCATTCATTGCAACTGATGAGCGATAGTGGTGTGACTTTTTTGTTTTCAGATCATTTAATGGATGGTTATAATTTGTTGTGTAACTGCACCATCAAGAGATTTATTGGCTCGTTAACTAAATTCATTAATGAACAACATTAATTATGTCGTCAGTTAAACTCCTCTTCATTTAATTTAAATAATGCTTAGGCATGAGTTTTAGGGAATCCTGAGGGTAACATATTCTAAAGTGCCAAGGATGTCTTGCAAAATATATAATAGAGATCTAATGACTATTGGATGATTAATATCGAACAACTTCGAGTGGTGATGATCAACATCGAGCACATGTTAATCTCCCTAATCCTTAACATCTTCCAATGTGTTCGAGGTAGGGTTTTTTTGGAATTATTTATTAGGTTTTATGAATTCTTCTCTCTTGATAATTTTTCAACTCCTCCCTTGTTATAACACTAACATGGAGGGAACTGGATGAACATAACAAGGCCCAAACCCTCTGACCTTCTTATTTTTGTTGCATCCTTGGAGGGAAATCGAGGAATGGGGCAAGGCCAAAATGGGAGGAATGCGATGATGGAAGAGCCACCGACCGCGACGAGCACACGACTCTTGAAGGTTTCACAATGGACATGGGCGGTAGGATGACGTCGTCCAAATTGATTACAGTGGCACCCTGCAGAAGAAGTTCATGGCTCTGAGCATCAGACCATCTAGCTAGATTGGCGCCAATTGGCGCAACTATTTTAAAGACCCCGAACAGTCGAGCAGTTTGTGAGGGATGTAGACCCCCACTCTATCCAAAGGGTCAGGCGGTTCCGCAGCCCGGCAGACGATGCCTAGCGGGGTGGGCTGAACAATACCCTCAACCAGTGGATCGGACTGGGCCCATCCAAACTGAGTTGTGCCCCACGAGCCTGTTTGGGTTGTTGCGACCGGGTTGGATCGGACCCCGACCCTTTTAGGCCTTGGTTCTCTTAAATTGGCATATCTCATAAAATTAATGTCTATTTGATGAACTGTATCTGGATTCAAAACCCTTATAAATACGAGGTCCTTTTGAGATACATTACATGGGTTTTGGAGAAAGTTGCAGAATGGTTGGGTTGGATCGGACTTGAATCCAACACGGCCCCTGACACTAAAATGCCTACAACTTACAGACCGGATGTCCGATTATGGTGCCTTCTATTGCATTGGAAACGATATGAACTGGAAATTTATTTTTTTAATTATTAATGTGACATAATGGGAGTTGAGGTAAGATCGATATCTTGAGGAGAGAATCCTTCCGGAATCAAGAATGATTTGTACGGGAATCCTCTGGCTGGCTATCATACGACATCGACCCTGTGTGGATCAGCGACTTACAACCCTTTGTGGATCAATGACATTCAACCCTCTATGGATCAGTAATATAGTGACCTGACGAGGACCATAATTAGTGTATCCTATCATAGATTAGTGACTTTAAACCCTATGGGGATCGACAACTTGAGATCATGTGTGGGTCAGCATCTAGCGATCCTGTGTGGGTTAGAATCTTGCGATCCTGTGTTGGTCAGTATCTATCGATCCTATTGGGGTCAGCATCTAACTATAATATGTGGCTCATTATCTATCAATCCAGTGTGGATCAGTAGCAATGCATCTCAACAGAATAATATTATCTATATTTATGATTAATGATTAGTACTTATATACATAATTTATATTCCTAGTTTTAGTTAACTATTTACTCATGCATTGTGATTGGGATCTAGCATTGGGGTTTTTCACTGTGGTATTATGGGAGACCATCGGAGGTCTTAGGGTCCCTACTGGTTATTTCTATACGCACACCTATACGGTATTCACCCACACCTTATTGTGTCTTATGGAGATGAAAAATATCAATTACTGTTGTTAGGGAGATAGGACCAGACGGTACATGAAGGGAACCAAATGATGTAGAGAACCGTAGTCACGAGTTATTCCTAACCTTTATGTTTGATCCTTGGAATACAACCTCAATAGCTGTTTTTCTTTTTTCCTGTATCTCTTTGAGTTGGTCTTGTATTCTAGTACCTTTATATTCAATAATTACTTTTACACTCAGTGGTGGTATTTAGTTGTGGTTGTACATTAATTCATTTGTTATGTTTTAATTGTGCGTAGTGTTCCATGTCTGTGTGTATACAGTTTTGGAGATATTATTTTATCATTATCAGGGATGACACTTTTTAGTGTTAGCCACCAACCCCTAGCCTATGAAAGGTGGGCATGTGGTAGTCACGACACAGGCCCCAGGGGACGGGACATGAAAATAATAGTAATAATAATTTTCAAAACATATATATTTCGGTCCCATTATTTCTGTCTATAAAGATCCTTATTATGTAATTATAATGGTTTTAAAATGTTTTTTACTAATTTATGATCAATTTCTTCACAAAATATTATAATATAGATTTGTAGTGAAAAAATAATTACTGTTGAAATGAATTGGATTATATGGAATCCAACTATATTTAGGATTTATTCCATCCTTCATGAAGATGTGTTATCTATGGAATATATGTTCAATGAATAGGTTAAAAAGAAAAAAATAATTTTAATGTATTAGATATAAATAATATGTAATAATAGAGAAGTATTACTAAATAAAAAATCAAATTTTCTTTGATATGAAGGGTTAGTCATATGGAAAAAATATATATGGATAAAAGATAATTAATAAGGATAATGAAATGAAACCCATTATTATGTAGTATAATATTAAATTATGATGAGTTGAATGTGTGAAGATATCTTATAAAAATTTAACCCAAATACTATTATTCTTAAGGATATTTATAGAAGATAATTATTAATGAAAAAAAAAAAAAAAATAAATAATACATATAATTTATATTGTATCTCAGTCAAATGTGGACACAATGTACTCTTATAACTTTCTAATAAGTAGTATATATTTTGTGAAATATTAATATTTTCAAGGGGAATCAAAACATTATTAAAACCAAGATTTTATTTGTTTTGTATAAAAAATAATTTTTATTTTTTCATTGGGTGTCCCAACTCAATTAAAATAAAAAATTTAGATTTTGTGAATCACCACATGAATGAAGAAGAATTTAGAATCATAGAGCCAAAACACAAATAGAGAGTAATTTATTGAATAAAAAAGAATAAGATAAAATTTAAAATGTGTGAGTGGGATGGGAAGTAGAATTATATATAATAGAATACAGGATTAATTATATATAATTTTAGAAAAACATGTTTTGGTTCTTGATTTATGGGTTTTCTCATCTCATCAAGACTCTAGTACATGATGTAGTTTTGGAATAGTCACTGAAGGATTTTTAGTAATGAAAATCAATGTGTTCTTGATCCTTTAAATGTTCACATTGCATGAGTGATTTTTTTCTCCTTGAATCATATGTGTATATCATCATATCAATCCACATCTCTTTTATATAGTTAGATTTAATGAAAAAAAATATTATAAAAATTCAAGAAATATATTAGTAAAATTTTTATAAACCTAATTATATAGTGAACCTGTTATTTTTATTAAAAACATTCTAGAAATATAAAATAAATTAAAAAATTTGAGAATACCAATTCTAGATATTCATAATTTTGTGTTGATTAAATAAAATGATAAATATAATTCTATAATAGCCAATATATTAATTCTTAGACATTCACATGATAATACACAGTAAAAAAACATTTTTTATTTTTATATAAAAAATAAAAAAGTATAAAAGTTATAAATTTAATTAAAAATACATTAAAAATTCTTATAATTTAAAAAATATTAATTCTATAAAAATTCAAAAAATATAGAATCTAATATTATTAATAATAAAAAACTATGTAACACCTTCTATTTATTTCTATGTGAAAAAAACATATATTAAATTATTAACAAATCATTATATAATAATATAAAATAAATTCTAATAAACTAATGATAATGTTTAATTTATTTAGAAAACAATTTAATATTAAAATTAAGATATATAAAATGTCGTCAATTGAGAGTATTGAAATATAAAAAAATGGGGTGCTAAATTTTTTCATAAAATAAACAAAACTATAGATACATGAAATTTTCAATATGTATAGGTCATAGTCAAAGAAATCAATAATGTATTCAAAATACATAGACTAACATTTGAGGTACATTGGAACTGATATAATTGTGCTACTAATAACACTACTAAAAAAATATTGGATCCAACACTATGAATCTTTCTGCTACCATAATTGGATGTGCTGCAACTAGATATGAATGATCATATTGAATAGTGATTTCTACCATTGAGGGATGATAAATGGTGGTACTGCTATTGTGGACATGAAAATTCACATATATAATAATTAATGCTATCCATTGAGAATATGCCAGTTCTACGATGAATAAGAAGGTATCCCTGAGGTGTTTCTTCCATTGGTCACCATATATTATTCTATTACATAGTAGAACCCAAGGTATGATGCATGGAGTGATTGTGAGGTGAACTAAATGAAATCATATAAAGAATAAAACTTTCCACTATTAGTATTTGAGACACAATACCATTGAACAAAAGGACAGGGTTGGTGTTATGGTTAATGAGGTTCTTGTCACTAAGAAACCAAGATAACAAACATAAACAGTACACGAGAATACCATGAATTATCTCAAATGGGGCTCCCTATAGCGAGGGTATGTCAAAAACATCCATTTAATTTATTTAATTAATGATGGGATGATTTCATTAGAATTTTTATGAGAAAAATAAATACAACAGAAAATTTTATTTAAAACTGTCTGAATAGAAATCACTCAATTTGAGTAAAACATAAACAAACCTGATCCTAATGTCGAAAAAACCAGTATTTCAAAAATCTCACAGCTAGTGTATAAATAACTCTATAATTATATAGAAACTAACAATTCCCATATAGTTTTGGTACACTATTTACCTTTGAGTTGTTTCCCAAATTTCACTGGTCCTAGAAAAGGAAAACATAAAAATTCCCAAATTAAATAGAATGTTGTGAAATGAAATATCAAGAGGTCTTCACCATTAATTGAATATGATATCCATATAAAAACAAAATAATTGTTAAATGTAAATAAAAAAGTAATGTTTATATATTCATGATTTGTATAAAAACATAATTGTATGAAAATATATGTTAAATAATAAAATCGTTATAAAGAGACTTTCCATAAAGTAGGGATAAATATTACATTTTATCAGAACATGTTAACATATGATTTTAAATAGAAATTTACATGCGTAAATAACTATATAACATTTTCATGTAAATTAATTTACAATATTAACACCATTTTTAATAGAAAAAGGATGTGTTAAATATGGATTCTCATACATCTTGTTGATATAAAGATTTTAATGCACACAAGGAGCATACTTGTGGATGAAAATGATAAATTCCCATAGGAAAAATATCCACTCCATTACATAGTTTATTTTTTATTCTCAATGTCAACACCTTTCTTGGTAGTAATTACATATCCCTAGGGTGTTTTCTTCTGACCAATAAAGACAAATTAAAAAATGTAAAGGAATATACCATGATCAATAATTCCAAAATAATTTCAATCATCATTTCTTTAAACCATTATATAAAATTAAAAAAAATACCTCAATTAAAAATATAATCATTTTTTTTATTTTCATAAACTCAAATGTAATAATTTTAAAAGAAATTGCTAGTGAAATTTGAAAAAAGTGACATTTATATTTTAGTTACCAATCAAAAAATTGTTTTCCAAAAAATTCATCAATCCACCAAATTTTATATCATAAAATATCTTCTGGATATTATAGTTATAAAAATCCTATAAATATAATTTATTTTAATTATATAATATTTCTAGGAATAATAAAATGACCAAATTATATCATTGTCAATAATTTTCTTCACAAAAATAATTAAATTTAAATGAATTTTTTCAATGACCCAAATCTATCCATGAGAATAAAGTGAAATGAAATTTCATTTTATGCAGGATGTAAATATTTAAAATAATTTTCCATTTCTTTAAAAACAACTTATATTAAATAAAAATTCAAAAACCAATGGAAGGATATTTATGATGTTGAAATATGAAGTACACTCCTCATGATCCAATAATTAAAATTGAAATACCATTTTGTTGGTCACTAGAAGTTTTACTCCATAAAATAGAATCACGGTGAACCAATAATGATGTTACATTAGGTTAGGTAATTTTATGTATATCATATGCAATTGTTCATATAATTAATTACGTGAATTCAAGTAGTATTTAATTTTCCATTTTAATCTAAATATTGAATACGAAGGTATTGAAACCACATAAAATTCGAGTTGCAACCATAAATGATACTATAGAATTTAATACCCATGTTTTAAAAATTTTGAACTTACAGAGATGACATTATAGTAGATAAGTACTATGAAAAATAGAAATATGCTTTTACAAACTATATTTCCTTTAAAAGGTTTTTTTCTACGGTTAATGTGGTTTACCCTATGGCATCCAAAATATATTTCCTAAGGGTAATGTGATTTATTAATAAAATTGTCTCTCTCAATGACAACCCAACCATATCTCCTGGATCTCCCTTACACATTGTTTATAAATCACTCGATACGCAAATGCATCTCAAATAATCCCTTATATTGATTCAATGTTACCCTTACTCAAGAACCATAAACAATTCATCAACCCATATTTATTGTATTTTTACCAATATATATCACCATTATATATTGTGTGTACCCTTATACAAGCACCCCACTATTAAAATAAGAAATTTTATACCAATTTATTACAAATATTCACTCTATATTCCCATAAAATTGTCATCATTACCATTACATAGTGTATAATATTCATACCTTACTATTACAAAATGAAATTTTACTTCTAAAAAAACTTAAAATTCATGGATACGAATATTAAAAACTACCTGCATATAGGTTGTGGGTCATTATTTATTGAATGAAAATTTCCCTATTTAATGTTAATGATAATCATAAATAAGAATTTAATTTAAAGAAAATTATATACTAAAATAAAAAATTCAAATTACATTATAAATTAATAACCACATATGAAACTAGAAAAAAAATGAATGTTCTAAGAATCAATGATTGATATGTTAATATTATACAAACTATAATTTCCTTATTCCACCAAAATCCCCCTTAAGAATACTCTACAAAAAATATACAAGGACAAAATTCAATTATTTGTTCAAAAAAGTCCCTTGTCTTTGGTGATTCTAATACACACTACTCCTATAATAAACTAATGGTGTATGTATTTTTGATTATTTAAAAATATTCAAGAATCATCAATCCAAACTTTCTCCCAAAAAACAGATAAATCATATTCCATATCCAATTATTCAATAATTTATACATGTAATGGATCTGTGAGATAAATTTTGAGATATGAAAAATGGGACATTTTTTAGTTATATGTATTATGTGGTTATACTACAAATTGCATGCCACATTAGAAAGAAAATTTGGAAACAAATAATTCTCCTATGTATCTTGTTTCCAAAATTAAATGTTTCTTTATCCATGAGTGAATTAAATGTGATTAAACTCTCATAAACTATTGGAAAACAACACTAGATGCCATTGTGAATATACATAATTAAATATTGTTTTTTAAAAAACTATTTTCTAAAAAACATAATGTAAAATATCAAAAGTCTGTTTCTTGTTATCCCCTACAAAAACATGGTTCTAACTAGTGAAGCCTCATTGTCCTCTAAATAAAAATGTAGCTATTTTACCATAAAAATATTCTATGTGTGCCCTATTTATTGAGGAGTAGTTTTTGATTTTTTTAGAAAACATTAATATCCTCATATATAACTCCCAAAATCCTCCAATATTATGGATAAAATCACATAACAAGACCACAAGAATTTGAATTTCACATTCTCTCTATCATTCATTTTTAGGATGGTATGTCTGGTTCAATATTGTCTATGATCCCATCGCTTGCAAGAGGTTCCTCAAAAATTAGAAGTAAACATATGATCCCTATCAAAAATTATATAAGGAATAAATATATGAATTCATATAATTATATTGGTACAACATTTCATGATTTACTCAACATTGGTGTTATCATAAATTGGAAAAAAACACAATTTTGGAAATTGTCAATAACCACCCATATTTATTTTTTCATAAGGTGTATGTGTATATATATAAAAAAATTTAATAGATATTTCAACCCTACGAACATATCCATAGTATAAGGAGAGGAATAATTAAAAATTTATTTGAATTATTGGTTATGAGATATTGACACGTATAAAATGGGAGGTTGAATCAATAATGCCTCATTCCATAAATCTTTATATGAATCATCGAATCTTGTTGGATATACAATTTTTTGTTCTAGGGTGTACTATCCACTTGGATCTACATAAGTCCATAATAAGAATATTTATCAAAGTAATAAATATTATAAAAGAGTTATTATAGTATATGATAACATAAAATGATAGAGACTAGTCATTTACGGTCAGACAAAAATATAAATAATCCCTTATATCCTAGAACTCATTTTCAATATTATGCTCCCAAATAATCTTAATGTGAAATTTAGATTTAAAATAAACTTAATCAAAGGTAATCCTAAAATCATCATCTATAAATATAAATTGAATATGATCATAGAGTAAAATCAACATTTACTCCTTAGTAGATTTATTTATGTCATGATATTGGTGTTTTTGAACATAAATAATTGACAAACACATTCCAGTTACCCGATGTGTATGAAATTTTAAAATCATATGATTTTTGTGCTCTACCCATTTTACTCAGCCGATAATACAAATCTTTTTTGGAGAAGATATAACTCATGATTTTTTATCAGAGTATAAGGTAATGTCTTCATCTAAATATTATTGTCTCTAACTCATTAAGGAATTCATCATTGATGTGATTTAAAAATTATGTTTTGTATATTTATTTACATGAGGAAAATTATATATGGATCTATATTAAACAATGTGATAACCCTTAATAAGAACACATGTGAAACATATTCTCGATTAATCATAGAGAACAAAATAAACATGACTAGATTCTGAAAGTGTTAAAATATGAGTTCATGTACACCATTACTTCAACTAAACAAAGGATGTATGATATTTTGAATCCCATGTAAACATTACTCCATTACAAGTAAATGAAGTAATAATATTATCCATAATTTGAAATGAATTCATAAAAGGATGTCAATATATAAGTAATCTAAAGAATCTCAAAATATAAATGACATTACATGGTTTCTCACTGACGTAAACATTATCAAAATATGATGATAGAATTGAAAAACATCTTCATAATACTTGTGTAAAATTAATAACACTTCTTACATATATAAGATAAATTTATATTTCATTTCATAATGTTTGTGATTTATAAAGATATTTAGTACTACACTCATATGGATTATAATTTTCTTCATATTCATTGTGTAAATTATCATTTCAACCATATATACCCCTATAAATCAATCGAGGGTTTCATTATAAATAAACTTCATCAATTTCTTGAAGAATTAAAAATAATTGGGTTGATGTAAATTTTTGATAAATTAATCATTATTGTGATTTATTCATTTAAAGTTAGTCTTAGGAATGTCAGACACATTGATCATATTTTTTTATCCTGACTTCTGATCCATTATTGGGAAACACATCAACTCGTTTAACTAGTAAATCAAATTATTAATTTGATGAAATATATACTTTTTTTAACTATTAACTAATTTATATTTTCATAGTCAAGAAAAATGTAATGGATTCCCTCTAATTTTATAAATAAAATGGTAATGCACTAAGAGATCACTAGATTCGAGAAGGCCTTTGGACAACATGTCATCAAAACATTTATTTAACTCTCTCAATTCAGATATCTCCATATGGAATAAGGGAATAGAAATATGCCTGGTACCTACTATAAAGATGGTAAAGATTACTACGACCCTCACCAGTGGAAAACCAGAAAGGTAATATGGAATAATTTGATGAAACATATTGAGTACTATATTAAATTTACCATAAAATGGATAATGATTCAATTTAAAGGTAAACATTGATTTTATCTTAATATATTCCAAAAGCGGAGGCCTGCATTTACTGGACCTGATGTCCAATTTTCTAAGAAATAGGATAGTCATTGTATTCGAGAAAGAAAATGATATCCATTAATGATATTATTTGGCATGAGATTTGTGATAAATACAAAAATGCCCCCATTTAATGAAATATAGAGTGATCATGTAATGAACCAAGAAGAAATAATAAATATTTTATGCAGGGAAAGAGAATGTATATTAATGCCATCAGATACCAGGCTCTCTAATCATCCCAAGATATCTAGAAATATCTAGGACTATAAAACATATCCACATAAGATATTTTGTATATTACATGATATAGAAAGATATAAAAGTTTTAAAGTAATTGATATCAAATAAATCTATCATTAAAGATGTCACAATAGTAAATTTACCTCTAACTATTGCTAAAACCAAATCGTCATCCACTAAAGACTCAAAAACATTATTATGAAATGTTATTTGATATTAAAATATATATGAAGACATTTTTATAATATCATATTAACAACCAACAATCATATCACTTTTGAAAATATTCTACCACTACATGTTGTAGTAATGATATCAAAAAACAATATATTATTGTCCTATGAATCAATATTATTTATTATTTTTTAGTTTCATAGAGAATTTATGAATTTATTAGCCTACCATATAACACTAATATAAGTTCAAAATGAATTTACATAATATTTTATATGATTTAATGGGGAAATATTTGAGTTCCACCATCACAGTTTTGGTATCAACAACAAACAAACATCAACTTACATTTAATAAGACCACTGAAAATTCTTATTGGAGTGGGAGGAACTCCACTTATCCATAATATACTTTTAAAGTTATTTCTCCCCACAAATAATCTATCAAGAACATTTGGACACTTTTGGAATACATGATATAGAATATATAGTCAAAAAATATTTTTATGTCTATGATCCTTTATATTAACATTTGATAGAAAATTAGGTGATAAGTGATAAATCATGTAAAATATATTGTTTAATAAGTCAAAAGTCAATTAAATTTCTTGACCAAAAGGAACTATATTTTTTTAGATTACACGATCAAATCTATATAGTACTACTCTATGAAAGGTGCCAAAAAATCATAGTACAGAAAGAAAAAAAATTTAAATTATTGAGTATCACTAAACTATAATAGAAACATAAATAATTAAATCATTACATTTCACATTTACATAATTAGGAAGTTCCATGAACTCAATGACTTAGTTAACATTATTCAAACAAACATTCACTTATTGCAGATCAATACTACCATGGAAGGAGGGTGGATTAAGATGATTGAAATAAAATTAATGACCTCTATTACTATTCCTCTATGTTAAAATATTTATAGAAAGAAGATGATAATTTTATACCACCTTGGCCAGAGCTTGGTCTTCCTCAAAAAACCTACAAAATGTTCTGATTAACTGGAGGGTTTAGTTTTTGTGTTCCATTAGTAGAACCCACTATAGTTCTTTTGAATTATTAACATGTTGAATATTACAATAATGCATCATTAGGGGAAATAAATATTCAATCAAGAAACAAAATATCGTTATCTCTAAGAATAAAACATAAACAAGGATATAAAAATATCTAACTAAAATGTATGAAATTTCTAGGATCAATGAACCACATTCAGTCAAATGTACTCTTCTTATAAAACCATAAGGTCGAATATACTAGGATATATGAAGGAACTAACTGGTAAAGTACACATTTATTTCACATATTATCTAATAACATCAACATAGGGGCTCTAGCAACATTTTATTTCAATTTTTGATAGACCATATTATATAGACATCCTAAATGGTATACAACCAATTCAGACCTGAACAGAAGGGTATTCATAATCCCCATGGTATAGAAAACATGTTCCATAGAATCAATAATAGAAATTAAGTAATGATTTATTAAAAAATTATTATATAATGAAATAAAATAGATAATTATAAATTAAGATGTATGTTTGAATATCGATCTATATGTGTAAAGGATCTTGAATACCCACACACACATGTTAAAAATAGTATGTCAAACTTCACCCAAAATGTAAATAAAAAAATCTTTCATGTGTTGAAAACATCCAAATGTCCCACCTGTCATGTACCTCATCCAACATGATTTTTTCCCTTTCTATTCCCGTGAAATAAAATTTAAATTTTAAAAACTATTGATGGAAGTGTTAGTCTATGATCTACAATATAGTTGGATTTCAAAAATCTATTCAAAATCAATCCAAATTAAATAAAACAGTAATGATTAAATGTAAATAAAACATAGAATGGTAATATTTGAAATGTTCATTTCGATACCTATTTTAATAAAAATTTAAATGGAAAAAAAATATACAATGACATTTTTCATCATTGAATAAATGAATAAAACTTTTTTTATAAGAGTCATTAATTATAATTTCTATAAAATGTTGCATGAAAAGTATATATACCATTACGATTTAGTGTAATTTCCAATAATATAACAATTTTTAAAATACCAGAGGTTATTTAAAATATATAATTTCACACATCGTGGTGATTTATGTATTCTAGTGTAAATAATGATCAACCCTGGGGATAAAAACATGAAGATCTCTAAGGACTAATCTCATTCCCATAATGTACTTTAGTTTTTATTGTCAACATCAATCCATTACTTATAGAGCTAACTCATGTATACAATCCATTTCTTCCATAATATCTAAATTATTTATTATATATTTTCATTTTAAATAAACTCAATATCCTTAATATCGTGAGATTCACTCAACACCAGGTTTCATCAAAACGTGACACTATATTAAAATATTATTAAAATGTGGCCTTTGTTACATGGCCATCATGTTTGAATATATGAATAAGACTCAAAAAATTATATTATTTTTATGGTTTATAGATGTATAAAATGAATTCAATGGTTATCTACAAAATTAGAATTAAAATAGTAAGTATTTTAATGAAAATGTATTTTGTTTACAAAATGTATTTTTTAAAAATCGGGTTGTCATGGATTACCTATATAATTCAAAAATAAATTATCATGATAATTATATAGAATTTATTTTAAAAAAATTAACACCATATATTAAATATATATCTTGATACAAAATTAAGGTGATATGTTGAGATTTATTGTTAAATATATATTTTAAATTAAATTGTTAAAATTTAGATTTTTATAAAATTATCAAATTATTATTATAAATTATATCCCATTATTAATTTTATTTGAATTAAAATTAAAATATGTACTATTTAGTTATATTAAATTCGATTAAATATATTTAAATAATCATTATTCAATATTTTTGTATAAGTTAACATTTAAGATTTAAAACAGATTTTTGTGAAGACTATTTTAAAATGTATAATGTGTATTGAATTTAAATAAATAAAACAAAACATAATGACAAATGATTAAAATATAAATATAATATTACATATCTATTAATATTAATGTATATATTTAATTATTATTACTTTTCATATAGTTAAAATGAGGTCACTATTTCCAAAAAAAATCATATCCTGACTGTTTTTCCTCACATTTAGAGGTTTAATCAAAGATAAAATTATTCTTATTTTTTGAGTTCAATTTGGAAAATTAGATTCCAAAATTGGAATAATATTAATTTATATTATATGTAATCGTATATTCATTTTTTTATCATTATGAATTATTAACACAGTAAATATAATTTACCATAGTTAAATTAAAAATTAGTTTGCAGAAGGTTTAATTGAAAAGATAAGTGTTAAAAATCACCCAAAAAAATTATATTTGTTATTATAATGTTTTATTTAGACTATATTTTTTATGTATATAAATGGTCAATTAATTTGTTTCTTGGAATGATAAAAACATTGGTCAAATTACATTATTTAAAATTGTTTAAGTCTATAAACTCCCCCACTTATTAAAGGCAAAAACAAATTCTATCATTTCCATATATAAAATAATAATTGGATCACCAATAATATAACAAAAATAGCATCTTTTATTACCTCTTATAGGCTTAGATGCATTGGTTTGTTCAAAAATAAAATTTAGGAAGGATTTCGGTGCAAAAAAAATTTAATTTCTGAAGAGGAGTTAACATCCATAACCAATGGTTTTATATTATTTAATCATCCACATCCTCAAAACCATATTATAAAATTATAATATAATATAATAAGTATATATTTTATATTTAAATTTTTTTATGTTATGGAAATGAAGTACAACAATCTTCCACAAGCTTAAATGGGAAACAACATTGTTGATCCTATGTATGGCAGACAACCATCTTGTCAACCACTGTAATACATTTTCCATTACTTATTCTCATGGATGGATATAATTATGTTACAAATGTTTATAAATTATATTTGTTATATATATATATATAATTATAATATAATATATACCATGTTATGTTCTATCCTGTTGAGAAAAATATTGCATCTTTTGTGTATATGAAAGACTATGACCACATGAATTGATGTGACTGGTCCATAACATAATCATTAAATTTAAGGTAAAAATGATTAATTTAAATCTTATATAAGATAATAAATAAATTTTAATATTTTTTGATATTAATATATCATATAATTTTTTATTGTTACTTCCATTGAATATTTTAACAATGTTTACGTGTTCAACATACTACACCAATGTTAAGTGACATGGTTTTTGTTTTTTACATTTATTATTACCAAATTAAATGAAAAAAATTGTTAAGGGTATTTAAAGGAATAATAATATATTTAAGACATAATGATCATCCATGAAATTTAAACTAACACTTACCTTTCTTCAGTTATAATTTATTTAAAAATTAAATGTTACACATGAATATGTATGACCTTCCATCTTCGTGATTTAATCATATTTCATTTTTCATAACCATATTTCTAGGATTATAAAAAAGTATATTTCATATTGAAAAATTATTATTATTCTATGTTTACTATTTAATATATAGTTAAGTAAAATCTTAGTTGACCATGGTAAGTGTAACTATTTGAATTTAGACATAAAAGTCATTTATTATGAAAATAAATTATGTGTAATTATTTTTTTATATAATGTAATATAACCTAGAAATTGTTAAAATAAAATGAAAAATAATTTAATTTTTTTTTAAATACAAATAAGTATATTACTATTTTCCATTGATATAATGAATTCAAGTAAAAAATATGGATCATGCTAAGTGATCTCTATAAACAACTATATCATTTGAGTTATGATCATTTCCTATAACAAAGAATATCTTTTTGAAAATGGTATGTAATATTACTATTTTCTATATATATATCTCCCTCAAATATATCTCTAGTGTATTATCACTTAATTTAATATAATAATACACCCCTTGTGATCATTTCCCAGACTCATACATTTAGAAATATTCATTGTTTATGAAATATTGCAAGATTATGCAACTCATTATCATTCTATTGATACTTACTATATTACAATATATGATTTATTTCGTTATGTTCCACAGATTGATCATGATCATGATATAATAGGTTCACCTAGATTGATCTCAAATATTACGGGAAAGTATTTAGTAACATGAGATATTATTTATGGGATTATGTATTAATCGTAATCACTTATGGGCCTTTTATCCACAATATGATATTTTCTTGGATGTTATCCATGACTAGTGTTTATATCATTTTATATGTTGTTCCTAAAAATTATATGAATCAACGATATTATTATTCTGTGTTCATTATGTTATGATTACATGAAACTTCTCATGACCTTTTATTTTTTGATATTGAGTTATTACATTGAATCGCATGTTATATTTTCTCTTCACGATTATTAGATTATTGGGATTTTTATATCACCATGTTCTTAGAATATTCCCCAAGTGTTCCAATTCATTTTTCTGTTCATTGAAATATTTTAGGAACTCAATATTGAAAAAAATAGGATTCCATGTTTATGTTTTTTAATAATCATTAAGAACCTATTCTTTAAAAGACATGAAGGCTTTATGGAACACGTATTTAACTAATGGATATTTTTTATTATGATTCTTGTAACTTGTGTTTGAAAGTCTTGGGTATTTATTTTTTGTCTCAAAGAAAAAGAATAATTTACCATTAGATCTAGGATGTGATTACAAAAGATTGAACCCTAGGGATGATATATAAATATGACCGAGTATTGAAAAATATTCTCAATTTCTATTGGGGAATATAATGAGTGGTATATGAAACATTAATACCATGTATAGATAATTCATGTTGATGTGGTCCTAATAATGATTCACCTAAGGGTAATATCTCTGTGAAATGTTTTTTGGGATTGACTTGAGGATTACATTCAAAATTAATGAAATAACCTATTTCCACCGTCATTATCCATCATTATAAAGGTAATGACCATGGATATATCATAAATCCATCCACTTGATGAACATGGATCCTATTACAATGTATATAGATATGATCTAACAAAAATTTTATGGTCTATATTCACAATTATCCATTTTGGAAATAAAACTATAGCCACAGTATCAAACCCCTTGTAATAGGGTTATAGCCCCAGTTGTCCATTATAGCTTTATGGGCATATCCATACTGGTCAACCACGGAAATAAACCTATAAAATAGAATATTTTCTTATTAACTACGAAATGGGTAAAAACATCTTTACCAATACTATTCGGATAACTATTTTATTATATATATATATATGTCTACATATTATAGTTAATTTTCTTATTAACTAGAAAATTTTCCCTCAAATTGTGGAAATAAATATTTCCACTCTTTTCCCTTTTGAATATTTTTCCTCCTACCTGCACGTGAAACCTATAGTTGAAGTTTATAGGAAATATGGAAAAAGGTGTAATCTACAGCCATAGTTTCAGGTAATTATGGATATATACATTGAAAAATACATATAGGCAATATTTTATAAAATTTGTGTCATACTTTCACGACCCTTCTCCTGGGGCCTGTGTCAATACTACCCCATTCCTGCCTTCCATAAGCCAGGGGTTGTAGACTAGCACCAAAGGAAAAAATCCCTAAAAGTGGGATGGAATTGACTTTTGTAAAGTGTAAAAACACACAACATAGTATGATTTGTAAGTAAAACATTAAGAAAAACTATATACAAAGGAGTGTTAAAAATAAAAAGGGGTCGGAAATACAAGCCCAACAGGAAAGTACAAGTACAACTGAATAACAAATACAACTGAAGAAAAGTTAAAGAAACTGCTGGTTCATCTTCCAGGGATTCCTACCTGAATGGTAAGTACATATACCATCCTCATCACTCCACATCTGTCTGTCTCCTCCGTGTACCGAATCGTCATATGGTCCACCTCTGGGTACCATCCAGTCATGCTTCTCTAATCCTCAGTCAACATTGTCCATAATCTGAAACCAACACACCGATGTGTGGGCATATCCTGTGCAGGTGTGAGTATAATGATACTCAGCAGGGACCCCAAGACCCTCAAGGTCTCACAAAATCCTACAAGTATAATCCAAAAAGTAAGAAATCAACGAATATCCATTACATAGTTATATCCCCATATATATACCTAAGTTATCAAGTAACCCTTCTCAATCACGAGGAAATCACAAGTGTCATTGACTCAGCTCACACAGGTATACAACATATGTTGAGATATAGAGATGATCTGATATAGCCACTGAATCATCAGTGAAATCAGAACAAGACATTATCCCGGACCAGCTATTTTGACAGACCATCACATGATCCATGAATAGAATTCAGAACTATCGGACTAACACATGATCCAGGAACAATCGACATAGCATTCAGACCAATACATGATCCATGTGCAGCTATTTTTTCTGACCAACACATGATCCAAGAACAAATGATAGAACTGTCGGACCAACATATGATCTAGGAACAGTCATCAGAGTGTTCAGACCAACACATGACCTAGTTCCAGCTATATTTTTGGACCAACACATCATCCAAGAATAGATGTTAGAATTTTCAGACCAACATGTGATCCAGGAACAATCATCCTAACTGTCTGACCAACACATGATCCAGGAGTAGTAAATATTGCATAGCCAGCCGTAGGGTTTAAAAAAAGCACGCTCCATTCTAGGAGGGTCCGCTCCCCACCCCAAGTGTCGATATATAAACATACACCAAGTCCCAAGTTGATGTGTGCAAAATACCCGTCTTTTAATAAGAAACTCAACACGACAGACGTTGCATCAATCGAATGCCTGGTCTGAGATTATTGGCATTTCTATTCTAAAGGCATTTTAAGATTTAGGTTCATTCCAACCTGACCATACCCCAACTATGTCCAAACATCAAGTGGGGCATGAAAAAAGAATCATCTCGCTCCAATAATTTCGTCTCTACAGACGGTTCGTCAAACGAACATCTGGTGCAAAAGATATCACCAAAGAATGTACAGGGGTCGGTAGTGGGCCCCAGTCTGGTCTGACCTGATCAGAAAGACTCAGCCCCAACCAGTTTGGTCCGACCAGATCTGGGTCGACCAAGTCATACCCATTGGGTCAGACCCGGCCCGTTGGGTGGGTCAGCCCTGTCCGCAGGGCCTGACCCAGCGAACTACGAGGGCGATTTGGCTAGGTGTTTTCCACGTAGGCAGCTCGGCCCGGAGGCCAGGGGCCGGTTTGGCCAGCCCCGCGAGGTGGGAGGCTCAGGCGACTCGGCCATGAAGGCGGAGCCGGTTCACCCAGTGACCTCGCGAAGGACGTCGCGAGCCGGCTAGAGCGGCCAACATGGCTCGGCCGGAAGCCGGGCGTGGGCAGGCCGTGAGGGGCATAGGCAGTGCGCAAGTAGGCTGATGGGGTGCCGACCAGTACACGGTCAGGCCACATGGTACCAACAGGGCACTGGTAGGCTGGCGGGGAGAGTGTGTAGTGCACGGGTAGGCCTCGGGGTGAGCGGTCAGTGCGTGGGGAGGCCGACGGGGCTCCGGGCATCCCGCGAGTAGGACGCAGGGCGCGGGTAGGAAGCAGGGTTCCTGGAGGGTGCGGGGAGGCTGAAAAGGCGAGTGAATAGCATGCAGGACGGCCGTGGGGAGCACTGGCAGCGCACGAGTTGGCATGCCGAGCATGGGGAGCGCTCGGGCCGGAGGCCGGTGGCATTCGTGCAATGTGCGGTCCGGCGGCCGGTCAGGCCGATTCGGCGTGGCATGGGCCGGCGCGGGCTGATGGTGTTTGTGCCGGGAACACTGGTGTGCCGCGGGTGTGGTGTGGTTCGCAGAGGTCATGTGTAGCACAACCTTTGTCATTTCCACCTTTGTCGCCTCGTTGCTTCTTTGAAGACCACCAAAATAATGAAAACCGACAGAGGGTGTCGGGCCATGTTAGGTTGGCCAGCACCCTCCGCATTTAGGGAGGTATCATTTGGCTCATCAAGAAAAATAGATTATCAATCATATGTCCTCAAAAATATATTTTTATATGATGAGGGAGATAATAAAAGGGTATAATATTATCATGTAATAAATCTACTACCTTGCTCGTAGTTGGTTGACGTTGGCAGAAAAAGGCATCTGCCAAGCACTTCCAAACTCGAGTTGCGTCAGCTCATTGACAATGCTCCATGTTGGTAGATGTCCATGTAGAAGTCGAAGAAGGTCTTCCTTCATCATTCTTAATTAGCGAAGGTGTAATCCTCCAAGTGTTGGGTGTCACGTCACTTAGTCAGCATTTCGTCGCTTGGTGAAGCTGTCCCAAAACCTCCCCCCGAGCTTCCTTTAAATAAAAGAGGGAGGTAGGTGGGTACTTATCATTGGAATTTATGACGGTTCATTTATTAAAAAGCTTCTTAAATTCCAATAACGGGGTAACTTAAAATTAAAATGAGGAATCAAATTATGTTACGTTGGTGCAATTTAAGAGGTCTGTTGGCTTTAGTTAATGGGAGGATTCCAAGAGGCTCCCCCCCATTAATGAGGGGAGTTGAGCCTTGTGTCGTCCCCACATCATTTATCCTCACATGGGAGGTTGAGTTCGGGTGGGACCCACCACCATAACCTATCAAGGGAGGTTACGGTGTTGTTGCCCCACCTCCAACTCCCTTGAGGAGGTTTTAACATCCCAACCTCCACATGGAAACTAAAATTAAAATAAAGTGTTATCTCACATAATTTTATTAATTTTTTATAAAAACCCAAAATATAACTTTTACTCTTGACTAACTACCATCTTGGTGAATGTCTCCTTATGCGAAAACCGCCGCTGCGAGTTCAATTGTGCCTTCAGATTTTGATTTCGAGCACCGGTTCAAAATTTACAAAACGCCGATCGCACGTTTACTAAACTTACTTGAAAAAAATGTTCATAAAATTATTAGTTGTCACCATCGACTCGCTCCGATTGAGGTTAGGCTCTTCCTAGGTGAAACACGCCCGAACTAATCAAACACTACTATCAGATTTGCAATCCGAGTTATCGTTTAGAAGCTGTAAATTTTACAATAAAATAAATTTCACGTAATTATTTTATTTGCGGCCAAGAACTAACTTTCCCTGGTGGCCCGCACCGGCCAATATTAGTATCTTCTTAAAGAAACATATACTCACAAGTTCAGCAGTGGTCTCTGATTTTTAATCCGAGTTACTGTTTGTGAGTTATAAACATTTGAAAAATAAAGTAATTTATTTAAAAACAACTAATGGAAGTGTTAGTCTAAGATCTACAATATAGTTGGATTTCAAAAATCCGTTCAAGATCAATCCAAATTAAAAAAAACACTAATGATTAAATGTAAATAAAACATAGAATGGTAACATTTGAAATGGTCATTTCGAAAAACTATTTTAATAAAAATTTAAATGGATAAAAATACATATACAATGACATTTTTCATCATTGAAAAAATGAATAATTTTTTTTATAACAGTCATTAATTATAATTTCTATAAAATTTTTCATGAATATTATATATACCGTTATGATTTAGTGTAATTTACAATAAAATAACAACTTTTATGAGACCAGAGGTTAGTTCAAATATATATATTCACACATCATGGTGACTTATGTATTCTAGTGTAAACAATGATCAACCCTGGGGATAAAAACAAGAAGATCCCTAAGGACTAATCTCTTTTCAATAATGTACTTTAGTTTTTATTATCAACATTAATCCATTACTTATAGAGCTAACACATGTATACAATCTATTTCTTCTATAATATCTAAATTATTTCTTATATAGTTTCATTTTAAATAAACTCAATATCCTTAATATCAGGAGATTCACTCAACACCAGGTTCCATCAAAATGTGACACTATATTAAAATATTATTAAAATGTAGCCTTTGTAACCTAGCCATCATGTTGGAATGTATGAATAAGACTCAAAAAATTATATGATTTTAATGGTTTATAGATGTATATAATAAATTCAATGGTTATCTACAAAATTTGAATTAAAATAGTATGTATTTTAATGAAAATTTAATTTTTTTACAAAATGTATTTTTTAAAATTAGGGTTTGTCAGGATTACCTATATAATTCAAAAATAAATTATCATCATATTTTATATAATTTATTTTTAAAAAATAACATCATATATTAAATATGTATCTTGATACAAAATTAAGGTGATAATTTTGGATTTATTGTAAAATACATATTTTAAATTAAATTGTTAAAAATTAAATTTTTATAAAATTATCAAATTGTTATTATAAATTATATCCCATTATTATTTTTATTTGAATTAAAATTAAAATATGTACTATTTATTTATATTAAATTCGATTTAATATATTTAAATAATCATTATTCAATATTTTTGTATAAGTTAACTTTTAAGATTTAAAACACATTTTTGTGAAGACTATTTTAAAATGTATAATGTGTATTGAATTTAAATAAATAAAAAAAACGTAATGACATATGATTAAATTATAAATATAATATTATATATCTATTAATATTAAAGTATATATTTAATTATTATTACTTTTCATATAGTTAATATGATATCACCGCTTCCAAAAAAAATCATATCTTGAATGACTGTTTTTCCTCACATTTAGAGGTTTAATCAATGATGAAATTATTACTATTTTTTAGTAGAATTTCAAAAATTTGTTTCCAAAATTGGAATAATATTAATTTATATTATATTTAATGGTATAATTTTTTTTATCACAATGACTTATTAAAACAGTAAATATAATTTACCATAGTAAAATTAAAAACGAGTTTGCAGAAGGTTTAACTGAAAAGATAAGTGTTAAAAATCACCCAAAAATGTATATTTGTTATTATAATGTTTTATTTAGACTATAGTTTTTATGTATATAAATGGTCAAATAATTTTTTTTTGGAACGATAAAAACATTAGTCAAATTACATTACATAAAATTTTTTAAGTCTATAAACTCCCCCACTTATTAAAGGCCAACAAAAATTATATCATTTCCATATATAAAATAATAAGTGTATAATCAATTATATATAAAAATAACATCCATTATTACCTCTAATATTCTTATATTCATTGGTTCGTTCAAAAAGAAAATTTAGGAAGGATTTCGGTGCAAAAAAATTTTATTTCTGAAGAGGAGTTAACATCCATAACCAGTGGTTTTATATTATTTCATCATCCACATCCTCAAAACCATATTATAAAATTATAATATAATATAATAAGTATATAATTTATATTTAAATTTTGTTATGTTATGGAGATGAAGTACAAAAATCTTCCATTGGCTTAAATGGGAAACAACACTATTGATCCTGTGTATGGCAGACAACCATCTTTTCAACCACTGTATTACATTTTCCATTACATATTCTCATGGATGGATATAATTATGTTACAAATGATTATAAATTATATTTGTGATATATATATATTTATATATTTATATTTATAATATCATATATACCATGTTATGTTCTATCCCGTTGAGAAAAATATTGTATCGCATGTGTATACGAAAGACTATGACCACATGAATTGATGTGACTGGTCCTTAACATAATAATTAAATTTAAGGTAATAATGATTAATTTAATGATTATATATGATAATAATTAAATATTTATATTTTTTATATTAATATATCATATAATGTTTTATCGTAACTTCCTATGGAAATTATAACATTGTTTATGTGTTCAACGTACTACCCCAAAGTTAAGTGAAATGATTTATTTTATTTAAATTTCTTATTACCAAATAACATTAAAAAAAATTTAAGGGAATTTAAAGGAATAATATTATATTTAAGACATAATGACCACCCATTATATTTAATCTAATACTTAACTTTCATCAGTTATAATTGTAAAAAAAAATTTAATGTTACACATTAATATGTATGACCTTCCATCTTCGGGATTGAATCCTATTTCATTTTTCATAACCATATTTCTAGTATTGTTGAAAAGTATATTTCATTTTGAAAAATTATTATTTTTCCATGTTTACCAATTAAGATATAGTTAATTAAAAAACTATTTGACCATGGTAAGTGTAACTATTTAAATTTGGACATAAAAGCCGTTTATTATGAAAACACCTGATGTGTAATTAATTTATTATATAATTTAAGATAACCTAGAAATTGTTAAAATAAAATGAAAAAGAATTTAATTTTTTTTAAAAGATAAATAATTATATTACTCTTTTCCATTGATATAATTAATTCAAGTGAAAAATATGGATCATGTAAAGGGATCTCTATAAAAAACTATATCATTTGAGTTCTGATCTTTTCCTATAACAAAAAATATCTTTTTTAAAATGTTATGTAATTTTAGTATTTTCTATATATTTCTCTCTCAAATATATCTCTAGTGTATTATCATTTAATTTAATATATTAAAACATCCCTTGTGATCATTTCCCATATTCATTCATTTAGAAATATTCATTGTTTATGAAATGTTGCGAGATTATGCTACTCATTATCATTCCATTGATACTTATTATATTACAATATATGATTTGTTTCGTTATGTTCCACAGATTGATCATGATCATGATATTACAGGTTCACCTAGATTGATATCAAATATTACGGGTAAGTATCTAGTCACACGAGATATTATTTATGGGATTATGTATTAATCGTAATCACTTATTGGACTTTTATCCACAATATGATATTTTCATGGAAGTTATCCATGACTAGTGTTTATATCATTTTATATATTGTTCCTAAAAATTATATGAATCAATGATATTATTATTCCGTGTTCATTATGTTATGATTACATGAAACTTCTCATGACCTTTTATTTTGGGATATTGAGTTATCACATTGACTCGCATTTTATATTTTCTTTTCATGATTATTGGATAATTGGTATTTTTATATCACCATGTTCTTGGAATATTCCCCAAGTTATCCAATTTATTTTTATGATCATTGATATATTTTAGGAACTCAATATTGTAAAAAAAATAAGATTCCATGTTTATGTTTTTTACAAATTATTAAGAACCTATTCTTCAAAAGGCACGACGGCTTTATGGAACTTGTATTTAACTAATGGATATTTATTATTATGATTCTTGTAACTCATGTTTGAATGTCTGGGGTATTTTTTATGTCACAAAGTAAAAGAATAGTTTACCATCAGATCTAGGATGTTATTAGAAAAGATATAACCCTAGGGATAATATATGAATATGACCGATTATTGAAATATATTCTCAATTTCTAGTGGGGAATACAATGAGTGGTATATGAAACATTAATCCATTATATAGATAATGCATTTTGATGTAGTCATAATAATGATGTAATTTAGGGTAATATCTCTCCGAAATGTTTTTGGGATTTACATGAGGATTACATTCATAAATAATGAAATAACCTATTTCCACTGTCATTGTCTATCGTTATAAAGGTAATGACCATTGATATATCTTAAATCCATCCTCTTGATGAACATGGATCTTATTTCAATGTATATAGATATGATCTAAAAAACTTTTATGGTCTATATTCACAGTTATCCATTTTGGAAATACAACTATAGCCACAGTTTCAAACCCCTTGTAATAGGGTTATCGCTCTGGTTGTCCATTGTAGCTTTATAGGCATATCCATACTGGTCAACCACAGAAATAAACCTATAGAAATAGTTTCAAAACTGTAGAAATTGCCATAGAGGTTTAACATTGGAGAAATATACATATTTTTATGTTTTGGAAGCATGAAAATTTGATTATTTACCTGGAGGGAAACTATTTCTATTCCCATTTTAAACAATGGATATTTTATTCAAAATATATATGTCCAACAAAATTTAAACCTTATACCACCAAAATGGGTAAAAACATCTTTACCACTACTATTCTGATAACTATTTTATTATATATATATGTCTACATATTATAGTTAATTTTTTATTAACTAGATAATTTTCGCTCAAACTATGGAAATAAATATTTCCACTCTTTACCCTTTTGAATATTTTTTCTCCTACTTGCACGTGAAACCTATAGTTTCAGTTTATAGGAAATATGGAAAAAGGTGTAATCTATAGCCATAGTTTCAGGGAATTATGGATATATACATTGGAAAATACATATAAGTAATATTTTAGAAAATTTGGGCCATACATTCACGACCCGTCTCCTGGTGCATATGCCGTGACTACCCCATTCCTGCCTTCCATAAGCCTGGGGCTGTAGACTAGCACCAAAAAAAAATTCCCTAAAAGTGGGATGGAATTGCCTTTGTAAAGTGTAAAAACACACAACAGAGTATGATCTGTAAGTAAAACACTAAGAAAAACTATATACATAGGACTGTTAAAAATTAAAAGGGGTCGGAAATACAAGCCCAACAGGAAAGTACAAGTAAAACTGAATAACAAGTACAACTGAAGAAAAGTTAAAGAAAATACTGGGTCATCTTCCAGGGATTCCTACCTGGAAGGTAAGTACATATACCATCCTCACCACTCGATGTCTGTCAGTCTCCTCTATGTACCCAATCGTCGTATGGTCCACCTCCGGGTACCGTCCAGTCATGCTTCTCTGATCCTCAGTCAGCGTTGTCCATCATCTGCAACCAGTACAACGACGTGTGGGCATAGCCTGTGCAGGTGTGAGTATAATGATATTCAGGAGGGACCCCAAGAACCTCAAGGTCTCATAAAATCCAATAAGGATAAACCAAAAAGTAAGAAATCAACGAATATCCATTACGTAGGTATATCCCCATACATATATCTATGTAATCAAGTAACCCTTCTTAATCATGAGAAAATCACAAGTTTCATTGAGTCATGTCACACATGTATACAGCATATGTAGAGATATAGAGGTGATACGATATAGAAACTGAATCATCAGTGAAATCAGAACAACACATTATCCCAGACCAGCTATTTAGTTAGACCAAAACATGATCCATGAACAGAAGTCAGAACTATCGGACCTACACATGATCCAGGAACAGTCGATAGATTATTCAGACCAACACATGATCCAAGTCCATCTATTTTTTCTGACCAACACGTGATCCATGAACATATGATAGAACTTTCAGACCAACATATGATCCAGGAATAGTCATCAGAGCGGTCAGACCAACACATCACCCAGTTCCAGCTATATTTCTTGAGCAACACATGATCCCGGATTAGAAGTTAGAATTGTCAGACCAACATGTGATCCCGGAACAATCATCATAACTGTCGGACCAACACATGATCCAGGAATAGTCAATATTTCATAGCCAGCCGTAGGGTTTCAACAAAGCAAGCTCGATTCTGGGAGGTTCCGTTCCCCAACCCAAGTGTCGATATGTAAACTGCCACCATGTCCCATGTTGATGTGTCCAAAATATCCGTCATTCCATAAGAAACTCAACTTGACAGACATTGCATCAATCGAATGCCTGGTCTGAGATTATTGGCATTTCTGTTCTGAGGGCACGGTTTGATTTAGGTTCATTCCAACCAGACCATACGCCAACTATGTCTAAACCTCAAGTGGGGCATGACAAAAAAATCGTCTCACTCCAACCATTCCGTCTCTTCAGACGGTTCGACAAATAAAAATCTAGTGAAAAAGATATGGCCAAAGAAAGTACAGGGGTCGGTAGTGGGCTCGGGTCTGGTCCGACCTGGTTGGACTAACTGAGCCCAAACTAGTCTGGTCCAACCCGATCTTGGTTGACCAAGTCATACCCATTGGGTCTGACCCGACCCATTGGGTGTGTCGGCCTTATCCATAGGGCCTGACCCAGCGAACTGCGGGGGTGATTTGGCTAGGTGGTTGCCACGTAGGCAGCTCGGCCTGGAGGCCGGGGGCCGGTTTGGCCAACACCACGAGGTGGGAGGCTAGGGCGATACGGCATAGAAGGTCGAGTCGGTTCGGCCAGTGACCCCGTGAAGGACGTCACGGGCCGGCTAGAACGGCCAGCGTGGCTCGGACGGAAGTCGGGGCACGGGCAGGCCGCGAGGGGCGCAGGCAGTGCGCAGGCAGGCCAACAGGGTGCTGAGCAGCGCATGGTCATGCTTCATGGCACCGAAAGGGAATGGGTAGGCCGTTGGGGTGAATGATCAGTGCACAGGTAGGCCGCGAGGTGAGTGGGCAGTGCGCAGGGAGGCCGACGGGGCTCTACGCATCCCGCGGGTAGGACGTAGGGCACGGGTAGAGAGCAGGGTGCCTGGAGGGTGCGGGCAGGCCGACAATGTTCGCAGGTAGCGTGTAGGCCAGCCTCGGGGCACGCTGGCAGCGCACGAGTTTGCCAGCAGGGCGCGGGGAGCACTCGGGACGGAGGCCGGGGCCATTCGTGCAACACACAGTATGGCGGCCGATGGTGGCCAGTCAGACTGATTCGGCGCGTCATGGGCCAGCGCGGGCTGGTGGTGTTCAGCCGGGAACACCGGTGTGCCGTGGGGGTGGTGTGGTTCGCAGAGGCCATGGGTAGCACAACCTTTGTCATTCCCACCTTTGTCACCTCGTTGCTGCTTTGAAGATCACCAAAAGGAAGAAAACCGACAGAGGGTGTCGGGCCATGTTAGGTTAGCCAACACCCTCTGCGTTTTGGGAGTTATAATTTGGCTCATCAATAAAAGTATATGATCAATAATATGTCCTCAACAATCCCTTTTTATACGATGAGGAAGATAATAAAAGGGTATAATATTATCAAGTAATCAACCCCTCCCTTGCTCGTAGTTGGTTGACATTGGCACAAAAAGGAATCCGCCAAGCACTTCCAAACTCGAGTTGTGTCGGCTCGTTGACAACACTACATGTTGGTAGGTGTCCGAGGATAAGTCAAAGAAGGCTTTAGTTCATCATTCTTCATTTGTGAAGGTTTAATCCTCCATGTGATGGGTGTCACGTCACTTAGTCAGCATTTCGTTGCTTGGTGATGCCATCCCAAAACATCCCCCCAAGCTTCCTTTAAATAGGAGAGGGAGGTAGGTGGGTAATGATCGTTGGAATTTATAACGGTTTATTTGTTAATAAATTTCCTAAATTCCAATGACGTTGTAACTTAAAATTAATACTATAAATCAAATTAAGTTACGTTGGTGCAATTTAAGAGGTGTGTTGGATTTAGTTAATGGGAGGATTCCAAGAGGCTCCCCCCCATTATTGAGGGGAGTTGAGCCTCGTGTGGTCCCCACCTCATTTATCCTCACTTGGGAGGTTGAGTTCGGGTGGGACCCACCACCATAACCTATCATGGGAGGTTAATGTGTTATGGCCCCGCCTACAACTCCCTTGAGGAGGTTTTAACATCCCAACCTCCACATGGCGACTAAAAATAAAATAAAGGGTTAGCTCAAATTATTTTATTAATTTTTTATATATACAAAAAATATAACTTTTACTCTCGACCAACTACCATCAAGGTGAATGTATCCTTGAGAGAAAACTACCGCTGCGAGTTCCATGGTGCCCTCAGATTTCGATTCCGAACACCGGTTCAAAATTTACAAAAGGCCAATCGCGCGTTTACTAAACTTACCTGAACTTTTTTTTCAGAAAATTATTTTTTCTCACCATCGACTCACTCCCATCGAGGTTGGGCTCTTCCTAGGTGAATCACGCCCTAACTAATCCAAAGTTACTCTACGATTTGCAATCTGAGTTACCATTTAGAAGCTGTGAATTTTACAAAAAAATTATTGTCACTTAATTATTTTATTTGCGGCCAAGTACTAACTTTCTCTGGTGGCCCGCACTGGCAAATGTTATTATCTGCTTAAGGAAACATATACTCAAAAGTTCAATGGTGGTCTCTGATTTTTAATTCGAGTTACCATTTGTGATTTATAAGCATTTGAAAAATAAAATAATTTATTTAATTATTTAATTTACAATTATTCCATTTTTTGGGTCTCCTCACAGGGTGCCTTAGCCGACTAATCATAATTCGTGACAAGGTTAAATACACCATCCTGAGTGAAACAGTACTTTCAAATTTCTGATCTGAGTTACTGTTCAATATTTATTGCACTTTTTCAGGAAAACTACTTAAGCACGTTAACTTAAGCTTAACAAAATCATTGATGGATCATTCCGGGCACTCTGGGCCTTGGAATCGCACGCCGTCAGATTTTTCGGACCCCTAAAATTATCATTTAATTAAAAAAATTACATGGATATTACGGGTCTTTAAATTCTCCACACCACAGGGCACTACGCCCCCATAAGCCAAAACTCACAACTAAGGGACAAGTGGGGGTACTGAGCATGGATCTGAGCCTCCTGCTCCCCAGGTGCTCTGTTGGAGGTTCCCGTGCTACCAGCAAACGTGCACTAGAGGTTTCAACCATCCATGAAGGACCCACTCTTGTCAATCCTCAATCTCTACTGGATCCTCTGTAGATGTTTCCCCATCATCAACATCTAGCTCGATGTGTTTGATGATGTGGGAAGGGTCGTGCACGTATCTCCGCAGCTGGGATATGTGGAAGACATCGTGAACCTGGTGCAACTGAGGTGGAAGAGCTAATCGGTCTGCCACATCACCAACTCTATTGAGGACATGAAAAGGTCCGATGAATCTCATAGATAACATGCCTCCTCAACCAAATCTTCGTAGACCTCGTCGAGGTTAGACTTGTAGAAAGACATGGTCGCCATCCACGAACTCCAGAGGTCTCCGTATCCTATCAGCATATGACTTACGTCTGCTCTGTAAAGTCTTCATCTTCTCCTGAATAACGTACACCTTCTCCATGGTAGCTCGTACCATCTCTGGTCAGTAGGAAGTGGGCCAACGTGGTGAGTCGGTTGACAATCACCGAAATAGTCATGTCCCCTGAACGTACATGGATGAACTGTCATGAAGTCTATGGATATATCATCCCTCTTCCACTTTAAGATCTCTAAAGGCTGAACCAATCATCTTGGTACCTGATGCTTCGTCTTCACTTGCTGACCAGTGAGGCATCAAAAGGAAAACTATGCTAGTGTCTTCTTCATACCTGTCCACCAGTGCTATCGTTGAATGTACCAGTATATCTTCTCCAATCATGGATGTAATGTTAGAGGGGAGGTGTGAAACTCCTTCAACACATCCTCCTGAAGTGACACTGGAATCATTGTATGTCCTCTAAAGAGGATGGTGTTCTCCCCACCTTCATAAAATCCATCAGGTGCATGTCCTGTGGAAATCTGAGCACGTCATGTCTTGCAGTCACCGTCCCAACGCTGCGCCTCCCTGACTCACTGATGAAGTGGGGGAGTGACACTAAGAGACTGAAGTAATGCTTCTCCATCTATATCCACAAAGGATATTTGTAATGTTTCCAGCTACTCTGTTGCCTCGCCTAGAAGCTGTATACCAGATCTATAACTGAGTGCATCTCCTACAATGTTCCTCTTCACAAGATTATAGACTATCTCAAATTCATAGTCCTAGAGTAACTCAATACAACATTGCTGTCTCAGGTTTAGGTCCTCCTGAGAGAAGATATACCTGAGGCTCTTGTGATCTGAGTATATGGTAAAATGTTCACCGATAATATTGTGTCGCCACATCTTCAAGGTGAAGACCAATGCAGCTAACTCCAGGTCATGGGTAGTGTATTTATACTCATTCTATCTCAAATGCCAAGATCCATATTTGATCAACTCTCTCTCTTACATCAGGACACATCCGAGTCCGGTCCCTGATACTTCTCAATAAACTATGTACCCTACACCTTCCTTTGAAAGCCTCAATATTGGGGAACAATTCAGGCTCTACCTCAGCTCCTGAAAGCTCTGCTGGAATCTCTCTGACCACACTAAGGGTTTCCCCTTCTTCTCCAAAGCTAATAGTGGTGCTGCAACTTTGGAGACTTCTGGTGCAAAGGTAAGTCTTGCCGACTAATGAGTGATCGACTGCACCCTCTTATGCACGAGGTCATCTTGTTCTACCAGGGTTATCCTTTAACCGACCATGGAATCGATCATCACAATGTTGTAGATAAACCTAAACCTTTTTCATAATACAGTCAATCTGAGTGTGAACTATGGATGTCACGTCCAAACCCAATCTAATGATGTAAGGCGTCGACACTGCCACCAAAAGGTTCGAACTAAAACTCTCACCTCAAGGATTAGATCACACAATTGGTGAAGGTGTGATTATAAAATCTCCACCCAATGGTATCTCCATATGTGAGGGTCAAGTAAATGGTTTAACCAGAAACTCTAGGTCTTGGACAAGATTCGTGGAAGGAAGGAATAATTGTTACTTATGTCTATTGTTACGACATCTAGTAGTAGGCATAATCCATACCTTGAATCATTCCTAGAGCCATTGGGTCGCACTCTATGACCACATGTAGCTACATTCTTCCCATGTCCTATAGCTCCTGAGCGTGGAGGGTTCCACAAAAGGGGGTGGTGGTAACATATTGAAATGAAAACCACTTTATGCTTCTCTCCTAGCTCTCCTTCTATGTCTGATTCCCTATAGATTCATATGTCTTAAACACATCCTATTCCAAAAATATTTTTACATGCTCATGTCTCTGATACTGGAACCGGTTTCCAGCTATCCCACTGCTAACATTCAATGGTTGTATCCAGTCAGCCAAAGAACATTCAACCACAAAGGTTCTCTATAGAATCCTAACAAAAGTAGGAGTGCATAGAGGAATTTTTCTAGCTTGAATATCCTTTAAACACCCCTCTCATGGAATTTCGAGCCTTGAAGCACTGATCATACCATATTCATCGAGTACCAGGAAAGATCGGTATGCTTCGATGAATACCCAGCTACAGACACGTCGTCCTACCAAATCTGTAGAAGTTCTAGGGAACCCTCAGCCACCTCCTCAAGCTAGTCCTCAGAAATATGTGAGTTGGGCTCACCTTGAAACCTGAGGGGTATCTAATGTTGAAACATTTGTAAGGAACTAAGCCTACACGAGTCTTTTACCGATACCAATGGTTGCAACTGCGGACCACCATGTAGTGATATAGATGACACACTACCCAGAGGTACTATCATGGGTAATGGTCCACGTACCAATGCATAATCACTATGTAGACCATTATCACAGTCACTCATTGAAAAATTCTAGTATCTAAGATCACCATATGCTCTACTGTTGTCTCAACTAAGCAGAAAACTCTAGAAATCGCCTCCATACATCCCTCAGTTGCATGGGAATCTGTCTCACCATGAAACCTAAGAGGCCACTACTACTAGAAATTGTATGATCACGCTCGGTCGGCGTGCATCATACTCCAGTGTGGCTGGTGGTATCTACTTCCCTAAGGGTGGTGGTGCTACTGGTACACCACCCGATGGTGCCAACATAGTAAGATGGCCCTGCACCGGAGCCTCGTCGCTCGGTGGGCCATCATCGTGTACTCTCTTAGGAACCCTAGCTAGCTGTCTCTGCAGTGGAATCCTGATGTGGAACAGGTGTTCCGTGGTCATTATGTTATACCTGGTGAGCTGACTCAATGAGTTAAGAAAGAAGACTCTTGAAAACACACTCGCAATCAGTGTTTTCGTGCGCTTATTCTGAAATCAGAAGTCAGGATCCTATTGTATGGATATGTCGGCCACCAGACCAACACTGGACTTCCTGGACTGAAAACCCCACTCACAAATCTTAACACTATTTCTTCACAACAAAATATCAGTTTCATATGTTCTTTGGTAGAAACGACTTCTCTGATACCAATTTTTCACGACCCGTCCCCCAGCGTCTGTGCCGTGACTACCCCAAGCCCGCCTTCCATATGCCAGGGGATGGAAACTAGCACCAAAGGTGAAAATTTCTAAAAGCGGGAAGGAATTTCTTTGTAAAGTGTAAGCACACACAACAAAGTACGAGTTGGAAGTAAAACACTAAGAAACAATGTATACAAATGTGTGATAAAAATAAAAATAGGACGAAAATACAAGCCCAACAGGAAAGTAAAAGTACAACTGAATAACATGTAAAACTGATGAAAAGTTAATGAAACTACTCATTCATAATCCATGGATTCCTACATGATGGGTAGGTACAGATAGCCTCCTCATCCCTCCACATCTGTTAATCTCCTCCATATACCAACTCATAGTATGGTCCACCTCCGGGTACAGTCCACTCCCGCTACTATGATCCTCAGTCAGTGTTGTCCGTCATCTGCAACCCACACTACGAGGTGCGGGCATATCTCATGCAGGGATGAGTATAATGATACTCAGTAGGTACCTTGATGCCCTCAGGGTCTCACAAAATCCAACAAGGATAAAACACAAAGTGTGAAATCAATGAATAGACATTACTTATGTATATGCCCATACATAAAAATAAGTTATCAAGTAACCCATCTCAATCATGAGGAAAAAACAGATGTCACTAACTCAGCTCACATAAAAATAAAACATATGTAGAGAGATGGGGATGATTAGATATATCCAATGAATCATCAGAGCTGTCATACCAACACATTATCTACGACCAGCTATTATGTCGGACTAACACATGATCCGAGAACAGAAGTCAGAACTGTCAGACAAACACAGGATCCCAGAATAGTCATCAGAGCTATCAGAATAGCATATGATCCTAGTCCAGCTATTCTGTCAGACCAACAGATGTTCCAGGAACAAAAGTTAGAACTGTCGGACCAACACATGATCCAAGAATAGATGTTAGAAATTTTGGACCAACACATGATCCAATAACAGTGATCAGAACTGTCATACCAACACATGATCTAGTAATAGTCAATAGTGCATAGCCAGCCGCAGGGTTTCCACAAAGCACGCTCGATTCTGGGAGGTTCCACACCGCAAGCCATGTTTTGACACATAAACTACCACCATGTACCATGTTTATGTATCCAAAATAACCGTCTTTCCATAAGAAACTCATCGCGACAAACGGTGCATCAATCGGCCACCTGGTCTGAGAGTTATTGACATTTCCGTTCAGATTGTCTAGTTGGATTTAGGTTCAATCTAACCCAACTATACACCAAATGCATCCAAACCACAAGCTAGGTATTCCAAAAGAATCATATCGCTCCATGATTTTAGTATTCACAGACGGTTCATCAAATGGACATCTGGTGAAAAAGATGTGGCCAATGAAATGAATGGGGTTGGTAGTTGGCCCAGGTCCGGTCTGACCCAGTCGGACTGACTCTGCCGAAACCAGTCTGGGCCGACCCAATCTATGTCATCCCATTGAGACCCGCTGGTTCTGACCCGGTCTGTTGGGTGGGTCAGCCCACTAGGTTTGGCACGGTCCTCTAGGCCCGACCCCGTGGACTGTGGGGGCAATTCAGCCCAGTAGTCGTCGTGTATGCGGATCAGCCCGGAGGTCGGGGTCAGGTTCGGCCAACGCCAAGAGGTGTGTGGCTCGGGTGACTCGTCCCGGAAGGCCGAGCCGGTTCGGCCAGCGACACTGAAAAAGACGCTACAGGCCGGCTCAGGTGGATAGGGCGGCTCGGCCAGTTCAGTCGGTAGTTGGGCCGCATGCATTCCCCATGGGGTGCAGGCAGCGCGCGGGTAGGCAGGCGGGGTTTCGGGTAGCATGTGTGGAGGCCGCAGGTCATAGGAAGGGCACGGGTAGGCTGGTGGGGCACGCGGGCAGGACGCATGCAGGTCATGGGGCTCACGGGCAGCACACAGAGAGGCTGGTTGGGCGTCGGTCAGTGCACCGGTAGGCCGCAGTGCGCCGACAGGGCCCGAGCAGGACGTAGGGTACTAGCATGGAAACAATAGGGTGCAGGAAGGCTATTGAGGAGTGCGGGCAGGCCGCAGGGCATGCTGGTTGGTTGGCAGGGCGCTGGTAGTGTGCGGGCTAGCGGGTGGGGGCGGCTGGGCAAAGCACAAGCCGACGATGGCCGGCCAGGCTGATTCGGCGTGGCACGGGCTGGGGTGGGCCGATGATGTTCGGTCGGGAAAACCGGTGTTTTGTGGGAAAGGCGCAGTTTGCGAAGGTCATTCATAGTGTGACATTTGTCATTTCCACCTTCGTCGCCTCGTTGCGGCTTCAAAGATCACCATAAGGAAGAAAACCGATTGATGGTGTTGGTCCATGTTAGGATGGCCTGCACCCTCCGCATTTAGGGAGGTATCCTTTGGATCATCAAGAAAAGGAGATGATCAATAACACATCCTCAAAAATCCCTTTTTATCCGATGGGGATGATAAGAAAAGGGTATAATATTATCAAGTAATAACCCCCCTACCATGATTATAGTTGGTTGACATTGGCGCAATAGGCGGACGTTGTACGTTAACGGAGTCACAGAAGAAGACGTAGAGGATCGTCGTTCATCACGTCCGCTAAGCACTTCCAAAATCAGGTTGTGTCGACTTGTTGATTACACACCACGTCGGTAGGTGTCCGAGGAAGATGTCAAAGAAGGTACACATTCTTCATTCATCATTGGTGAAGGCATAATCCTCCAACTGTTGGGAATCGCATCACTTTTCCATTGTTTCGTCGCTTGGTGAAGTCGTCCCAAAACCACTCTCTAAGAATCTTTTAAACAAGAGAGGGATGGAGGTAGGTAACGATCATTGGAATTTATGATGGTTCATTTATTAGGAACCTTCCTAAATTCCAATGATGCATATACATAAAATTTAAAGGAGCAATCCAATTAAGTTACGCTGGTGTAACTAAAGAGGAGGGTTAGATTTAATTAATTGGAGGATTACAAGAGGCTCCCTCCCTCTCATTAATGAGGGGAGTTGAGAGGTTTTCCACTCCTCCCATTAATAGGGGTGTTAAGACCCGTGTGGTCCCCACCTCATTTATCCTCACATGGGAGGTTGAGTTTGGGTGGGCCCCACCGCCATAACCTCTCATTGGAGGTTATGGTGCAGTGGCCCCACCTCCAACTCCCTTGAGAAGGTTTTAACCACCCAACCTCCACATGGAGGCAAAAAATAAAATAAAGTGTTAGATCACTTTATTTTATTATTTTTTTTATAAAAACCCAAAATCTAACATTTACTCTTAACCAATTACCATCGAGGTGAAAGTCTCCTTAAGAGAAAACAGGTGCTGCATGTTCGATGGTGCCCTCAGATATCAATTCCAAGCATCGGTTTAAAAGTTACAAAACACCGTACGCGCGTTTACTAAATGTACTTGAAAAAAAGTATAGAAAATTATAATCAGTCACCCTCAACTTGTGTAGGTCGAGGCTAGGCTCTACCTAGGTGAAACACGCCCCGGTGAATCTAACGGTAGACTCAAATTTTCAATCTGAGTTACCATTTAGATGTTATGAATTTTCCAATAAAATAATTGTCACTTAATTATTTTATTTGCGGATAAAAACTAACTTTCTCTGTTGGGCCACACCGGCTAGAGTTAGTAGCATTTTAATGAAAGCATACACTCATGAGTTCAAGGGTGGTCTCAGATTTTTAATCCAAGTTACAGTTTGTGAGTTATAAGCATTTGAAAAATAAAATAATTTATTTAATAATTTTATTTATGAATATGCCATTTTCGAGTATCCTCACAACAGGCCCGCATCGACAGTCTTAAGTTGCGCCAAGGGTAAACACGCCATCCTGAGCGCAACAGTGCCCTCGGATTTCTGATCTGAGTTACCGTTTAATATTAATTCCCCTTTTTTAAGAAAACTTCTTACGCTCATTAACATAAGCTTAACAAATCCTTCGACGGATCATTCCGGGAACTCCATGCTTCGGGATCATGTGCCGTACAATTTTCCAGAACCATAAAATTCCCATTTAATTAAAAAAATTACATGGAAATTTTGGGTCTTTACACATATGGTTATTTGTAGACATTATATTTGGAAAACCATATTGGTAAGAATTTTTTTCAGAAGTGTTGGTGCACAACTGTTGGTCTTACTATACACATATATGGACTATACCATGGGATATATGTTTTTAAAATTCAATAACTATATTTATATATTTATGAATGAATTTAATAAATTATTTCAATATAAAAAACTGTTATTGAAATTACTTTGGATAACCTTGATAAGAATATAATAACATGTATTTTAGGATGTACATATAATTTATAATTATTTCATCCATGTATATAAGATTAAATTTAGTACATTTATTATTAAATATATTCTCCTATAATTTTTTTATAGTTAATGATGATAAAAAAGAGAAACGTGCTAAACATATGGAATGAAATGAGATGATTCCCCAATAATATGAAAAATATTATTGGTTCCAAATCTAAGAAATTATTTCTAGTACTGGCTCATAATGATTATGTTATGAATAATTTCATTAGTAACGTTGAATTTTCAACTCTTCCTATGATGGATAATGTTTTATTAAAATAATTTATGTTGAAATATATCATATATAAAGTGGAACTTATGACCCATTCATAAAAGAATATTTTATTCCCTCAATTAATAAAATATCATATTCCCTCTAATGGATAGTCGATGAAAAATTTTCGTTTGTCAATCATTGCACTGAGGGGGAAGTTAATCATAGTTGTACACTGATAAATAACAAAATATCAAAAGATGATATTTATTCCCTTAAATTTGAATATGTCTATAAAATATTTTTCAATAAATATTTACCTTTAAATATCCATTATAATATGTATAAGGAGTTTAGTAGTTTAATGAAAAATAAACAAGAGTCTATCAGGGTGTGTAAGGAAAACATTTTAGGTATTTTTCAATATTCCTCTCATATTGTTATTGTAATTTAATCTAAGGTGTACTATTTCTTTTGTGTGTTAAATTTGAGTCTACAAAAATCATTGTTGATTTTATACATTGATTGATATAAAATGATTTACATTGAAATATACATCTATCTATCTTGAGGAATTAGACAATAAACCCCTCCCATATATTTAATAAATAGGAGGTGTCATTGGAGATAGGTCATCCATATGAAGAGTATTTAGTAATGATCATGGATTATAGGGAGAATGCACTACGGAATAATAAAATGTACATGGTCAATGTGTTTTGGATAAGCCACAAGTTTGTGAAAAATTATGGAAACAAAATGAGGCATTGAGGAAGAATTACCCTCAACTATTAAAACTATATAATGTAATATGAAATTTTGAGAAATAAATATTTTATATGAGATGAATGTGACAATACAAAACATTATGATATAAATTATTTTAAAATAATTTTAATCAATTCTAATTATTTTGATTCACAAAAACCAAGGTTTAACTAAAATGGAATAAATTATTGAAATATTATTAAATCATGTAGATTTTTAAACAAACATTTATTTTGGGGTGTATGAATAAGACAAAATAAATTAATAAATTTTTAATGGGTTAAATATTAATAAAAGAAATTGTATGATTATATACTGAATTAGAAATTAAATATGAATAGTTTTTATGAAAAATAAATGTGTTCTAAACGTAATTATTATTTTTTAAAATTTTCGTTTTTTTGTGCATTTCACACATAATAAAATATTACATTTTTAAAATTAAAAGAATATTTATTTTAAAGAATAATTTTTGAAATCTTAATTGAGATATTAATTTGAAGTGAAATTTTAGGATTTTTTCAAAAATATTATTTTTCGAGTGAGTAGTTGACAGTAAGGATTTTTAGAAAATGTTCATTTTTTTATATAGTCTGATTATTATTTTAGTTATTTTTAATATTAATATATTTAATAATTAATAATAATTAATTCCATTTACTAAATTTAATTTTTATAAAACTAAACTTATCATACATAGATATTACTTCTTTTTATATGAATATTTAATATATTACACAGACACACAGATGAGGATCATCTTATTTTTTTGTATTTGGAAAATAGATACACAATTTTTAAAAAAAAATTAAATAACATAAACATATCACATAATGGGAATCCAAATTTTTAATATTCACAATCAAAAAATTCCTAACTCCCATCCTCAAAACATGTGTAAAATAAACATAAGTAATGGTGAAAATAAATGGTTAGTGAAGGTAAAAAAAGGGAGATACATAAGAATAAAATTTGAATAAGGGTATGCTAACATCATCATAACATTATAAAACCATACCCAACATATAAATACTAATAATAAATATTAATTGAATAAATATTTTTATTTATTGTGATAGTAATGACAATGGAAAAAAAAATCTTCCATGATTTAATATAATTTTCATAAAATATAAAATTAGCGCATACACATAATTAGAGAAAATAAATATAATAGTATTCTGGGATAATTTTCATGAATTTCATGGTGGAATGGGTTCACTACCCAAAATCATTATTGTAGTTAAGGTCAACTCCCATTACCATCTGGGTGGACAAATTCCCATACTGGACTGGGTTCACTCTGGTGTACAAACCCTTTGATCACATCATTTTTAAATAATCAAACAATGTATTGGTTGAATATACCTATCCCACCCATCATGATATATAACAAAAACATTTTCATTGGTTATATCATATCCATCATCCTAGATTTTAACACAACCACTATAACAAAATTAGAATAAGGCTTATGTGCTTAATAGGGTTTTAAAAAATTCATCCAATAATAACCCATTAAAGGAAGTGGGTTTGATAAAAGTTTCATCATATCATAACCTGTTTAAAAGATATTGTATTCAAATTTATCTATTTCTTCATGTCTTAACCCATGTAAAAAAGAAGTTAGTTTTATAATAATTTTATCACAGTATAACACCCGGAATGGAAAGGGGATTATAAATATGGTTCTATTAAAATCCTAAATAACATAGAAAAAGAACATTAATTTTATCAACTAATAATATCCCAAAACAAAAAATTGTTACATAAAATTAATTTATATTTGATTGAAAATGATGTTGAAAGATATATCACAAAGAACATTTCTTAAAGAAATTAAGTTTTCTTAGAAAAAAAATTTCTAAAAATAAAAATTCATGTAAAAATTTTAAATGACTTTAATTGAAAAAATAAATTGAAATTTAACAATAAATTTCAAGGAAAATGTTTTTATGGTTGTTGGATAATCCATTTATGCTATAAACATTAAAAAAATAATGGTGACATTTTTAATAAAACAAAAATGCTAATTTTTTTAAAATTACTTGAAGATAGGTTTCAAAATACAATTTTAAAATTTAAAAATGGGTAAAATTGAAATGAGTTAATAATTTAAATTAAGAAAAAATAAATTTCAAAAAAAATTATAAATCACATTTTTTTAGGAAAAATGTGTATTCGACCGATGAGTGAAATGAAGACAATTTTCTGTTAAAAACAACTGTTTTAACAGTTGAGTACATTAATGTGTAACATGAATGGAAAGAAATAATTATCTATAAAAATAAATTTGAGTATTAAATTAATTAGTTTATTATTATTAATATCCTAATATTTCAATAATGGAAGCATAATAATGAGCAATCATGATAAAAGATGATATTTTAACAAAGACAAAAAAACTATGAAAACATGGAATCGTAATCACCATGAAAGAATAATATTAAATGAATGATAAAATATCTTGAGAACACATAATTTAATGAAAATAAATGATAATTGGTATTTATATAAACCTTGTAAAAAAGTATAGGGGAAAATATAAAAAATTTATCAATGAATGAAATTTAAAACAAAAATCTGTAACTGTTTTGGTAACCATTCAATCTTGAACCCCATTAAAGAAAGATAACCAAATTTGAAAATTGAATCATTATAATTTTTTTATTATATTCATCATATTATATATTCATGTGATGTATATTCACCACATAATGTAATAATGTGGTGAATATGACATGTGTCTCACCAAAGAAAAAAACTAAGAAGGAAATCTCATACCACTTTTGTAATCTTCTAAATAGAATGCCTCAATAAATAATAACATCACATGAAACATTAAATATAATAAAATGAAAGATATTAATTATATAAAATTTGAATTGGGTAGTATATACATGATGTTAAAATAGATTTTTTTTAATTTTTAAATTTCTCTAAAAAAAGAGATTATTGAAATCCACTAACTTATGTGTCGATATACATCATACAGTTTTGGTCCAAAAGAATAATAAATAAAATTTTATTATATATAAAACACACACATATATATATATAATTATATATATTATACCATATATTATTTAGTTATGATCATTAATTAATTGATTATTAGAAATTATGTTTTTAAAATCATATTTCAGTTAATAACCATTTTATTTTCTGTATATGTTTTGATTTTTTTCCCATTCCATTTACATTGATCACAATATAAATATATATATATATAATAATTTATTTATTATAATACATATAAATATATTATACTATTAATACTAATCATGAATGATTTTTTTGAAAATTGTTTAATGATACAATAATGGATATGGTACATCGTCTGTACGAATGAGTAATGTTTTTATTTTTCAATGATCATTATGGAAAGTAGTTTATAAATATTTTATAATTATTGAAAGTTATTTATATCATAAATAAAATATTATTTCTTCAAATATAATTATTCAAATCAACCATGTGGTGTGGTGGTTAATAGAGAGAGTCACATAGATTCTTGAAGGTAGAAGTCCAAACATACACAAAGGACGTTGTAATATTTCAATGAGTGAAATTTTATGAATTAAAATGATAAATTATCCTTTAATAATTATAAATATTACATGAACATTTTAAATATTTCATTTATATCCCATTTATTCCTTAATTATGTTGTTACTATTTTCTATATAAAGTGTTAATGAAACAAAAATCACATCGTTCTGTGAGGGTCTTGTCCTCTGTAGATAGGACCAAAATTATTATATACCATGTGTAATGGAAAATACAAAATTTATATATGTTATAATAAATAAATATGTATATTTTTGTTATAAATATCCAATATAAAATTTTCATCCTTGATCACACATAACCTTTAGAGGTGGAAATAGAAAAATGAAGCACCTCAGATCGTGAGGCTTTGGTCCACTATTTACCCATATAATCATTTCATAACCCATTTGATAAAAGAGGAGATAATTATAGGTAATCAAAATAACCGAAAACACATATGAATATCAAATATACAATTTTTATTATATCATCATGGTTTAATTTTAATTTTTGGAAGTCTAGGAATAAATAAAAAAAATTCTTATTGATGAACATTTCATCTTCATCTGTTGTCATACGTTGTATTGCATAAAAATACATACTAGAATGAATTTATTACCAAAATCAATCTTATAATATAAGAGGAGGGAATTTTGGATGTTAATTGGAATAATATTTTAGATCTAAATGGTTTTTTTTGGTTTTAAGAATAGATGATGTGTGGTGTCCCATTATAAGTCGTGTTGGTGGAACACTCGTATTTTTTTTAAACAAAAAATGTTTACAAACAAATTTGACATTACATGAGGATCCAAATGGATTATGATAATGGAATATATATATTATTGGGTTATCATAGGTCCATAAATCAGCGTATAGTCATGTTTTTAGGTCATTTAGGCCCTTATAATTTTCAATTTAACCCCATGTAAACCAGTTTTAATGTTAAATGCAATAAATAATTTTTAATATTTAAGGATTCAATGTGTTAAATAATTAAGTAAAAAAATTAATAAAATATAAAATATTGTGGTTCTAAATATTATATCCATTATTCAAAATTAAACTAACATGAGTGCCAATATCTAATTTGAAATTAATCATGTAGACAGAATGAGAAAACAGGTTTTAAAATATGAAATGAACCCATGTTGAAAATGATTCATTTTTGAAATTTAATTAAGTTATTGATTAAAATGATTGAAATGGAATTAAAATATATATTATTGAACTAATATAAATTTAAAACCAATTTAAAATATAATTTATGTTCATAAATAGTTCAAATGGAATGGAAATTTTCAAATAAAATTAAATATATGATAACTATTTAAAAAATTATTCATTTCATAAAATTATCAAATAATAACACTATTATAATATCAAATTTTATTAAAAAAACAACATAAATTATTTCAAAAAAAATTGAACTTTTTTAGAAACATAATTTAAAAATATATGGGATAAAAGCCACAAAAGTACATCAAAAAATAGTGTACTTATTAATAAAAATGGTTTTAATCATTTCTCATGTATAGAAAGAAATTAAGGCAAATATTAATCAAATAATTGAATATTTTCAATATATATTTTATTAAATTTATTAAAAAACATATTTCATTATTTTATTTAAAAAATTGTGTTTTTATGCCTAAAAATATTTTATTTGTAAAATATTATCATTATTCTCAAATTATTTTTATATTAATTTATAATTAATTGGTATCATTTTAGTTCATTATATAAACATGTGTAAACCATTTATTTACAATGTTAGTTATTTTGATTAATAGCATATATTCCTATAAATAACACTTTACTATTATATTAAATAACAATTTGTTAAAAGTTAGTAACATTTTTATGAAAAATAGGATTGAATTCAACAAAATGTAATATCATAGTTTATTGTAACACAAAATATATAATAAAAAAATTTATTTGAGAAAAAATATGTCTCATAATATCATAGTGATATGATATAACATAGTTAAAATTAATTTACCCTCCAAATTAATCTTGTTTATTAATGGTTTAGCATTTAAATATTCTTCAATAGAAACTGAAATCATAAAATTTGTTAATAAAAATTTCCCTTCAAAAATATAATGGGATTTTAGAAAGACATTTGGATTAATATGAACATGGTTTCCAAATTAGAGAACATAGGTTGGAAGTGAGAATTTTAAAGAGATGAGAAAAATAACACCCAAATACTAATGAATAATGATAGAGAATGTGGAAGCAATATTGCTAAATAATATAACATACTCAACAAATGACAGGTGAAAAGGGATTTTGATATCATTAAAAATGATGATATTAAGTGAAAAATTATATTCAATATTCTTTTCATAATGATGTGGAATTCATTTTCTATATAGATAATGAACATCTGAAAAATTTCTTACATGAAATGCTATTATATCATAGGAAACATTTCATTAAGTTTTTGTACAATGTTAAATTTCCACTTATCTAACGAAACAATATATGATTTTTTTCATGATTGATGACCTATATAATATCCATAAAAAATTATAACTATTTCCATTTAATAAGGGTTTATCACATGTAATCCAACATGGAAAAATATTCTTATAGTGAAGTGCTATGTTATTATTTAAAATCTGACCAATTTTAAAAATTATCAATTTCATAAATGGTTAACCTTAATAATAAAAATCGTAGTTTAAAAATTATAAATAATGTCACAATAATTCTATAAACAAACCTAATAGTAATCTATAATATATGATAAATTGTATGTTTGTTATCACATACACAACATGTGAATACATTCATCGTGAATTATATTGAAAATTCTTAATAACATAAATTAAAATGAATCATTATAGAAATTATTCAGGCTTGATAATTCTGTAGATAATAAAAATAGTTGGATTTATTTCTTAAATCCAAAAATTCTACAAAATCCATCATTCATAGATAAATCCACACTTTCAAAAAATAATTAATTAGTTACATGGTAATCAATATTATTTAATTTACATATTCATCTAAAAAATCTAATTTTCTCAACAACATTATCACATAACATAGATCATATTATGTTTTATTATACATTCATCAAAATATCAAATTTTTATTAAGTCACAATTCTTTTCCTTCCATTCCATTTTTTTTAATATTGTTAATGAAAATTTTGAATTAAACAATACATATATATTAAATAATTAATATACCATAATAATATAACACTAATATATAATCACGTTAATAATTCCACCTCATCCTAAATATATTAATTTGGTTTCATCATCTTATTTCACAATACATTTGTCCATATGGATGTTATCTATAGTCTCTTCCTCAACAATAATATAAACCATACATGCACATCCATGTGGATTTTATTCATGATGATTCTCCAAAGTGAATATATTTACATAATTTCCATACATTCAACATTTAAATAATTTATCCGATGATAATAATTTAGGAACACCAATATTCCCATCCATTTTGTCAACCGAACATTAAATGTTTTTTATTTTAGTAGTCAAATTTTGTGTCATTATTTTACACATAGTACATAATATAATCCCACTGAGAACCTAACTTGAGAAAGTCATTACAAATTCGTATCATATATGAAATAGAGTTTCTGTTAATCCATGTCCTCTACTACTATAACTCGTAGTGAAATATCTATGTCCCTACTTTGTTGAGCTTGTGTGTTTTTTAAGGTGCATGTAGTTAATAATGTTATTAAATAATTTATTAGGCATAAATACTATATCATTTACTCTATTCATAATTCTGTTTTACTTGTCTATAGAAAATTTCTTATCAAATTCACTTTTGACATAGTTACTTATAGATCACTCTTTTGACTAAAACCTAATTGCATAGAGTGGGAATGACTAACCATCATAAAAACAACATAATACTAAAAAATAAACTCATTTTATTTATAAATATTAACACATTATGTTTAATATATGAATCTATATGATCATTCTAGTTCATTAATAGTAACCATCTATATAAATTATATATATGGGTTCGTAATGTGTTTTTGAATTTTCAATGTTTATCTCAAGGTAGTGTCAAGCAAGGTATACTGATAGGCATGAAATCATGAAAAAAACTATGATAATGTCCATCTCAGTTTACCCTTTTAGGATTTCAAACCCTTAGGTACCTCTGTTCTAGATCTACGAACACATATATATCCATACATGGATGTAATTTCTTCAAAACAAATTTATTTATCCTTTTTCAAACTTCCAAATTAGTTTTAAATAACATAGTTCATCCTTAGATGCACCCTTTGAGACATGCTCTATATATCATAAAAAATATCCCTAGGTATATCACTGATTTTTTCTCATAATATCTTCCAAATAATAAATATACCTTCCTTATAATACTGACTATAGAGGCATAGGATTTTCATGCATAAATGTTATAGAATTTTTTATTAATATTAATTACATTGCACAAATAACTCTATATGACAATAATATTTTACTCTATTTGGTGACTAGAAACATAATCAAGTAATTTTCTTAATGAAACTAAACATACCATATAAATATCTTTAGTTATAATACTCTTTACCAATATACCCTACATAAAAAGAGAGATAATAAACAAGGGAAATGAATCAAAAGAAATAGTTATCTCAGTTTCCTAGTAAGTGTAAAATAGTGAGATAGCTAAGCATAACATGAATATAAGGGAAAGTGAAAATTATCATGATATTTTAAAAATATATAGTTCTTATCAAAAATCATAATCTCATGTCATGGTATAAAAATTAGATGTTATAAGAAATGAATCATAATTGAATAAAAAATTATATAATCAATTAGATCATAACATTAAAATAATTCTTAAAATATTATATATAGATAATCATATATGAAGAATTGTATTTTATTCATGGATAACTACTGAGGATATTATAGTGTAATTGGTTCAATCCCCGATCCATCATGGAAGTTATTGTTAATTCCCTAAACAATAATTGTGGACAATGTACCTTACTGTATATGGTATACCCTCCATTACACATTTAACTATCTCATGAATATATATATATATATATATTATTTTAGGGACCTATATTCCCCACACATATTTGGATATAATTTTACAACATTCTTTTGTTTTAACATAACCTCCGTTTTTTAATGTAACAATAATAACATAATGAAAATCATACATATGTTCTCCACAATATCGTAAAACATTCAAGTAATAGCTGGTCATGAAATGAAATTATTTTAACCTTAATTTCTTGATATTATAAACCATGGAAATGAGATATTATTCACAGTCCATAATTTATTCGTATCATAAACTTCAATAAATGAAGCAGCCTTTATATGAAATTCATCATTTTAAATCCTAGGGAAGAGATACTGGTTTTATAAACACTATTTCATCAACAAAAGAAACCATACAAATTATTATTAAGAATGTTATTCTTGAGTTATATCACAAGTAAATAAAATTTTACATCAAGTGTTTTCCTATTATATGAAAAATTATTTTGAATGATATATCACTTAGATAATTTCTTTGGTAAAAAAATTATTCTTTTAAAAAAAATTTAAAAAAATTATAAATAAATTTGGAAATTATTTTCATAGAAAATAATTTTTGAATTATATAATGGATTCTAAAAATAATATAATCTTCATGATGGAAAAAACTTCCACTCATTCTAAACATTTTTAATAAAATATTCCTTTTACAATTTCAGGAAAAATAATTGTGCATTTATTATATAACTACATGAGAATCCTTCTCAAAAAAATTAAAATAATAAATTATGGGAAAATGTATTGAATAAATAATTTTAAAAATTGGTACAAAATTTTGATTTTTTTTTTGAAAACATGGTTTCATAAGTGATGTGAGTTTTTAACTAAGGATATAAATACTGATGATTTTTCTTCAAACCCATATTTCAAACAATTGAATACATAAATAGTTTAATATTAATGGAAATAATGAGTTTCCCAGAAACAATCATATGAGAATAAATTCAATGTTATTATTAATTTTTAAATCATAGGATTCCATTATTGGAAGCATAATCCTGGGAATTCTTTAAAAAATGAGATTATATCATAAAAACCAACATTTGTAACATTATATCATAACCTCTGTGAAATAATAAATTTAAACTGATCATAAAAATTAATTAAAATAATTAATATTTTACTTTTTAATATTTATTGATATACATCTAAAAGGATATAGATGCATAATATAACACAAGTCTTGAAAAAGTCAAATTGAGAAAAAATTATCTTTCCTTTTTATTAATAATTGTACTTTGAAACCCATGAATGATAAATCCAATAATGGATATGTAAATCCGGAAAAAAAATTATGTGATTCATAATAAAATATATTCAGGTGAAATATATACATCACATAAGGGATTTTGGTGTTAAAAATTACATGTTTATCAGAAATATAAATATGAAATGGAAATCCCTCACAGATTTTTTATAATGTTGAATCATATTCTTGAATAAAGAATAACCTCAAAGGAAAAAATGAATTTTTAAAATGTTTATGACATTCAAGATATAACATATATGTGGGAGAATATATACACCACATAAAATAAATGCGTGGTGAAATTCTCATATGCTTCACATAAATAATTGAGAGAATAGAAATCCAATACCATAGTTTTAACTACCTTTGTACAAATTCAATCGTCTTGTATAGTAGTAATATCATTATGAAAAATATATTTCAGAATTGTACAAAAATATATTATAAAATATATTACTTACTGATGAACATTATTTACTTTTTTATTACCAATTCCATGTTAAAGTCATTATTTGTGTAAGAATTGATTCATTTACCAATATGTTTTGCTTATTATTTCCAGTCATATTACATTGATAATTTTTTGATCATATCAATATTAATAAAAAAGAATAAATATTAAACTAATAAATCAATTATTATTATAAAAAAATCATGAATTATTTTTTTATGAAATGGTGTTAATTGCAATCATTGAGATGAAAGGCTATTTCTATACATGAGTAATGTTACCTTTTTTCAACGATAATTTTTTAAAAGGATGTAATTAATAAATTATCATTAAATAATTATTGAAATACCATAAAAAGTATTATTTATTTAAATATTCTTACATTGTAATCAATTTTTTGTAATGATCAAAATCAAAAGAGTGGTGCATCTAGCCTTGATTGTCACACTCCAGAGATACACAAACTATGTTATCTTATTCTAATGAGGGAAACAGTATACATGAAAGAGATGCATTAAATTTTATGAATAAAATATGTTTTAATTATCAAATTTTCATAATATATGTCACATATATTCATTAATTAAATTATTATCATATTCTATATATAGTGTCAGTGAACAAATAAATCAAATCACATTGCAATGTGGTAGTCCACTATAAACATGACAGACATTATCATATCCATCAGGTTATATAAACTAAAAAATATGCACTTCATATATTGACTACCAATGTATAATTATGAAATAAATAACATATATAATAATTATGTTAATCACCATACCCAACATAGATAAGTTGTAATGGAAAACCAAATGACACTAGTTCTCAGGGTGGTAGTTTTTCATACACATGAATGTTGATTTTGTAACAAATTTTATGAATGTTGAGAAATTTTTAGGTGATCACAAGACCAAAAATTAATCCTTGTATATAAATTAAATAGAAAATATAATATTTTTATGTTTTAATAATTAATTTCTTTGGTGGAAAACAAATTAAATTAAATTGTTCATTCAATAACATTACAGCTTCTCATGTATCTCATTAGTATTGATCCAAAATACTTCCTGTGGTTGACTAATGCCATTAACAATTATTATAAAAATATATGAAGGAATTGGAAATGTTATTTTGGTATATAATGGGTGATCCGGTATGGATTCATTCTTTAATGAATAGATGATAGGGGGTGTCCTTGTAAAATCAAGGTGAGTGGAACACTAGTTAATTTTTGAAAATAAAAAATGTTTACGAACATTTTTATCTTATAAATTGGATTAATAATGGGGAATTATCAATACATATACATTATAGGTTCAATTTTTTTTTCATTTAAGGGGATTTAGATATTTTTTATGTCATTTTATCACTTATCAGTTTTATTTAACCCCAAATAAACCCATTTTATCATAATCATAATAAATATTTTTTTTTCTTTTTATAAATAATAATTAGAATAAATTATATTATTAAATTATATAATACATATTTTTAAGAGATTTAATATTGAATCCATTTATAAAAATTCAATTTACATAATGTGAAATTTTTAATTTTTAATTTATCACACCAATGTGATGAGATAGTGTATTTTTGAAGAGAAATTATTCAAAGGTATAATTTTTTTTTAAATTAAATATAACAATTATTAAAATGAAATATATTTGATTAAGATATAGATAACTTAAATAATTATAATTTATGAAAAATAATATATATTTTATATATATAAATAATTAAAACAAAACACCAATTTTAAATTAAAAATAATTATCTTTTCATAATTATTTAAAAAAATAATATTGTCACGCAATTTATTAAAAACATAATAATTATTATTAAATTATGATATAAAAAATTAATATATTATTTTAAAATAAATTTTATAAAATTTCCATAGATTTATTTTAAAATCTTTTTATAAAAATGTGACAAAATGGATTTCAAAATAATACAGTTATGTGGTGTCAATTATCATTTATTTTTATATCATTACAAGAAAACACATAATATGAGTGTTAAATAATTGATTTAATATATATTTTATTAATTTAATTTAACTTCATTTATTAAAAAATATTGTATTATTATAATAATTTATATAAAAATATTTTAAAAAAACGTTTTTGAAAAGGAAATGATTTTATGGTATAATTGTATTAATTTTCATTTCAAAAAAAAATTCACCAAGGAATTATTTATATATACATGTGTAAAAAATATATTTTTGTTGATTATTTAATCCTATTCAATCATATGCCACTATGTACAAATAATATCAATCATATTGAATTATATCTTATTAATTGTATGCTTTATTTCATTTAAACACAGGGTTTCATGTAAAAATAAAATCAATGTTATGGTTATACGAAAATATCATGAATTTTTTTTTCTAAAAATATTATATATATAATTTTTTATTTGTTACATCAATCTTCTTTGTACTATATTTTATATATGATTATTTGTATGCATTAAAACAAAAAATTTTAAAAAACCATTTTAAAATGTATAATAATTATAAATTTCAATTAATTAAAATAAATTGTAATGTGTAATGATTTAATAGAAATTTATAATATATATATATATTAATTTTAATTTTTATACATGTTAATACTTCTTATATAGTTAATATGAGATCATATTGTCCTTAAAAATTCATTTCTAGAAAGTCCAATTCTGACATATCTCTAAGAATAATTTAATATTTAATTATTCCACATCTATGAGGTGAATATGAAAATATAGATTCAATATTTTAATTACACTTATTTGTAATTCCTACTGTGGTCAAATTGTTTTTTGACTGTAATTAATTTGTGATATCTAAAAAAATAATTTATCATGGTTAAGGTAAAAACAGTATTAACATGGGTTAATATAAAAAAGGTCCAAATATTAACAAAAAATTGTATAATTCATATTTTATGTTAAAATGTAGACCATATATATTTTATGGTTATAAAAAATTTATTTTTATAGCCTTTTGGTAAGTGAAAAATGGAGTTGGAGTTCATTAATTATAAAATTTCCATCTCTATTCTCTTTTCCATATATAAATTGACACCATATATCATCTCTAATCCAACCATCATAAAAAACAATCCCTCAAAATTTCATTCCCGAATCACATCCGTAAGTAACACCTCTAATAATATCATCCTTTTATTAATTCAAAAATCAATCATACAAATTCTTTTGGTGGAATCTAAAAGAACTTTTCTGAGTAAAAGGCAACAACCTTTACAAAGAGTGTTACTTTATTTATTCCTCCACATCATCCATGTCATGTTACACACTGATGATATAATATACTCAGTATCTTATATATACTGAGATATTTTTATGATAAGTGAATGAACTACAACCATATCATCTCTCATAAAATGATAAAAAGTAATGTAGATCATGTTTATGGTGAACTACCGCCTCACGAATAAAGAATATCCTTTTTCCATTATCACTTATCATTGTGAAATAAATATGTATTTAATGTTTATAAATTATATATCTGATATAAAAATTCCTTTATAATTATACTATCACATATTGGTTCTTACATACAATTCCATGTAGAATATGATAATGTCATTCATGAGTACAATGGACTACTACCTCATGGAGAATCATGCTTCGTTAAATAATCATGCTTTACATGGATGGTAATAAGGATTAATTTAACATATATTTAATATAATCAAGACATGTTAAAAGTGTTGTAATATTAATATATAATATACATTTTTGCATTCGCATCAATTACAAATTATACTATCGTCAATACGTAAGGTAGAGTACCACCTCATGAAGCAATTTTAATGGTTTCATAAATTTATTATTACCAAAACAAATTGATGGTATGTGTTAAAATATTTTTTGAAATAATATCTTATTTATTATAAAAAGATAAACTTCTAAATATTAAATAACACCAACCATTTATCCAAGGAAATGTGGAAGCAGGCAATCCCCCTACTTCGAAATTTAATAAAAATGGAAAAAATTACAAAAAGAGTCCGAAAGGAATTTAACAATGATGCATATAAACATCACCATGAGAATCGCCTTGAACAAAGATATTACAGAAATCAGGTGCAAAAAATGACCAACTGGAACATACCTCCATAATCACTCACTTAGAGAGAACATCTGCAACTTGATTAGCCTTGTGATAAACATATAGAACTTCAACAGAAATAGATTCCGCTAGCCGAAGGCACTACACCCACTCTGAAAGCATCCTCCAAGGCACATTTGGTGACCGATATCGAATAATTTGGATAGAAGTGGATGAGTCAAATTCAATCCAAATGTCATGCCATCCATGGATAACAGTGTACCTAATAGATTTAATCATCGCCCTTAACTCCGCCTCCAGAGAAAATGCATTACTAATGTAATGAAAAAGCACCTTTTGACAAATCCCCAATCAGTGTGGAAGACTCCTCCACAAACAGCCGAACCTAGTGCTCCATATATTTCACGGTCAACATTAACCTTAAGCCAACATGAAATGGGTGGAATCTATCTAACATGCTTCATCATTAATGTTTTTTTCCTTGCTATTGACACCAACAGACCTTAAAAAATTAAATCAGAAACATCATATTTCATGGTTCCGGTTTAAATAAAGGAGGCCGCCCACACAACTGAGTGAATTTTCAACACACCACCATGAATATAGGGTACATGATTATTGAAAATAATGTCATTTATGTACATCTAGATAAAGGAGAAAAGGCTGGCCCCTGAAGCATATAGCAGTGCATGCACCTGATCACTGAATTCTGCACCACATAGTGAGGAGAGATGATTTTCAATGGAATTCAAAGGTAGACAAATATGGAAAATACCCTACAGATTTTTCCACATTATAGAAGTATATTTTCATGAAGGAAAGAGATTCTCATCAGATTCATCAGCGTATAGACAGAAAAATTATACCGAGGCTATTCTAAAGTGAGCATGCTGCAAAGTTAATAGAATAAGCAGCCTCTTCTTCCAGAACCTCCATATAAGAAATGTAGAAACATGAGGAATAAAAGGCGTATTAAAAGGAATAAACAATGATGGGGGATGAAAATAAGGACTACATATGTTCTATAACAATATCTAGTGGTGAATTTTCCATTAAGATTTGACATCCAGATAATCATATTAGTATCATGAAAATAATATCTTTCAATTTCATTGTCAATCTGTCTAGGAAGATTGTATATTATAGAAGGATTAGTATGATAATCAGCAATGGTCAAATCCCATAATGATGTGGGGATATTGGTATAATCATAAATAGGTCGAGAGAACCAGTGAGTGGTAAAAAATTGAGGGAGGAGCTTTTGGACACAATCCATTTTGAAAAGGTCATCAAATCAGAATAAGTCATCCTGATTGCTGGCCAAATGGATGAGCACAGATAGATAGAATACCGTTTATAAAGTTTCTCAATAAATCTGTATTTAAGAAAATCCATAGAGTTATCAGAAAAAGATATTAAGTTCCAAGTGAACGTATTTATCAATGTGTCATTAAAAAGATGGATGTCCTTAACACCCATTCCACCCATCTGAATAGGCTTCATGCAGTCTTTCCAAGCCATAGTGATGAGCTTTCCTTCATGAATGGAACCGGTCCAAATAATGTTTTTGATTCTACTAGAAATGTCATTGATCAAAGATCTAGGCCAACGATAAACTGATAATGAGTAAGAAAACATCGATGTGATCACTGAATTAACTAAAAAAATTCTTCAAGCTTGAGGCAAATTTTTACCCTTCCAGTTGGATAGTTGAGTCATTATTTTTAGAGAAATATTCCCCAAGAAACCTCTCTTCATCCTACCCTAGAAAAGCTTTAAACCATGATATATAAAAGGAAGCACCCCTTTCATAACACAATACGGCCGAGCCACTCTAATCATCTTTGAAATGGAGATACCTTTACCAAACAAGACTGATGATTTTATCTAGTTAATAACCTGACCTGAAAGACTGAGACCTGAACAGAAAAAATATACATCTCATTATTAATAAAATAAATTTCCAGAGAGTGAAATTAGCCTATTTTAAAATAGGTATAAAAATGAAATGTAAAACCAAAATGTAATGTAAAGGAGGAAGAACTACAGAGACCAAAACAGATATGGAAACTCACACAAACATAGTCAAAAAATTTCTACCCCATTGAGGATCTTTTTCCTTGCTAAAAATTGGGACAAAATAATCATACAAAACCAAAGGAAAAATGTAATGCATGAGTAAAAAGCCTAGCAGGACATCACCATTGATTATATTACATGATTCAACAATTAATTAAAAAAATAAAGTAATAAATTTTTAAATGAACAAGCCTAATAGTTCAAAATAGTGTTTAAAACAAACCAGGATTTAAATTTAAATATATGGAAAAATTTTAAAAAAAGGCATAATATACATTATAAATAAAATCGTTTGTATAAATTCATAAGAAATTTGAAAAATATTTTACAAATAATGCTATGTATTTAAAATATAATCAATCAAGAATCATTGTCATCTTCTATGTGGTATGATAGTTTCAGGTTATGGGATCTTAATAGATATGAATAATTGATTAGAAAATTAGTTTACACACATCCATTAGATAATGGTCAATGGCGAATCATCACCACCCCATCAGGGATGTGAGTTGTTAAATATGTTTAGTTAGAGTTTTAGAGATTCTATAATGTGATGTCCTAAAAACTCACTAACTACCACAGAATGCCTATGCTAAAAAATAAAAAATCAGAATTTATTTTCAAACTATTCAATAAATATTTTCCCATTTATATTCATTTCGATATACAATTTTATATTTTAAAACAAAAATAAATTTTTATTCAATTCATTCCTTTTTATAAGATAACATGATGGGTAATATATAAAAATAATTAAATACATTTTCTAAAATAAAGATTTCAAATAAATTTCCAGAATTAATTTCACAATTCAACATCACTATTTAACTTCCACGATTAAAATTAAACAATTAAATTTTTAAAATTTTACAGTAAATTCCCCAAACACACCCAATTTCATATGAATTGGAGTTTTTAAAAATTTCATGAAAATTTAAATTGAAATACCCAATATACAACAAAATATATTTTAAAAATATATTTGAAAGAAATTTTATTCTGATAAATAAATTGGAAAATATTAAATCGAAATACTTACATCGGGATAACATGATCCCGAATCAGAAATCCCTAAACCAAAAATTCCTATGAAAAACATTAGCAATGAATATCTGAGAATCATACCTAGATTGAGGATCTAAAACAATGTGGATTATATCATCGAAAAACATTGAGATCTAGAAAAACCTGAAGAGGAGAGAATAAGACATCATGTTAGACTCAATGGAGAAGAAATTCACACAAGAAAAACATCAAATGATGATCCCCATGATTTTATTTTCATCTTACATGGTTTGGAGGATCCAAAATTGGTCCCTGAGAATCCTAATGACATATAAAAAAGTTATATGTTGATTTTCATCTATCAAATGGATGATATATTGGATTGGGGATTTTTAAATTATATTTTTGATTAATTTAATGCTTCATGAATGGTATCTAGGGCATGTCCGCAATATTTTTACAAACTATTTACACTAGCTATATGCCCATACTAATGGCGTTTCACATTTACTCCATCGTTGGTGAATGTTTTTTCAAACCACGATACCCCGCATTGTCTTGGATTACATAGATTGCACTATAAAGGCCGACAATTCGGGAAAACTATGTGCCAACCAAGCACAACCCAAATACCTTAATTTATTAAAATATTTCACCCGAAGTTCCCATTAATGGGACCTAACCACCAAATAATCAAAATGGGGGTTTAAGATTACCTAAAATTTGTAGCCTGATGTTACAACCTCCACGCCATAGAAACCTTATGTCCCTATTAATCTTGTTAAGAGCCATCCATGCTAAAAAGATGTGGCCTCTTCCCTCTCATCAGTGCCCATATTTCATATTTATCATGAGTAAAAGAATAGTTATTCCATTTCACTCAGTCAAATTTTATCATACTCCCATAATTTAACTTTGTTTTAGAAGAAACTATCATTCATTTTTTTCTCAATTATGTGTAAATCATAGTTACGATCAAGATAAGTCAGGCTCATAATGTGAGATATGTCGAAATATACATCCATATCTATGATACCTGAAACATTTAATATATCTATATCAACTATGGTGGATGTTCAAAATGATAGGCATCATTACCCACATGGTAAAAACCATAAAAGGTTACACAATTGAAGGAGGAATTGTCCACTTCCACCAAGGCCATTGATGACCTAAACGTGGGGAAACATTTCGGAACACCTGGTCACCAACATAAAATTACAATAGTCTATAATGATGATTAGAATCAAGCATATAAAAAATCTTCACGGAAAAAATTCTATGATGAAACAAATCATTCATGGTCATCATATCATAAACCATGATTATTCTATCCAAGGATATCTCATCAATCGTTGACCAACAAAACTAATATTTACAAACATGACCATACAAGGCCTCAAATGTATACATTCCGGTCACATGCTAGAAACTATTATTATAGGAAAACTCATACATTATAATATAGACATCATATTCCTCACCAAATTCTAGTATACCTACGCGAATAATATCATCATGAATCTATATAGCTTTATCTATCTTTCCATCCTACTACGGATGGTATTCCATGCTTAGACAAACCATATATCCTAGTTTCTCTTGAAGGCCACTCGAAAAATGAGATGTTAACCTGGGATACCTATCAAGTACTACATCCTATGTAACTCCATAAAAATGTAAAAATAACTCACATAGACATTTACTAGTTTATTAACCTTTTAATCATGAATGGGTATAAAGTGAGTTGATTTAGTCATCTGATGTATCATGAACCACATCTCATTCTTCTAACTCATATTATGTGATAACCCAACCAAAATGTCCATTTAAAAATAATCCCACATCCATGTTTTCATAGGACGTATTTAAATAAAACCTTATGTTTTATGGTGCTCAACCTTGACCTTTTGGACATTTATAAGAACAAGAAACAAAATAAGAAATTCCCCAACTCATACATATCCACCAAAATCAGTGCCTCAAATCCTAGAACATCATCACGGTGAATGGGTACACTTCCCAATATTAATTATTGACATCCCACGTCATTTCATTTCTAATAGATTATTATATGAAAAAAATGAATCTAAGAACATAGAATTGTATCTGAGGGGAATAAACTATCAGAAACAATCTCCTTACTAGAAAAAGATTCAATTATGACAATGATATCATTATCATGATTTTATTACTGTATATTCGTATCATGATGTGATGATTTAAACTTGAAATTGGACATGGAATCCTCGGTCCAAGATTCCTGATCCCTAATAATTTTTTTTCCAAAATGATCCATCATGATTAATTTTTCTATTGATTCATTCATGGTATAGTTTAGAATTTTCCAACTAATTGAATCTACAATGACATCCACTTTACCTATGGTATAAGAAATTTAGAAATCAAAAGATGACAATCATTCCACCCAACACCTTTTTTGGGGACTAATATATAATTGAGAGTCAATATAACAAAAGATCATTCGATAGAATGAATGGTAAACCATACTCCAAAAAAGTTAATGCCTCTAACTCTTATCTGTGTGAATATCATTTGTGAGTACATGTTCATGAGGTGGAAAATTATTTTCATGTGGCCTAAACATCCATGATCCATATACAATTTCATGATCACACTACATAAGAAAATATCGTAAATCTCAACATAATGTGTCATAGAATACCACATAGCCATGCCTATCCTCAAGAGTATTTAACATAATTGCAATAGTAAAAATACATTTCATATCAAAAAAATACTAATGAAATTTCCCATACCATGAAAAAATTATTCCTTATGAGTTTGACAATTCATCAGAGATTCCAACTTTAAGAAGTCCTTAACGAACCAGAAATATTATCCATACAATCCCAAGAAGGTCCAAAAATGTAAATCATGTTGTGGTTGTTCCCATTTAATAAAATAATTCACCTTATCATGATCAACATAAATACCTTGTTCTAAATCCACATTTCCCTATAACAATACTTCTTCAATCCAGAAACCACATTTTGATACGATGGAATAAAATAACAAATTTCTCAATGATTCAAAAACAGTTATTAGGAAACAGACATGATTCTTCATGGATATATATTAACAAGGGATTTAATTTACAAATACCACCAAGAAGTATCAAGATTCTCATATAAAATCTTATTCAATAAGGTCGTGAAGATTACATGAGTAATTTTCAATCTGAATGGAATGAGAGGTTATTGATAATCGTATTGCCTGCTCCAAAAAAATGATTTTTTGAATGTGAGAATGTATTATTATCACTATATGGAAACCATATCAAATATAAATCCAGTGAAACCACTTTGCCCCCTTAAATTGGTAAAACTAGAAATCAATTCATTATAATGGATACTAGCTCTTCAACATAACTTTATTAAGTTATTTCTAATCAATATTAATGTTATGTAATACCAAATAATTTTTAGAAAATATTACCATCACCACCCCATTTGACACAGTCGAGTATATAAATTCTTTCTCTAGAACATCATAAAAATAAGTTTTTCCTCTTTATTTTTTGCTCGTCCCAGATCATAAGAGGGAACAAATAACAGTTGAGTAACAAACACTAAAATGACAGAAAACTATACCAACTAAGATATAGAAAAATAGAGAAGTCATAACAAAAAATGATGGAAATTCATAGAATCTATAAGGATATTGTCTTTCAAAGTTTATATCTAGATATCATAGGTAAGAAAAAATATTTACTTTTTCCAACTATGGAAAGAAGGGTCCGACATTACTTTACCTCCGGTCAAATTATCTTTGAAAGACATGACACACTCAATAATTGGTAAAAATGAAAAACAATGCAATATTACAATAAATATTTTATTTATTGAAAATGATCCAATCCATATAAAAAATTACATCAACAGGATTCATGTTATGAACCAGAAAATCCCATGAAGTCTCAATATCGAATTACATGATGATATAATTAGGACTCTAGAGACCATTATCATTCTTTTTCCTAAGGGGTGTAGTAATGTCCTTCATATAAGTTTAATGATATATAGGAATATTTTGAAAATTGAAAATATAGGTTGAAATAAATGACCGAGATGCACTATTATAATATAAGTAAGTCACTAATAATAAATCTATAGTGATAGTAGCTATCACAGTCACTAGATCCATACATATATCATTTGGAGTCTCTTAAAGTCAGTAAAGTATCATCATTTCTTATTCCTGTAGCTGGAACCACTTTTTCATTGATGGATATGATAACACCATAGATTCACTAGGAACTGATGATCCTGTGTCACTAGGTGATGTATAATTGGCATGGAAGAAATTATTCAAGTGACTTGATCATTATTATGAGCTTTGTTTTTTTGGTTCCTCTATTAAATCCTTTTGGATTGCCCCAAGATTACATAATGATAACAAATTAATTACTTTATTCCAAGAATTTCATTAGGAACAGAAAACCCTTCTATTAATAAACATAATGAAAATCACCACTCTTACACCTTCCTTTAAAGGAAATAATGGAACATATATTTGTAGAAAAAGGAACTACCTTCAACCTTGACATATCATCCAGGTCCATTCTAACTGTCAATGCTCTACTCAACACATCAATATAGGAATAAAGCCTCAAGAATATATCCATCAAATGAATATTAGATCAATGTATCATATCAATATTTTGAGACTTTATCATCTCATTCTATACAATATTATGGGGAAATCCTCAAGATCCTCAAATGTTTTTGCCTACTCTTTCTCGGTCAAGTCATCCTTCTCATGTTCTAATAACACCAAAACATTTTCCAAAACCATATACTGTAGATAAAACTTGTCGATGATCATATTAATAATAAATTTCCACTCTAATTACTCTTTCTTATTCACCATTCCCATAATTACCCAATATCTTTTGATAAGTCCCACTACCATGATTGTGGCACATCTCAACTAGATTTAATCTATCATTTTCATGAACTCTAGCAGAACAACGATATCTCTCAACCAATCCCCATTGAATTCATGATTATTGATGCCTTGAAATTATGGATCATTTTTTCAAAATAACTCTTAAGTAAAATTCCACAAAAAATCCCTTTGAGGATCCATAGTAGGAGCCTGAAAGTGAGTGGATTTAGGTGCATGTCTGAGAGTATGGATAAAACTCACAATGAATTCAAACAAACATTGGTCCATAAGAGGATTCTATCTCAAAGGTTAGTCAGCAACATCCTACTAGATCATATTAACAAGTATTATCAGTGGCATGATGCTACACAACATCATGAGAAAATATTTATGATTTTATAATGTCACATAGAAAAATACTATTGTAAGAGAAGCATGGAAATTGAGCCCACCAAATAGATAAATAATATTTGGATTTCAACATGTTATAATAAAAAGTAGGAAAACTACTAGAACTAATTTATAGTTATTTATTTCTAAGACTCACCTGGTGAATTTGGGATCATTATATTGTGAGATGGAGGGACACTCAACTGAAACTACCTCCTATGTCCAAATTGGATTACACAATTGTATTCAAATATTAAAGTAATTTTCTTAACTAGAAACATTGATATAAGTTTTATATGAAATAGACTGGATAACAAAGTATCCTAATAACCAATATAGTCCTTAAATTTCTCTATGGGAATTTATTATCCCTATGGGATGTAGATAAGAACCTTTCATCATTTAATGTGAATCTAGGAACAAATTTTCAACTAACACACTACATAAAAAAGATAAAATTCCTTGTGCCCAAATTGAAACTCCACATGGTGAACTATAGAAAAATTAAAACATATATTGACATCCCAATGTACAAAAAAATACATTAAAATCTAAAGAACAACATAAGTTTCAATAGACAAAGAGATTAAACCATAACTTACACCTCATTGTGGCACTTTTCCCTTGCTCAAACCTCGATGAAGATAATATACAAAGACATGAAGGAACAAGAACAGAGTGGGAAAAATATATTTCTAATATAACCAATTGATAAACACGGTCATCTTTAATAGGTGATGACAATTATATGTTTTGGGATCCCCATGCACTCAAATTATTGATCACTGAAATATGTGTACACACATCCCTCCGACACAAGTCAATGTAGTCTCATCAACATCACATCTGGAATGTGACTAGTGTCATATTATTTATTAGATTTTTAATACATCCATAAATTGTTGTATAAAATAAATCACTATCTACCAAAAACTATATTTAATCTAAAAACAATCAATAATGTGAAATTAATTTTAAAATTTTTAAAAATAAAATTTACCCATATTTGACCATTTCACTATTCCATTTCTAATTTAAACACCAAAATAGGTTTTAAATTAAATCAAAACTTTTTCAATGATAAGACCACCATGTTTCAATCAAAAACATTTAAACATTTTTCTCAAATAAAAAATTGAAATCAATTTCAAAAATTAACTTCTCAATTCAATGTAAAAATTTAAATTCAATTATTTAAATTGAAAAATTAAATTTTACATAACATTTCATAAATAATTTACAAATAAAATTAAATTGTGTGTTTTCCCAATTTCTGGCCAAATATAGCTAAAATCCCCAATTTACCAGAAATGAAGGTTATTGAATATGATAAAATAAATATTTATTTATGTCATGAAAATAATGGTTAATTAAATCGATCAATATAAAGTAGAACCACCTACATTAGGATAACATGATCAAGAAAAAATAATAACATATTTAGAAAATCCCAAGAAGAACTTCTACGATGAGGATCCGAGAATGAATCATAGCCTTAAGATCTAAATCATGTGTGATATGATCCTCCAACAACATAGAGATCAAAAAACCGCTAAGGAGGAGTGATGAAGAGATCGTGAGAGAAGAAACATGTCTGCAATTATTAACTAGAATGGATAAAATGAAAATCTCTACACATTGAATCACTTTGGATGGGGTTTATAGGAACAAAAACTATATGTTCAGAGCCCCAATGACCTAAAAATACATTCTAGGATGATTTTTCTTAAGGGGGGAATCAATTGGGGTTTGGGTATTTTTAAATTAATTTTTGTATTAATTAATAGTCACAGGAATAATTTATAATGAGGGACACACAAATTGGTCGGAATCTTCTCCCTAGCCATGTAGCCATGCTACTGGGGTTATACAGTTACTCCTTGGAGGATGATTTTATTTTCAACCCATTGTCCATACATTGAAACACCTGAAACCTGGGTTTTCACGGCCTTTACTATCAATGCATAGAGTTTTGGAAAATAATGTGCCAACCATGCACATCCCAAAATCAATTCAAAATATTCAAAAATTTACTTGACAAACTATTAAATGAGAACTAAATAATGCATGTTCCAAAGAGGGGTTTATTAGTACCTATAAATAATAATATGATGTTGTACCTTCCTTTCATCATGATCTTTGAAAAATGGCAATGTTACTCATTCTTGTGTTTAACCTATCAACTCTATGATTATAAAGTAATTCATTATTCGTAACCATAACTTTGGGTAATTTTAAAAATTAACATTAATGAATAAAAATGATAATAAATCCATGGTTAATATTCTCTTTATTATAATTCAATAATCACATTGACAATAATAAACATTACTCAATTATTTTTGGACAAATGAACTATTTATCATTAAAATGGTTGATGTGGAATTAATTTTATAAGTAATTGAACATGAAATGGTAAAATTTCAATTGAATGGAATTGAAAAAAAGAAAATACACATAATTGGGTAAATATGTATCCTATATATAGTATTTTGGGAAACAAAAAATGGATGTGACTAATCATACTCAAGGTACATGATCTCTCTAAACCACTCATTCCATAGGGTTTTGAACTCTATCTATCTTATTCAAATTATCTCACTATTAATGTTATATAATTCATCTAAATTCCCTATATATGTTTGTCATATATATACTTATTCTATTAAAAATTCCACTGATATGGTAGTAAATTATATATGATCATTTATGAAATTCATTCTTTTAAAAAATTATTTTATTTATGATATGAGGAATAAATATAAAACCCATTTTCATTACATAATAAATTATTATATTATGCTATATGATTGATTCTTTTTTGTGGAAAACATATATCATTAATATGTAATGATGGGTGAACCTAGATGGTCCTCCAAAGCATTAAGTAATTCTTTAGTGGCATGATCAATAATGTACGGTATTAGGGAGTAAACAAAATATATTTTGAGACATTTTCCACTATATGATATTTTATATGTTGTTACCTATTACATTATATATTATCATGCTATATAATGTTTCAACATTTCAAATGATTCCATGATCTTATCAAATCGTATTCATTATGATATTTTTTAATGAAAATACCCACGTTCCTTCTATTTTGTAATATCATTTATATAATTGAAAGATATTTTCAGTTTCCTAATCATGTTTATTCCCTTACATTGTATTTTGGTAAACCATTTATTTATTCCCATGGTTACCCATGTAGTTTTAAGAGCACAAATTTAATTTATGATCTCACATAGTCGAATTAAATTTAGATTCTATGTTTCTATTCCCTTTTATTTAATATGATAATATTATTCCAATCATACTAGCCCTTTATAACCCATGTGTTGTATTAATGGAAATTTATATCTGGGAATCATGTGAATATATATATAAGAGTCATGGATCACCGTATTTTTCACAAAACGACATTGTATCCCATTTTCCTCATGATATATTCCACAATTTAAGGGATTATCATTAATTCAATCATTCATAACACATTTAAATAATAATTTTATTTATCCCTAATATCAAATATCTAGAAATTCAATTTATTTAAAAACATATATCAAATCGTTTCTATTAGAAACTAATTTTTTTCATTTCATAATCCAACATCCACGGTTTGAAATGAAAGCTTAAGACTGTTATTTTAAAACCCAACCAAATAATTTTTATTGTCATAATTTTATGAATCATCATATTTAAATTATTTAAAAACATTATAAAATTTTTATATCAATAGATGTAGAAAATATGATTTATTTTAATTATTGAAATTTGACTTCAGAATATCAAAAAAATAATTTACAGAAACCACTTTAAGGATTTTTCATTACACTCACTATACCTTTGAAAGATTTTCAAGGGAAAAAATATTGTCTGAAAATAATTTGGAGATATCTATTATTTTAATGATCTAAAAAATATATAAATTAAGATGTATTGATTTAAAAAAACAACCATAATGAAAAAATTAAAAACCAAAATTGGTATCTTCATTAAGAATCATACACTATTACTCACACCATTATCAAAATTAGACATTAAAACAAACTTTTTTCTATAAAATATTTTGTGAATCCTTATTGACTACTCCAAATAGTAACAAAATTGAGGTAACACAAGTTTGGGTATTTTTTAAGAGTACCACATGCAATCTAGTTTGTGAATAGAAAAACATAATTTATATAGAATACATTTAAATTATAAACCTAATTATAAATGAAGATGTTTTAAATTCATTTTAAATAATGGATTCAAACATAAACCGGATAAAATAATTTATTCCTGATGTTTTCTCACTTCTATGTTACAAATAATAGAATTATATATAATCTAATTGTTGAATATAAAATTATTCATTTAAAAATATAATTTTCCATTATTGGGGTGGTGTGTATTGGTATAATGGTTTTCCATTAAATATAACATGAATTAGTTTTAGGGTAAGTGGAATTACCCATTATGTTGTTCATTTACCCATAATACCATTATATAGCTCTTGGAATTAAAAAAACATCCTCTAAATATCAGTCGTTACTGTTTCCTAACTATAATCTATCCATTAAAGAATGACATGTTATTTATATAAAATACCCTTATCCAACTAATATACCCTTGTACATCACATTTTTACCCTTTGAAAACATTTTCATGTGGTTTGGAAACCACAATCAAGAAACAAACACAAATTTTATAAAATTATTAAAGATAGGATTACCCATACATAATAACTATATGAAAACTAGCATACCATTATTCATATAATATTTACACATAAAAACATAAAAAATTCTGACTGAACAATTGTGTAGTGGTTTCATACACTTACATGACCCGTGAAAAGTTTTGTCAACCATTATGAATCACCCCATATGTATGAGTTGAGGCTCTGTAGAGATATACATGACTCATTTCCTGATTAATGTTTTTTATTAGAAGAAAATGATTTTTTTAAGAAAAATTAAACTTATATAAAATGGAAAATAATGATCTTGAAATTTCAACAGCACATCTAAACCCAAAAGATACTTCACCACCCGAAATATTTTCTTGAAATTGTATTTCTAGATGTTATGGTGATATTTCATTTGAAGATGTTTATCATCAAATATTTTTTAGGGATGTTACTACTACCGCTAGTATTGGAATGAAATAAAGGAATTCTATCTTCTATAGATGAATCTTCTATGGATATATTTTATGAGTTGTGCATTAATACATGAATATGTGTTAGAGAAACAAATCATGAAAGTTAGTGGGTGGAGATCATGATGAATGGATTGACATGGTTTTAAAATGTAGATAGAGGTGTGTGTGTGTACTAAAATAAAACGAGTGTGTTACCATGTAGACCCCATTCATGAAATAAGTGAAATGAGATATAGATACTTTAATAAAGGAGTATAAAACTAGATGAAGGATAAAGTTATAATGATGTTGGATATAGTAATAAGCAGTCTAGCATGGGGGAAAATGGATATTATATATTTATACAAACATATATAGTTTATATATCAATTGATATATATATATCTAAATAAATAATTTAATAAGATATTCATATATTTAATATAAAATTATAATAACAATCATGCTATTATTTATAATCTTTTAGTCTAATAAATAATTACAAAGAAAATATGACACACATAAATAATAATTTAGGACAAAATATGACAACTTAATGTTTAAAATTATACACTAAAGATATTTTTTCATTAATTATAAAATGAAAATTATTATATTATAAATAAATAGATAACAAAATTAATATTCTCATATATAAATTTTTCATTACATAGAAATTTGATAATAGGATTAGAACTCAAATTGAAAAAATACATAAATTAATTTAAAAACTATAAAAATATATGAGAATGTTTCAAAAAAATTTAAAAATGTACATGATCCGGAAAAAAATATGACTAATGATTATTTATTCCATTTTAACCATATATGAAAATAAAATATCTTTTATAATGAATTTTTTTGTACTACTACATCTATGAGGTAACTTCAATAATTTCTCACCCCATGTATCGTGATTGTTGATAGGGATGTAATTGAATTATAATTTTCATATTTATAATTAATTTTTTATTTTCCTGAGACAAATTATAATACACCATCATTCTCACCAATTTTTTATGAATTGATAACATTAACCATGTGTTTTGTATAATACCACCCACATTAAATAACATGTTCCATATTTATTTTATTTCGTTATCATTTATTAAAATCTATTAAAATAATAATCACAATATTAATTGTATTTGAAAATAACATTATTTTTATTTATTAATGATATTATTCCATAAGGACCACTTTCATAACAAAACCCATCCATTAATAGTTTTATTTTTCTTTTTGGATTAATTTAAACACTGAAACTAATGACAATATAAAACATTATTATTGATTACAATTAGAAATAAAATACTAATATTATTATTTAATAATAATAAAATTTTTATTTTTTTATTGTTTTTGGAATCATTTTATTAAGAATTTTTATATTTATAAAAAAATCATCCTCCTTCAATAAAATTACCTAAGTAAGTTGATAAAAAAATCCATTTTCAAGATTCATTAATAAAAAATCTAAGGAATGAGGTAAGTCATTTGTAAATAAATATATCATATTTATTTTATCAAATTATGTTTTCTTGTAGTGAAAAAAATATACTTGATTTTTTTGAAATTGAAATCTAATGGATTTCAAGAAATAATTAAATTTACTAACACGTGATTGTAAAAATATTTGACAACTAAACATTTTCCCTATAATTATTTTATCATAAATTATTTAAAAAATAGTAATGAATATCTGTAATTATTTGAATTATAAATGAATAAGAGTTATTTAGATATCATTATTGGATGTTTGAAAACATTTTAACAACCATGAATAAGGGTGAGATGTTGTCTTAACTCAAAACAATACATTTAAATATAATATCTTATCTTAGAAAATAATCAAAAATGATTTATTTTCCATACCCTATCATGATATTATGTCATATTACCACATAATTTATGGGAAATCATGTTTCACATTAATTTCATATTCTAATTCAATGAATCCCCAGTTCCACAAAAATTTAATTTTAATAAGAATAATTCACATATCTTATTATGGTATTCTTCCTCCATATCTAGGTTTTTAATTTTAGGAATAGTAATCCATTCTTGGATGGAATGATAATTTTTATCACATATGATCTATATATTTATGAACATGAATTGTTTTTTAGTTTCTATTATCCTATTAATGTTGTTTTTATTTAATAAATCAATAATTAAATATGTAAAACTTTTTTTCTCAAGATATTCATTTTTTATAACATCATAAAACATTTATAAGGGAGTTATTACTTTTTAGTGTCATATTATTTTATTTTATATTTAATAAAATGTTTTAGAAGATTTCAATTAATATAAAAAAAATAGTAATTTTGTAATGTATGTATGAAATAATGTCCATTAACAATGTTATTTAGAAATTTTTTCCAATCTATAAATTTTTCATATATCGACATATATGATTTACTATTAAATAATCCACTTTTTATAATGTTTTTTTTTGTTAATAATCTCTCATGTTTCTGATATTTCTTTTTATTTGATTCAGTTAAGAAATATTATAAAACCAATTTTAATAATGTGGATTAATTATGATAAGGTCAGTCACCTTATTTTCATGTCACAACAATATGTGTGGTTGATGATAGGTGAAATCATACATATCCTACAAATGGATTTAATTTGATTTTATATATTACCAGATAATGACCTTATAACATAAAAAAGTTTTTAAAAAATTTAATGAGTGTATAAAGATTATTTTTTCACAGTTTAAGGGTGGAAATACATGGATTTGTTCTCATCATGTTTCAAGCACCTACCATGACACCCTGATAGCTGAGGCTATCCCAAAATGGACCGAATGGAGTTCATGATCCTCATAGGTTTTGTGAATATAATCATAAATTATACAAGATAAATGTGGGAATGAATTTGATACATAAAAAATGGAAGAAATAAGTTTCATTCAATATGCTCATACTTCCATAGGGAGAATAAACCAGAAACCAAAAAGGTATTTTAACAAACCAATATAGAATGTCATCAATGTTCTCAAATGAATATTAGACATACTCAATGTTTGAAATGGGAATATCACACCATGTATTAATGATAAAAAATACACCTCCACCTAGTTTCCATTTATTTTTTTTTAGAAATAATAAAAGGAATTATAAAAAATTACTAATTCAAAGATATTCTGTGAGCTAAAAATCTCATTGGGGTCTTACAAAGATTTCGATTATAATATTTGATAACAATAAACAAAATACAAATTTCATTTTAAATAAATCCTAGAATTAAAATACAATTTCATATTAATAAAAAACATGATTACATTTCACAATAGATTGAAATATTAAACAAAGGATTAAAAATTTAATTACAACAATATATTATTTAAATAACTATTCATGAGTAAATAATTGTTACAATATAATGTAATTAATAATAAATATAATAACAATAAACACCATACTGATCTACCATGAATTCTGATAATTTCTAGATAAATGATCATCAGAATATCATATTAGTGATCATGGAAATATGTGTACACATGTACCACTTGATTAGAATAAATTTGTCTCATTATTATCTTATCTATCATAATATCTTCTTTACTATATTATTTTTTAGTTTTCATTAATAAATTTTTTCTAATGAATTACTATAATATCATGCGTGTCACAAATATCCCACATTATTCCAAGGCCCATATGTTTTCAACTAATCAATACAATGACGAAAAATACTTCAATTTAAAATTAAACATCACCCTCATTTTTAATTGTCCAATTTTTCTTTTAATATCCAAATTAACCATCAAAAAAATTATGGGGTTTTCTTAAATTCATGCAATAACATCGAATCATATCATTTTTTATCAATTGAATTTAATCCTCTTTTAAATAAAATGTAATATCTATCCAAAAATTATATCTATTACTAATTATTCCTTATATTTTATTTCAATTAGAATTGTGTCCTTTTCCAAAATTTGATTCCAAAAATATTCAATTCCAATATTTCATAAAATTGGGGTTTCATAAATCCATTTTTTTCAATATAAATAAAATCAATAGATTCATTTTTTAATAATATTGGAAAACTAAAATGAATGAACCTACCTTTAATCATCAAAAACATGGATCATGAAACCACAATGAGAATATCTGATGAAGATTGACGATAATGATGATAAGTAAATCAATCATAGAATCAAGATTCAAAACTATGGTGTTTAGATCCATAGAACATGTGATGATGTTAAAAAATCAATAGAGGAAGTAATGATATATTGGGAGTGAAATAATGTGAGGATATCCACTTACTGTAGAGGGCTTATACCTTCCACGGGATCATAAATTAATCAATTATAGTTGTTGGATAAAATAAAAATGGTTTTTGAGATCCATAATAACCTAGTAATTACTTATCATATGGTTTAGGGTTGATATTAAGGTCAAATATCTATAAGTTATTTTGTATATTTTTCATGAATAAAAATTCATACGTGAATTGTTAGTTGGGTACGAATTAATTTTTTTAAGAATTGTGTTCCCTAACCAAACAACCCTCTATATGGGTTCAATGTTTTTACTAGATTGGAGCATAATTTTTAAAAATATGCATCAACCATTAAACACCCCACAACCGAGGGTTTCATGGTTTTCTCATGGTGGATTGAGGGTTAGAGAAAACAATTCACCTATAGTGAACATCATAGAACGTAAAAACCCCGATGGAAAACCATGAACATGTCATGATAAAAAAGGTGGGTTTAGGAATACCTAATTACCCATAACATGATTTCATAACTTATTAAACATAAAAACATTATGTTTATAATAATAAAAATAATATTTTTCATATAAAAAATATAATACCTCTTATATATCTAAAATTACCCCATCTCCTACATCTCATTAATATCATAATCACGATACCCCAGAACATGGACCAGGCGAATCATCCACTGATTTTGTATCTTTATCTCAGACTCATGAATCCTAGATAGATTCTCAACTATGGAAAAATGTTGTTCACCATCATGACCATCCCACCTCAATACATGATATTGTTTGGAAATATACTTCTAATGGTCTGATATATGGAACACATTATGTATTAACATTAACTATGGTGGAATCTATAAATAGAAATCATTATTCCAAACATACGAATTATCAATAAAAAGGTCCGACAAAACGAAGATCACACTTACCATTATTTCTATGATGTTAATGTCTAATGGAATTAGAATAATTCTAGAACACCACGTCACCCACTAATTACTCCAAATTTCTATCCTGGAGATCAACATAATATTTATAAAATCATTATGAAATCAACAACCATTGATGAGTCCACTGTATATTTTTTTCCTATAATTGATGAAAGTAGGTCCAACCAATGAAAATTCACTTTTCATACAAAATATAATAGTGATTTACAATTCCATTAATATAATTATTCAAAAGAAACAATTATTATATATGACTAGAATATATAATTAAATGTAAACTCACCCAGTCGCAAAAGGCTATCCAAATCTCTATCATTTTCATGAACGATGGCATAATGTATGTGCTAAGAAATTTATATATCCATCTATATCTGCCTATATATCTTAGTATACTATTTCATACTCAAACAAATCCTAGCTCTCAATTCATCAATGATGTATCTCAAAAAAATAGTAGTAAAATTATGTTCTCAATCATATACTTTAGTAATTGGAACTCTGTCAAATGAAAAATATCATTCACTTAATGATTTATAAAATCCTTTATTTGGTTGTATCACAAATGGGTATAAAGTTGATATTATTTACTTAGTCTACATATCTTTAACTATATCAATTTTTTTTCTTTTGGTACCTATAATCCCCCATAAAAAATCAATATAAATATCATACCACACCCATGTCAGCATTGGGATTGGTAGAACAAAACATGAATATCCATGAGGGTCCCCTTTCAACTATTAGAAAATATAACAATATGAAATAATGTATGTGTTGTCCTATATAATAAATGTTCACTATAATCATCATCAAATGTCATAGAACATGCTTGGGTTTTCTAAGTGGACATCCCACTAGGAACCACAAAAACCCACGAACACAACATTCTTGATAGCGTATGGAATAAAAACTAGTTCCAGAAACATCGAAAACCCAACATGGAAATTGAATACATAACTATGGTACCCCTTAAATATCAAAGATCTAATGAAATATAATTCATCATCATATTTCTATTGTTGAATAATAGTCACCAAAATGGTGGTTTTCAACTGAACACTAAACAAGAAAACCCTGAACTCTATTTCCCCATACATCTATATGAATCTTTGAAAAAATGCACCATTCAGATAAACTCCTATAGTTATTTTTAATGGAATGTATGGGAAGATTCATTCTCAGTGCATCGAAAACAACATCCCCCTTCCCCAGGGTACATCCAACCTAGAAAATAAATAATTTCAAAATATCCACTAATTACTATAAGGGAAACTAAATTATTTTCAGTATACGATATAAACATTTATCTTGTGGAAAAAATGGTAATATTTTTTTAGAAAATATAATGCCACTAAATCATTAGAATATACATCAAATATTCCAGTTCTAGGTCATTTTTAGGATAATTCATCACTTTTTACATTTTCTGTCGATATCCATAGGTAATTATATTATCACCATGTAAATAAAATAACCCAAACCTAAACCTGATGCATTATAGAAGAAATCATATGCATGACCGACCTTTATAAGTGTCGACATCATAACCACAGATAAAAGAGTTTTTTTCTCATCAAAATAACTATAGAACATATCGTCCCAATAAATCATCACTCCCTTCTGTGTGAGAGAGGTTAGTGTAGAGGATGTATTCCAGAAATAAATTATGAACCAAAAATAGTATCCCACTTTAAATATGAATTTCTAAATTTGGAAATTATTACATGGTTTCTCATATATAATAAAAACTATCAATATCTCAAGATAAATTGAGATTCCATTTTCTGAGTACATATGTCCCATGAAATTCACTTATAGACTCCATAAATCCAATTTTAATAGATTTTCCTACTACTTGTCAATTATCAAAAAATTCATAACATCTCATAGGTTAATCAAATGATCATATTTAGTATTAATGTAGACCAATATATACTCCTTGAGGACAAACAAATATCATTATACTTTTGATATATAATTTTGATAAAATTCACAAGGACTACATGAGAATTTGATAGACCAAATTTCATACCAAGATACTCGTAATGGTCCTACATTCACTATACTGATGATTTAATTATGTTATATTATTTTATTATCAATAGTTGGAAACCAAATCAAATCATAGTCTTCGAAAACCACATCCCCCCTTTAACTAGTCATATTGACCATCAATATATAGAGAAAGATAATTATTCATTATCAAAACTCTATTGATATTCCTATAATTGACAGATTGGCTACGTCTCCCATTAAATATCATGGAATGCATAATAGTGTTCTTCCATGGTTACACACAAGGGTTTCTAAAACAATTCTCTAAAATAGCATGCAGCAAAACATCAACACATTCGTTTTATCTTGTGACATACCATTTGATGGTATATATATTGGATATGTACTAATAAATAAATTATCAGAAAACTCAACCAGCCTTATTTTTGTGAAACCATAGATGTTAGGATGAAAAACATCATGAAACTCAACTATAACTATAGGAAAATCACCTTTCAAATATTATTTCACTAAAAAAATCAAACACCATTATTGCATTCCCTAACTCTAGATAATATTGTACATATCTACTTGACCTCGAGTCCCATTCCCCATAAATGATATGTTACAACCAACATTGAAAGCTAAAAGAGACCTATTGTAGATAACACTTAATATAGAATTCATAATCATTGATCATATGCATCTCAAAATTATTATTTACATGATTCATGTTGAGAACTATAATATCCCCAAAAAGATAAATGTCTATTACAGGGAAAACACTAGAATAACAATTCAAAACATGATCTCTCTTTGTTTTGAGGGGTTTACTAATATACATCACATAATAAAAAGTCACTCTAGTATAATTTTTGAGATTAAAAATATGATCCAATATAAAAGAATGATATGGAGAAATATTAAATAAATATGCCAGAAATGATGAATCTATAGTGATTGTATTGTTCAATGTATCTTAACTCATATGTGATTCCTCTGGATAATCATCCACAATGTGAAGAAGCATCAATATTGATTAATGTGGGTGGAAAAAAATTGTTAAAGATGTATCTTATTGAACAAAAATACATTTTAGAGAGTATGAACCCATTATAATTCATGAAGCATAGATAAAATTAAAATATTTCTACAATTATCCTAATAAACCATAGGATCTTCTTATCATCAGTGGCTTAATAAAAACTCATTTTAGGTGCCTTGTTTTTATAAACTATAAGAAAACAAATTCAATATTCTAGGATCATTAGTAGGTCTATAAGTTACCTGATATAAATACCCTAAATTAATATCATCACACATTTTATTTATTTTAAATGAACTCAAATAACACCCACTTGGAGATTAAGAATTTCTCATCAACACTGACATACCATCTAGATCATGATCAATCATAAATTACATTTACAAATAATTTGTATAATAATATATATTCTACATAATATATTTATATTAAAATTATTATTGATGTTTTATCTAGATCTATTTTGTAACAATCTTCTCATTTTATACAATATATTTTATATATTAATAATATTTTTAAAGAGGATTCCATATTTCGTCATACTCCTATCAGTATGATCAATTTTGAAAAAAATTCATAGACACAGACATCTCCAATGAAAATGGATTTAATTCTGATAGTGAAAATAACTTGAATTTCCTTCAACTATAATAACTCATGCCTTTTATCCTTCAAATTCTTGTCCCACCATCTCCTACAAGGTCCCTCTATCTTAAAGGTAGCACACATTACCTAGATAACTTCAAAATCATCCATATAATTAAAGGAATGTTCAATATTACTCAACATATCATAAAAATCATTTTTGATTATTTGAGTGGTAAAAAGTTGATGGGTTTTTTTATAGGGACTCCTAATCATGAATATGATACTCATCCCTCTATGATTCGACATATTTATCCAGAATGGAAATCCATGAAGTTTCTTATCCCAGAGTATGTACAAGATGAACAATAATCTAAAATATATTATTTTCAATGAGAGTGTTTTCTTCCAATGGATAATTATAAGATTTCTCAGGGGTCATATTCATATGTCTTCTTATGTAATCATCCATGTTTTTTCAGAAATTGATTATGAGAAGAAATCTGATTATTTTTCTTTCAGATTCTTTTAATGGATAAAATAGTCTACTTCACAAAGAAGATTATCTCAAATAATTTTTCAGACCACTCTATTGGTCCTAAAATATATTTTATATCCTATGATAGGGGTTTTGTAACGACCCAAACATTCATTAATGGAAATCCATCTTTATCTTATTAAATATAACTTTATGTAAAATGTTTATATAAAATTTCAACATATTTGGTTTTATGTTTTTGTATTATAAAACGCTGTTAATATTTATTACCGTTGTTAATATCACCGTTGAAAAGTGAAGACATTATTAGTTTAAATATAGGGCTTTAACAAATCCAATTTACCCAGAAAAAGGAAGTGAGGGCCTCATCCAGTAGACGTGCCCCGTATGAAGACAATTTTTTAGATATTGGAATTTAGGTTGCATCATTGGGCTTTTCTCTTGACCATTCCCAATCTGTGCATGAATATGTTAAGCTCGAGCAGAACAGCATATGGGAGAAGTGGATAATGATAGATATTACCACCCGAGCAATGTAATCTGACCCACCCAAAGAGTCTGTCACCATCACACACCATACCCTTCAGTCTTATGCGGGTGTTATAAGTGGTTATGTAACAAGACATTAGCACTATGTTCATGTACATTATTTTTTTATATAATAATGAATATAACTTCATTTTATTATTGTTACCTTGTAGATGGTTTTTAAAGCAAGACCTGTATTTTTAGTTAATATTAAACTATGAAATTTATTTTGATGAATTAATGGATTTTTGAATTAAATAATATTTTAATAATTTATTATTATTATTATTAAATTAATTTATATTAAATATTAATGATTATATAATTTTATGAATGAAATCTTAATTTATATTTAGGATTGAAAGCCATTTTTGTCAAAACCAGTGAATTTTCGATAAATGTCGGTATTTATTTTAAAAGTAAAAATTAATATATTTACAAAAATAATATATATTAAATAAATATTATTTCTGAAATCAAGATGTCCATATTATCTAATGGTGAATTTTTCAGAGTTTTATGAGATAGTAAAATTTTTGGGTAAAAATTAAATACCATTTAAATATATAATGTGTTTTATGAAATCATAATGATCCAATAGTGATGTAATAAAATACTAAAATCCTTAGAATTAGAAAATCCTAGTGTGGACTTGTAGATAAGACTATGTATAATAAAAACATATCTATGTTTGGGTGAGTATTGACTAAGTGGTTTATCAAACAAATACATCCGTGTCTGGATATGAGCAGGTAGAGGCGGCTCCGGAACACATGTATACTAGCGGTAAATTCTGAAAACACCACATTGAGCTAGACTCAAAAGGGAACTGTTGTACAATAATATTCCTTACTGCACTCTGGGTTACGACACTCCCAGGAGATATGATTTTGTAAATTCACAAGCTTAGTATCAACCATTATGAAGGGGCAAAAAATTCCCAAAGAATATATGTTATAATGTAGATCTTGGATAACATATACTGAAGCTAATAGATTCATATGTTAAGGATATAAGAGTTATTTATAAGTCATCATCTTTTTCCTTGTATTGCCTTTTATGTGTTACCCCTAACATTAATTTTATTCTAACCAATGGTAGATAATATGAGGACTCAGGCTAACAATCGATGTGATAATCAATGTGATAATTGTACTAATGGGATACCCAATCCCATGGGAGCGGGAATCGTGATCTTTTTCATGATTCTCTCTCAGCTAACTCAAGATTTGAATAGAAACACGGGTCAAGAGGAACGTTGAACCCACCTAAGAATGAAAAAGTCTCCATCATGAGCTTCATGAGACAAAGGCCTCCTACTTTAAAGGGATCATTTGATCCCTCAATCGCTGAACAATGGATCAACTCCATTGAATATAGCTTCTCCATCCATCAATGCTCTGAACAAGAGAAGGTTCTCCTAGCTGCTTATCGTATGGAGGGTGAATAAAATCAATGGTGGACATTGATCAAAAATACAAAGCCTGAGGAGGAAATCGAGCCATTGGAATGGAAGAATTTTCAGAAGATGTTTTTTGATAAATATTTTCCACACACCCTCTGACTTGAGATGGAAAGGGACATCCTTGGAATCAAGAAAAAATTTGAATAATCTGGTGTACCGTACATGGAAAACATCCCATGTCTTGCATGATATTATTTTTTCTTTGTCATTACCCACGAATGCATGGTTGGCTGCTTGTTTGGTGGGCTAAAACCTAGCCTACGAAAATCACTGGAAATCTGAGACATCGACAGCTATGTGGAAATTGTCCAATGTACCCTCAATGTCAAAATGGAGATCGAAAAATCTTAGGGGTATCACGTGGATAAGAAGCGTAAAGTGGACTTAAATACTGGCGGTCCGATGCATAAATCCAACACTCCTAAGAATTCCAGCACCCTGCTTTCCAAAGGTGCAGAAATAAGAACCCTAGAAATTGCCTGAAGGGTAAGATAAAATGCTTTTGTTGTGGAAGAGAAGGTCACCTGGCTGTTAATTGTCGTCATGAAAAACCCATGGCTATGACAGAGGAGAGGAATAATATGTTATAATCTTAACACATTGTTCATTGCTACAACTTCAAAGAACCAGAGAACCTTTCAATTCAGTTCCCTAATCCAAGGGTTTTCAAAGGCAACCAACAAAATCCATGGCATGAAGGGCGGGTATTTTCCATCTCTACTACCGAAATGAACCATGGCGACAGGTACACTAGTTATTCATTCAATAATAGAGACTGTACTTTTTGATTTAGGTTCTATGTATTTTTTTATATCTCAAAATTTCAGTAGAACAATCCTGCCACAACTACAAATCATTGAAGTGAAGATGTCGGTGAGTATGGAAAATGGGGAAATCATTGCATCCCATGAATATAAATCTCCATATCTTAATATGTAGATTAAACTACTCGAAAAACCTCTTCTTACATTCTCTGGAGGAATTTGATGCAATTCGTGGCATGTATTGGCTTTCCTTATATAGAGCCAACATAAATTGTTGTTAGAGATAAACCACTCTCCAAATGGAGAATCAACCCTTGATTCTTTACAAGTGAAAGAAGGAAACTAAATCTTCTTTAGCTCCATAATATCAAGCATGGATATTACTGCCCTATGAGAACGTGTATATGACTCAGATGATTGATTCTAAGGATGAATCCATCATAGAGGACATGCCTTTTGTGAGGGAATTCACTGAAGTGTTTACCGATGAATTTCCTGGTCTTCCTCCTAGAAGATATGTTGAATTCTCAAATGATCTTATTCTTGGGGAATTTTCAATATCCAAAAATCAGTATAGAATGGATGTTGTGGAGATTGAAGAGCTGAAGAAACAACTATAAGAGAATTTGGATAAAGGGTTTATTCTCCCAGGTGCTTCACCACGGGGTGCACCACTCCTCTTTGTTAAGAATAAGGATGGGTCAGTGTGCCTTTACATTAATAATCGTGAGCTCAACCAAATCACGGTAAAGAACAACTATCCTCTACCACGAATTGATGACTTGTCTGATTAGCTGTATGGAGAATAATACTTTTCCAAGGTGGATTTGGAGTCGGAATATTATCAAGTAAGTGTGAAGAAGGAAGGTATCCCCAAGACTACTTTTCGTACAAGATACGGTGACTATAAATTCATAGTAATGTCTTTTGAACTCAGTAATTCTCCAGAAATCTTCATGGATATGTTGAATAGTGTATTTAAATATTACCTCGACATATTTGTGGTAGTATTTATAGATGATTTTCTGATATACACCAAAACCAAAGAGGATCATGAAAATAATCTAATAAATGTACTAGAGATCTTATGGAAGGGGAAGCTCTATGAAAAGTACAGAAAGTGTGTGTTCTGGTTGAAGGAGGTATCATTCTTGGTCTACATCATCACAAGTAATGGGATATCTATGGATCCCAAAAAAACAGATGAAATTGAGCTATGGATGAGGCTAACAACGGTACAGATATCCGTAGCTTCTTGGGGTTAGCCTGATATTAATGATGATTGGTGAGAAACATCTCATAAATGTCCAAAACTCTTAAAAAGCTAAATCAGAAGGGAGTAAAGTTTTCCTGGAGTGATAAATGCCAATAAATCATTGAGGATTTGAAAAGGAAGAATATCAATACGCCTGTTCTTACTTTACCCACAAGCAGAGAACTTTTTGTGGTATTTTGTGTTGCTTAGAAGAAGGGTATTTGAGGTGTGTTGATGCATAATGAATAAGTCATTTGATATGATTCAAATTAATTGAGAGTTCATGAATAGAACTATCCAACACATGACATCGATTTTTTTGTAGTGATCATCATTTTGGAAATTTGGTGGCATTATCTCTTTGGGGAGAAGTGTTAAATATATACAGACCACAAAATCCCCAGGTATATATTCACACATAAAGGGTTGAATATACGCCAACGAAGATGGTTAGAGATGATCATAGTCAATGACTGCTCAATACATTTCCACCTTAGGAAATTGAACAAGGTGGTGGATTTTTTTTGTAGAAAGGACCATGCGATTCTATCATTGATTAGAATTGAAAACAATCCAATATTCATAGATTTGACGACGATGGACATGGGAATCACAACGATCGGAACATCATCAATCCAATCAAAAATTATTGCCCAACTGCCACTTCTGTAAAGGTTAAAAGATGTAGAAAAGGATGATGTGGGAATTTAGGAAAAAAATGGAAGCTACTGGAAAAGGAAAATCCTCGAAGTTTAATGTTAATGAAGAAGGAATTGTGAGATTTGGGAAAAGACTATGTGTTACATCATGTCCGGAGCAGAAGAAGGAAATTTTGGGTGATACACATAGTTCAAATTTCTCTATTCACCCAGGAAACACAATGGTGTATCAATATCTCTAAGAGAAATATTGGTGGGATAATATAAAGAAGGATATCGCTGAATATACATCAAAGTTTCTAGTGTGTCAGCATGGTAATGAAGAAAGGAAGATGTCTAAGAGGATGATGCATCCATTTCCCATACCAAAATTGAAATCGGAGAACATCACCATGGACTTTGTCACCAGACATCCAAAGTCATCTAAAGGCAACAATGTAATCTTGGTTGTAATGGATAATCTTACAAAGGCTGGACACTTCATTTACAATTGGGAGAAATTTTCAATGGATCAACTAACACAGATATATATATCAAGGAAGTGGTAATATTTCTTAGAGTTCCACTATCTATTGTGTCCAATCGATATCCAAGATTCACCTCTACGTTCTCGAGGAGTCTTCAACATGCTGTAAATACTGAACTGAACTTCAGTATGGCCTATCGTCCTCAAACAGATGGCCAATATGAGTGGACTATCCAGACACTTGAAGATATGTTGAGAGCGTGCTCAATAGACATTAAAGGAGGATGGGATCAACATCTTCCTTTGGATGAGTTCTATAATAATAAAAGTTTCCACTCAAGCATCCAAATTTCACAATATGAAGCCATTTATGGGAAAAGGTGTAGGACACCGGCATGTTGGGATGAGGTCGGTGAGCGTAAGCTACATGGACCAGAATTGGTCGATGAAATGGTGGAGAAGGAGAATACCATTCAGCAGCATATCAAGATAGGCCAGAGTCGATATAAGAGTTATGCAGATAACCGTCAATGATACCTTTAGTTTAAAGACAGATTCATGGTTTTTCTATTCATTTCCCCTTGGTCAAAGGTCATGAGGATTGTAATGAAAAGAAAGTAATGTCCAAGGTACATCATCCCCTTCAAGATTCTTGATCATGTTAGGGTTGTGGCCTATCGTCTAGCACCTCCACCTACCATGGGCAAGGTACATGATGTATTTCATGTATCCCTTCTATGGAAGTACATACCAGACCCTTCACATGTACTCTCTTCATAGTAGGTATAGTTAGAGGATGATCTTTCTTATGAGAAGCAACCAGTGAAGAACTTAGACCATAAAGAAAAAAGTTCTACGAAATAAGACAATTCCCCTTATCATGGTGTTGTGACGAAACCAACAGTTTGAAGAAGTGATGTGGGAATTAGTGGAAGTGATGAAGTATAGTTACCTCCATTTGTTTTAGTGTGGAAAAAAGAAATTTCAAGGGAAAAATTTCTTAAGGTGGGAGGATTGTAACGACCCAAAATTTCATAAATGGAAATCCCTCTTGATATAATTATATGTCTCATTATGTAAAATGTTTATTTAAAATGTCAACTTATTTGGTTTTATGTTATATAATTTTAAATCTTGTTATGAATTGTGACCTCCATTAATATATCCATTTAATAGTGATCACATGATGAGTATAAATATAGGTTTTTAACAAATCCAATTTACTCAAACAAAGGAAGAGATGGCCCCATCTAGTAGACGTGCCCCATACGAAGCCCATTTTTCAGAGCTCAGAAAGGAGTTTGTGTCTTTGGGATTTACTCTTGACCAATCCCAATCTGAACTTGAATTTTTTAATCTTGAGCAGAACCTCCTATGAGAGAAGTGGAAGTTCATAGAGATTACCACTCTTGCAATGTTATCCTAGCCAACCCAAGAGTCGGTCACCATCACACGCCTTACCATTAGGTCTTATGTGGGTGTTATAAGGTTTTATGTGAAAATAAATTAGCACTATGTTCATGTACATTATTTTGTAATATAACAATTAATATACCTTCATTTTATTATTGTTACCTTGTAGATGGATTTTAAAGCACAAGTAGTGTTTTTAGTTAATATTGAACAAAGAAATCTAATGTGATGAATTAATGGATTTTTGAATTAAATAATAATTTTATAAAATATTATTATTATTAAATTATTTTTTAGTAAATTTAAATGATTGTATAATTTTATGAATCGAATAGTTATTTTTATTATGGTTTGTATGCCATTACTGTGAAAACCCATGAATTTTCGATAAATGACTTTTTTTATATTAAAAGTAAAAATTTACATATTTATAATATTATTTAGATAAAATAAATATGATTTTTTGAATCAGGATATATAAATTATCCAATGGTGATTTTTCAATAATTTTTTGAGACAGTCAAATTTTTGGGTAAAAAGTAAATACCATTTAAATATATATTGGGTTTTAGGACATCATAATTACCCAATAGTTATGTAATAATATAATATAATCCTTATTTTCCTATAATATAGGTTTTAACATTAAAATAATATGATTTTGGGTTTGATTGAATTATTTTACAAAGCATTATTGGAACCTTTAATGCTTATTAAACATATTGTCTTTTTAAATTGATTTCATTGGGAGTGTGACTAACCTCCACATATGCAACCCCATTATTTTAGAAATTCAAACTTTAGCCATATAAAATATTTTTTTTCCATTTCCATTAACCAAAATCCATGGGAAAATCCTATGGGCTATTTTTTGGATTGGATTAGATTATTGTGAGTTGTCCCAAAGTAAAATAATAAAGAATCCCCTCACATTTCCTATATAAACCCTCCAAATCTCCCAATTAATCCTCACTCAATGCCTTTGGTGTTCGTAAAAAAATCTTCCCTCCTCACTAAAAATATTTCGGAGGTTCCTGAAGCTCTCAAGAAGCCACTCTCAAGCCTCTCTCAGGCCTTTTGAAGCACACTTCAAAGTAAGGTTTTTTTATTCTTTTCTCATTTTTGTCCAATATTCATTAAATTGTTATTCCCTTTTAATTTAAATTATAAATGTTGGGGGTATTGCTTCCTACCTCCCCCATACTACCCTCATTATGTGTGAATGATGGGAGACCCCTTTCTCTCTCATTAAATTCCACCCATGTATACCTGTTACTATGCTGAAATTCCGAATGGAATTTCTCTCTCCACATTTACATTCAAGTAATTATTTTGTATCATGACTATAAATTCCATTTAAATTGTTGGGACATGTATCTATAAGACCCCCTTAATTTCCATTTCATGTAAATATTATGAGACGCCCCTTTCTCTCTCAACAACCATTTTTATGAATTCTTACGTCGCGCCGTTATGGTGTAGAAACTGCACCATTTTACAAGCCAATGTCCCTGTGTAGTGAATACCATGCCCATTTCTCTATCAAGGGTATTCACCTATTTTAAATTTACTTATTATTTAATGTTTTTCATTTATTTATTCTACTTTCCTTTCTCGTGGAATAAATTATGGTATTTTATGAATCCATTTTATATGATCCATGTGGCACACTAATGAATTAAATGAAATGTTTAGGAATAATGTGCCCTTATAGCGCTCTAATGCATTGGATAAAGTATAATATCAGGATATGTCATGTTCATTTGTGTTTACTCATGATAATTCAAGTAAACAAGGTTTTAGTCAAGCTTCATGTGAAACGAGGATATACTCATATTTCATGTGCAAAGAGCCTTGGCTCATGCTAATTCCATGTTAAGTGTTGTTGCCATATTTCCATGTTATGATTATCATGCCTTTATGTTTATGCTTTTATATAGCTCTATTGACAGGACTATTGTCTAACATGTATTGTATACCACATGTTATTCCATGATTATTCCTATACTGGGCATTATTGCTCATGATTTTCGTATGCATGTCCTTATGTTATCCCATGTAATGCTATGTACGAGGGATTGTAGTGGTCATGTAAATGATGTTTTCAATAAAGATGTTTCATTTCATCTGGTAAGTTGTTATGTAATGATCCTAAGCCCCAAAGACACTAGAACTCTTAATCTTATATATTTTATCAAATGATTTTTATGTAATAAATTATGTTTAATATTCTAATTAATGATCAGGGTTGTCATAGGTTGGGTAAAATTAAAAGCTATTCTAATTTTAGCAGAATAAATAATGATTAATATTTAATAAATTAAATATTTATTTATTTTTATAGGTTCGTTACATTATATTATTTAATGTTGTGTAGTATTGAAATTTTATCACTTCAATATCTGGAATATTGATTTTTTCATCAATAGGGCATAAAATCTATTTTGGAATCGGGGCTGGTGTGGGACCCTTTTTCATTTCCTTTTATATTCATCATATTATTTATTATTTTTTCCTTATGTTATTTTCTGCAGAGATTCTCATGTATGTTCCTATGGAATCCCATTCACATGAATGAGACAGAGGGTGGATAGGAATGTGGATAAATAGAATGAAAGAGGGATAGAAATATATATATATATTGTGGTAGATCTCAAGACACACAACATCACCATGCTATAACCATAGGCAGTAGTATTGGGTAAAGTTTCAGAGGATTATTCCCAAAGGAATGCCTCTTTATTTTTTATTAAAATACAAATTATTTAACTGATTTGATATTTCAAATATAAATTATTCTTTATTATTCACACTTATAATCCAATGTACAACTTTTTTATTGAAAATGGTAGTTTTAGGGTGATTTAGAAGTTTTTCATGTTTGGAGACCCATCTACATTGCATTTTGTTCAACAAAAACTCTTTGTGTGTTCTATAGTTTTTGGAAGTATATGTTTTTAAAGAACCCTCTCTGTATTATGGGGTACACACCATAGAAATGTACTCCAACGTGTATCCAAGTACCGGAGGAATGTACATGTGTAGGGGGACATGGACATGTAGAGTACACAGCCAGACCCCATGTGGGTCACATGTAATGTGGTAGTACCCAACTAGACCAAGTACATGGTCAATCTATTTGAGGGACACAATCATGTACCCTATATAGGTTTACAAATGTGTACCTATAGTACACATTTTGTACATGGGAGTTTAGAAGCCATGTCCAGCCATAGTACATTCTTGTTTAGGGTTTTTGGATTAAATGTTGTGTTCTCAAGGAGTCATAATGTGTACCACCCATTTTCCACCATCAATTGTTTTTTTGGTGTCCTTTCAACCATGATACCTAATTTTACCTCAAGAGCAGTCAATTTTGAGGTGAAATCCACATAGATTATGATTTTAAAACCTGAGAGGTATTTTGAGGACTCAAAGATTTCATTTCATTGATGAAGAGGTTTTTCCTTTCATATTCATATCAAGTGTCTCCTTAGATTGAGTCTAATTATGATTAATATGTGATATATCTTCCTTGGTAGAAAGCCTTTGTGGCATTCCCCTTTGAGTTATTTTCTCTTATGATATGTTCCTTTTTGTCCATATTGTCCATGAGACTAGTTTTATTGAGGATATATTATATGATTCATATTTTTATGTTTCTTCCCAGAGGATCTCTATTAATAAGTGTATATCATATTTTGTATGTAGGGTACCATTGACGAGTGAATTAATTTACTATATGATATAGGGAGTTTCCTATAGTACCCCATTACATATATACAAATACAAGGATACCAGGTTGGGTTCATTTAAAATCTACACTATTGAGTGTCCTCTATAGTATATCATTTATTATGTACTGTCATGAGGATCCCCTATTGGATGCCTCTGTTTTTATACCGATTGATGACCCCTTATTAGATTCGTCCTTTTACATTTAAACTACGGATCGTGAGTAAGACGTTTTTTCTTATGTGGGCCATTAGGATCATATATATGATTTCTCCTTCTCATTTTTTCCAAGGATCAAATTTAAGATCCCTCTAACTGTTTGTCTTGAGGGATTAGTGGGTACCTGATGTTTTACCAGTTCATGGTCTGTATGTTGGGTTTGTTTGGGTAGAGATGTTTATGGGTGTCACCTTAGAAACTATGTTAAACATGTATGACCATGGGTTTGTGTAAGTAGTCTTAGGAATCAGGATTTCAACCATTGTTTCTATTTCTTTATGATTTTACTTGTTTATTTCTAATAAAAACATCTTAACAAGAGGTGATTCTTGGTTGGTAGTTGTTTAGATCGAAATAGGGTGTATTTTTTTTTGGGATGCCCAAACATTCCTCTAGAGATCTGGATTTTGAGAGATGTTATTTCATATAAGAATATGTATACCAAGAGGTACTTTCTGGAGCATTTCTACTGATATAATATAGTTGATTATTATTTTATTGGGGTTTTAATAAGTGTGTTCTAGAATCCATATATTGGACCCACTAATATGATATACATTCATGATGTCCCTAGTAACGATCCTCATGGATGATTCAACTCACCTGGGGGGTATGAGGATGATTACTCACTCCTCTTGTTTAAATCTAATGAGGATGATTAATATCTCCCAAATATGATAATAATTTTCAATTATAATTCTCTCTAGAGGGATAGTGATGATTCCACTCTCATATATTGGTAAATTAGTTTTTGATTATCTGCATGATATCTCACATAATTTGAATCCTGGAGTGGATAAACTCTTATGGATGATATATATAATTCTTATATCCCTTATTAGAGACTATAGGGGGGGGAATGGTGTCTCACTTGTCAGTTATCCATAAACGATGTCTAGGCGTTAGACCCATAGGGATAATCTATGTTTTTGACACTTGTGTAAAAAACATTTAACACGTCCGAATTTTTTATGTCGGTTCTATATAACTGACGTGAAAAGCAGCAAAAATCAATTTATCACGTCTGTTATAAAATAACTGACATGATATATCGATCACGATCCATTTTTAACATCGATTATTTTTATAAATACTGATATATGATTTTTTTATTCCGGTTATGTAATAACTGATGTGAAAATCGAATCTGGTGTGCTTTATCACGTCAGATTATTTATAACCGCTGTGGTAATGAAAATCTCGGCGCTTTATCACATCAGTTATAAAAAACCTGACTTGATGATGCTCCATTTTTAACATCAGTTATTTTATAACTGATGTTAGAAATTAATTTATATGTCGGTTATTTAATAACAGACATAAAAAAAATAGACAACAATAGTTTATAATGTCAGTTATTAAATAACTGACTCTATAATGCTATTAAATGATTTATCGCACCTCGCATTCAGTCATTCTGTTTTCATCGATCGGGCGACCCTGCGACTCATCACTCCCATCCGGAAAACCCAGAAAGGGATTCATCGAAGTCATTCCCTCTAGCCTCATTTTTCGAACATCATTCATCATATTTTTTGTCTCCAGATCTATCAGGTTGACTCGCAACACTCAAGTAAGTCTCACACGGGTCGGTTTCAGTTATTACTTTTCGAAATGCCCTAATCTAATTTTTTGAGGTGTTATTTTTCTATCTTTGTTCTTTCTGTCATGGTAAGTTTTCATAGTGATCATTTATACGATGCTAAATTCATTTCTGGTAAATTAAACAATTAAAGTGTTATCATGCAAGTTTATGATTTTTGTTTGATTGTGTGTTGTGCGCATACAGAAGGTTCCAAGGGGTGGTGGTGGTTGTCCAAGTGGGTGGGGGTGTCTAGTGGGGTGGTGGGGGGTGTTTAGGGGGTGTCAGTGGTGATAGGGGTGGTGTCCAGGGGATGTGGGGTCCTTCAAAGGGGTTGGGGGTGTCTAAGGTGGTGTGGGGGCTGTCAATGGGGGGTGGGGTGGTTTCCAGGGGGTGTAGGGGCTGTCCAAGGGGGTTGGTTGTGTACAACAGGGTGGGGGTATCCATGGGGTGAGGGGGTTTTCCAAGGGGATGGGGGTGTCCATGGGGGGTGGGGTGGGGTATAGGGGTTTTAGTGGGATATCCAAGGGGTTCAAGGGTGTCTAGGGGTTGGGGGCTATCCTGAGGGGTGGGAGGCTATCCAGGGGGGTGTGGGTTGTCCGAGTGGTGGTAGGTTGTCCAGGGAGGGGGGGCTGGCCAGAGGGGTGGGGGCTATCCAGAGGGTTCGAGGGCTGTCCAAGGTGTGGGGGCTATCAATAAGGGGGGGGGGGGTTGTCCAAGGTAGTGGTGGTGTCCAAGGGATGTCCGTGGGTGTAGGGCTGGTGTCCAGGGGGTGAGAGGGCTTTCTAATGGGGTAGGGGTGTCCAGGGGGGTTGTGTAGAGGGGGATAGGGGTTGGTCCGGGGGTAGGGGTGTCCAATAAGTGGGGTTTATGGGGGGGGGGGGGGGTCGGTGGTTTCCTAGGGGTGGGGGATGTCTAGAGGGTTTGGGGGATGTACAGTGGTTGAGGTTGTTCATAGGGGGTGGGGCTATCTAGAGGGGTGAGGCTGTACAGAGGGGTGGGGCTGTCCAGGGGTGGGGGTTGTACAGAGGGTTGGAGGATGTACATTGTGTGGGGAGGGATATCCAATGGGGTGGGGGGTGTCTAGTTGGTTGGGGGTCTCACCAGGGGGTGTGTGGGGGGCGTCCAGAGTGTTGGGGGTGTCCAGGGTTTCCATTGGGAAGGGGGTGTCCTGGGGGGGGTGTGGGATTTCTAGAGGTTGGGGCAGCTTTCCAGGGGTGGGGGATGTTCAGAGGGGTGGGGGTTGTCTAGAGGGGTGGGGTCTATTTATAGGGATGGGGGATATCTAGGGTGTGGGGTTTTTACAGAGAGTTGTGGGGCTATGCAGGGGGTGGGGCTGTCCAAGGGGGGTGGGGTCTGTCCAGAGGGTTGGGGGTTGTCCAGGGTGTGGGGGTTGTCTTAAGGGTTGGGCGTGTCCAGTGTGTCAATGGGGGTGGGGGTGTCCTGTGGGTGGGGGGTGTCTAGAGGATTGGGGTTGTCCAGGGGTGGGGTCTATCTAGAGTGGTGGGGTAGTCCAAAGGGGTGGGGGGATGTACAGAGGGTGGGGGATGTACATGGGTGGGGGTTTTCTAAGGGGGATGGAGAGGGGGGATGTCCAGGAACTACTGGAGAAGTTCCCTATACCCACGGTTTAAAACAGTGGGTATGTCCCAATAAAAAAATGGGTAAAGGCTATACCCAAGGTTTGATGAACTGTGGGCTCCCGAGGAATCGGTATTGCCCAATACCCACTATTTTAACAGAAACAATAGGTATATCCCACTGAAATTTCAACATACCCAGGGTTCACTAGAGCCGTGGGTATAGTGAAATTCCCACAGTTTACAGAACCATGGGTATACATTTTTACAACAGAAATTAGATGCCTATGGTTAACTAAAACGTAGGTATAGAGGATTCTGTAGCAGCATATTTACACACGGTTTAAAAACTGTGGGTATAGATAGTTCTGCAGTAACATATTTACCCATAGTTT